>CM077666.1:16598281-17798281 GCA_039707655.1 Elymus sibiricus | reverse complement strand
ACCAACCAAAAAACGAAAACGGTCATAAACATGCATTGAACATAACTAACACCGAATAATGCACCATAGTAGGATATAACTTCATTGCATAACTATTGACTTAACGTGCTTGCATAGGGAATCACAAACCTTAACACTAATATTCTTACTTAAGCACAATTACTCACTAACATGGCATCACATATCATCATTTCCATATCGCAAAACTATTGCAAGGAATCACACTTGTCATATCCAATGATCTATATGAAAGTTTTTATCTATATCCCTCTTGAATATTCATCACTTTGGGACCAATTGCATAACATGTGCAAATTACCGTTACTATCATCATCTCTCAAAAAGATTTAAGTGAAGCATAAGAGTGCAAATATTTCTTCAAAATTTTAATCTTAACAATTCTCAAAAAAATATAAGTGAAGCATGAGAATTCATTTCTTCAAAATTTCAATGAAGACAATTCTCAAAATGATATAAGTGAAGCATGAGAATTTATTTCTACAAAATTTCAATCAACTCTCAAAATAATATAAGTGAAGCATGAGAGTTTATTTCTTCAAAATTTCAGCCACCGTCGTGCTCAAAAAGATTTAAGTGAAGCACTAGAGCAACTGCCTAGCTCAAAAAATTTAAGTGAAGCACATAGAGTATTCTACAAATTATGATGATAACGTGTGGCTCTCTCAAGATAGGTGTGTGCAGCAAAGATGATTGTGACAAACTAAAAAGCAAACAAAGCAAAGACTCATATCATACAAGACGCTCCAAGCAAAACACATATCATGTGACGAATAAAAATATAGCTCCAAGTAAAATTACCGATGGTCGGTAGAATAAAGAGGGGATGCCTTCCAGGGCATCCCCAAGCTTAGACGCTTGAGTCTTCCTTGAATATTACCTTGGGGTGCCTCGGGCATCCCCAAGCTTAGGCTTTTGCTACTCCGTATTCCTTCATCCATCGTGATCTCACCCAAAACTTGAAAACTTCAATCACACAAAACTCAACAAAACCATCGTGAGATCCGTTAGTATAACAAAACAAATCACTACTATAAGTACTGTTGCAAACCCATTCATATTTTATTTTTGCATTAAACCTACTGTACTCTAACTTCACCATGGCTTATACCCCCGATACAATCCATAGATTCATCAAAACAAGCAAGTAGTGCATCAAAAACAGAATCTGTGAAAAACAGAACAGTCTGTAGAGATCTGAATTATGGTCATACTTCTGTAACTCTAAAAATTCTGAAAAATTAGGGCAACGTGGACAATTCATATACCAATACTGTGTAAAATATTCAGAAGGTTCTGACGTAACAGTGAAAAAACAAAATTCCAGCACTGGACGCAAAACTTTCTGTTTTCAAACAGAATCAATTATACTATCTTCCAAATCATCCTAAAGGCTTTACTTGGCACAAACACTAATTAAAAACATAAAAACACTATCATACCAGTAGCATGACAGTAAAAACGCACCGTAACAGAAACTTATTACAAAAATTTATTTTATTCATTGGGTTGCCTCCCAACAAGCGCTATTGTTTTATGCCCCTAGCTAGGCATAATGCATAATCTCAAGTATTGTCATCTTTGGTTTTCTTATCCAAAGATATGTCCTTGTCAGGAGGCTTTTCGAAGGTAATATGAAACACATCATTCATAGAAATTTTAGCATTAGCAAGTTGCCCATCCGCAAATCCCTCTTGATTTCCGGCTACAATCCAAGAATATTGACTATTAACACTATTGAAAACTTGTTGGATTATATTTAGAGGAGGGACTTCTTTTTTAGTATTCTCATCAAAGATGTGGTCATTGCGAAACAAATATCTCAACAAGTAATCTCTATCACAAAGGATCTCATCTATTACCGGTTTTTCACGACTCATACCATAAAAATCAAAGATCTCCCTAGCTTCTCGCACTATATGATCAAATTCATTCATGAGGACAAGGGTAGCTATTTTCTTAGCTCTAGCGTTTTTTATCACCGGCAACTCATAAAACAATCTTTGCAAGGTAGGATGGGTGCGAACCAATCTTCTTTCAAGCTTAAGAACAAGTGCAGAAATAGCATCGGCATAACTCTTAGTTTCTTTAAGTATAGGCGCATCATCAAAATCCAAAGTCCCAATGCAATTAAAGAATTCTTGGATGACACTTTTTCCTATAACATTCCCGTGTCCCAACACAAAAGTTTTAGCATCAAGATTGGTAAATCTTTCAATTTTAGGAGTCTTGCCATCCTCACTTTTTTCCATACCAAAATCAGCCATGATAACAACTTCAAGCAGGCAAACAAGCAAACGAGAACAAGGCAAAAAGGCAACGGAAAATATTTTTGTATTTTTGTAAAAAAATTTAGAAGTGGGGGAGATGAAAACGAGAGGCAAATGGCAAATAAAGTAAATGCAAGGAGATGAGAGTTTTTGCAAAGGTACTTGATAAATGTTGATGATGTCTCCCCGGCAACGGCGCCAGAGATTCTTCCTGCTACTTGTAGCTTGCGTTGGTATTTCCCCGAAGAGGAAGGGATGATGCAGCACAGTAGAGATAAGTATTTCCCTCAATTATGAAACCAAGGTTATCGAACCAGTAGGAGAATCACACAACACCTAGTAAGCAGTACCTGCACACAAACAACAAATCCTTGCACCCAACGCAAACAAGGGGTTGTCAATCCCTTGGCGGTAAGATTGCAAGATTAAATTGTATTTGATAGATTGATAGATTTCAGCAAAAATACTAAATAAAATAAATAAAAGAAAATGGCGACAATATTTTTAGGGTTTTAGTAATATGATTTTGGTAGACCCGGGGGCCATAGATTTCACTAGAGGCTTCTCTCGAGAAAATAGCATACGGTGGGTAGACAAATTACTGTTGGGCAATTGATAGAAAAGCAAATAATCATGATGATATCCAAGGCAATGATCATGTATATAGGCATCACGTCCAAGATTAGTAGACCGACTCCTGCCTGCATCTACTACTATTACTCCACACATCGACCGCTATCCAGCATGCATCTAGTGTATTAAGCCCAATAAAGAACGGAGTAATGCCTTAAGAACGATGACATGATGTAGACAGGACAAACTCACGAATTAATAAACCCAATGAATAGATCCCATCTTTTTACCCTTAGTAGCAACGATACATACGTGTCATGTCCCTTTCTGTCACTAGGATTGAGCACCGCAAGATCGAACCCACTACAAAGCACCTCTTCCCATGGCAAGATAAATCAACTTAGTTGGCCAAACCAAATCAATAGATCGGAGAAGAAATACGAGGCTATAATAATCATGCATAAAAGAGTGCAGCAAAGACTCAAATAATTTCATGGATAATCTGATCATAAACTCACAATTCATCGGATCCCAACAAACACACCGCAAAAAGAGATTACATCGGATAGATCTCCAAGAACATCAAGGAGAACATTGTATTGAACATCAAAAAGAGAGAAGAAGCCAACTAGCTACTGCCTATGGGCCCGAAGGTCTGTGGTAAACTACTCACGCATCATCGGAGAGGCAGCAAGGTTGATGTAGAGCCCCTCCGTGATCGATTCCCCCTCCGGCAGATTACCGGAGAAGGACCCCAGATGGGATCTCTCTGGAACAGAAGCTTGCGGCGGCGTAAAAAGTATTTCGTGGACTCTCCTGAGGGTTTCTAATTTTTCTAGAATTTATAGTGCTGGAATTAGGTCAAACGGAGCTTGGTGGGGCCCACGAGGCACCAGGGCGCGCCTGCCCCCCCAGGCGCGCCCTGGTGGCTCGTGGGGCCCACCAAGGTCTTCTGGCCTCCCCTCGAAGCTTCTGGTATTCTTCTTGCCCAAGAAAAAATCTCCAAAAAGTTTCACTGTATTTGGACTTCGTTTGATATTGATTTTCTGTGAAACAAAAACAGGGCAGAAAACAGCAACTGGCACTGGGCACTAGGTTAATAGGTTAGTCTCCAAAAATGATATAAAATTGCTGTAAATGATTATAAAAACATCCAAGATTGATATTATAACAGCATGGAACAATCAAAAATTATAGATACGTTGGAGACGTATCAGGTTGTTGACGAATTTGAAGTGCAAGGAAGAATTTCAACTCCCCCATCATAGACATCTGATATTCTTCTTGCATCATATGTGCAAATTTGTCACTGTATTTCTTGTTAGTGCAACCAAAGATAATATCATCAACATATATTTGGCATATGAACAGTTCACCATCATAAGATTTAGTGAAAAGAGTAGGGTCAAGTGAATCGGGTTTTAACCCCTTTTTCTTCAGGAACTCCTTCAGTGTATCATACCAAGCCCTCGGGGCTTTCTTAAGGCCATAGAGAGCCTTCTTGAGTCTGAAGACTTTGTCTGGATGCTTTGGGTCCTCAAAACCTGGTGGTTGAGCAACATATACTTCTTCCTCAAGCTTACCATTGAGGAATGCACTTTTCACATCCATTTGATATAAGAGGATATCATGATGGTTAGTATATGCAAGCAGTATACGAATGGCTTCAAGCCTAGCAACAGGTGCAAATGTTTCATCGAAATCAATACCCTCAACCTGTGTGTAGCCTTGAGCTACAAGACGGGCCTTGTTCCTCACCACTTGGCCATTTTCGTCTTGTTTGTTGCGGTAGATCCACTTAGTGTCGATGATATTGTGCTTGCGTGGATCGGGACGCTTGACAAGCTCCCACACACTGTTGAGCTCTAACTGATGCAATTCGTCTTGCATTGCTTGAATCCATTCAGGTTCCAGAAAGGCTTCATCAACTTTGGTGGGCTCTGAAATAGAGACAAACGCGTAATGCCCACAAAAGTTGGCTAAATGTGAAGCTCTTGAGCGAGTGAGGAGACCAGGTGCATTGATGTTGTCGAGGATCTTCTCAATCTGCACTTCATTTGCCACTCGTGGATGTGCTGGACGAGGGCCTTGATGTTGTTGTTGCCATGCAGAATCCTCAGCATCATTTTCATCAGGATGTTCATTTTCTTCACGATGAGGAACAACCACTTCTTCAATAGCAGCTATTTCTTCACTGGGCACAATTTCACCAGTGCCCATCAGCTTGATAGATTCCTCAGGAGGCATTTCATCGAGCACAGGAGGCAGGTGATCTCTTTGTGAGCCGTTAGTTTCATCAAACCGCACATCTACAGTTTCAACAACCTTGTGGTGGAAGGAGTTGAAGACTCTGTAGGTGTGCGAGTCCTTTCCGTAACCAAGCAGAAAACCTTCATGTGCTTTCGGTGCAAATTTAGAACTGTGATGCGGATCTCTAATCCAACATTTAGCACCGAAGACTTTGAAATAACTCACATTGGGTTTCTTGTCAGTGAGGAGCTCATATGAGGTCTTCTTGAGGAATTTGTGAAGATATACCCTGTTGATGATGTGGCATGCAGTATTGCTACTTGTAGTCTGCGTTGGTATTTTCCCGAAGAGGAGAGGATGATGCAGTACAGTAGAGATAAGTATTTCCCTCAGTTAAGAACCAAGGTTATCAATCCAGTAGGAGAACCAAGCAAAATTCCGTTAAAACGCACCTGCACACACAAGAACAAACACTTGCACCCAACGCAAATAAGAGGGTTGTCAATCCTCTTAGCGGTTACTTGCAAGGATTAAATCTTATAGAGGTAAATAGCTAAACTAAAATACTAATAAAAATAAAAGTAAATAAATTGCAGCAAGGTATTTTTAGGTTTTTTATATTATGAAGATAGACCCGGGGACCATAGTTTTCACTAGAGGCTTCTCTCTTGAGCACATAAACATACGGTGGGTAAACAAATTACTGTTGGGCAATTGATAGAAAAGCAAATAATTATGACGGATTCATGGCAATGATCATGTATATAGGCATCACGTCCGAGACAAGTAGACCGACTCCTGCCTACATCTACTACTATTACTCCACCCATCGACCGCTATCCAGCATGCATCTAGGGTATTAAGTATGAAACAGAGTAACGCCTTAAGCAAGATGACATGATGTAGAGAAGAAAATTCAAGCAATCTGAATAAACCCCATCTTTTTATCCTTAATGGCAACAATACAAATATGTGTCATGTCCCTTTCTATCACTGGGATTGAGCACCGCAAGATTGAACCCATCACAAAGCACCTCTCCCATTGCAAGATAAATCAATCTAGTAGGCCAAACTAAACCGATAGGTCGGAGAGAAATACAAAGCTATAACAATCATGCATAAAAGAGTTCAGAGATGACTCAAATATTTCTCATGAATAATCTGATCATAAACTCACAATTCATCGGATCCCAACAAACACACCGCAAAAGAAGATTACATCGGATAGAACTCCAAGAACATCGAGGAGAACATTGTATTGAAGATCAAAGAGAGAGAAGAAGCCATCTAGCTACTAGCTATGGACCCGTAGGTCTGTGGTAAACTACTCACACATCATCGGAAGGGCAGCAAGGTTGATGTAGAAGCCCTCCGTGATCGATTCCCCCTCCGGCAGAGTACCGGAAAAGGCCTCCAGATGGGATCGCGAAAGAACAGAGGCTTGCGGCGGTGGAAAGGTTTTCTCTTCTGGCTCTCTAGGGGTTTCCCAATATTTGTGAATTTATAGAAGTGGAATTAGGTCAAACGGAGTCACGTGGGCCCCACAAGGCAGCACGGCGCCCCCCCTGGGGCGTGCTCTAGTGCCTTGTGGAGCCTCCGTAAGGCTTCTGGCCTCCTCCCAAGGCTTCCCAGGTTTCTTTTGTCCAGAAAAAAATCTCCGAAAAGTTTCATGGCATTTGGACTTCATTTGGTACTGTTTCTCTGAAAAGCCAAAAACAAGCAGAAAACAGCAACTGGCACTGGGCACTAGGTTAATAGGTTAGTCCCAAAAAATGATATAGAATTACATACAATTGCATATAAAAACATCCAAGATTGATACTATAATAGCATGGAACAATCAAAAATTATAGATACGTTGGAGACGTATCAAGCATCCCCAAGCTTAATTCCTGCTCGTCCTCGAGTAGGTAAATGATAAAAACAGAATTTTTGATGTGGAATGCTACCTATCATGTTTCATCATGTAATCTCTCTCTTACGGTATGAATAATAAGATCCAAGTGATTCAAAGCAATAGTCTATAATTTGATATAAAGACATCAATACTCAGGCATACTAATAAACAATCATGTCTTTCAAAATAAAAATGCTAAAGAACGTTATCCCTACAAAATCATATGATCCTGTCGTGCTATATCTTCTTCACACAAAGTATTTATCATGCACAACCCCGGTTTTAGCCAAGCAATTGGTTCATACTTTTTAACGCGCTTCAGCTTTTTCAACTCCCACACAATACATGAGCGCAAGCCATGGATATAGCACTATGGGTGGAATAGAGTATGGTGATAGAGATAAATAGGAGAAGTCAAAAATGGAGAAAGTCTCACATCAACGAGGCTAATCAACGGGCTATGGAGATGCCCATCAATTGATGTCAATGCGAGGAGTAGGGATTGCCATGTAACGGATGCACTAAGAGCTATAAGTGTATGAAAGCTCAAACTGAAAACTAAGTGGGTGTGCATCCAACTTGCTTGCTCATGAAGACCTCGGTCATTTGAGGAAGCCCGTCATTGGAATATACAAGCCAAGTTCTATAATGAAAAATTCCCACTAGTATATGAAAGTGACAAAATAGGAGACTCTCTATATGAAAAACATGGTGCTACTCTGAAGCACAAGTGTGGAAAAAGATAGTAACATTGTCCCTTAACTCTTTTCCTCTCATTTTTTTTATTATATATATGGCTCTTTTTTGCCTCTTTTTTTTTCTTTTCTTTCTTTTCCCCTTTTTTTTCTCTTTTTTTTCTTTTTCGTCCGGAGACTCATCCCGACTTGTGGGGGAATCATAGTCACCATCATCCTTTCCTCACTGGGACAATGCTCTAATAATGATGATCATCACACCTCTATTTACTTACAACTCAACATTAGAACTCGAAACTAGAAAAAATATGACTCTATATGAATGCCTCTGGCAGTGTACCAGGATGTGCAATGATGCTAGCGTAACATGTATGACAATGATGAACGGTGGCTGAGCCACAAATACTATGTCAGCTATATGATCATGCAAAGCAATATAATAATGATGATGTATGTCATAAAATGGAACGGTGGAAGTTGCATGGCAATATATCTCGGAATGGCTATGGAAATGCCATGATAGGTAGGTATGGTGGCTGTTTTGAGGAAGATATAAGGAGGCTTATGTGTGATAGAGCGTATCATATCACGGGGTTTGGATGCACCGGCGAAGTTTGCACCGACTCTCGATGTGAGAAAGGGCAATGCACGGTACCGAAGAGGCTAGCAAATTGCGGAAGGGTGAGAGTGCGTATAATCCATGGACTCACATTAGTCATAAAGAACTCACATACTTATTGCGAAAGTTTATTAGCCCTCGAAGCAAAGTACTACTACGCATGCTCCTAGGGGGGAGGTTGGTAGTAGTTAACCATCGCGTGCTCCCGATCACCACGCAAAGGAGGACAATCAATAATAAATCATGCTCCAACTTCCTAGCATAACGACAGATCATACGTGCATGCTTCGGGAATCACAAACCTTAACACAATTATTCTTACTAAACCACAATTATCTACTAATACCTCCCACATATTACCATCTCAATATCGCAAAACTATTGCAAGGAATCAAACTTATCATATTCAGTGATCTACATGAAAGTTTTTATTATATCCCTCTTGAATACCTATCATATCAGGACCTAATTCATAACCCGTGCATATTACCATTGCTATTATAAGACTCTCAAAAAGATATAAGTGAAGCATGAGAGTGAAACTATTTCTTTAAAATATCATCACCGCCGTGCTCTAAAAGATATAAGTGAAGCACTAGAGCAACTGCCTAGCTCAAAAGATATAAGTGAAGCACATAGAGTATTCTAACAAATCACGAATAATGTGTGTCCCTCTCAAAAAGGTGTGTTCAGCAAAGATGATTGTGATAAACTAAAAAGCAAACAAAACCAAGCAAACTATTTCACAAGACGCTCCAAGTAAAACACATATCATGTGATGAATAAAAATATAGCTTCAAGTGAGTTACCGATAAATTGTAGACGAAAGTGTAGGGGAACGCAGCAGAAAACAAAAAATTTCCGACCTACGCACCAGCCCAGGACCACTATGGAGACTGCATACAAGGTTTGATCTTTTCGTTACCGACCCGTAGCGCAGCGGAAGTAGAGTCGATGATGATCGGCGGTGTAGATCCCCGCAGCTAGGATTTACAACCTACCAACCGCGAGGATGTACTCCCTCGACTGCCCCTCGGACAGCCCTCCGGGAGGCAGTCAAACAGTCCCTCGGACGGTGTCGCGGACAGCCCTTCGGGAGGACCTTCGAAACTCGGACGGTCAATCGGACAGCCATTCGGCAGGCACCTCGAAACTCGGACGGTCACTCGGACAGCCCTTCGGGAGGCACTCTCGAACTAAGACCGAAACTACGATCTCTCTACAGAGTTGCACACATAGGGTGTCATCTATCCGGCAGGGCTTCGCCGTCCAGAACTAGTTCATACCGGAACCCAGACAGCCTTTCGGCTCTACGAAACTATTTCGCTGGGAGGGAGAGAGAAGCCAGACAAGTCTATGGCATGTGTATGAGAGCAAGGGATGAGTTTGGAGAGCACCCCCTCCACCTCTATTTATAGGGTGAGAAGAGATGGTAAAATACCAAAATGCCGTCAGATATTTTCACACTATTCATAATAGTGTTTCCACTATTCATGAGATATTTTCTCCCAATAGTGTTTCCACTATTCATAATAGTGTTTCCACTATTCGTGAGATATTTTCTCCCAATAGTGTTTCCACTATTCATAATAGTGTTTCCACTATTCGTGAGATATTTCTCCTAATAGTGTTTCACTATTCATGGAGACAATTTTCCGCGACCGTTAAATCCGAAAATATTTTTGTGGGTCTTAGTATAATTCCAGTACCCACTAAAATAATTTTGGATTCGTTCCGAAACAATTCCGGATTAGTGATTTTCATCTGCGAAAAGCAACCAAACCGGTTCCGGCAGCTCCGGAACATTTCCGGTTTTTGTCCCGGAAAAATCCCAGAAGTTACCAGAACAATTCTGGCACCCTCCAAGAATTTCCAGGCGTGTGCCGAAACCAATTTGACTTAATGGTATACCCCGAAACAATTTTTCTGTTTTACCAGAACTATTCCGGTGTCCTCTCCGGAACGTTTCCGTTGCGTCCGAAACTTTTCCGGTGATTTTCTCTCAGACTCCCTGTCTAGTATTCAGCAGATAGATGACCCTTAAGCGTGTGACCCTTTAGGTTCGGTGAAGCATAGACATGATCGGAACTCTTTCCGATCAATGATCAACATCGGAGCCGTGGACACCCATATTGACCCCTATACCCACACGAATGAATATTCGAGTGAACCTCCAGTTGTTGTGTGCTATTCCTGTTGCTTCGCGATATGTTACAAATACCCGAGGTGAGAATCATCGGCATCCCCATGGATCAACACTTATCCACAATGCCAGTTACCTCGTTACCGGTTTTGTTCTCTTTTCTCGTTCCCGTGTTCCGGCATCTCTGTGATCAAATCACAATGTGTCTGGCCAGACTATGGTGGATACCGTAACACTGAGAGGGCCCAGAGATATCTCTCCATCGTCGGAGGAGCAAATCCCAATCTTGAGCTATCAAGTCCCTTGACATACTTTTCCATGAACCCATAAGCCGCCGTAATAGCCACCCAGTTACGGATGACGTTTAACAAACCCCAAAGTTCATGAAGCAAGCATGAAGAAACTCGACACTCTCATGGTCTAAGGAATTATGCAAACATTAACTTTCTCTGTGTTATTAACCATTAACTTGTGACGAATGAATCTCATAGCATAACATCAATTCGGGTCGATTCAACACAAGTGTTCTCCTAACATTGTGCCCTCAAAGTTGCCGGCATAGTCATGCCCATGATCAGGAAAACAGAACCATCATGCAACACTTGAGCTAGTCTTAGAGGCCAGACTAGGAATACATTTTACCGTTTATTATTCCACACGTGCATATGAGTCTTCCTCCGAGCCTCGTGGTTATTGTAGACTCGAGAACCATAGCAGTTATAGCACGGAATATAAACTTAATTATGAACATGGAGATAAATAATAACATTTATTATTGCCTCTAGGTCATATGTCCTACAGACTCCCACTTGCACTAGAGTCAATAATCTAGTCAATGCTAATGCACATTACACCTATGGCATACCGGTGTAAAAATGCTTCGCATGTGGTATAGCCTGATGTCCACCGGATCTAACAACTTCAGTTCCGTGTGTATCTTTGCATGTCCTCGCGTTTTCACGCTTTCACAAAATTCATATTTTGTGTGGACTTGGCTTTGTATATATGTGAATCACAGGTCAAACCTTGATTCCTCAGACTGAGCTATGGAGCAACTATATGCAATAGTGTCCCATTGACCAAAGCCATCTTGGAACCATACTAAGTTCATGAATGAACTATATGATTCAACATCTTCTTTGTCACTTCCAAAGCGTCAACATACTTAGCCTTTGTTATAGAATTCGCCACAGTATCCTGTTTGGAACATTTTCCAACTACCGTGCCACCGTATTGTGTGTTACACAAAAACCCTTAACTTTAAATCGAAAATCGCATGGAGCATTGATGAAGACCGTATCGATGTAATTACTTACAATGAGCACTTCATAATCTCTGCTTGCGAGCAAACATGTCATCAGTGCTACTTCAGTACTAAATGACATTTTTCACTATTGTCCCATGATCAGTACTTTGATCACTTTGGTATCTATACTCGCAACAGCTTGGGAGTATCGGACATATCTGGTTGTTTTACATACCATGGAATACATGATTAATCCAAACACAAGAGTGTGTGGAATATCCATCATGTATTTTGCTCATCAGTGTTTTGGGACACCGAGTCTTGCAAAAAAAACTTTCCATGTGACTTCGGCAAGAATCACTCCTTGGCATTTTAATGCTAAACTATTTTAGCATCTTGTCAATATGTGTTTTTGGCTTTAGCCTATTAGGCAATTCTATCTCGTAGATAATTATGCCTAATATCGAGGCTACCTAGCCCAAGCACTTCATCGAAAAACTATTTCCAATGAAGTCCTAATTCGTGTCAAGAAATTTATATTATTTCCAATTAACAATGTGTCAAGCACACAAGGTTTTTAGAAATATTATTATGCTCCCACTTACTTTCTTGAAACCACAAGCATCTTCGTTATCCATTGATGAAATCAAACTCTTTTGACTATTTCATCAAAAACGAAGATTCCAACTCCATTTTGCTCTCTTCTGTCCATTGCTGGAACTCTGAAGTTTGCATACTTACTAGCATCCTCTGGATTGACAAAATACTTCGGACTGTATCACATGCAAGTCCTAGGTTGAATTTCCATCACATGGAAATTCTTTTGGTATCCATGCATCATATCTCAAGATTGAAATATGTATTAATTGCCAGTTTAACCCGATCTGACTTTAAGCATCACTACGGTGAGATAACCTCATCGTAGTCAACTCCTTGAACTTGTTATTGCAACAAGTTGAGCTTTATGGATAAAACATTTTATCCACATCAGTTTATAGTTCCATTAATGTTCGATAGACTCCAAGTCTTCCGAAGGGTTTATCAAGATATAATCTTGAATCATTTATATGGAAACTATTTCGGATTATATTGGCATTTAGCCAATTCCGGAGTCAGGGCCCATCAACGCTTCCTTGTGTATCATAGGTATATTGTTATCTAACAACAATATCTCGCTTGCGCACCTGAGAGGTTTGCACGAGTTATTCCTACGTGGTTCAGCTGCAAGTTCGACCGAAGTCCATACATTTTATTGTAGAGACTGCCGTATCAGTCGCAGTAGGAAACTCTGGAATTACTTCCAAGGTTTCTTTCCTTTGATCTGATGGCGAAGATACTGTTATCTCGTCGAGTTGCACTGTTCTCCCACTTACCCTTTTCAAGAACCATTCTCTTTAAAAGCATACCGTTCTTGGTGGCAAACCTTTTTGCCTCGGTATAGTGGTGGAGGAATTCCCAATTACTTGGGATAACCTACAAAGTAGTACTTATCTGATTTGGAATAGGTTTGTAAATATTTTACACAAGCCCCATATTCCAAATGTTAAGAAAAGACAAAACATGGTTGGGCGTACCATACCATGGCGTCATTTCAACATACCTGATGGCGCTCTTTTCAGTGTAAAAGCCGCAGTCTCTAAAGCATTACTTTAAAAGGGATAATGGCAAATTGATTTATGTCATCTTTGATCTTACCATGTCATAAATGGTTTGATCACATATTCACGGACATTCCACTCACAGTGGTGTTCCGGGAGGTGTAAGTTATGAAACTCCTTTCACAACTCATCAGACATTCGCTAAACTTGTAACTCAAATATTCCTTTCCGCAATCAAATTGCAGAAACATAATTTTCTTGTTACAATAATTTCTACTTCATATTGAAAACCTTTTGAATGACTTCAAAAGATCCAGACTTACGTCTCATCAAGTAAATATCCATATATCTACTTGAGTCATTTCGGAAGATAGATAAATCCACTACTAGCAACAACATTTATCGGACTACATACATCAAAATGTATGATCACCAATAAGTTCGTTGCTCGTTCCTTATGGCCTATGAATGGTATTTCAGTCACTTCACTTGTCGGAGGAAAGTTGCAAGTGTCAGATGATTTATAATCAAACGACTTCAAAATCCATCATTATGGAATTTCTCCATGCGGCTTTCTCCAATGTGACCAAATGCAGTGCCACACATGTGTGGTATTCTTTTAGTCTTGCGACATTTAGCGTCAGTGTTATGGATGTATCATATTACCATCAATATTCATAACATACATTCCATCCACGATGGAAGCATGGCCCTAATGTTATTCATGATACTGAACAACAATTGTTCTTTTATGAACAACACTCTTGCAACAAACATTATGCTAAGGGCTAGAGTGTGTAAAACTCTAAAATGAATTATGAAAGTAAATACAGAGGTAATGTATTATTATCAATATTCATAACATACATCTCATTCATAATGAAAGTATGGCCCTTAAGTTATTCATAACATCGAACATCAAAAGTTCTCTTATGAACAACCTTCTTGCAAGATACCTTATGCAATGGGCTAAAGTGTGTAAAACTCCAAAATGAATTATGAAAATAAATACATAGGTAATAGAGAGATGGAATGTATAGTAACATTTACTATGTTCCCAGTGCGTATCTGAACCTCACTCCGGCCAGTCTTTTAGGCCGTAGTAGTTCTTGCATCGAGTTGCAACAGAATGCAATCGAGCGGGTATCTCTGTGATCAACTCACAATACCCAAGAATCAGTGATTAACACGTTTAATCATAATTCCCAAGAACTATTTCTTTGACCAGCCTTCTATACATCAATAGCTTGTTTGACTTTCATACATGAGCTGGATATTCCAGTCTTCTCTCTTTTTGCCTTTATACTTCTAACTGTTTTACTTCCAATAATTCTCCTAGTCTCAGAAGAAGCACCAACTTGAAGAGTGGCGTCAGCCCCGGACTTCCTAGGTGTGTAAGTCACACTAACACCCTTCGGACATTTCCTTTCTCTTAAGTTGTTGTTTTATTCACCATCATCATATGACCGGCGTTCTACTGGATCCCTCTGTTATTAGTCAAATGCATAGTAAACACTTTTACTAATAGTTTGCAAAACAAACATTGCTTTGGATATCCCATATCTTTTAGCCTTTGTTTGTGTCTGAAAATGATTTTCAGTTCCATGAATATCACATAGCTATCCCTAAACTTTTGAAGTTCGGGTCTCATGGAAGCAAACATATTGTACTTGACCGTAACGGAATTCTAGCTTTTGGATCGAAGGACGAGAGTCACATTATCCATAGCATTAGCTGGAGAATACCAAAAGCATGTGATAGGACAAAGTCCTTCTCGGCACTTTTGAGGACAATCCTCACATTACGTTACCAACCGTAAAGTTTTAACCAGATATTTAACAGCTATTCAAATTTAATAGGGAAGGTGGAAACGCGAGCCATTATTCTACAACTATTATGCAAATTTCACTTAGACAAAGTCCATAATTAATTGCACAGAGAATTAAATAAGCTAATTCTACAGTGCGCTCCCACTCAAATCAATATCTCTCATAATTGATTGTGAGTGATACAAGACCCGCATTTCAATTCAACGCCATTGATGTGGACATCACTGATGACGAGAATTTTAATCGGTAGGCCAACTTGCCAATCACATCTCTATGTGATTCTTGTTCATCTTTCGATGGGCGTGTTCCGAGCTCAGGACGATCAAGCCAGAACGTCAAGACAACCAAGTGATCTTGCTGCGAGGTCAGACCTCACCCGCCTCACACTTCTCTAATCGTTTGTACTCATGGAGACATGACGCACTCCGAGAAGTTAGGTGCCATGACGGTGCTAGACTTGGGAGAACACTAACTACTTGATATTTTTGTGAGAGATCACCCTAATAAAAAGCGACTACCGTGCAATCAAAAGGGTGCATCATAAGGGATAAACATCTCAGGCAATTCATAATAGCATCATATGGTATAGCCCTTTCTGACGGAGAAGTCTTTTATTTCTTCGTCTTCGGCATTCGCGTCGGTGTTCACCTTCGCGAAGTTTTGCCACCACCTTGTCGATGCACCAGATAATATTGCTATCTCTATAGCTAATAAAATAAGTGCATTACTTAAGGTTGACACGCAGGTCATTAAAGTGACAATCATATGGCTCCAGCCATCATGCCAAATCATGACACGCAGGTCATGTTAATTTTACATCATATAGTCATCTCATACAGAATCAAATTAATATGAGCACTGCTATACCACATCACATGCACATGCAAACCATCCTGCAAAACCAAGTTAGACGCCTCTAATCGGTTCAGGCAAAAATTTCATTTTACGTGGCTTCTAAGGTTTCGAAGCAAACCGAAGCTACCAACGTCCATCATCAAGTATGATTATTCAAGTCGCTAGATTAACTTTGCGGGGTGAATGAAACACGAGATAATAAAATCTCGAGCCCCATACTGAACTTCGTCATACGCATGACCCCCGTGCAGATCATATCTGCATTGCCCTTTCGTCTGCGAAATTTCATCTTTCTCTCTAACTATGGTGGAATTCAAAGAACTGTTAGCACTTCGTTGATCAATCAGGATCGCGGATTGCCAGAACTTTGAAATTCCACCATGCTGTTATCAAGATCAGAAATATGCAAATTCCAGGGAAGCAAAAAGAACATCGGGTAACAGATTTCATCTGCTACCCGCACAAATAATTATCAGCAGTAGAACTCATCTACTACAAATTATATTGTGCAACACCCATACATCTCTATGTATTCTAGATCGTAACCTGCATCTACGCATAGCACGGCTCATGATGCCACTGTAGGGGAACGCAGCAGAAAACAAAAATTTTCCGACCTACGCACCAACCAAGGACCACTATGGAGACTGCATACAAGGTTTGATCTTTTCGTTACCGACCCGTAGCGCAGCGGAAGTAGAGTCGATGACGAACGGAGGTGCAGATCCCCGCAACTAGGATTTACAACCTCGCAACCGCGAGGATGTACTCCCTCGACTGCCCCTCGGACAGCCCTCCGGGAGGCAGTCAGACAGTCCCTCGGACGGTGTCGCGGACAGCCCTTCGGGAGGACCTTCGAAACTCGGACGGTCACTCGGACAGCCCTTCGGGAGGCACCTCGAAACTCGGACGGTCACTCGGACAGCCCTTTGGGAGGCACTCTCGATCTAAGACCGAAACTACGATCTGTCTACAGAGTTGCACACATACGGTGTCATCTATCCGGCAGGGCTTCGCCGTCCAGAACTAGTTCCCACCGGAACCCAGACAGCCTTTCGGCTCTACGAAACTATTTCGCTGGGAGGGAGAGAGAAGCCAGACAAGTCTATGGCATGTGTATGAGAGCAAGGGATGAGTTTGGAGAGCACCCCCTCCACCTCTATTTATAGGGTGAGAAGTGATGGTAAAATACCAAAATGCCGTCAGATATTTTCACCTATTCATAATAGTGTTTCCACTATTCATGAGATATTTTCTCCCAATAGTGTTTCCACTATTCATAATAGTGTTTCCACTATTCGTGAGATATTTTCTCCCAATAGTGTTTCCACTATTCATAATAGTGTTTCCACTATTTATGAGATATTTCTCCTAATAGTGTTTCACCATTCACGGAGACAATTTTTCGCGACCGTTAAATCCGAAAATATTTCTGTGGGTCTTAGAATAATTTCAGTACCCACTAAATTTTTTTTGGATTCGTTCCGAAACAATTCCGGATTAGTGATTTTCATCTGCGAAAAGCAACCAAACCGGTTCCGGCAGCTCCGGAACATTTCCGGTTTTTGTCCCGGAAAAATCCCAGAAGTTACCAAAACAATTCTGGCACCCTCCAAGAATTTCCAGGCGTGTGCCGAAACCAGTTTGACTTAATGGTATACCCCAAAACAACTTTTCAGTTTTACCAGAACTATTCCGGTGTCCTCTCCGGAACGTTTCCGTTGCGTCCGAAACTTTTCTGGTGATTTTCTCTCAGACTCCCTGTCTAGTATTCAGCAGATAGATGACCCTTAAGCGTGTGACCCTATAGGTTCGGTGAAGCATAGACATGACCGGAACTCTTTCCGATCAATGATCAACATCGGAGCCGTGGACACCCATATTGACCCCTATACCCACACGAATGAATATTCGAGTGAACCTCCAGTTGCCGTGTGCTATTCCTGTTGCTTCGCGATATGTTACAAATACCCGAGGTGAGAATCATCGGCATCCCCGTGGATCAACACTTGTCCACAAATTCAGTTACCTCGTTACCGGTTTTGTTCTCTTTTCTCGTTCCCGTGTTCCGGCATCCCTGTGATCAAATCACAATGTGTCTGGCCAGACTATGGTGGATACCGTAACACCGAGAGGGCCCAGAGATATCTCTCCATCGTCGGAGGAGCAAATCCCAATCTTGAGCTATCAAGTCCCTTGACATACTTTTCCATGAACCCGTAAGCCGCCGTAATAGCAACCCAGTTACGGATGACGTTTAACAAACCCCAAAGTTCATGAAGCAAGCAGGAAGAAACTCGACACTCTCATGGTCAAGGAATTATGCAAACATTAACTTTCTCTGTGTTATTAACCATTAACTTGTGACGAATGAATCTCATAGCATAACATCAATTCGGGTCGATTCAACACAAGTGTTCTCCTAATATTGTGCCCTCAAAGTTGCCGGCATAGTCATGCCCATGATCAGGAAAACAGAACCATCATGCAACACTTGAGCTAGTCTTAGAGGCCAGCCTAGGAATACATTTTACCGTTTATTATTCCACACATGCATATGAGTCTTCCTCCGAGCCTCGTGGTTATTGTAGACTCGAGAACCATAGCAGTTATAGCACGGAATATAAACTTAATTATGAACACGGAGATAAATAATAACATTTATTATTGCCTCTAGGGCATATCTCCTACAGCAAGAGGGGATGCCTTCCGGGGCATCCCCAAGCTTAGATGCTTCAGTCTTCCTTGAATATTACCTTGGGGTGCCTTGGGCATCCCCAAGCTTAGGCTCTTGCCACTCCTTATTCCTTTGTCCATCGTAGTCTCACCCAAAACTTGAAAACTTCAGCACACAAAACTCAACAGAAATCTCGTGAGATCCGTTAGTATAACAAACAAATCTAAAACTTTATGTACTGTAGTAAATTGATTCATATTTAATATTGGAATAATGCTACTGTACTCCAACTTCTCCATGACTCATACCCCCCGATACGATCCATAGATTCATCAAAATAAGCAAACTATGCAACAAAAACAGAATCTGTCTAAAACAGAACAGTCTGTAAAGATCTGTTTAAAAGCTATACTTAAGTAACTCCAAAAATTCTGAAAAATTAGGAAAACGTGGGAAATTCATATACCAATACTGTGTAAAAATTTCAGATTTTTCTGACGCTCCAGTACATAACTAAAATTCCAGCACTAGATGCAAAACTTTCTGTTTTCCAACCAGCATCAATTATACTATCTTCCAAATCATCCCAAAGGCATTACTTGGCACAAACACTAATTAAAACATAAAAACATAATCATAACAGAAGCTATAATCATGCAAACACTCAAAAACAGTAGGTAAAAGCAAAATTTTATTTTATTCATTAGGTTGCCTCCCAACAAGCGCTATTGTTTTATGCCCCTAGCTAGGCATAATGCATAGTTTCAAGTGTTGTCATCCTTCAAGTTGATTCCATAGGTGGCCCTCATAATGGATTCATAAGGTGCTTTAATTCTCTTCCTAGGGAAGTGTTCCATCCCTTTCATTAGTGGAAATTGAAATCTTATATTACCTTCTTTCATATCAATAATGGCACCAATAGTTCGAAGAAAAGGCCTACCAAGTATTATGGGGCAAGAAGGATTGCATTCTGTAGGGGAACGCAGCAGAAAACAAAAAATTTCCGACCTACGCACCAACCCAGGACCACTATGAAGACTGCATACAAGGTTTCGATCCGATCGTTACCGACTCGTAGCGCAGCGGAAGTAGAGTCGATGTAGATCGTCGGTGCAGATCCCCGCAGCTAGGATTTACAACCTCCCAACCGCGAGGATGTACTCCCTCGACTGCCCCTTGTATAGTCCCTCGGACAGCCCTCCAGGAGGAGGTCGGACAGTCCCCCGGACGGTGTCACGGATAGCCCTTCGGGAGGCACTCTCGAACTCGGACGGTAACCCGGACAGCCCTTCGGGAGGCACTCTCGAACAGCCCCTCAGGCAAAATGATCAAACCTACGACCTCTCTATGGGGTTGCACACATACGGTGTCATCTATCCGGCAGGGCTTCGCCGTCTAGAACTAGTTCCCACCGGAACCCAGACAACCTTTCGGCTCTACGAAACTATTTCGCGGGGAGGGAGAGAAGAAGCCAGATCATTGCAATGGCATGTGTATGTGAGAAAGAGGGAGTCTTTAGGAAGCCCCCTCCACCCCTATTTATAGGCCAAGCCCAAGGGTGGCTTCTCCAAGAAGCCAAGGGAAAAATACCAAAAGGCCCTCAAGGTGGCTTCTCCAAGAAGCCACCCAAAAAGCACTTTCACTATTCACGGAAACATTTTTCCGTGACCGTTAAATCCGAAAATATTTCTGTGGGTCTTAGAATAATTCCAGTACCCACTAAAATGATTTTGGACGCGTTCCGAAACAATTCCGGATTAGTGATTTTCATCTGCGAAAAGCAACCAAACCGGTTCCGGCAGCTCCGGAACATTTCTAGTTTTTATCCCGGAAAAATCTCAGAAGTTTCCAGAACAATTCTGGCACCCTCCAAGAATTTCCAGACGTGTGCCGAAACCAATTTGACTCAATGGTATACCCTGAAACAACTTTTCAGTTTTACCGAAACTATTCCGGTGCTCTCTCCGGAACGTTTCAGTTGTCTCTGAAACTTTTCCGGTGACTTTCTCTCAGACTCCCTGTCTAGTATGCAGCAGATAGATGACCCTTAAGCGTGTGACCCTATAGGTTTGGTGAAGTATAGACATGACCCGGCACACTTTCCGATCAATGATCAACATCGGAGCCGTGGACACCCATATTGACCCCTGTACCCGCATGAATAAATATTCGAGTGAACCTCCAGTTGCCATGTGCTATTCCTGTTACTTCGCGATATATTACAAAAACCCGAGGTGAGATTTATCGTCATCCCCGTGGATCAACAACTTGTCCACTATGCCAGTTACCTCGTTACTGGTTTTGTTCTCTTTTCTCGTTCCCGTGTTCCGGCATCCCTGTGATCAAATCACATTGTGTCTGGCCAGACGATGGTGGATACCGTAACACCGAGAGGGCCCAGAGATATCTCTCCATCGTCGGAGGAGCAAATCCCAATCTTGAGCTATCAAGTTACTTGACATACTTTCCCATGAACCCGTAAGCCGCCGTAATAGCCACCCAGTTACGGATGACGTTTAACAAACCCCAAAGTTCATGAATCAAGCATGAAGGAACTCGATACTCTCATGGTCTAAGGAATTATGCAAACGTTAACTTTCTCTGTGTTATTAACCATTAACTTGTGACGAATGTATCTCATAGCATAACATCAATTCGGGTCGATTCAACACAAGTGTTCTCCTAACATTGTGCCCTCAAAGTTGCCGGCATAGTCATGCCCATGATCAAGAAAACAGAACCATCATGCAACACTTGAGCCAGTCTTAGAGGCCAGACTAGGAATACATTTTACCGTTTATTATTCCACACGTGCATATGAGTCTTCCTCCGAGCCTCGTGGTTATTGTAGACTCGAGAACCATAGTAGTTATAGCATGGAATATAAACTTAATTACGAACATGGGGATAAATAATAACATTTATTATTGCCTCTAGGGCATATCTCCTACAGACTCCCACTTGCACTAGAGTCAATAATCTAGTCAATGCTAAAACACTTTACACCTATGGCATACCGGTGTAAAATATGCTTTGCTTGTTGTATAGCCTGATGTCCAACGGATCTGACAACTTCAGTTACGTGTGTATCTTTGCATCTCCTCGCGTTTTCACGCTTTCACAAAATTCATATTTTGTGTGGACTTGGCTTTGTATATATGTGAATCACAGGTCAAACCTTGATTCCTCAGACTGAGCTATGGAGCAACTATCTGCAATAAAAAAGCCGATTGCAAATGGGTTGAGGAACTCGATTCCGTATTATGGGGCTTGTGTACCACACCGAACAGATCCACAGGGTATACCCCATTTTTTATGGTATATGGTGCCGAAGCGGTCCTCCCCTCCGATATCATACATGACGCACCTCGGGTGCGCATGTACGAGGAGATGGAGGCCAAACTCGATCGGCAAGACGCCCTAGATGCTCTCGAGGAAGAGCGCAACGTCGCACGGGCTAGATCAGCTATTTATCAACAGCAGGCACGGCGCTACCACGCTAGAGAGGTTCGCGCCAAAGAATTCAATGTCGAGGACCTCGTAATGAGATTACACCCCGAAAAACAAAAACACAAGCTCTCCCCTAGATGGGACGGACCATTTGTCATTGACAAAGTACTCGTCAAAGGAGCTTATCGAATCCGAGATCCAGAGGATGGACGACTGGAGCCCCACCCGTGGAACGCGGCGCTACTCCGACGCTTTTATGCATGAAGCCAAGCATACGGTCTGTGTAAATACCTTGCGCATTTTCTTTATCCTTTTTATTATTATTTTTGTTTTGTCCTTCACCTCGGCCAGTTATTAGATGACCCCGAGGACAATCTAGCATGTTCTTTTCAAAACAAAAGCTATTCCGCCCCTTATGAACTATTGTCTTTCAAGCCAATATATGCATCGATCCGCTTTAAGATTTGGCCAAGCTGGGTTGCCCAGCTCCTGTGCTTGCCCTCTACATTTCCGATCTTTCGGCTAGGGGGCAAAGGGAGCACCGCTGTGATTGTTACTCACGGGTCAACCGATGTAGTACCTCAGACAGACAAAGCCGAAAGCTAGCGTTCTTATAATGTGGATTGGTCGGCCATGACATAGGAATAACGTGGCATGGGTCTTTTCAAACCCCGACCAGGGGCTTTTACCCCCGAGGTCATTCGTCTTCGGACGGGCGTGTTCAACACAATAACCCGAGGAAAGGAACCATTGGATGAACTATTTTCCTCGGAAGATGTTTCTTACGTTAAATAGTAATATCACATAACCTTTCGTTACCCTCTTGTCTTTCGAGCCGTATAGCCCGACTGCCTGGTCACCTGAAGCATCTGGCCCGATGACCTCGGCCAGTAGTACGGGACACTCCCCGGAATCTATCCGTGGGGGGGAGAAGCCAACGGCTGGCTAACAGAGTTTGGATAAACGGACGGAAATAATTGACATAATATACTTTGGTACATAAAGTCATACAATATTTTTCACGCGCGGTCGAGCCCGTCTATCAGGATGTCTAACGAACAATCCTTTTGCGAGAGGCGTGCCGCAGGCATTACACTATCGTATGCTTGACTGGTAGGGATCTCCCCCCCCCATCAGGCCCCATGGGTCCCATCTCTGCCAATTCCGTCGTATTTAGACCGGTATAATGGATATTCACCATGGCCCAGGCCTCCCTCGCACCTTCTCGACAAGCTGACACTTTCCACGCTTGGATCCGGCGCCGTGCTCTCTTTAGCTGTTCGGCCAGCGCGGCCATGTCCTCGGGAATCGGCACCACCTCGGGCCATAACGCCTGGTGAACATCCTTCATCACTTTCCGCGTTCCTTCATGCACCTCAGATAAACGGATGCTCATGTCTTCGGACGTCGGGCCCCGAGACTCCGGAGGAAGGCCGGTCAAGCAAGCTGTCACAAATAACATTTCGCATGACAAATATCCTCGGATAAACCGTATAACAAAAGTTTGTCATGACTCATCACTTACCATAAACCATGTCGTCCGTTTGCCGATTCTTTGCTTCTGCAGCAGCCAGGCGAGCCTTTAAGCTCTCAATTTCCTGGGCTTGACGGGCATTCTCAGCCCTAAGCGCATTAACGCTACCCGCTCTCTGAGTAACCACATGTTGATTCGCCTGGCATTGCGCTTCAGCATACGCCAGATCATCACGGGCCTGTTTCAGGTCTCTTTCGAGATTGCCCAGGGCTTCCGCTGCTACAAGCAATACTGGCGTCAGCCATACTTTTCGGACATGGTTTACTTCAATAAATAAGCACTTACAGTGCGCCTCCCTGGTGAATTTCTTCACCTGCTCCACCTCGGACAAAGCCGCGTCAAGCTGCACCTTTGTTTGGTCTAATGCCCAGGTCAATTGCTCGTTCTTCACGCGAGCCTCCTGTTATAACAACATTTGCGGGTTACCATTCAAGTCTCGATTCGACCCCAGGGGCTCGTATCAAGCCTTAGGGGCTACTACCACACCTGGTAGTTATACTTGTCTTTAAAAACCTTACCCGCAGCCCTCGCGGCAGGACATCCAGCGACTCGTCAAAGGCACCTCGGGTCGCCCCGAGGTACGCATCCACCGCGCTGAGAGCATTAAGCTCCCTGTCAGAAAACGCTGGATTGTTCAAAGAAGCCTTTCGCCGATGATAATTCGCGGCGCACAGGATTTCGGATGGAGTGGCCGATGTCGCCGAGTCTTCGGGCTGGGCGGCTCCGGGGTCATCCCTCGTAGGATTTCGGACCTCTGTTTTCTTGAGCGGAAACGCGCCTTCCTCGGCCTCCACATGTCCGTTAGAGGGTGGAGGTTGTCTGCAAGCAATCATGGATGTTAGAATCCAAAGTGTCTTTTCTGCAAATATCGACCTAGGAGTTACCTAGTGACGGATGGAGCACTTTCGCCTGTTCCCGTGACCTCGACCGGAGCTTCTCGCACTTCTGGTTGAGCCCCTTGCAGTGGAGCCGCTTCTCTGCGTAGGCGTTGGGAGCGCCACCCCTTTGGAGGAGGAGTCAGAAGACTGGAGACTGGGGGACGAGCGACTCTCTTTCGTTTAGAGGAAGGGTGAGTTACCGATGAGGCTGGCCTCGTCCCCGGCACATCAGGGACGATCGCTACCTTCGAGCCGTCAAGACTCTCCAGAAAGAAACTCCTCCCTTCATAAATCAACCCCAGGTCTTCATCCTCGTGATGAAGAGGGTCTTCAGCGCGGCTGTGCAATTCCGGCTCGGGGGCCGGACTGCTCACTCCTTCAAGCCAACGTCTCCACCTCTGTGCAACCGATGAGAAACGGGTTAGTGTTGAGGATCCCCGAGGTAAAATAGATAAGCCCGAAGTAAAAATTCACTATGTCAGCAGGGTTGTAGTATGACAACCCGTCTTGGAATCGGCGCTTGGCAAACTCCTCGGTAGACCCTTGGAACATGCTGGCTAGTACGGCTCCAACGGTCATTTGATCCATAAAAGCCCCCTTGATGGATCGAGAGGCGTCTTCGGACCCGTTGTAATCGCACAATAAATGCTAACACTGCCGGAGAGGCTGGACTCTTCGGTCTAGAGCAACCGCCATTACGTCAATGATGGTAAGGCCGGCGCTTGATAGGGACTTCACCTTGGCTGCTAACCTGGTCACGGCTTCGCCTTCCTCTTGAGCCGAACTCATCGGCCTCCAGCTGTAACGCTTCTTCGGTGGATCCATTGAGAAGGGCGGAAGGCCGGGCCGGACTGGCTCGTACAACAAGATGTCGGTAATATAGAACCACTCGGAAGGCCAGTAATCGGTTTCCTCCCGAGGTGTCCCCGCTGGGTAGTTAGTCTTGTCAATTCGGCAGACTTCGGCTACGCCAACCTCGAATAGCTTGTCTGCCGAAGAGCGGGGCATGACACAGAAGTACCTCCGCCACAACCCGAAGTGTGCTTGGCAGCCGAGGTGTAACTCGCAGAGCGCGATGAACCCCGCAATATGCAGTATCGAATTCGGGGAGAGATGGTGTAACTGCAACCCGTAAAACTCCAACAGACCACGGAGAAAGGGGTGTATTGGGAACCCTAAGCCGCGGAGGAGGAAAGGCACGAAGCATACCCGCTCATCTCCTCGTGGAGAGGGGTAATTTTCGGCATGGGCTTGACCATCAATGGACGTCAGTCCAGGACGGGTAGCGGCTAGATCCGCGTCAGGCAGGTACCCTTGCGTCGCCAAGCGCTCCAATTGAAGGCGCGCGACAGAACAGCTCCCTCAGTCTCCCCTATCAGGGCCGTGAGGACGCCTTCACGATCCTTCGCCGCTCGCCATTGTTCGGGCTCTTGAGCCAGAGAGGGAAGGGGATTTTCTGCTGTGGTGGCAAATGTGAACTATCACCCGCAGGGGTTACGCGTCTGATAAATAAGGGCAGAGGGGGCTGACGTTTCGACGTTTTCTCCATAAAGAGGCTCAGCCGCCTAGGCCGCACGGTTCTTGAAATCTAAAATTGGGCCCCAACGGAATTCTAAGGGTTGACCGAAGTCTTTAAATTTAGTCGGAGAATAAAACATGGGAACTTGTCTATCGAGCCAAGACTCCGGGAAGTGAAGGCCTTCGACCTCGTCATCGAAGACCAGTTCAGGGGCTACTGACGGTGTCCTGGATTAGGGGGTGCCAACCTAGCCGGCCTGTCTCCTCGGATGGGCCGGTATGCCCCCGTACGTGATCAAGATGGACTCCGGAGGCCGCAGATGGGAGACGTGATCAAGGCTGCCTCTACCGAAGACTTGCAGTACACTTCAAGATTATTCCAGCCGCCTTACTCTATGATACCGACCTTGTAACCCTAGATACCCTCCCTGGCGTGTATATAAGCCATAGGGTTTATCCCGTAGGGGACATCAGTGCAACATCAAACACCTAGCTCTAGCAGTTAGATACATATTACGATCTCGAGGTAGATCAACTCTGTACTCGATACACCTCCATTAATATAAACAGAAGCAGGACGTAGGGTTTTACCTCCATCAAGAGGACCCGAACCTGGGTAAAACATCGTCTCCTTTTGTCTATGTTACCATCGATCCGAGATCCGCAGCTCGGGACCCCCTACCCCGAGGTCTGCCGGTTTTCACACTGACACCCATGATCTCCACGATTGTGATCGTGTCCGTCGAATGCGGAACGTCCCGCAACTGTGGGCCGTAGATTTCGGAGAGGAGGTTCAGCTCTCCAGCTATAAATATCCCTCATCGTGTCTTCTTCCTCATTTCCTCAAACCCTCGTTTCACCTCCACCCAAGCCCGTGCTCGAAGCAACTCCGGTGAGAAGCTCCGCCGTGCTACTCCGGTGAAATCTCGTCGCAGCTGATCACGCTAGTGCGGTAATCCTTCCTCCCGCATTGCCATAGTTGATTCAAGTTGCCAAGTTAGGGCGCTTGGATCCGGAACTGCTCATGTCCATATCTCTGTTCTTAGGGCAGTTCTTACCGATGTTATTTTTGTTGGTTTATTTCACCGTGGTAGATCTTTAGGACTCACTAGGATTTGACTTGTACGGTTTGTAGATCTTCCTCGTACTTGTTTTCCTCGACCTAGGATTCATGTGTATTTATCCGAAAGATTAGATGGTTATCAACCTGCCCAGTATCTTCTGTGGCTAGCTTGTAAAATCTATCAAGGATATCTTTTTGGATTACCATGAGTTCCTTTGGTCTCCCTCAAAATCATTTTCGTTCAAAATACTTTCTGTGCATGCTTGTGACCCTACCCTTTTTTCTCACGTATCTATTCTATTTCACAGGTTGGTCTGGCACAGAGTTCGCAAGAGTATTCAGATTCTGAAGAAGAATTGCCTCAGTTTCCATCAAGGTCTGAACGAATGAGAATGACTAGAGGAGGAAAATCTTCGAAACCACCCAAGGCTCCGAAGAAGAAACATGAGTCTGAATCCGAAGAAGATGATGAGGAGATTCCCTCTGCTCACAGTCAGCCTAAGGATGAATTGGTCACCGACGCCCTAACCATCTTCTCTGATGGAAATCCTAAGAAGGGCGGTCGTGGCAGAGAAAAGAACACCACTGCTGAAATGTCTGATCCGGATAGTTACAGAACTCCATCAGGGATTGAATCAACGACAGATCGCAACAACAGGCTTCAAAGAATTCGCCGCCACTGGGCAGGCAAATGGTTCAGATACGAAAATGTTCGCAAGAAGTACCAGATTCTGTTTGCTTTCACACCTCCGTGGAATGACTGCATTGCTGAAAACTGCATTGGCCCCGATGATGAAAAATTCAAACCACCACAGCCTCCAAATGCTCACCCCGATTCCCTCAAAACCATCGCTGATTTTCCCGAGGAACTGGCTAAGAGGGCGAAGGCCAAAGCCAAGCGTGATGCTAGGGAAGCGAAGAAAAACCAAGTTGAAGCAAAAAACGTCGCGCTGACCCAGCAAGACATACAGAAGAAGAAGGATCGTGCATCTGCTTCCAAGGGAAGCAAGTCTAGGAAATCGGTTTCCCCTCGTGCACCTCGAAAGAAAACTGTCGCCAAGAGAATCAAGAAGGCAGTTTCTGACTCGTCTGATGAGTCATCCAGCGAAGATATTCCTGATGAAATTCCACAGTATGATCAACTTGCCATTATCAACAAGCCATCCAAGAGCCCCTCTCCAGTGAAAGTTTTATCCTCTCTAAGGAGATCACCAAGGCATGCACCCATTCCCTTCACTGACAAACCTTCGGGTTCTACAGCTCCGAGAGCTTTGACAAGCACTGCAGCGAAGAGAAAGCTGCAGTCTAAAGAAAAAGTTGATGTATCTGCTAAGAAGGCTAGGCCCACTGTTCCTGCTTCCACAGAGGAACAGAAGTATGATTTCAAATTCATGATCGATGTGATTGACAGTGCTGCATATGATGCAAAATCTGATGATGTAAGTGGTCTGGGACTGCCTGATGATGTTACCGAAATGGTAACGAAGCATTTCATCGAGCTGAGGAAAATCTCCAAGAAGCTGTATAAAGCTGTCAAAGACAAGCAAGCCGTCGAGAAAATGAGGAGTGAGGCCAAAACTGAATCTGAAAGGAAAAGGCTGAACAAAGAAATTGTTGAACTCACCAAGGCCCTCAGTGTTTTGCGCAATGAGAAAATTGATTGGCACTCACGCTTGCACATCCAAGTATCTCAGTTGTGTGACAGAAGGAACGAGGAGATTGACCATGTGACGCCCTCCGCTCGACCGTGCACTAATCACACACGCAAACGTGCATGCTCGAGATCAGAGACTCACGGGAAGATATCACAACACAACTCTAAACTCAAATTAAAACATAAATCTTCATATTACAAACCAGGGGTCACGAGGACCTGAATACATGAGTCATACAAACCATAATATCTGGGTACAGACATTGTTAGTCAAGTTTGCCTTAAGAAGGCTAGCACAAACAGCGACACTGATCGAAAAGGCGAAGGCCTCCTGCCTAGGGCCTCCGAACTACTCCTGGTCGTCAGGGATCTCCACGTCGTAGTAGGCTCCTCCGGGGATCTCCTGCTCCTGGGCTCCGTCGTCTGATCGCAGCAACCGAGTATGGGGAAAAAGAGATAGCAAAGCAACCGTGAGTACTCATCCAAAGTACTCGCAAGACTGACATCAGAACTATACTACATATGCATCGGTATCAAAGGAATGGGGCTATATCTTTGGACTATACTTCAGAAATGCCAGAACAGAGGGGGAGAGGCCTAGCCTATCGAAGACTAGCATCTTGAAGCAATCTTGCAGCATCAGAAGAGTGTAGAGCAAGATAATATATAATCAATCATATTTAGTAATGCCCTGAGATCCCTTCTCGACTATCCCGCGAGAAAGTGATCCCGAGAGCAGTAGTATCAATTTAATAGTTCAATAGTATCCATTTGTAGTTGTAGCAGATCAAGATACAACTCCGAGCGTCCTGTTACCGTGGACACGGCTATTTGAATAGATTACTTCCCTGCAGGGGTGCACTACTGTTACCCAACACGCTCGATTACATCTGGCCGGACACACTTGCGGGGTAATGCCCGGCCTCGGGTAATCGACACGACGCAGTCCTACCTAGGCTCAGCAGAGAGGTCAGCACGCCGGTCTAAATCCTAACCACAAAGGGGTCTTGGGCCATTGCCCTTTGCACTCCTGCACGTTGCGTGACTGGCCGGGGCCCAAGCGCGACTGTGGAAACACCACAGACGTAACCAGCTCACCCCAACAATCAGCCCGCATCTCTGAGTTGTGACGTCTGAAGAGCTTTCGGCTGATACTACGACGTAGAGGGCCCCATTAAACCATTATCCCACGTGGTGGTAGTGCGTATAGGCACGTAGCCAACTCAGATCAAATACCCAAATCCATTAGGCGTATTTAGTAACTCGCAGAGACGAACAGGATTCCTGTCGCTCCGACTTGTTAACACGCGGTCCAATGACCAGGGACGAGGTCTCCGCCTGCCCTGTCGTTCCGCCATAATATCACTCGCGGGTGCCCTCCTGGCAAGCCCTACTTCACAATTCCCCGCGGGTACCCCTCGGGGTCGACCCGCCTGTAACAAAGGTCAAAGCAACCATGTGTCCAAGTATCGAGAAGGAATCCGAGGAATCACCCTCGATGGTTTCCCACTCGAGCAGTTGCACGACGGTAGCTTTATCGGAGGTGATGAAAGATGAATCACCCTCGGTAACCCACATCCGGATAGCTATTCTACAGAGGCATCATCGGAAGTGAGATAATAGGTATCACCCTCGGCACTCGGTGGTAGCTCTGCAGAGACGAGCAACTTAGGGGGTGTGCGGTGATGTGCTGTTCTCAGCCCGTTCGATCACATCGATCGGGGCACCAGTACTAAAGCGGGGCAACTACAGCATGGAAGAGGGGCCACAGATGGTTTACCATCCAACCTATACTAAGCATCTTGGATAACAGGCAGGTATCAAAAACAGTTACAAGAACAGGCTATGCATCAGAATAGGATAAAGCAAAGCAGTAGCAAATTTTCTAATGCAAGCAGGAGGGAGAACGAATAGGTGATATAGGCATGCGTCAAGGGGGGTTGCTTGCCTGGAAGCTCTGCTGAGAGGGGCTGGTCGGCTGAAGGCTGCTCGTCTGGAGCGTAGTCGTACTCAGCTGCGTCGGCGGCGGTCTCGGTGTCTATCGGGAGAGAAAGAGGGGGAAGAAACAATAAATTCACGGCAACAAATGTAACAGCGATGCATGACATGCCTAAATGATATGCAGATGTGATATAAGCCTACGTAATTGATTTAGATAATTTAGGAATTTATTTGGATTTATTTTATTAAGGTCATGCACTATTCATCTATCGAATACGGGCAAAAAGTTCCATGTTCAGTATGTTAGAGGGGTGTGGCAGGCATGTGGGTGGCATATTCGGATTCTTCATATTTTTCTGATCTTTTTTCATATATAAATTATTTTCATCCGAGTTACGGTTTATTTTATATGATTTTTCAAAGTTTTAATCATTTTCTGGAATTTATTTATTTATTAAATTTGAATTATCCAAAACAGTATAAGGTGATGTCAGCATGACATCATAGTGACATCAGCAGTCAACTCTGGCTGACCAGAGTCAAACCTGACCAGTGGGTCCCACTGGTCAGTGTCACAGTAGTTAATTAGGGATTAATTTTAACTAAATTAGGTTAATTAGTTAGTGGGGCCTACTGTCAGTGTCAGATTAATTAACTAATTAACTTAATTAACGTAATTAGGATTAACAGATTAATTAACATTTTATTTATTAATAAAATTATTTAAATTTCGGCGGGACCCACATGTCAGTGGCCCACGGGTGCCCAGTCAGCAGTTGACTGGGTCAACCCAGTCAACTGGGGCGCGTGGGGCCTGCGGTCGGTGGCACAAGGGCGACCAGGTCGGCGCCACGCTGGACGCCGGCCACCGGAGCACTCCGGCGAGCCCGAGCGCGGCGATGAACTCCGGCGAGCCCGGATTTCCTCTACGGTGCATCAAATCGGGCGCGGTTTGGCTCTCTGGAACGAGCACTCAGCGGCGCATCAGGTGGTGGCGGTGGTTGGCCGTGGGGTGGCCGGATTGGTCGCCGGCGACAACGTCGGGCGGCGGCGGCTTCGGGTGGAGCTCGGGCTGGGTGCTACGGTGCGCACGTGATCAAAACAAGTGGCTAGGCGAGGCCTACGCGGTGCGGCGAGGCTAACGGGCACGAGCCCGTGACCCAATGGTCACCGGAGACTCGCCGGCATCGAGCTCCGCGGTGGCACGTTAGGGCACGACGGGCTTGGCCGCAAGAGGTCGTCCGAAAGGGGGAGAGGAGAGGGGAGAGGTGGAGCAGCTCACAGGGAGCCTGCAGGTGTGCAACGGTGGGCTCGGGGAAGGCTCGAGGCGGCGAATCGGGGCGGCGATCACCGGCGTCCGTGCGGGGAAGACGAGCTCGGGGAGGACGTTGCGGTGGCTCCGAGCTTCAACCAGTCGGGGTAGGCGGCGTAGTCGAGGATGGCGGTGACGCTGGACACGGCGGAGCAGCGATCGGGGCTCGGTGGCCGCGAGCTCTAGCGGCGGCCGATCATGGCGGCGTCGGGTGAGGTGAGAGTGAGTGGGGGGAGAGGGAGGGAGACGGCTAGGGTTCGCCAGGGAGGTCGGGGGGGTCTTAACCGAGCGGGGTGCGCGCGTGCGGTGCGTTGTCGTGCGGGAGAGGGGGGCGAGCTCGGCGAGTGCGGCCAGGGCGACAGCGCGCGCGCGCGTGAGCAGTGCGAGGTAGGGGGAGAGCTAGGCGGGCTGGGCCGGTCGGCTGACTTAGGCCCAGTCAGTGCGGCCTTTTTCTTTTCTTCTTTTCTTTTCTGTTTTTCCTTTTTAGTTTTTGTTTTGCAAAATGTTTAGCCCCAATTTGAGTTTTGTAAAACATGTGACTTAGCTCAATAAATACAGTGAAATATTTAGCACTGTTATAAAAAGGTTTGGAGTCCATATGATTTCATTTGAATTTTAATTTAAATGAAATGGGTTTAATTATTGCTATTTGGTACTGTTTATGGATGATAGAGTCATCAAGTGAATTTTGGTGATGTTGTTTTTCTTAACACAATTAGTTATGGATTATTTGCTATTTAATGAACATTTTAGTTTTAAAATTTGAACAACTTTTATTGTTACTTTAAATTTGAATTTCATCTTTGAATTGGAATTTGAAATGAGATATGATGCAAATGATGATCCAGCACTGTTAAGCATGGTGACTTGTCATTATCAAAAGGTGATCACTGTAGCTTAATTACATGGGGTGTTACAATTCTCCTCCTCTAAAAGAAATTCTCGTCCCGAGAATTAAGAGGTAGGTTGAAAAAGAGAGGGGTATTCATACCAAGGAGACTTGGTATGGGCCCGCGGGAGAATTCCCCATTAACGGATTGCGCAACGGTTCACATATAATGTCATGCGTGAATGCAAGGATTTTAGCGTACAGTGAATGCGATGCTCCCGAATCAATTAAAATAGGAGGTGGTACTGAGTGAACAAGGATAATACCGTTCACAGTAGCAAGCTGATCTTGAGCTTCATTCAGATCAACATGGTAAGCTTGACCACGGCCATATAAGAAGGTCTGGCATTATTGTTGCGGGGTTGGTTGTGACCACGGCCAGTAGAGGGAAGTGCAAGCTGATTCTGGTTCTGAGGGCATTCCCTGGAACGGTGACCTGGACGGCCACACTTGAAGCAGAGCCCATCACTGGGACGGGGAGCAGGAGCTCGAAGCAGTGGAACCTGAGGTCTTGGTTGTCCCGACGGTGGAGGAGGTGTAGTTGGATGGTACATGCTATGAGGAATCCAGATACGACGCTTCTGCGATGACGAGCCCGAAGATGAGCCAACGTCATGGTGGCGCTTGATGGCATTCTTGTGTTCCATCTGAGCGGTCTCGACCTGGATAGCCTTGTTCACAAGGGTAGCAAAGTCGGTTAAGTCTTGAGCAGCAAGTGCCAGCTTGAGGTCTAGGTGGAGTCCATTACGAAATTTCTCCTATCTATGAGCATCAGTGGCAATGTCTTCTTCGGCATAGCGGGACAGGTTAAGGAATTCCCGTTGATAAGCTTCGACAGTTTTATTGCCCTGAGTGAGGTTGCGAAACTCTATTCTCTTCCGGTCCATGATTCCTTGAGGAATGTAACGAGCACGAAAAGCAGTCTGGAACTCGAGCCAAGTGATGACTGTCCCCTCAGGTAGTGATCGCCTGTGGGTGGAACACCATTGAGCAGCGGGGCCCTTCAAGAAGTAGGACGCATAGGTGACTAGGTTGTCAGGGGCGACATTGGCAGACTCCATCTCGAAGGCGATGTCACGAAGCTAGTCATCAGCATCCAGTGGCTGTTCAGAGTTGCGGAAAATAGTTGGGCTGAGACGCACAAACTCCTGCAGAGTTATTGGGGGAGGTGGCTGATCCTGAGCATTTTGGTTCTGTTGTGGGAATTGAGCCATGATTCCAACCATGAACTGGCGGTTCAGCTCAAATTGCTGCATCATAGCTGCCATATAGTCTGGCGGTGGTGGCTGTTCGGGAGCACGGCCACGACCACGACCACCTGGTCTAACCATCCTGCTAAAGATTTAACAGGGGGTGGTTTAGTAAAAACAACTACAAGTGTTTAGAGACAAGCATGATGTAACATGACGACAAATAAGTAGTGCGATAGATACATAACAGTAGTCAATTAAGACGTACAGATCCATACACAGAGTCGGTTACACACCAGCGTTACAACAGCGTAAGGGAAAGCTAGACAAACTAGGCGGCACGCAGGCACGCGATAGGGAATACAACAACGGGACATAGCAAAGGCTACATCAACGTCGGGGAATACCACTGAAACGGGGTAACTGCAGGTGCGGACGATGAGTGTCCATGGCAGAAAGGTCCTGCGCTCCGTGTGCACTCTGATGCAGAACCCGGTCTCAAACTGAGAGAAGTGGTCCACGTGCAGGTGTGTGACCTCCAACAGCAGGCCAATCAATACCTGAAGGCATCTGAGTCCTGCGCGGGTAAAGGATGTACTCTGGATGTATCCCTGCACGAACAGCTGGTAGCAACTGTGTCATAGCATCGTAGAGACGTGCTCGAGTGGCAAACAACTCGACGGCCAGAGCCCGGGCGGTGCGATCCAGAGCCTGAGTGCACTGAATCAAAACCTGCGGGTCGTGTCGACGTCGCTCGTAAGGGGCACAGACAGCTGTGTAGTATCCGGTAGCATCTCCAGCAGGGGCATACGGGATGTATCGGAACTCGGAGTCATCCAAGCGACTATGCTCTCCACGGAGACGTGCGACGGTAGAATGGGCAGCATCATGGACTGCCATCTCAATCATCACGCCGATACCGTGAAAAATGTGCAACTCAGTGTCAGAGTTGTCTCGCTGATCAAAGATACGAAGATCGGCATGGTACTGCTCCTGGTTGAACTCGCGGTAATCCTCGTAAACCATGTACTCGGGGTACCAGCGGTAGCCCAGTCTGGTCAGGAGGGCGATCAGGATAGCTGGAAAACCAGGGGCATCACGAGCCCAAGTCCGAAGTACAAGCTGCGTCACAGGGCGTGGCAGAAACAAGCGATCCATCTGAAACAGAGGAAATTTCAAGACTGTCAAATGACAGTGAGTGAATTTTGCATCGTCTATTAAAGGAAGTAATTTGCAGATAACCAAAGCTCCGGGTGGATGTGATCACGAGAACCTAAAGTCAGAGTTAGTAAAATTTTAACCCGAATAGAAGAGAGATCAGAGTCCCAGAGTAAAGAAGAGGAATAAAAGATCCTAATCACATCAATGTGCAATGTGGGCCCATAAGCCACACAGCACTGTTAGTAAAATAGTTTTTCAACGACTAGACTCAACTTCGACCAAGGAATCGGAAGGGGGCTTCCTACAGGCAGTCGGCTCTGATACCAACTTGTGACGCCCTCCGCTCGACCGTGCACTAATCATACACGCAAACGTGCACGCTCGAGATCAGAGACTCACGGGAAGATATCACAACACAACTCTAAACTCAAATTAAAACATAAATCATCATATTACAAAACCAGGGGTCACGAGGACCCGAATACATAAGTCATACAAACCATAATATCTGGGTACTGACATAGTTAGTCAAGTTTTCCTTAAGAAGGCTAGCACAAACAGCGACACTGATCGAAAAGGCAAAGGCCTCCTGCCTAGGGCCTCTGAACTACTCCTGGTCATCGGGGATCTCCACGTCGTAGTAGGCTCCTTCGGGGATCTCCTGCTCGTGGGCTCCGTCGTCTGATCGCAGCAACTGGGTATGGGGAAAAAGAGATAGCAAAGCAACCGTGAGTACTCATCCAAAGTACTCGCAAGACTGACATCAGAACTATACTACATATGCATCGATATCAAAGGAATGGCGCTATATCTTTGGACTATACTGCAGAAATGCCAGAACAGAGGGGGAGAGGCCTAGCCTATCGAAGACTAGCATCTTGAAGCAATCTTGCAGCATCAGAAGAGTGTAGAGCAAGATAATATATAATCAATCATATTTAGTAATGCCCTGAGATCCTTTCTCGACTATCCCGCGAGAAAGTGATCCCGAGAGCAGTAGTATCAATTTAACAGTTCAATAGTATACATTTGTAGTTGTAGCGTATCAAGATACAACTCCGAGCGTCCTGTTACCGTGGACACGGCTATTCGAATAGATTACTTCCCTGCAGGGGTGCACTACTGTTACCCAACACGCTCGATTACATCTGGCCGGACACACTTGCGGGGTAATGCCCGGCCTCGGGTAATCGACACGACGCAGTCCTACCTAGGCTCAGCAGAGAGGTCAGCACGCCAGTCTAAATCCTAAGCACAAAGGGGTCTTGGGCCATCGCCCTTTGCACTCATGCACGTTGCGTGACTGGCCGGGGCCCAAGCGCGACTGTGGAAACACCACAGACGTAACCAGCTCACCCCAACAATCAGCCCGCATCTCTGAGCTGTGACGTCTGAAGATCTTTTGGCTGATACTACGACGTAGAGGGCCCCATTAAACCATTATCCCACGTGGTGGTAGTGCGTATAGGCACGTAGCCAACTCAGATCAAATACCCAAATCCGTTAGGCGTATTTAGTAACTCGCAGAGACGAACAGGATTCCTGCCGCTTCGACTTGGTAACACGCGGTCCAACGACCAGGGACCAGGTCTCCGCCTGCCCTGTCGTTCCGCCATAATATCACTCGCGGGTGCCCTCCTGGAAAGCCCGACTTCACAATTCCCCGCGGGTACCCCTCGGGGTCGACCCGCCTGTAACAAAGGTCAAAGCAACCGTGTGTCCAAGTATCGAGAAGGAATCCGAGGAATCACCCTCGATGGTTTCCCACTCGAGGAGTTGCACGACGGCAGCTTTATCGGAGGTGATGAAAGAGGAATCACCCTCGGTAACCCACATCCGGATAGCTATTCTACAGAGGCATCATCGGAAGTGAGATAAGAGGTATCACCCTCGGCACTCGGTGGTAGCTCTGCAGAGACGAGCAACTTAGGGGGTGTGCGGTGATGTGCTATTCTCAGCTCGTTCGATCACATCGATCGGGGCACAAGTACTAAAGCGGGACAACTACAGCAAGGAAGAGGGGCCACAGATGGTTTACCATCCAACCTATACTAAGCATCTTGGATAACAGGCAGGTATCAAAAACAGTTACAAGAACAGGCTATGCATCAGAATAGGATAAAGCAAAGCAGTAGCAAATTTTCTAATGCAAGCAGGAGGGAGAAGGAATAGGTGATATAGGCATGCGTCAAGGGGGGTTGCTTGCCTGGAAGCTCCGCTGAGAGGGGCTGGTCGGCTGAAGGCTGCTCGTCTGGAGCGTAGTCGTACTCAGCTGCGTCGGCGGCGGTCTCGGCTTCTATCGGGAGAGAAGGAGGAGGAAGAAACAATAAATTCACGGCAACAAATGCAACAGCGATGCATGACATGCCTAAATGATATGCAGATGTGATATAAGCCTACGTAATTGATTTAGATAATTTACGAATTTATTTGGATTTATTTTATTAAGGTCATGCACTATTCATCTATCGAATACGGGCAAAAAGTTCCATGTTCAGTATGTTAGAGGGGTGTGGCAGGTATGTGGGTGGCATATTCGGATTCTTCATATTTTTCTAATCGTTTTTCATATATAAATTATTTTCATCCGAGTTACGGTTTATTTTATATGATTTTTTAAAGTTTTAATCATTTTCTGGAATTTATTTATTTGTTAAATTCGAATTATCCAAAACAGTATAAGGTGACGTCAGCATGACATCATAGTGACTCCAGCCATCAACTCTGGCTGACCAGAGTCAAACCTGACCAGTGGGTCCCACTGGTCAGTGTCACAATAGTTAATTAGGGATTAATTTTAACTAAATTAGGTTAATTAGTTAGTGGGGCCTACTGTCAGAGTCAGATTAATTAACTGATTAACTTAATTAACGTAATTAGGATTAACAGATTAATTAATGTTTTATTTATTAATAAAATTATTTAAATTTCGGCTCGACCCACATGTCAGTGGCCCACGGGTGCCCAGTCAGCAGTTGACTGGGTCAACCCAGTCAACTGGGGCCCGTGGGGCCCGCGGTCAGTGGCACAAGGGCGGCCACGTCGGCACCACGCTGGACGCCGGCCACCGGAGCACTCCGGCGAGCCCGAGCGCGGCGATGAACTCCGGCGAGCCCGGATTTCCTCTACGGTGCATCAAATCGGGCGCGGTTTGGCTCTCTGGAACGAGCACTCAGCGGCGCATCCGGTGGTGGCGGTGGTTCGCCGTGGGGTGGCCGGATTGGTCGCCGGCGACGACGTCGGGCGGCGGCGGCTTCGGGTGGAGCTCGGGTTGGGTGCTACGGTGCACGCGCGATCAAAACAAGTGGCTAGGCGAGGCCTACGCGGTGCGGCGAGGCTAACGGGCACGAGCCCGTGACCAAATGGTCACCGGAGACTCGCCGGCGACGAGCTCCGCGGTGGCGCGTTCGGGCACGACGGGGATGGCTGCAAGAGGTCGTCCGAAAGGGGGAGAGGAGACGGGAGAGGTGGAGCAGCTCACAGGGAGCCTACAGGTGTGCAACGGTGGGCTCGGGGAAGGTTCGAGGCGGCGAATCGGGGGTGCGATCACCGTCATCCGTGCGGGGAAGACGAGCTCGGGGAGGACGCTGCGGTGGCTCCGAGCTTCAACCAGTCGGGGTAGGCGACGTAGTCGAGGATGGCGGTGACGCTGGACACGGCGGAGCGGCGATCGGGGCTCGGTGGCCGCGAGCTCTAGCGGCGGCCGATCATGGCGGCGTCGGGTGAGGTGAGAGCGAGTGGGGGGGAGGGAGGGAGACGGCTAGGGTTCGCCAGGGAGGTCGGGGGGGGGGGGGTCTTAACCGAGCGGGGTGCGCGCGTGCGGTGCGTTGTCGTGCGGGAGAGGGGGGGCCGAGCGCGGCGAGTGCGGCCAGGGCGACAGCGCGCGCGCGCGTGAGCAGTGCGAGGTAGGGGGAGAGCTAGGCGGGCTGGGCCGGTCGGCTGACTTAGGCCCAGTCAGTGCGGCCTTTTTCTTTTCTTCTTTTCTTTTCTGTTTTTCCTTTTTAGTTTTTGTTTTGCAAAATGTTTAGCCCCAATTTGAGTTTTGTAAAACATGTGACTTAGCTCAATAAATACAGTGAAATATTTAGCACTGTTATAAAAAGGTTTGGAGTCCATATGATTTCATTTGAATTTTAATTTAAATGAAATGGGTTTAATTATTGCTATTTGGTATTGTTTATGGATGATAGAGTCATCAAGTGAACTTTGGTGATGTTGTTTTTCTTAACATAATTAGTTATGGATTATTTGCTATTTAATGAACATTTTAGTTTTCAAATTTGAACAACTTTTATTGTTACTTTAAATTTGAATTTCATCTTTGAATTGGAATTTGAAATGAGATATGATGCAAATGATGATCCAGCACTGTTAAGCATGGTGACTTGTCATTATCAAAAGGTGATCACTGTAGCTTAATTACATGGGGTGTTACAGACCGCAAGGCAGATCTTGCTCGAAGAAGAACTCAAGAAGAAAGACGTCAGAAGGCTAGGGCGAGAGTCAGCAAACCGAAAGAAAACAAAGACCGCCGCCTTCAGAATGTCGCTGCTGATCCTATTCCTCTGGACTCCAGTGCACCCTTGCAGCAGGTTCCACCATCTCCACCTCGCGAAGATGAACCTATGCAGCAAGCTGGTACTATGGAGGTTGTTATCCCAGCTCCGGTAGTCCAAGAACAACCTGATGTTGATATTTTCCTTGAAAAGGCTGATGAAGAAAATGCTTCGCTCAAGCAGCGAGCCCCAGTAGATGAGACTGATGAAGAAATTGAAGTTGAGAAGGCAGATTCATTGCCGCCGAGAACATTGCAAGCAGAGCCCTGCAAACCAAATAAGGAGGAGAATGACAAGATTGAGGGGGGAGCTAAATGCTTCCCGAGAGAAAACAACCCCGGTCACATCATCTGGTACCCCTACTCAGATGGATGTTGATCCTGCTCCTCTTACCAGTGCACCAAAGACGGTAGAGGAAGAAAAGAAATCTGATGAGCCGATGGCTCGAGAAGTAATTGTACCACCAGTTGTGACTCAAGCGTCTGAGAAAGAGGTCGTTGTGCCTCCAGCCGGAGAAAGTGCAAAGAAAGAAAAGGCCCTTGTGCCCGACAGCCAGAAAGCTGCTGAAGGAGTTCCAGCGAGCAAAAACGGTACTCAGTCAAGTTCTTCGAAGCAATCTGCACAAGAAAAATCAAGGATGCCACGTGCTCCTCTCAAGCCTATTGAGGAAGGAGTGCCTGCACCTGATGACATTCGGACCCGATTTATGGCCGATGAAGAACAACTGAGAAACCCATTGGAAACCTACCCTTTGTTTCCTGTCGATGATGGCCAGAATGGTCCAGCTTTCAACGAGCAGTTTCATCATTCGAAACTTGCATTCTTTGGGACCAGCCCATATGATGGAGAAAGAACTTCCTTGTCACCAAGATTCTGGACGAAGGAACAGGCCGTGTACTATGCTCGCATTCTGTACGGCAAGAATCGCATCTTCAAGCACAAGATTCTGGATTTCGCCGAGCTCGAAAGTTTACCTTGCTTCCATAACACCATCAAGCAGATTGAACAAGTCTTCCTGAAGAGTTTCCTTCATTTCAATCATGGCTAGAATCGTGAAGTAATCCTTCAGTTCTATGCCACTCTTTATATCTCAGGGGACCTTGCTAATAGCAGTACGTGGATCCTCGAATGGATGACCGAAGAAGAAAAGATCAAATGTTCGGCTGACCAGTTCTTAGCACTGTTGGATCTTCCTCTGTGTGAATTTGATGCCACTCGGGAACACAGACTGCACTATTGGGATGTTTCCGAAGCCGAACTTCATATGCTGATGGATCCCAAACTTGTTGGTGATGAATGTACCGAGGCAAATCCTAAGAATCTAGCCTATGAGAACAAAGTGTTATTCTATATCCTCTGCAACTCCCTCACGCTAACAAACAGGCCAGAAACCATTCATGGCATCGTGGCAAATGCTCTTCAAGCAACAGCTCATAGTATTCGGTTTGACATTCCGAATCTTTTCATTCGCAACTTGGCCTATGCAGCTGATTCCCCTTAAGCTTTGAAGCCATATGCACCTTGGGTCCTGTTTGCTATTGAGCAGCTTACTGAGAAAAAGTTTTTCTGCCCACATGTCCCGAAAGTTTTCATTCCACCAGTCCGGGACACTCTCCGGATCGTGAAGGACATCGGCAAAGGGAAGACACCTATTGATGCTACTGCCTCTGCCTCTGCTAAAGCTCCGAAGGTCAAGAAGGCAACAGTCGAAATCCCTCGTGAAGAAAATCCCTCACTGTATGAGATTTGTCTTCGCACTCAACAAGCTCTGGAAAGTCACATCAAGCTCGACCGCAAAGAAAAGTTGGAAATGATGGCTGAGCTCAATCTGCTTCACAATTATGCTCGTCAAGCTCTTCTATATGAGAAGGAACAAATGAGGCGCTCCTAGACCCTTCTGCGCAAACATTATTCTCGCTCACAGCTATCTGCCAAAGGTATCGAGAAAGATTATGATCATCTGGAGATGTTTGAAGTTCCTTGCATCCGAAGGCAAACCCTAGTGCTTCCTCAGCGTTCCGCCTCCACCGACCTGCTGTTTATTGAACCCGATGATGAACTTGAAGACACAGCAGGCACATTGATATTCAAGCCAGATGCACCTCGCACTGCTACTCCCGAAGCTGCTCCCGAAGCCCATGCTACGACTCCAACTCCTGCTTCAGCCTCAACCATCGCTCGCTCTGCTTCACCGAACAGTTCGAGTTCTGGGGATTCTTCGGATGAGTAGTTCCTCGCATGCATTCTCTTTCCTTTTTGACACTTGTTGACAAAAAGGGGGAGAAGAACATCGAGAGATAGATAAGCGGGTTATTTGCAGGGTGTTTCCATTCGCCATTTGCTTTTCAGTTGAATTTTTTGGTTTCCGTCGTTGAACTATTTGCTTTCAGTCGTGGAATTTAATCTCACCGCCTGTGGTGATGGAATACTGCGTCGTCATGTACCGTTAATAACCCCCCTGCAATGCTATTTGCTTCCAGTTATCTGTTTGCAGGTGCTATCGAATGCTTATTACCTTGCGATAATTATCCTCGATACTTATCTATCGTGCAGGGTAAAGTGAAAGCATTTCGAGGATTGGAAATCATGTTTCTCTAAAAGAGATATCTCACTCCTTGAAACTACATGCATCGTCCTCCTCGATATGCTACTTTGATTATCTTTCGCTATCTTACGATGTAGGAGAAGAAAAGTTGCTTCAGAGGAAAGTTACTCATGATTCAAAAGAGATTTCTTTCTATCTGTCTCATAAGCTGTTTTTCCTCGCATATTTCTACCGTATCATCCTTGTTGCAGGAAAACCTTGTCTGAAGCATATCTACTCCGAGCAAAATACTTGTGATTCCCTTGCTCTGATTTTCTTCGAATATCTAACTTGCAGGGAACCTATATCTTGCGTGGATTCAAACTGTGTTCTGAGAAAATCTTCATGGCTTATCCATTGCCACAACCCTTTCAAAATATCCTCGCTATCTAACAAATCTATTTCAAAGGTTGTGTGTGGCAGGAAATACCTCAGACACCATCGAGTGCATTGAAAGAGACTACGAATGAGATCATCTGTCAATGTCACTCATACGAAGATTCACCTCGCTACCTTCCGTTTTATCTCCTATGCTTTCTCTTAAGTCAGAGTGATGCATACCTTCAGGGGGAGCGTGTTTTATCTTCGTAATTATCTCTCGTCTTTCATTGTCCTTCTCATTCTATTTCATTCTATAATCTATCTTTCAATGTGTTCTGTTTTGTCAACAATCGTCCAAAAAGGGGGAGATTGTTGGTGCAATATTTGCCCTCTTGTGTTTTGGAGATTGTTGACAGAAACAGGCATGGACTGATTTGTTTGCTAGTGCACATAGAGAGAAATAGTCCATGCAGTTCCGAAGAGAATGATGTCTCCGGTGTCAAGTTCGAGGAACTTCACCGAAGAATATCTGCGCAGCAGAGAAGAATGAGCTACATCCATTGGAGTCATGTAGACGAGAAGATTGATGTGAAGGAGTTGACCCCTCGAAAATTTATTGCTGACGCGAAGCAATTTTTATTCGGTGTGTCCGAAGAAGAATGGCTGCAGTCGAGAAGGTTGAAGACGAAGCGAAGACGTAGCATTTGTTTCGTTGATTCTTCTTTCTCTTATTTGAGTCATAGGACCTCCGTACTATTAAGAGGGGTGTAGCATTCGAAGCTTTGATTCTCTGATGTTAAACCCAAACCTATGAAAGTTGCGAGAGAAATCTCTTTGTATTCCAAGCAAATACTTGCCAGCAAGAGACTGTGATCGTTCCTCAAGTAATTACTTGTTCCTCAAGTAATGTTACCGTTGCTCTTAAAATCCGACCGTTGTGAACGTGTTGGTTGGCCATTGGCTGGACCACGTGTCCAAAATGGTCATTTCCCACCAGGGAAGGCTGCGGCTATAAATAGCCACCCCGCACCGGCGTTGTCCGGTGGCTGCTCTGTTTGATTGTGAGAAGATTATTGAGCAACCCCCTCTCCTGAGTGATTTGAGTTTAAAATCCACCGAGAGAAAAACCCCAGAGCCGAAAAATTAGATAGTGGTTCAGCATCACTCGAATCTAAGTCCAGTACGCTCCGCCTATTACTCTTGAGAGCTGCGCACTCTCTAGACGGATAGGTGTCGGCTCGAGTGTCGAAGAGTAATTGTCTTCACCGAGCAAGATCTTCAGCAACCAAGAGTCATTGTGGTTTGCGAAGAAGTCTGTCAAAGGTTTGGAGATCGCCGACAAGTATCTACCACGAGTGAAATCAACTGGAGTCTGATCAGCTCCGAGTTGAAGGAGAATAGGGCGAAGAGAGTTTATCTTCTGTGTTAAATCACAACCCCTCCAACTAGACGTAGTCCTTTGGCAGAAGGGCGAACTGGTCTACCAAATTCATCTGTCGCCATCGAGCACCACTGGTTCACTCTACTTTACTGCATTATCTTCAGCAGTTTACTTTCGTGCTCTATGTCGATAGTTTTGATCTGATCTATCATAGTTCGTTACTTATCTTTCGCATCCTCATCATTCATTTCTGTCATTTCTGTCTATTGTATATCACATCGCACTTCAGCATGTTAGCGTGATTTCATTCAGTGCCGTATCCATTCACCTCATCACTATTTCCCTTGCATTTCCCTCGCAGTTAGTACCTTGTTTTCCCTCATGCTACTGCATCTGTTTGTTTATTGCATTACCATCATAATTGTCAAACCTGTGATATTCTTCGCCCGAACTATTATTGCTTCCTACATCGATAGATATGTTCCTCTACAGCGTGCTTGATTAAGTACCTTGCTACCGAACCTTATTTCCGCTGCTGTGTTTGGGATCAGTTCAAAACATTCGCAAGAATTTTTGAATCTCCCATTCACCCCCCCTCTGGTCGATATACTCTCGGTCCTAACAGTTTGCCCCTTACGTTTCTGATTGTTCGGCTAGGGGGCAAAGGGAGCACCACTGTGATTGTTACTCCCGGGTTATCCGGATCAGTACCTCAGACGGGTAAAGCCGAAAGCTAGCATTCTTAATGGACATAATCGGTCGGCCATGACATAGGAGAGGAATGGTTCGGGTCTATCAAACCCCGACCAGGGGATTTACCCCTGAGGTCACTCGTCCTCGGACGAAAGTGTTTTGCCACGACTACCTGAGGAAAAGAACTGTTGGAAGAACTATTTTCCTCGGAGATGTTTCTTACATTAAATAGTAATATAGCATAACTTGCTGCCCCACTTTGGTCTTTTGAACATTATAGCCAGATTGCCTTGTGACCCAAAATTTCTAGCCCCGACTGCTCGGGCCAGAAGTAAGGGACACTCCTCGGCCAATGATTGAGGAGGTAAAAGCCGATGGCTGATTGACAAAGTTAGGAGGTACAGACTGATTTGCCAAATGACATAAAAGTACTTAGGTACATAAAGTCATCATAACCTCAATTCATTGCATTTCATCTAGCCCGTCTATCAAAGAATCAAGGGCACAGTCTGCCTGAGAAAAGCGGGCGGCAGGCATCACGTCATCATACACAAGGCTTGTTGGCACTTCATTCCCGTCAGGCCCAACGGGGCCCACTTCGGTGAGGTGTGCCGTCTCCACGGCGGTGTAACGAGTCTTGACCATTGCCCATGCCTCCCTTGCTCCCTCCCGACAAGCTGATATCTTCCAGGCTTGTATGCGGCGTTGGGCCCCCTTAAGGCGCTCGGCTAGAACGGACATGTCTTCGGGCACGCTTTCTTCTTCAAGCCATAAAGCCTTGAAAACAACCCTCATGGCCATCCGTGCCTTCTCATGGACTTCGGAAAGTTTCGCCAATGCATCTTTGGGCAACGGGTTCGCAGCCTCGAGCGGCCGACCTGTCAATAAAACTATCAAGTGAGTCAGCCCAAGTGAACACAGCACCGGCCCCGAGAGCCGTTCTAAAACGGACAACGGTACACTTACCGGCATTGGCTTCGTCAGTTTTACGATCCTTCACCTCGGCGATGGCCAGTCGAGCTTTCAGATCTTCAATTTTCCCGGGCCTGCTGGGCATTCTTCGCCTTAAGCGCATTCGCGTCCTCCCTGCTCCGGGTCAACACGCGGTGGCCAGCCTGACGCTGCGACTCCGCATAGAGTAGATCTTCGTGGGCATGCTTGAGGTCCTTTTCCAGTTGACGAAGGGCTTCCGCTGCTACAATATATTGTGTTGTTACATGATCCGTGGTTCTTCATAAAAAGAACGTCACACAGGAGGGGCACTTACAGTGTGCTTCTCGGGTGAAAGTTTTAACTTGCTCCACCTCGGATAACGCATCATTTAGCTTCGTTTCTGTCCGGGTGACCACCTCGGAGAGCTCGTTATTCCGCTCCCGAGAACCCTTTGGAAGGTAAAATATTATTGCAAAAAGTATATAATAAGCACCGATACGGCCACCAGTGCCCATATCATGGCTTAGGGGCTACTGCCGTGTTCGGCAGCTTGATTTGCCCTCAAGCAAACGATTTCCTTTCGGCACAATGAATCCCCAAAATTAATCAAGCTCGAAAGCACTTTTACCTGCAAGCCCCTGGACAGAACACCCACTGCCTTTTCGAAGACAGAACGGGTCGCCCCGTGGTAAGCATCCACCGAACTGAGAGCATTAAACTCTTGGCTGGAAAAGGCGGAGCTCCTCAAGGAGGCCTTCCACATCGCAGTCCGCCTCCACAGCCGCGCGGCGGCCTGGGCCCCCTGTGTCTCTGGCAAGGGGCTCCCTTGAGAGGCCGTGTTGCTGCGCGGGCGTTTTGAACGTCGGCCCATAGGAAGAGAAGTCAGGGTGCTTGGGGCCTCATGACTTGAAGTTCTCTTTCGAGTAGAGGCGGGAGAGGGCTTTACCGATGAGGCCGGCTTCGTTTCGGGCAGACCGGGAGTGATGGCCACTTTTGACCCATCCAGGCTCTCTTGGTAAAATATCCCCCCTTCGTATAGGGTGGACAATTCTTCGTCTTCATGGAAAAGGGGATCGTCACCCCGTTGGTGCATTCCAGGCTCGAGCGCGGGACAGCTGAGGGTCTCCACCCAGCGCCTCCATCTCTGTTCAGATATATTGGGTCAGACAAGGCTTAGATGCTGCTGAAACGTTGAGGGCACCAAAAGAACATGATTTATGATGCCATGCTCACGGCGTATGCAAGGACTGCTATACACATCTACGTGACATCTTCAGGAAGGTCTACCTAAAATACTGCAGAACGTTCAGTACCATAAATCCACTAGCTAGCTCCATGTTGATATCAGGTTAACTGAGTTGAAAATGGTTCAGAGTTGGCTGCCAAGAAGGAGGGGGGGGGGGGGGGGGGGGGGCATGAATTGACTTGCAACAGGTCCGTGGGGTAGTGGTTATGCAGATATATGCTGGCTGGAGCCATGCCAATTAAGGAAGAGGAAGCAGACACATTGGCTAGGCTAGGTGGTATATCTGAAGCCTGACGCCTTGTGACATCGCTCAGACTTGAACATGGTTAGTATTTCCTTTCTTTAGTATCACTATATCTCTGACTATTCAGATTAGTACTTACACATTTGGCTTACTGCTGCTCTGCCAGGGGGTGCAAATAGTTGTAACATGGAACGGAAGTTGCCTGCCTCCTGGCGAATATAGTTGGTCAGCTTGTTCTTCCCAATTAACAAAGGAATGGTGCTCTCCAAGTCCTGCCCTTGAGCTGCGCGCCCTCCTGGCGCCTGCTTACTGGAGCACGACAGATGTACTCTGAAGTCTTTCGGCAGAGCGTAGCCTGGAGCGGCGAAGATAAACCGTTCTACCTTATCCACGCTGCTGGCAGAAGCGTAGACTGGAGCTAGGTTTATATCTGAACTCTGAAGCCTGTCACCTTGTGACGTCGCTCAAAAGTTGCTGTGTGATGAGTAGGTACATCCTGTGAGACCTTTTTCACGTTCATGCCGTGCGTGCGATGGTAAGTATTTCGGTAATTCAGTATTAGTGTTGTACAATATATTCTGACTGTCAGGAACCAGACTTCGGCAGAACCATGCCAGTTACTTACACATCTCCCTCCTTGTCAGGGACCAGACTGCAGCATCTTCTGAAGAAATCGATACTTGTCATGTTTTTAACTGAAGAAATCGACACCCAGCGGTCCGTTGGCGCCAAACCGGGCGGGCTCATCGTCGACCGTCTGATCTTCATCTAGCGGAAGCTTACCGCTTCCGCCGGAGTTATGACACACCACCACCCTTGATCGCTCATCCAGCGGTTCTAAAGACTGGAGCTATCGCTATTTGAAATAATACTATGTGTGCGACGGTTAGTATTTCGGTCATTCAGTATTACTAGTAAATTACAAAATATTCTAACCCTGGCTGGCAGAATGGTACCAAGTACTTACACATCTCGTTTGCTGCTTGCTGCTTTGCCTGGCAGATGTAACATGGAATGGAAGGTACCTGCCTGCACGCTGGCAAAATGTTCAGCTTGTTTTTCTTAGCAGAAGAATGTTGCTCATCTCATCTGGCTTGCTTCAAGTCTTACTGGAGCAAGCTGTTGATCTTGTGCCCCAGACATGGTAGCAGTATCTGCCGTTCGCCTCTTGGAAGACGAGCAAGGACGGTGGTAGGGCTCAGACCTTGTTTGAATGGGGTATGGAATGGGTGCACAAGCAGAACCATCCAATTCCAATCCAATTTCTCCATCAGGCCTTCACCATGCAGTTGGTAAACCTGTGATGTTGTACAAACTGAAGTTTCCCTTTTGAAGTACAGTGAATTCATAAAAAGGCAAGGAGACGATGATTGGTGTTCACCACATACTGTATTAGAAATTCTATGCATATTATCATTGTCATCATCATCCTTTATTTACGCCGCGGGTTATAACGGTGCACCTTTCCTTCTGGTTACCATTGCTCATCATCATCCTTTTCTGAACGTGCTCTGTAGTTTACTCCGATTGTCAGCTCTAACTAGCTAAGATAAGGGGGGCAGGCCTACAGGAGTTGTGCCACGAGATCATCCTTCAGCGATTGGTCGACATCACAGCCAATGTGTGTCGCGAACGTGTACCATTGCTCACTGTCTGGGAAAAGAACATGCAGTAGTACAGCTAATGAAAATCCAGGGGGAGATGTGGCTCCCTTCATTGCCGGTGTGCTTCTCTGTTGCCTCCCTTCATTTTCAGTGTGTGTGCAGCATGTGTGTAGAAAAAAATAAAAAAGGATTTGGGGGCTGTTCTGTTTAATTTCCCCAAGTGTTGTTGTCGATCGATGACCACAAGAAAACATAGCTTAATTAGCTTCAGCGATGCAAAGGTTGGCTGGAGATTTCTTTCTTTCTTTGCATGCAGACGCGGAGTTTGGAATTTACCTTGATGATATGATGAAATATAAGTTGCAGTACACGGGGCCTTTGCAACAAGTCCGATTCAGAAAAACTTGATGCCGCATGGTTTCAGAGCGGCGACTGCGCCACGGCCACCATGGCGGTATGGTGTGGTGTGGTGTATGCCAATGGACGCATATTACAAGAAGCTCTGTCAGTGTGCAAATGTGGTTCTGAATTTGATGGTTCAGTTCTCTGAAGACGATTTTATCTTTGGTGAGAGCGATTCGGCGACTGTACCTGATCAACAATATTCACTCCGCTACAGCGATGAAGAAGATTTGCGTAGGGCGGCAGTTTACTCTGGTCAACAAGACAGGGAGAAAATAGCAACACGCTGGGTTGCGCACGCACGAGATAGCAAAATCTTCCCAAGCATTTTAAAAATTTCTGCACATTTTTAAATTCTTCAATGATCTTTCAAATTCACGACAATTTTCAAATCCATGAATGTTTTTACAAATCTCGACAATTTTTCAAAATAGTGATCATTTTTCATAATCCATGAATATTTTCAAATTTTTGAATATTAACCCATGAACATTTATTAAATTTGCGAACATCTTTTAGATTTTTTTAACGTTTTCTGATTTTGTTAACTTTTCAAATCTGCCAAAAAAAACCAAGAGAACTTGTATGTGTTCACTACGGATCCATGATTTTTTGTTTTCAAAAAAATGTAATTTGTAAGCTGTAAAAAAACAAAATTCAGGCCATTTGAAAATACCTGCTTTTCTTTTTTCGCACGCCATGTGTGAAAGTAAAATGTTACAATGAAATTTTGCACATACGGAGTGTACGCGTGCATGCGTGCGTGCGTGTGTGTGTGTCATTGTCAACCCTTCCCCTTGTAAACGGTGGCTAGGGCAAACTCTTTCCCTCCAGAATTCGCTAGTGGTCCCATGGATTCGCTTTCACTCTTTCTGCCACTCGATCTGCTGGTGGCGGCGTGGAGAATCCCAGTGCCTCGACTCGGGCTAATAGTTTAGACTTAGATTTTCTTAGTCCTTGCCCCCGGATGAATGGCATCACTTCTTTTTTGACTTAGTCTTCTAGACTCTGGTCTTCCTCAAGTTCGTCCATCTGCACTACAAGAAATATGCTAACTTGCGACCATCAATATTGGTCACTGAATGGTCATTGTTTTCCATTTGTGACCTTTTTGTGACCAAAAACAGTTGGTCAAAAGATGGCCGTCTTTAATGAAATTTAACGACCTTCTTTTTGATATGGTCGTAGAAGCTTACGACCAAAATAAAAGGTCGTAGATTCTACGACCAATTGTTTTGGTCACTGGCAGTCTGTCCAGACCACGTCAGATCCAACGTGGCAAGCTGACGTGGCAAAATTGCAACCAAATGAATTGGTCGTAGATTAGAATCAGCCCGGTCCAGTTCAACGCTTTACTTGGGCCAAGCCCAACAATTCAGCCTTTTTATATTTTTTCCCTATTAATTTTGATTAGCTACATGGGCCAGGCCCAACATTTTAGCCTTTTTATTTTTGGGCTGTAGCCTTTGTTTTTCTTTTTTTAATGCACCCCAATTGTCAGGTTCTGGTAAGTGGGTCCCAAATGTCACGTTCTAGTTTGTGTGTCCCTGTTGTCAAGGTCATGTTCTTCAGATTTCAATATGCCGATAATTAAACAACCAATATTTAAATCAAAATAGACAGAAAACAGATGCAATACTTCAAATAACAGCAAGAAGCAATCTGCTACATCATATAACACATACAAATGTGATCAGCATCAAGTTTACAATCAGATAACAAGCTCTACAAGTGTACAATCTATCACATGAGCCAAGTTCGTGCTTCAGTTTGATCCAATAGGATCAGCATCAAGGGCTTCATTACTCCCAGAACTAGCTCCAATGATCTAGAACTATGCTTCCTGATGCTCGCGAAGAAACATGAAAGGCCAGCATCTGCACGTTATAGAACAAAATGGTTAGGAACAAAATAAAAGTAAATCTAACAACATATTTAACAGTAAATAACAAAATAATGAAGGCCAATCCGTGTGCATAAATACCAGCAGAACATGCAAAAAGAGGCGCAGCTAGGAACTGAAAAATGTACCAATGGTAGTGTTGCTGCATTAGGGCCGTCCCAGCTTGTCCCTGCCCAAACGGCATGATGATCTGCTGATCCATGTACTGCTCCAGCGTCACTTCCGCTACCACTGCTGGAAGAAGCTCAGCTCATCGATCATCTGCACGCCAACAAACCAAAAAGATAGCCTATTTAGCCTACTGAAATAAACCCATCCATCAAAATCTTGTTTCTGAACATCAGCATCAAATCAACAACGCTGAATTAACATGCACAAAAGGAAAGAGCTAATACAGGGCAGGTATATGGGTATCAAAACAAACAAGAAAGGAACGACAATCTATTTTAAGTACTTCAGGTTTGAGCCATTTTCGATACTAAAATCAATACATAACAGCCAACATTTCAATCCATGGACACCACATGACAGAAAAGGTACTAAGGCACTACTTGCTACTTAAAACCAAAGCAAGGTACAGAGCACAGGCCAGGCCAACAATAAATTGGTACCAAATTCAGAAATCACCATCTGAAATGAAGTTAATGAGACATTTTAGAATCAACTTGACAGTTGACAGTAATGTTTGCATTGGACACATCCAGAACTAAAATTATACATACACGCCCAAATTCCGATGGCCAATGCCTCAGTTCAGTAAACACTAAGCATGGTACATAGTAAAGATTTGACACAACTAGAACTGAAATAACTCACTCCGTCAAGCATATCTACAATGATGCAGCACACAAGAAAAGAGAGATACACAACGGGGCAACATCATATATCACACAACATGGGCAATCCATTTGAACAAGCATAGTGTTTCGATCTAAAGCCACCAAGTCAATTTCAGACTTGAAGCGTGTCGAATAACTAAACATACATACACGTGTATATAGAAGCAGCAGAAGAGATACGGGTGTGAGGGGAAGAGCTCAGCAATTGATAGCTTAAGATTATAGCAGGAGAACAACTAATTCATGTAGTGATGATTTACTATGCAAGAAAAACTTAATATGCTCCATATGAAATATAGTAGTTGGGATTAATTTTTTTGGTGCAGGCAAAAATTGAGAGCCAATTATTAAAATGGTTGCTGCAGGTCTGCAAGCATTCTGCAGAAACTTTTTGTACCATGGTTATGGAGTAAATCCAGATCAAATATGACAGATGCATTTCCTAAAGAATAGAGATATGTCACATTCAAGCATGCCTTCATAGACCATAACTGAAATGACTACTGCAAGTCTGTAAACTCATTGTCGATTTTATCTTCCACTTTCCTGTGGTTATGTAATAGTAGCACAAGGCAGCAGCAGCAGCATAAGTACCAAGGACAATTCACATGAACAAAATGGCCTAAGAAGCACTACTAATTGGCCTTTCCCTACGGTAACAGCCTACCTAATTGACATAATTTCAAGCCATGCTAGAAAATGAAAAAAAAATCCACACGAACTAGGCTGGCCTGGTAAGACAGGAAGCAAGTGGTAGGGGTAGGGGCAAGCAACGTACATAGATCTTATCGGCAAGGTGGGCGAGACCCGACTCGCTGTCGTTGTTGTACCACTGGTAATCGCCGGATTCATGCAGGGCTCCAGGTCCCATCGGTTCCATCCATGCTCCATTGAGGCTCCATCCTTGCGTCCATGGGTGCCTGCAGAGAGAGAGAGAGAGAGAGAGCGGGGGGGGGGGGATTCAGATAGAGAAATCGAGACAGAGAGATGGTGGGGGAGAGAGGGAGAGAGAGGTGTCCTCCATGGCGTCGGGCAGGGGAGGAAGCGGCCATCCCGTCCATGGCGTCCCGGTGCTCGAGCGAGGACGGCGTCCTGGATCTGCGAGGGAGAGAACACGAGCTGAGGAAGTGAGGGGGGGCTGTGAGGAGGAGATGGAGTGGAGGGACGCACCTGAGTCGCCGGAGCCACCCCGGCCGAAACCCTAGCAACGGGAGACGGTCGCGGGTGGCGCTGGAGGACGCGCGCGCCGGATCGCGCCGGCCAGGAGGGAGGAGCAGAGCGAGGGGATCCCTGTGGTGTGCTTGGCATCGTTGATTCCCGCCCGATTGCCGAAGACCCGTGGCCGGCGTGTAGCGCCGCAACCGCAAACCCTAAGCAGGCCACGCGCGCGCCATGGTCCGGCCAGCTCGACGGAGCGGCACACATCGAAGCACGTGCGCGCCGGCGAGAAAGCCGGCCGTGGTGCCATGGCCGAGAAGGAGGCTGCGGAACGCCATGGCCGTGCCTGGACTGGTGGATCTGGGGGATGAAGGCGAGGGGAGAGAGTGCGTGGCGGAGACGAGGTCGGCGGTGGTGGGTGGGGGCGGCGGCGGTGGGAATCGCGGGAGGGAGATGAGACGAGGGAGAGGAAGGCGGGGGCGGCGGGGTGCCTCGATCGGATCTGGAGAATGGGAGAGGATGAGGGTGGGTGGGTGGGTTAGGGTTTGGGTTTCTCGGGAGAAGCTCCACCGTTGATGGGGGCGTGATGGATGGCTCAGATCACGTCCGACTGGGTGATCCGCGTGGATGTGGTTCCTCGCTTCTCATTGGCCGGTTGTCTCGCGTTGGAATCTTCAAAATTTGGACCCAAATCTCCGACTTTTTTAAAAAAAAAACTACAAATCTGTGTTGCAAAAATGGACCACATCAGTTTTCAAAAATATTAGTCCACAATTTATTTACAATTAACTAAAAAAATTAATGTCAAGATGTTTCCATCCACCTCTCATATCTATCTATTATTATATATTAAAAACGCTTAACGGGCTAACCAGAAAAAAGATAATTAAGCTAGAAAATCTCATAAAAATAAGAAACATCTATTATGCCCGCCGCCGACGACGACGACGAAAGGATCGGATGCTCAGGACCCCCCTCCCCCCCCCACAGGGGGGAAGACGTTGAATGTGGAGAAGAGCCTGCAAATGGCCAATGTTATGGCAACATTCTTGGCATAGTTTTGTTCAAATGATATCATATTTAGCACAAGTTTGCATCTTGGAATGGCAAACAATCTTGCCTAAGAAAGTTTTCATTTTCTTTGCACGGAAATTTCATTTTCCATTTTTCGAGTGTCCAAAATGAGTTTTTTTGTGAAGAACCTAGCAAATAGTTGTTGCAAAATTGGACCAAATCAATTTTCTAAAATACTAGGCCATATTTAATGTACAATTGACCAAATGGTTGGGTGTCAAAAGCTTTTGATCCACCTCTCGTGAAAAAGACAAATTTCCGCCGATTCAGTAGGAAGCGGGTCAAATTTGAACTACAGCTGCCTCATAGTTTGCTCTTTATTTTTTCCAAAAATCATTTCCAGGTACATAAGTATCAATTTAATCAGAGAAACTCCAAAAGTTTTGCAAGATTCAACACCTAGCTACGAACGGTCATGCCCGTCGTTTTGACCGCATTTTGAAACGGGCATAAGAAATTCAAAAAAAAATGAAAAAATTGAAAACCTTCGCATTGTGTCATTATACGTGACCTAGTTTCTAGAAAAAAATAACAAACTTGGACTACGGCAAATGTCTTAAAAAAGTGTTCTCAGAAAGGAGCTATCATGTATGAAGATCCATGGCTTTCAAGGCAAATGGCCAATGTTATGGCAACATTCATGGCATAGTTTGTTCAAATGATCTCATATTTTGCAAAAGTTTGCATCTTAAAATGACAAACAATGTTGCCTAAGGAAGTTTTCATTTTCTTTGCACGAAAATTTCATTTTCCATTTTTCGAGTGCCCAAAATGAGTTTTTTTGTGAAGAACCTAGCAAATATTTGTTGCAAAATTAGACCAAATCAATTTTCTAAAATATTAGGCCATATTTAATGTACAATTGACCAAATGGTTGGGTGTCAAAATCTTTTGATCCACCTCTCGTGAAAAAGACAAATTTCCGCCGATTCAGTAGGAAGCGGGTCAAATTTGAACTACAGCTGCCTCATAGTTTGCTCTTTATTTTTTCCAAAAATCATTTCCAGGTACATAAGAATCTATTTAATCAGAGAAACTCCAAGAGTTTTGCAAGATTCAACACCTAGCTACGAACGGTCATGTCCGTCGTTTTGACCGCATTTTGAAACGGGCATAAGAAATTTAAAAAAAATTGAAAAAATTGAAAACCTTCGCATTGTGTCATTATACATGACCTAGTTTCCAGGAAAAATAACAAACTTGGACTACGGCAAATGTCTTAAAAAAGTGTTCTCAGAAAGGAGCTATCATGTATGAAGATCCATGGTTTTCAAGGCAAATGGCCAATGTTATGGCAACATTTATGGCATAGTTTGTTCAAATGATCTCATATTTTGCACAAGTTTGCATCTTGGAATGACAAACAATGTTGCCTAAGGAAGTTTTCACTTTCTTTGCACGAAAATTTCATTTTCCATTTTTCGAGTGCCCAAAATGAGTCTTTTTGTGAAGAACCTAGCAAATATTTGTTGCAAAATTGGACCAAATAAATTTTCTAAAATATTAGGCCATATTTAATGTACAATTGACCAAATGGTTGGGTGTCAAAAGCTTTTGATCCACCTCTCGTTCAAAAGACAAATTTCCGCCGATTCAGTAGGAAGCGAGTCAAATTTGAACTACAGCTGCCTCATAGTTTGCTCTTTATTTTTTCCAAAAATCATTTCTAGGTACATAAGTATCTATTTAATTAGAGAAACTCCAAAAGTTTTGCAAAATTCAACACCTAGATACGAACGGTCATGCCCGTCGTTTTGATCGCATTTTGAAACGGGCATAAGAAATTCAAAAAAAATCAAAAAAATTGAAAACCTTCGCATTGTGTCATTATATGTGACCTAGTTTCCAGAAAAAATAACAAACTTGGACTACGGCAAATGTCTTAAAAAAGTGTTATCAGAAAGGAGCTATCATGTATGAAGATCCATGGCTTTCAAGGCAAATGGTCAATGTTATGGCAACATTCATGGCATAGTTTGTTCAAATGATATCATATTTTGCACAAGTTTGCATCTTGGAATGACAAACAAAGTTTCCTAAGAAAGTTTTCATTTTCTTTGCACGAAAAATTGATTTTTTACTTTCCGAGTGCCCAAAGTGAGTTTTTTTAAGAACCTACCAAATATTTGTTGCAAAATTGGACCGCATCAATTTTAAAAAATATTAGACCATATTTAATGTACAATTGATCAAATGGTTGGGTTTCAAAAATATTAGACCAGATTTAATGTACAATTTCTTATAATTTGTATAGTTATTATTATTGGGGTAATTATATTATTGTGAAATTAATGAACATTTTTATTTAAAATTTTAAGTATTTTAAATATATAATTTTTTTTCTCACTTATTTTACTTAGGTTTTTTATTATTAAACGGATGGCCTGCTTGGCCCATCTAGCCATCGGCCTGGCCCAAGTGGCCCACTGGCTCGGCCGGCTGAGGAGATAGACGTCAGCCCGAGCCAGCCCCCTCTCTTCACTCTCTCTCTCTCTCTCTCTCTCTCTCTCTCTCTCGCGGGCCTCTCTCTCTCTCTCGAGTTCTCTCAGTCTCTCAGCCCCGATCCCCTTCTGGCCTCGGCCGATTCCAGCCGTCGTCGGCCACCTCTGCGGCCATGCTAGCCACCCATGGCTCCACCTCGCGACGCTGCGCCTCCTACACCGCGTCGATGTGCTGTACCCCGCCTCCTGTGGTCTCCCGCATCACTTCCTCTCGCTAGGGTTTCTGTGGTGGGATGGACCTCGGCGGCGGCGGCCTCCTGCTCATTGCTCCGGTCATCTCCATCCCCTGGTGATGCTCCTTGACATCCTCTGCACCACTACTTTGCGGCATCGCCTGGGATTCGCCTCCTCCTCGCCGGCCTCAACCACCTCATCGCCTGCCGCCGTGCGACGGCGGTGATTTGGCTACACTGCAACCGCGGCAGTGGCGATGCTCTGCTTTGGCTACAACACGCCCAAGGTGAGCTCTTCTACTCCTCCTGCTCTACTATTGGTGCTGGTGATAGACATGGCCGTGGCGATTTTGATGAGGTGTTTGTCTGGTTGATGCTCTATAGTCATACTCATTCACCAGTTCCTACTAAATCTCTGTAGTTGTTGGTCCCATGCTATCTAGGGTTTGTAGGTTCCTGTTCATGTTGGTTGCTATCCTGTGAGCTCCTGTGATGCTATGGTTTACATATGGATGTTCTAGTTCTATAGCTACGTTCCTAGGTTTGCTAAATTGATCAGTGGCAGTGCTGATCTCTCATTGCTTCCTATGGGACTCTGTTGTTCATATAACTGAAGAATTCTTCAGTTAGAAAGCTTCCTGGTCACTGCACTACTAGAGTAGTTCATGTAGGTGTGATATATCCTCTCTGGTATGGTCTGGTTAATTCATGGTGTTCATTAGTAAATGATTCAGTCCATCTGCTATTTCTGTGAGCTTTGTTCTATTGACAGACTGGCTGTTAGTTTGTTACTTTGTGCTATGTTGTTACAGTTCAGTTAATGCTACTTTGTGCTACAGTTAAGTTATGAATTCATTTCCTTTCCATTGCTCTGTTTAACTTTGTTAATATATATATACTATATTTATGTACTTGTGTGGTGACACACACATATATACTATTGCTATTACTACTGTTATATAGGTGCAGTACTTATATCTAGCCCAGGTGCTAGTGGGTGCATGTGTTCCTATTGCAGGAATTTACCAAGTGTAAGTGGTGCTTGGTGTTCTGCATATAGCAGATCTGTTTATGTGTGCTTCAAAGGCCTAAATTTTTCTACTAGTTATATATATATGGACATTATCTTATCTTACCTAGTTCCTTCTCTCCTAATTCTGGTATTGAACAGATACTCTCTTGGTCTTAGTCTTTTCTCTTCCTTCTCTTCTTTCTCTCCTAAAATCTGATAAGAACATATGCTTTTCTTGATCTTTTGCCAAGCCAATGATGCTGGACTGAGGCTACTCTCACTGGGATATTAACAGATGCTACACTCATGCTCCTATGATGTCATAGTCCTAGCACTTCTAGGCTATCTGAGGACAAATCCCCCAAAATCCTACCTTGGTTGGAGTTTCTGTCCAACACATAGCACTGCTGCTACTGGAGGTATATGAAGTGGTTTATATTTGTGTGCTAGTGCTACTGCTTCTTGTTAACATGGTTGTAGATGTCCATCTGTTGTACAACTATGCTTTTGTTGCACATACACACTGTGGTTGGAGTTTCTGTCCAACAGCAGATACTATTACTGTTGTCATTTAGCTGCTGATGCCAATCTGTTGACATATATAGGTAGTACTATTCTTAGTTCTATTGGCATGTTTGTATGGATGTATATAGTTCCTAGGTTGTGTCTTGGGCCAGCTGGACTCATAGTGATAGTTGTGCCCCTTTAATTATAACTTTGCAAATGAGCTGGTGTTGTTGTTATTGTGTTTGTGGCTGTTACTTATGACCTAGCTCAGTTGTTGTTTGTTGGCTTTGTGAGCTATGACTTCCACCTCTTGCTGTACATATATCCTGGACATACTCTACTCTTGGACATGATCTGCTGCAGCTGCTCTCCCCTGATACTTGATCATTTACTGTTCCTTTTGTTTCTGATCCTGCACATTTGGTCACTTACTATTCCATTACTTGGCTTTGCTGGTTTTCTATTGGGAACTTCTGATTAAGGGTATTTGGACCAGTTCCAAGTAGTCCTAAGTGCCAGCTCATATAGTAATGCATTTCCCAAAGGGGAATGCAACATTTCTAACATAACACACTCCCTCTTCCTGTATTGTTTCCTTTGCAGGTCTTGAACTCGAGAAGGAGAAGATTAGAAGAAGATCAAGAGAAGAACTAGAAAAAGATTTAGTCTAGGTTTAGTTTAGGTTTACTTCCTTTTCTTTAATTCATTTCTTCTATTCCACAATGTAATTCCTGAATACTTTGTAGTTGTATTTATAGTAATAAAATGTATTGTTTCTTTTATCCAGATTGTAAGATTTGTAATATTACTTTGTACTAATTCATTTATTAATAAAGTTTCTTTTATTCCTTATTGGATCAAACCTAGTGCTATCCAGACACGTAAGCCGAAATTGACACATGGACATGACACATAGGCAAAAATTGACACATAGACATGACACATAGGCAAAATTGATGAGGTGGCGCCCAGTCATATCAATGCATCCACGTTTACAACATCATGACCATATGGATTGGTCGTGATCAGCTAGAAATAAGGCAGCGGACCAGTGCTGTCTGCTTTACGACCATTTTGTGTAAGGAAATTACGACCTTTCTGATCAAAATGGTCGTTATGGTGTAGGGTTTGGAGCCCCCCGAACAGCTTACGACCAACTGGTCTCAAATGGTCGTAGATTTACGACCATTTCTTCCAGGGTCACTAACAGAAGGTCACAAGCTAGCATATTTCTTGTAGTGCTGGACGGAGTCGATGGAACTCAAGTGTAGATTCCTACCATCTCCTTGGAGCGGCGATGATAGGGTTTCTCATCATGTGCGCGCAATGGTGAGATCTGATGGCAAGCGCTTTGGATCAATTCAAGGGTCCCACCCGCAACAATGGCGACTCCGGGGCGTTATTTAGGGGCACGTGAATGAAGAGTTATCGGTTGTCATCGACAAGGTCAGGTCAGCTTTGATAAGGGAGTGGTGATAACAACGCGTCGGCGGCTTGTCCTTTCGCAGCCAGTGTTTGTTGGTGTTCCTGGGGCCTCAATGTAGCTTTTGTTATGTTTGGGGTATTTTGCTCTTTTGCTGAACCTTTATAATAGATAGATTCGAGGTCCTTTTAACAAAACATATCTTATTTTTTCTATTTTGTAAATAAAAATGAATGAAGGTGAACTAGAGGCGGCGTCGGTTGAGAAATGTGGGATGAAAATATACATATGAAATATTGATGATCATTATGGGCTATGACTAGACGATGCGAGTGACTTGACCTTATTTGCATGTATTTGAGAAAAATGATGATTAAAACCTCCTTTGAGATAGTTTTTTCTGCTTGCACTTCACTGATGTCTTGGGGCAGGTATCTAGAAGATAGGGACCGATGATGCTTTGAAGACCAGTGCAGAGCTGCTTCGCGCCAGCTCAATCAACTTGATGGGCATGTGCAACACTATGAAGGACTCCCTTGCGGCGAACCGACCGCGTTGGAGGGCTCTCGGAGCTTCATTTTGTCTAAACCGATGTTGCCTTTTGATGTGAGGAACTGTGGTCAGCTTTGTTATGTTGTGCAAATTTTGTCACTACTGTAATACGATCTAGCCTATATGTTGCCTATATGTTGTGCTGTCAGGTTTTCAACCCACAATGCACGTTTTGATTGCGAGTGTGCATAGTGGGTTTTCTGGAAGTGCTTTAAACTCCATCTCTCCTTTTCTTGCCCCCTGTTCAAGCTCTTGTGTAAGACTAATTGTATTTCTGTTATGTTAAGTAATGAAAAGGTTATGTTAAGTAATGAAAAGGGGATAGCCGGTTCAAAAATAAAATTCCGACTCTGTCATGTGCTTTTGTGCGGAATAGCATCTAAGCCATGTGTTGTTTGGTGTCGTTTGCTGTAAGGTGTGTCTAGCGACCATCGAGGTATAAGTTTATGTGTTTTCTCCAAGGGGATGCAAGGCACTAGTGTCAAGTTTTTTTTTAAGGATACTCTTATGTAAGACCAGTTGTATTTCCATTATGTTTTTTTCTTGTGTGGATACAGTGTTTTTGTTTTTTGACGAGTTCTGAGGATACTAGTAGTGTAGCCGGGCCCTTGAACAGTGACAGCACCGGAGTGGCCCACCAATGACCAACCCACCCACCACCATTCCCTCCTCCTCTGCTCTGCTCTGCTCCCGACCACGGCGGCGACGGCGAGGAGACGTCGAACGGCGGGCAAGGACGAAGGCGCCTCGTCTTCCCGTCCAGCTGCTCTGCTACCTGACCGGCATGGTCGCCCCGCCCTCTCCTCCCTCCGTCCGCTGGAACTGGAAGCAAGCGCCACCCACAAGGTCATCTCTCATCTGCCTGCCCTGCACCGCAGGTGCTTGTGTTTATTCCCACCAGGTTCCTTGCACTGCTTGTTTGCTTGCTGGTCTCCGCCCGTCTGTCTGCGTGCGTCCCCAGAAATTAAGTAATGCCCACCCGAGTCTAGGTGCTAACCCTCAGTGCCCGTCTTTTTAACACTCGCTTACCAAGCTCATTCACATGGCATGTCCTTGTGCTCAGTGGCCTGCTTGTGCTGCCCAGCGCCTTGAACACCACAATGCCACCAGCGCCAGACCCGCAGCCTGGCCTTGTTTATACTCTTGGATTTGCTTCACAGGATGCGATGTGATTAGCTCGGTTGATCAGATCCGCTGGTGGCAATGTGTAGACGGGCATACACATCTTTGGGTGCATCTTTAACCTCTCCGCGTTTTGCCAGAGTGCAAACAAAAGTACTATCTTTTTCATTTTTGAGACGAACAAAAGTACTATCTTCCGTAGCTTGATAGGGACAGCCCACCCGCTCAACGCTGGTTTAGCTTAGCATCTTTATATTCACAAGTTGATGTGCCTCCGTATATATTACAAACAATCCAACTTGCCCCAACACAGCTAGCTAACCTAACATGCCAAGGCGCTGGTTTAAAATCAACACAAATTTGAGAAGACAAAAATGTCAGTGTCATTGTTGCAGTTAGCAACACGCTAGTAACAACTTCATCTTATTTATATGTCCAACCAATGTGTACGGGTGACTGCAAAAAATAGGAAGACTACATGTATCAGACCAAGTCTCGGTACCCTTGTCTTAATTTATCTTTTATTATACTTTATCTTCTGTTGTATATTATGCCAACTTGGTTAGACAGAAACCATATGTTAAACAAATGATGTCAGTGATTAGGTGATGGTATTGACCAGAAAATCAAGTGAAGGCCGGCAGCAATTACAGGGCAAATTCAGTCCATTAGCCCACTTATTTCCCCCCACCTAGGTAGGTAGCTACAGCCAACTTAAGTTAGTTCCCTCAAAATAAAAACAGATGAATATAAAGCCTTCACTAACTTAGTGCTCTTTATCCTATCGTAATTTTGCACAAATAACTTCATGCAGTATAATTCAACTCTGATACCTTCTCCATGCTGGAAGATGTAACCTGGTAGCAAGATATCTCCATGCCGTAAAATAAACTTTCCAGCTCTATGCTCCAAAAGTCCCGTCCCCTTCCTAAAAAAACAACTGTGCAAGGTTTCAGGTCAATCCCCACGCCCGTGGCCATGGCCGGCGACGAGCTCCGGCACCCCCTCTCTTGCAGCACTCGGCGCCGAGAGGTCAGGCGCGCCACCGATGGGATCTCCTCTGCCGACGACACCCAATTCCTCGTCGCCGAGCGGGTACCTCTCCTCTGCCACAACCCCTGTTTTTGTGCGATTTTTGGGGAAATTAGGGGCAGCGTCGTCAAATCTCCCCGCTTTTCGGTGGCTGGTTAGCTAGCGTTATTTGTATTCACAAGTTGATGTGCCTCCTCTGTATATGCAAAAACAACCCAACTTGCCCAAACATCAGCTAGCTAACCTAGCACGCCAAGGTGCTGGTGTAAAATCAATAGAAAATTTGACAGGACAAAAATGTCATTGTTGCAGTTAGCAACACGCAAATAACAACTTCATCTTATTTATATGGACCAACCAATGTGTAGAGGTGACTGCAGCAAACAGGAATGCTGCATGTATCAGGCCAAGTCTTGGTACCCTTGTCTTAATTTGTCTTTTGTTATTTTACTTTATCTTCTATTGTATATGATGCCAACTTGGTTAGAGTGAAACCATATGTTAAGCAAATGATGCCATTGATTAGGTGATGGTATCATGTGTAGTAGGTGTACATTCATGCACTGACCAGACTGAAGGCCGGCAGTTCAGTATGAATTATAATTGGCTAAATGCAGGGCCAGTTGTAATTCTGTACAAATAACCTCATGCAGTACAGTTCAACTTTGTAACCAAGTAGCAAAGCTATCTCCATGCCTCCAGGGTGACTCTTCCTGTTGTATTCCCATTGTCACCACCATCGGTTGTTTTCTACTTTCCTGAGAGACAACTTCTGCCGCCCTCACCAATAATGAGAAAGAGAGAAGGAGAGTAAAGTATGCACGTGACGGAGGCTTGAAACTCCGGTGTACTTTAAAATCCATTTACCACATTCACATGGCATGTCGTTATTCCAGCCCTGCAGAGGCCGCAATGCCAGGCGCAAGGTCGCAGCCTAGTCAAGTTTTTATAGATTTGCTCCATGGGATGCTTTGCTGGCAGCGATTTTTTCAGTTGATGCAATATTGGATGGTCTAGATAAGAGGTGCACCTGCATGGGAGCCCAACTACAACTTTCCCTTTGCCTAATCTCACTACAACTCTCTAGCTCTCAATTTTTTTTACAGTTCTCTGCTCTAAATTCAGACCTGTCCCCTTCCTAAAATATCTGGACAAGGCCCACGCCCGCGCTCCGCCACCGATGGGACCTCAACCACCCGCTCAACGCTGGTTTAGCTAGCGTCATTTGTATTCACAAGTTGATGTGCCTCTGTATATATAAAATTAATCCAACTGGCCAAACAGCAGCTAGCTAACCTAACATGCCAAGGCGCTGGCTTAAAATCAACAGCACTTTGACAAGACAAAAATGTCATTGTTGCAGCTAGCAGCAAGCTACTAACAACTCTCTCTTAATTATAAGGACCAACCAATGTGTAAAGACGACTGCAAAAAACAGGAAGGCTACCAAGTCTTGGTACCCCTGTTTTAATTTATGTTCTGTTATTTTTCCTTATCTTTTATTATGTATATTGTATATGATATCGAATTGGTTAGAGGGAAACCATATGTTAAATTAATGATGTCATTAGGTGATGGTATCATGTGGAATAGGTGTACATTCATGCATTGACCAGCAAATCAAATGAAGGACAGCAGTTCAGTATGGAATATAATTAGCTAAACTGGGTCCAAATTGAGCGCATTAGCTCATTCATTTCCCCTCACCAAGCTAAGCTACAGCCAACTTAAATTATTTCCCAAAAAATAAAATGGGTGAAGATAAAGCCCTCACTTAGGAGTGTGTCCTTGGCCATATCACGTTCATCGATTTTAGGTTCTCACCTATTGGGGTGCGCGAGTCAATCAACTCTTCAAAACTTCGATGTTCGTCCGGCTAGTGTAAGTTTGCTCTTCTGCGGTTTTCTCACGGAGTGTTGGAGAAATGTGAAAATGAAAATGAAGGAGCTAGAGGTGACGACTTCAGAAATCCTTCCCATAACCGTAACTTCTAGTTTACCGAGGATCTTTGTTATTTATGTTTGTTTTGATTTATTCAATCTGATGTACTCTGTTTAGTAAATCAAAAGGTTTTGCTTTAAAAAAAGTCTTAGTGTGCCACCATAGTAGAGAAATATCTTTGCCCCACGCCCGCGGCCATGATCAGCGACGAGCTCCGGCACCTCCTCCCTCGCAGAACTCGGTGCCGAGGGCGGGCGCCGCCACCGCTGGGACCTCCGCCGTCAGTGGCTCCCACTTCCCCGCCGCCCTTCTCACCGCTGCTGGTACCTTTCCTCTGCCACCACCCCCCTTTGTGTGTGTTTTCTAGGGAAATTAGGGGCAGCATCATTAATCCCTCGGTCCCTCCATGTTAGCTGGTTATACAATATATCTCTTGCGTAGCTGGATAGGACCAGGCCACCCGTTCAACGCTGGTTTAGCTAGCTATCATTTGTATTCACAAGTTGATGTGCCTCTGTTATACATTAATAACCCAACTTGACCAAACAATAGCTAGCTAACCTAACACGCCAAGGCTCTGGCTTCAAAATCAATAGCAATTTGAGAAGTCAAAAATATCATTGTTGCAGCCAGCAACACGCTACTAACAACTTCCTCTTATTTATATGGACCAACCAATGTGTAGAGGCAACTGCAAAAAACAGGAAGACTACCAAGTCTTGGAACCCCTGTTTTAATTTATCTTCTGTTATTTTGCCTTATCTTTTATTATGTATGTTGTATATGATGCCAACTTGGTTAGGGTGAAATCATATGTTAAATTAATGATGTCATTGATTAGATGAGGGTATCATGTGGAGTAGGTGTACATTCATGCATTAACCAGCAAATCAAATGAAGGCAGGTAATTCAGTGTGAAAATATAATTAGCTAAATATGGGGTCAATTGGGTCCATTAGTGCTCTTTATCCAATTGTAATTTTGTACGAATAACTTCATGCAGTACAATTCAACTCTGAAATCTTCTCTATGCTCACAGATGTAACCTGGTAGCAAGCTATCTCCTTGTGGCTCTTCCTGTTGTCTTTCCAAGTTCCCATTGTCACCAACCGTCGGTTGTTTTCTTCTTCCCTGGGAGACAACTTTTGCCATCCTCGCCAACACAGGCGATGGAGACTTGGAAATCGAGAGGCCTTTAAACTTCGCTTGCCACGGTCATTCACATGGCATATCGTTGTGCCAGCGCCGTAATAGTTTACTCCACGGGATGCTTTGCTGGCAGTGATTAGTTTAATTGATCAGATCTGGTGGGAGCATCGACTTTCAGCTGCTGAGAGAGACACAGAGAGAGGGAGGGAGGAAAGTGTTATGGATGCAACAGAAGGGAGGGGAAAAATAGAAAGACCTCATTTATCATAGCAAGTCCTGGTACCCCTTGTTTTAATCTAGTGTAGGGGCTCTGTACCGCAAAAGGGCTCTATCTCTAGCTGATGACAGCCCCTTACACAACTACTTGCTAGACAACACCGGGCATCCAATACAGTACAGCAATTCGTCAGATCTCTCTCTATGAGTGTCTGTATGTAAGGTTCCTGCAGGCCTCCTTCAATGACTCAACAACCAACACAACCCTTTTGCTGCTAGCTAGGCAGACGGCATCCATCACCGGCAGACAGGCAGGATCCTCCAGCACCTCTGTGCGCGTCAACGTACGTACTCCCCTCCTTTAATTTGCAGCTAGCAACATCCTATACAAGTAATCTCCAGGATTACTTGCTGCTATGTGATTGGTGATGGCAAATGCATGCGTATTTACGAATGGGTTCCTTTTGATTCCTAGAAGCAGGTGCAGCACGTCGGCTATCCCTGCATCGGATCAGAGGATGGTCGACATGGCCCTCGGCGCGGCGCAATGGGTGGTGGCCAAGGCGCTAGCCCCTGTTGTGGATGGCGTGCTGGAGGCTTGGGCAGCCAGCAGGAACTTTGGTCCCAACATCGAGGCCCTCAGGATGGAACTGCTGCTCGTGCAGGCCACGCTCGAGAATGCTGCCCGCAAGGAGCTCGGCGGCCCGGCCATGAAGATGCTGTTGCAGAAGCTGCGGGACTCGGCACACAATGCCGAAGACTTGTTGGACGAGCTAGACTACTTCCGCATCCACGACGAGCTCCACGGCACGTACGATGCTGCCGACCAGCACAGCGAGGGTGGCGTCCACGACCTCGCCCTCAATGCTCGCCACACTGCCAAAGCTGTTGGCAAACTGGTCAACTGTTGTCCTTGGCAGGGTGCTAAGCGCCAACAGAGGTCACGCGGTGGTTCCTCCTCTGCGCCAGACACCAATCAGGAGGTTAGCGGATGCATGCCCAAGCTCGGTAAACTCCTCTGTTACTCATCTTCTCCACGTCCACATGTTCGTGATGATGATTGTGGCAAGGCACAAGAAACACCAAAGTTTGAATTTAATAGGGTTGATTTCTCTCAAAGGATGAAGGAAATTGTAGAGAAACTGCAGCTTATGCGTAATGAGGTTAGCAAGATTCTGCAGGGTTGTGACCCTAGAATTGTCCCAAACATTGCCCAGAGTCGTCCCATCACTAAAGGTCGAATTGATGAGCCAAAACTGTACGGGAGGGACCGTGTCATGGATAGCATCATACATGACATCACCAAGGGTCAGTACTGTGATAAGGGTCTAACTGTGCTTCCGGTTGTTGGTTCGGGGGGAATGGGGAAGACAACTCTGATACAACACATATATCGCAACCAACAAGTGCTGAATCATTTTTCAGTCATGATTTGGATATGTGTGTCGCTCAATTTCAATCTGGATAAGGTGCTAGAACAGATTAACACATGTACCCCTGAAGTTGAAAATGAAAAAAAGGGCAGTACAACTGAAGGGTTGATTGAAGAAAGATTAAAATCTAAAAGGTTCTTACTTGTATTGGATGATATATGGCAGATTAGTAATAGGGATGACTGGGGAAGATTATTGTCGACACTCAATAAATCACAAGAAAAGGGTTCCATGATTCTCGTCACAACTCGGTTTCAAGCAATAGCACAAAAGGTTAAAACAACTGGCCACTCAATAAAACTGGACGGTTTAGAATCTGAAGAGTTTAGAAAGTTATTCCTTGCATTTGTCTTTGGTGATGAGCAATGTCCAAGGGATAAACATTTTCTGCTTGAGTCTGGATATAAGATAATGGAAAAACTAAAGGGCTCCCCTCTTGCAGCAAAAACCGTTGGTAGATTACTGAGTGAAGACCTTAGTTTGCGTCATTGGAAAAGGGTCCTAAAAAGTAAAGAATGGGAGAAGCAGACTGATGACAATGAAATTATGCCTGCCTTGAAGCTTAGCTATGACTTTCTCCCTTTCCATTTGCAACAATGTTTTGCCTATTCTGCATTGTTTCCTGAAGATTACCATTTCAGAAGTGACGAGCTGATAAGTCTGTGGATCGGACTAGATATTTTGATACCTAGTGGTCAAAACCAAAAATTTGAAGACATAGGTCTGAGCAATTTAAATGAGTTAGTCATCCATGGATTTTTCAGAGAAGAGGAAATTTATGCTGTTTCGTGTTATGTTATGCATGACCTACTGCATGATTTGGCATTGAAGGTTGCATCTCATGATTGTCTTAGTTTACGTCTCCCTAGTGTTGGATCAGTAGAGATTCAGCCAACCACCCGTCACTTGTCTATAAGCACACATGACTTAGGTAAATATGATGCAGTGTCTAGTAAAAAATTAAAGAGTGAATTGGAAGAACTGAAGACAAGATTTAAGGTTGAACATTTGCAAACATTGATGTTATTTGGAAAAATGGATGAAGGTTTTGTCAAGATATTTGGTGATTTTTTTGGGGAAGCGAACGCTCTTCGTGTTCTTCATTTGCCCAGCATGCTTTGTCCCGTGGAGTCCATGTTACATAACTTTTCAGGACTTGTCCACCTACGATACCTATGCCTGGGGACAAAGGAGAGCCAGATGCATTTACCACTTAGCATCCCTATATTTTATCATTTAAGGATTCTAAATCTTGAGTTGTGGGATGGCAGTCGTGATTTGCCCGAAGACATGAGCAACCTTGCCAAATTGTGCCATTTTTATGTCCCAAGTGATGATCAGCTTCATTCTGATATTTATAATGTGGGAAAACTTAAACTCTTAGAAGAGTTAAAGGTATTTCAAGTCAATAAAAAAAGTGAAGGGTTTGAACCAAAGCAATTAGAGCACTTGACCATGCTAAGGGAGCTTGGCATCTACAACCTTGAGAAGATAGATACAGTAGAAGCAGCAGCGCAAGCAAAACTGATGGAGAAAACATACTTGAGAAGGTTGACATTGGACTGGGATAGTAAGCGATCTAGTGTTGAGCCTGGTGTGGAAACAGCGGTTCTTGAGAGCCTTCAACCGCATGGAGATCTTCAAGTGTTGTGCATTAGAGGGCACGGAGGCCCTTCTTGTCCAACGTGGCTGGGTGATGAGCTCGCCGTTGAAGCTCTACAATGTCTTTGGCTTGATGGTGTTTCTTGGGACATTTTCCCTTCTTTAGGGAAGGCGTGGGATCTTCGTGAACTGAGGTTGGAGAATATTGCTGGACTGAAAGAGATTATCATGGAGAAAAGTTTTTGCATGTTAATAAAGCTTGAACTCATTGGCCTAGGAAGTTTTGAAAAATGGGTTTTCCCAGCTGAACAGGAGTCTTCCCTGGTTGGGGACTTGTTGTCACCGGATGCTCATACCTTCCCTCTTTTGCAAGTGCTGATTATTAGAAATTGCCCGAAACTCTTGGGGTTGCTTTTCTCAAACCACATTGTTTCCCCAGATTGGTTCCCCAAACTACAAGATCTTGAGATATGGAACTGTCGAGAATTCTCGTCGGCGATTCCCATCTCTTGGATTGAAAGTCTGCGTCGTGTCAGCATAGGATGTGTAAAGATGCTAAAGGAGTTTACGTACTCAAAATCATCTGATGGAGCAGAATTGAAAATTATTGGAGAGTCTGATCTGCATTGCGTAAACCGAGTGTTAGGTTTTGATAGCTTAGACCAAGTGTTAGTTTTTGATAAAGAAACAGGTCTTGAGGAGCTGACACTCAAGAGGTGCCCACCTCTGAAGTTGAAGCATCTTCTGATGCTAACCTCGCTGAAGACATTGATGGTAAGAGATTCGGTTAGTCTGGTTGAACCACTAGGAGGTCAGGGTGATGTGGAATGGCAGCTCCCTGTTGAGTCTATATGCATCTATGATTCAAATGTTAATAGTGGGAAGGAATTGATGGAGCTCTTCTCCCACCTCCCAAGGCTCTACAAATTGGAAATACAATCGTGTAAAAACATAAAACAGCTGGTAATGGGGGTGGATCTACAACAAACAACATCAGAAGCATCAGAGATGGGGGCAGGTGAAATAACAGCAGCAGCAGAGGAAGAGGATGATGGGGTGCTGCTCTTCCCAGCTCATCTATGTGACTCACTACGGGAATTGGAGTTCCGTTACTGCCCAGAGCTGGTCCTGGAGGACCCGCCAACTCTTGTTCCTGGAGGAGGATGTCTCCAAGCCTTGCGATCCCTCCGGAGATTAAAAATAGAGCATTCCCCAAAGTTTCTATCCACCTTCTCGTTTTCCCGTCACCTTTTTCCTTCCTCCCTGCAGTTCTTGGAGCTTGTGGATGTGGAAGGCATGGGGACACTGGAGCCCCTCTCAAACGTCTCCTCTCTTATCAGATTGAAATTGGTTGATTGCGGAGAGGATCTGAAATGCCAGGGCTTGCAGTCTCTTGTTACCAGCGGGGGTCAGCTCAGCAAATTAAGAGTCACTGGCAGCCCTAAATTCTTTGCTGATTGGGATCCCAACCCCAGACAGGCTTCGGAAGATGTTGGAAGAGGAGAAGAGCATCAGACACAGCTTGTATCATCCACACTGCGGGAGCTCTGCACGAATGACGCCCCGGGACTCCTTGCTGCACCCATCTGCAGCTTCCTCTCTTCCTCCCTCACCAAGCTGGAACTTTGTGACAGTTGGCAGAAACGAGTGGAGCGCTTCAGCAAGGAGCAAGAGGACGCCCTTCAGCTCCTCTCCTCCCTCCAGCAACTTGAGTTTGTGAATTTCAAGGACCTTCAGCAATTCCCTGCAGGGCTGCGCAACCTTACCAGCCTCAAGGGATTATCAATTAAATCCTGTCCAGCCGTCTCATTGCCCAGCGATGGCCTCCCCAAGTCACTACAAGAGCTAAATGTCGAATTCTGCTACAACAAGGAGCTAGAACAGCAATGCAGGGGGATAGTGGGAACCATCCCAAGAATCAAAATACTGTAGTGATCCAAGGTAACACAAACATATTTTCTTGTGTTTTTCCACTTTGCCCTAATCCTGTAAACCTGCTTAATAACATTCTGTTTGTTCCCATCCACTGCACAGGACAATGCCTTGGTGTTCTCTTGTACATTCTTGTAGCCTTGTAGAGCTCTTCCCTTTCCATACAAACACACTTGCCACATGCATGACATGAGGATCTTGTGGCTGCAGTCTTCCTTCCTGTACATAAATCTGGTGAGTACATCTAAACTGAAACTTTACTCCTGCTGTACCATATCAATTATATCCACTTCGACTTATATTTGCTGCAAAAATATATATCTACTTGTGCTCCTTCTATATTAGATTTCAATTTTCTTCTCAATGGTAGTGAAAATATTTAAGATTTGCTTCTCATCGCCCCTTGTCTTTCCACAAGTCGAGAAAACCAACGTAATTATCTGCTAGTTCCTTTTGGAAGTCCCACTTCTCTTTCCTAGATGTAATTACCAACGTAATCTGTGATCACCATTTGTTTTGGTTCTCTTTACAGGTGTTTGTTCGATCTTGTAGGCCTCTTCATATTTTGCATTTAAATTTGGGTTATTGTCTTTCACAAGACGTGGCAGTCTACTTCTGTATTTTGGGTGTCACGATCAGAATACTGATATTAAGGTTATAAATATTTCCATACACTGCTACATTCCTATCAGTACCAGGTGTTTTTGCATTCCTAATTTCTGTTGGTTTGCTGTTTAGGTGTTCTTGTGTTTGTTTGGTAGGTTTTGTAGCCACTTCTGTTACATTTTGTCCAGAACTCATGAAGACTCGATGGTGTACCTGGAAAGTTCAGTTTTAAGGATCAAAAGACCATCATAGCATACTGATAAGGTTTGCAGTTTTCCAATTTAGTCTACATTCTACTGATACCAGGTATCCTTACATTTGTCATAACTGTTGTCAATGAAATTTAATGGCGTATAGGATCTTCACCAGAATAGCCTACATACTGTCGCAGCTCAGCCGTGGAGCCAATTCAGATCATGGGGAGTAGTAGCAGTCTGAAGGTATAGTTCATATCCGTGCTAAAACAGTGAGTTTGTGCAACGTGTTACGGTGGAGGTATTGCATTGCAGGGCATGTGGAATTTTGAAATTGGAGAACCCCATTAAGGCACTAAGACGCATGATTGCCTTTTCTGAGCACTAGTTTTTTGACATGCACTAGTTTATTCTACCTTTATTCTCAGCTCTATGATTACTTTTTTTTATGTTCCAATACAAAGCAGTGAAATTTGGTCTGATCAAGTGAACAGTGAATGAGGATGTCGATTATGCCGGGGATTTACATGCGAGACTTGAGAAACTAGTGATGGAGCTGTAAGTGCCTCGCTCTGGTCGATCTTTTACCTGCTTCAGTTAGACATGATGTTATGATGTTGGTAGCTAATCTCAGTTAAGATGTTGCTTCGTTTTGTAGATCAATCTACTTCCGATTGATCTGGGGAAAGGTGTGGTTGACTGAGGCAGTCTTGTGCCACTGCAACAGCCACACAAGAATTAATGGCGCTGTTCGGTGGATGAGGTTTCAACTGTTCCTCATGATGCCGCTCATTCAGTTCTTCCTCAGATGCACTGTACTTAAGATGGTCCATCTTAGATGGATTTTGGTACACCTTCATACTGTGCGCGCTACACGATGGTAGTATTGTGCTCATTCGCTATTAGTGCATCGCAAAGTATTTTTACCCTGCCGCAGAACCATGCCAGGTACTTATGTTTCTTTTGCTGCTGCTTTGCCAGCAGATGTAACATGGCATGGAAATCAAGTTGTTGCCAATAGTATCCCCCAAGGCACAAAATCAAGTTGTTGCTCCAGGAAATATTTCGAAGAGAAATCAAGGCCAGGTCGAAATATTCAGATCTACTTTTTAATCGCATGGAGTGATGCTGTTTTTTGTACCAACTAACAAGCAACTCCTCTGTGCAGGTCATAATGACAAACTAGCAAGCAAGATTATCATTTCCTTACGCCCCAAATACCAGAAGATGCAGCTGCAGCCTTTTATTACCGAAAACTGGCACCACAAAGGTAAGAAGGACATTATGCATGTTTAATCTTAAAGGGGCATCATGTCTAATCAGCTAATGGAATGGCTGGTCGAATTTTGCAGGTGTGATAGATCCGCTGAACACTTCAGGGCACCGAAAGCAACATGGTACTCACAGTTCCGGCCAAGAACGACACACAAGGACTGCTATACATCTGCTCGACGAGTGCAGCAACGGGTGTACCTAAAACACCGCAGAACATTTCATTCATGCGAGGTAAATAGGCCCTAGTGAACTGCAACTCTGCAAGATAGCTACATGCTCTTATCAGGTTAACTGACGTTTCAGAATCGGCTGCCTTGGAGGGTGATGGATTGAATTTGCAACCGGTCCGCGGAATATCTGAAGCCATGCTAAGGAAGAAGCAGCAACACTGCCTAGGCTAGCAGAAGCATAGCCTGCAGCTAGGTACTCCTATATCTGAAGCCCGTCGCCTTGTGATGCCGCTCAGAATTAAATTGCTGCTATGATGGTAAGTATCTTGTTCATTCGGTATTAGTATACTACAAAATATTCTGAGCCTGGCTGGCAGAACCGTGCCGAATACTTACGCGTCTCGTTTGCTGCTGCTTTGCCTGGTAGATGTTTCATGGAATTGAGGGTACCTGCCTGTTGGCGAAATAAATGGTCAGCTTCTTCTCCTTGCTGCTCGTCTGGCTTGCTTGAAGTCCCCAAGATATCATCATCACCAGAGAGGAGAGGAGAACCATTGCATTCGCGCCATCGAGCAGCTCCAGATGCTCTTCAAATGAGCTACTTCTTCGCCATCAGCTGCATGATATTATTGTGTCCCAGACTTGGTAGCAGCTATCTGTCGATCACTTTTGGGAAGATGACCGAGTTGGTAGGGCTTGGACCTTGTGTGAATGGGTGCAGAAGCAGAGCCGTCCAATCCAATTTCGCCATCAGGCCTTCATTCAATTGTTAAGCTTGTGATGTTGTACAAAGTGAAGTTTCTCTTTTGAAGTGTATTTTCATTTAAAAAAAAGAATATATTGCTCAAAGGCTGTAAACATCATACAAATAGTTACAGAGGTGAATTACAGAGGCACGACAGACCGTGCGGAAAGGTATGACCGCCACGTGAAGGCGGCGCCCTTATGTCTAGGCTTCTTAAGCCTATGCGTCCATAGAGTGAAGTCATATATATTTAATATACAAAAGTATTAAATCGGCTAAGGAGGAGCTCCTCCCGTGCTTTTGCAATGTTAAGTGCAAGCTCTTTCTTAATTGACACGTTGTTACAGTTTACCTTGACACGTATGTGCTGATTCACCGCTGTTTTTTTTTTTCAATTTTTTACAGCTCAGCGATGGAGAGGCCACCGATATATCTCATGAGCCAGGCCCACTAACCCACCGCCTATCCGCTCCTTCCCTATTATTTCTTCCAGAGAGAACGAGAGAGGAGAGCAGGCCATTCGCCCCCTCCACCGGTCCACCCCTGGCCGCTCCGCTCCGACCGTGATCCGCCAACGATGCACCACTCCCGGCTCCCGGATCCTCTCTCATCTCTTCTTCCCCACGCCCCATTCCCGCCCCTTGCTCGAGCTCCCTGTCGATTTCATCGACCGGCCGCCTCTGATCTAGGGTTTGCCGCCGCCGGTCGCCATTCACCTGTGCCTCTGGAGGACACGGCTGCCTGGACCAAATCATTCTTCGAATTCTACCTCTACAGATGAGGGAAGGACGAGATGGCTCTGGATGCCTCGGTGGCTGCCTCTTCCGTTTCTCCTCCTTTCTCTCCCTCCTTGCAATACCATGATCCAGGAATGGAGAAGGGAGAGGGGAGTAGAGCCACCGTATTGAGAGGTAGATGCCGATGGGCTGGACCACGTTTTGCTTTTCCTGTTGTCTTCTCCCCTTTGGGATTTCTCATCTTTGTTTTTTTTCTTTGTAATAGATAGGGTGGAGGAGCCACGCTGGAGCACTTGACTTGAGCTACTTTGGTCCAGCGGTGTACCTTAAACGTATCATGAAATGTTGTTTTGAAGTGGGTATTACGAGAATACAAAATGTTCCTTTTTACTTCGGAATTATAAAGTTATGTTGCCTTAGTTTTCTCATAATATAGATGCATATGAATGCGCAGAACCCATCGATGTGAGAGACACAAGGATCTCTCTTTTTTTTGGAGAAAATGAATCAAGAGATAATAACCAGGTCACACCATTATAATCAACGATCAGGAATATTGCTGTCATGTCCAGATTATCGCACATGCTTCCTTGAAGGGACAAGGCGGAGTCAAATTTTAATTGTAACTCATGTATATGATATTCCAGTTGCTGAACTTTTCTTCCAGAGTAACTACTTCCTTCAACGAAATTATTTCTTGATCTGATTTAATCTGGAAAATAACAGGACCATAATCAGACTACTTATATGCCGGAGGTGTTTGCATAAAAATTACAAAATAGCGGCCAATGTTGCCTTTCTAGAATAAGATGGAGAAAGGTCCGAACAATCTTTCAAGGTATTTACTGTTGCCGTTTCTCTCTGCAACTAGAAATTGCTCCTTTGGGGTCTGCTCTATGCCTACCTGTTATCGAGCAAGTATAATGGGATTGGGTTAGATGTGACTATTTTTGTTCATTGCACAACCTCAGATCAGGGGGGAAAAGAAATGTCGAAGGCAGTGATGCTTTCTTTGTTGTTTAGAGTGTCGAAAGTCGAAGGCAGTGATGTTTTCTTTGTTGTTTAGAGTGTCGTACAAATCTGAATATTAGTTGATTAAATTAAAAGTTAGTATTTTCTATCCATGTCCATCTCATAAGATCCTTGTGTTTGGATACAATGCCACCTAAAGTAGCTTATATATGCATATACGTCATGTTACATGCTCCATTTCGTGGCTAATATAAAGCTTCTTATACTACAGAGCTTCTAGAGAGAGCAAAGATAAATGTAGCGATTTTACTAAAAAAAGAGATAAATGGAGTGATATTCTTATACTACAGAACTTCTAGAGAGAACTCTCAAGAACTTGATTCAGAAGCCCACAATATGTTTCAATTATAAACAGTTTTCATTACGGAAAGGATTTCAAACTGCAGTTTATGTATGCTCTAAAGAAGGATTTGAAATATTTCTTTCTTTTGAAATTTAATCTATCGTTAATTAGTTATCACCATTGAATCAATTGTCTAAATTTGAATCAAACTTTAGCATGAGTACAGGTTATATATATGAGACCACAATATAGGACCTGCGGCACAACATGAGTGTGTGATGGATTTGGCTGTGACATCATCACTAGTAGAAAACGGGCCTTTAATCCTGGTTCGGGAGGGCCTTTAGTCCCGGTTGCCCAACCGGGACTGAGCAATCGGGACTAAAGGCCCCCCCCCCCCCCCCCTTTAGTCCCGGTTCAATTACGAACCGAGACTAAAGGCCCTCCACGTGGCGCTGTCTGGGGCGGGGGATGGAGGACCTTTAGTCCCGGTTGGTGGAGCCTTTAGTCCCGGTTGGTAACACCAACCGGGACTAAAGGAAGAAAAAAAATTGAATTTTTTTTAATTTTTTTGATTTGTTTTTAAGTTTTATTCCAATTTTCAAATCTTTGAATTATTTGACAATTTAATCTCTAAGCACTCATTCCAAATCGTCTAACTTCCCGGCCGGTCACCCATCCTCTCACTGCTCCAGCCCCAGCACGCTTAACTTCCTGGTTCTATCGCTCCTAGTTTCCAAGTCTGCACTCATTGTTTTCCTGACAATACTAATTAAGCTATCAATCCTATTAACCCTTAGTTCTTGATGTCACATGATTTAATTTTTTGAATTCCAAACAATTATTAAAATAAACAACAATGATTAACAAACAACAATGATTAATTTAAAAACTCAAAAAAAACTTCAAAAAAGGCAAAAATTTCAAAAAAACTGAAAAATTCTCAAAAAACAAAAAATCCAAAATAATACAAAAAGTTCAAAATAAAATAAGTAATAATAATATTGAATTTCAATGAAAATAAAATAAGTAATAAAATAACAATCTTTATGCGGAATTCAATTATTAATTTTAAAACTCAAAATTTTCAAAAAATTCAAAAAAACACCAAAAACTAAAAAAAAAACAAAAATTCCAAAACAATATAAAAAATTCAAAATAATCAAAAATTCCAAAAAATGTCAAAAAAAAAATTCAAAACCCTAAACCCGGGACTTAAAACGTCCGAAACTCTATTCTAAACAGTAAACACTAGAGGTTCAAACCCTAAACTTGGAAATCTAAACCCTAGCCCTAAACCCTAAAACGTCTAAAACGTCCAAAAACTCTATTTTTCCTTTGGAATTTTTTGATTTTAAAAATTCTCGAAACCCCTAAACCCGGGACTTAAAACGTCCGAAACTCTATTCTAAACAGTAAAACTAAAGGTTCAAACCCTAAAACCTAACCCTAAACTTGGAAATCTAAACCCTAGCATATACCCTAAAACGTCTAAAACGTCCAAAAACTCTATTTTCCCTTTGGAATTTTGTGATTTAAAAAATTCTCGAAACGGAAAAAGAGAAAGTTTCTTCGGATAGATCTTATTTTTCTGCAAATTTTGATATATTATTTGTATTTTTATGAATTAGAATGATTTATTTATGATTTTTCTAGGATTAATGTGTTAAAAACGGTCAAAATTCATATTTCAAAATGTCTATACCAACTAGACACTAAAACCTAAAAGATATAAGCAATTTAAAACAAAAACTAAAAACAGAATACAAATGGAAAAACAGAAAAGAAACTTTCAAAACCCCTTTAGTCCCGGTTGGTGTCTCCAACCGGGACTAAAGGTCTCAACCCCTTTAGTCCCGGTTGGTGTCTCTAAAGGGTATCGGCCCCTTTAGTCTCAGTTGGTGTCTCCAACCGTGACTAAAGGTCCCTTTTGAACCGGGACTGATGCCTGCCGAGCCCCAACCGGCGCCGTAGCCGCTCGAACCGGGACTAATGCTCACATTAGTCCCGGTTCGTAATGCAACCGGGACTAATGTGTAGATCAGGCCGGGACGAAAGCCATGTTTTCTACTAGTGCATTGTCCTCCAATATGTAAGCAACCTACAATACGATGAGTTTTGCACTTTAGCATTCCAGTGGCGAGAGTTAGTACAACATCCTTTTCAACTTGCTAAGTAGAGTTGATCATTTTGGAGTGCAAAACTATCAGGTTATAATGATTGGATAATCTCATTAGTTGTTAGCATGCCTTGGTTGTCAAAGATTATGCTTAAGATGTCTTTTTGTCGGAACATGAGGTTTTATTTACCATGGAAGTTGTAGCCTCACCAATATTGTATGGAAGATTTTATTTTTCGTGAGGCTACAAGTTTCATGTCAATGCTTCTGTTCGGTGTTCAGATTATCAGGCGTCCCCGTGGGATGTACTTCAGTACAAAAGATAAAGGGTAGCTGATGTCGTTGATTTACAACTGACCAGCCGAGAAGTCACCATTTCTGAAAATTGATGCATTTTTTTGTTACCAATGTAGTTAGACAGGAGGTCGAGATTATTCCAGTTAGCGACTTGATGAATGCAATTATGATATCATGTGCTTAGTTTCTCATTTCAGGTTGACATGATAGTTGTGACTGACGGGAGCCACATTCTAGGTTGGAGTTCAGAGCATTGGCGTACCTATTGGTAAACTTGATATTTATGCTGCAGTTGCTGGTATCAACCCACAGAAGGTATGTAACGTGGTACTTTTTTGGAACATAGAAAAGAATATACCTATTTCTAATTTGCTACATGCACTGATTGATTATTGACACCTATATACAGAACAAGAAACATACTTTACCAAATTGAGCTGCGAAATAGGGGACAAACTTGACGACAGGCTACTAAATCAATTATTGCGGCTTTGGCCGCTTTGGAACTCAGTGAAACCATGGTATAAATGCTCAATTGTTGATATTGCAGACTCAGTTCTTTAACCCATAGTTTTGTTTTGTCACAGACTCGATATTATTTAAAAACCACCCCAAGTTGCTACATGGATGCCAAGTGTGATGGAGAAAAATACAAAAAGAAGGAAACGTATACAGATGCTCTGCATGCTGACCCCAGTCTTCGCCCAAGGTATTTTTCCTATATGACGTGACTTGATTAATTGATATGCTAACATAGCTAAGTAGAAAATATCTGTGCGTGTTATACACTGATGAGGGAGCAAACCAAGTGTTTGCAGAATTCACTTTCCTTGGAGCACAAGGGGATATTATCACTGGGGAAAAATTTATATTATACAATTGCATATGCAAAACGATGAACTGGTTATCTGCCATCCGAAATACTGGACCTTCCTGGCAAAAAAATTATGATGACGGTCATTCCAAACAACAAGTCATTAGATGTTGGTTTAAGCAATAGAACATTTACAAGATGGGGCTTCGAATGCTCCGTTATGACTCGCGTACGCAGCAGCATCGACAGACATCGGACAATCTTCATCATCCACACAGACACCAAAAGATCCACTACATGCCGATCTGCTTACATCTAGGGCTTCTATAGATCACACCCAGCACTGAGGATGCAGTACTGAGAGCAGAGAAAAACAAGATAAATAACAACTGACCATGCTTCTGAAGCTTTTAGCAAAGTATACTGTAACGGTTTGAACTCATACAGTTTTGTAAATTATTTCTAGCCACTATATGCTATCAGCATTTCACAAGGACACATGGACATAGTACAAAATGCACCTACCGATAAGAAGTCAAAGAAAAGGTGAGCACAGCTAGATTGAAATAATTAATACAACAAGCAGTTGTACAAAATGTTGATGTAATAATATTGTACCATGCGCCACTTTGCGGATGAGTTATTTCCTTTGAAAAATCACAAAGAAGACAAAGTTGGCCTTGGAGAAGAGTAGGTTGTACCAAAAATCAGCTGCTCTGTGATAAAGGAAGACCAAATTGCAATTTGCCTTATGGATGTATTGACCCTTTAGTGTCCTTTCTTTCTGAACTGGGCATCTCTCTCAACTAATCTTTTGAACCAGTGCCTTCCGAGGTGATGTGCGGCCACTACAATTATGTTCTTAGTCTGCTACTATTACCATGTAGGACAACTGATCACAGGGCACGCCGCACCTCTGCCTGCTAGTTTTAAAGATTAAAGGGGCTAAGCTAGACTCGATGCCTTGCGTTTGAAGTCCTTGGGTGTGAGTCCTTTCCTGGCTAACACATGTTTTGGTTTTCCATTTGGTTCGCTGCCGGTTTTTTGCCATGTTGGTTACCTGTTTCCGTGGGTACTGTTGTGGTCGGTTCACCGCTTCCATAAAAAAATATCTTACCGCTTTGACCAGATATTTTTTCCTTGTGTCTTCGTTCGTGACCCATCTGGAAGATTCCGCGTGCCCCTTTCTCGCCACGCCTCGTCCAACTCCACCACTCGCCCCTCCCCGATGCGCCTCTTCTCTCCCCTGGTTCCTTCCCGGCGGCCGCTCCTCTCTCCATCCCAGGTCAGAGACGGCTCAGCAGCGGCGGCGGCGGCAACACGGTAGGCCACGCAGCAGCGGCGGCGCAGCATCACGCCACCCTGTCCATCACCCTTTCTTCCGCATCCTTTTGTAACACTCCCTCTGTGGGCTGTTACCGTATGGTTTGTAAAATGGACCTGGGCCATGAGATGGGCCAACGGGTACCAGTGTGTGTGTGTCGTAGGAGGTGTATATGTACCAGGCTTGTAACCCCAAGGGACTCATGTTGCAGATGAATGAACTCTGAAGCTTTCTCACCTCCCGTTCTCTTGTTCCTCAGCCCCTTCTCTGATTCCTCACCCTAATTCTCCTCGAATTATCCCAAACTACCAAGGTACTCAGGTGATTGGTCCGATCTCGATCCATTCCACGATCGGGTCATGACAATTTGGTAATCAGAGCCCCAAAATTTCCTCGAAATTTTGCTTCCGCCGTGTGTCCCTCAACTTTCTCAACCAGATTCGTAACATCCACTGCCCTGGGTGCGGTTTGCTTCCGTGAATCGCACAAATCCCTGGGCTAGGTTGGATCGGCTTGGAGTGGAGCGACAGCGACATTCAAACCCTTAGCACATAGACAAGAAAACAATCACCAGCCACATCCTGCCTACCAGGTGTTCGACGAAATGTCGAGCAAGCAAGAGGTGTTCACCGGCGGCGTTCTCCGCGTCACTGTGCACCATGTGTACTACCCGATCAGTGAGGAGACGTTGCAGCAGGTGTTTACAGTGTATGGCGTGGTGAAGATCTCCTTGTTCCAGAGAGTCCACCATGTGGAGGTGGCGGTTCAACTTCGATCAAGAAGTGCGGCAGCGCGGGCTCTCGCCATGCATAGCCGGTGCATCTACGAGTGTGCCTGCCTCCTCGACATCCAGGACGTGTCGCCGGAGTACAACCTGCACTTGTGCTCGCTGCTCAAACAGAAGCAGACCGCAACCGTGGCCGAGTACACGGCGGCGTTCTGGGAATGCGTACAACGCGTACTGGATATCAACCCCAACCTAAGCATCAAGTGCTTTGTCCACCAGTACATCGAGGGGCTGCGCAAGGATATTCAAGCAGTCGTGCAGTCGCAATCGCCGTCTAGCATCACTAGAGCATCGTGTCTTGCTCGGATAAGGGAGGAAGAGATCATGCAGGATGAGGCGATATGCGCCGAGGAGTGTGGTGATGGCTACGGCCATGGAGTACAGGACCGCGGCATCGATGCGAGCAAGCTTGCTGCTCCGACACCGACCATGTGCTCGACAGAGTGCCCGAATTGTGATGACACCGTCCATGTCGCTGCACCTGCCGTGCTTGCCTCCCCTGCCGTGTGCGGTGAGGACCTCGACATTGACACTGTCCATGTCGCTGCACCTGTCGTGCTTGCCTCCCCTGCCGTGTGCGACGAGGACCTCGACATCGACACCGTCCATGTCGCTGCACCAACGCCCGCCATCTGCTCGACGGGTGACCTGGCCCATGGTAGAGATGACTACGACCCCATGTCAGTGTCCATGGTCCTCTGGAGTATACCAGCCCCACCACAGAGAGTGATTCCTGACTTTAAGCTCATCGCGATGATACCCACCAGTTGTTTGTTCAAAAGCTCTGTCGATGCTGCCTACGTGTTGACAGTCATGCTCATGTTGGATCTGATAATGGGTCGGAAGGCACAAGGACAGGTGATCCGACCAGCACCGTGGCCTTCGTTCTTCAGCAAGCATACCAATACAGCTTCACGTGAGGCATGCATGGCTATTTGGCATATGACTCATGAAGTTGACATTTTGTCCATTGGTGCACAACATTTTTTGCTTCCTTTACTTAACTCATGGCGACAAGATCACTTAAAGCAGGATGATCTATTCCAGATGCTTAAGAAATGGTGCACGCATAATAAATATGTGCAGCTTTCCAGTACAATTTTTGAAGCTTATAGTCAGTTTCGTGCTACCGGTGAGGTTTTCACTTCAATTCTTAATTGGGAAGCTACACTTTTGTCCACGGACCTCCTATTCGACGAGTACACTGAACTGATGACTATTGAATGGCATTTTTATCTTGTGCAACCGGCTCATCTTTATTGTCTTCTAGCTTCAGCTGAACCTTCTGATCGCGGCGAAGGATGTGAAGCTATGCTCACTTCTGCTCAGTTCACCTTGAGAGGAGTTAAAGTCCTGAAATTACTGCCAAGTTGTTCTACAACTATTCTTCTTATGGTCTCTTCTATGGAGGATAGTGCCCAATGAAAGTGTAATTGGAGATCACCCTCTGTGTTTGAAGAATTCCTAGCGGAAGTTACAGTTTGGCAACATGGATATGGTGTCATTAACTCCGCATACCTGGTTCTCCTTGTTCGCTATGTGACACTTCAAGTTGAGGCCCTCCTGGATGTTTCTCAACCCTGTGAACCCTTTGTTAACAAAAGAAGAGTAACATCACTGTATACAGAAGGAAGAGCATTGTTTATAGGAGTACTTCACCCCATTATTCCCTTTCACTTGCCATTGAAGATATGGTTTCCGGTGTTTCTAGTTACCAGCTTGTCTCGATGGAGCTCTCTGATAGGGGATTCAAGTTCCATCTTCGCAAATCAAAATGTGGAACAACGGGTGCTTCCTATGGTAACAAGTTCAGCTACCAGACCATGGGACCCAGGAATCTTTGATGTTCAATGCCTCAGCGCTATTAAGTTTCTTTCAATCACACGGGTGTCATGTTTTTCTGTTCCTGCTGTGAAAGATTCTCTTAGTCATGGACTTGAGCTTTCAGCTGCAACACAGTGGGATCCTGGAATTCGACACTTTATTCTTCTACCTTGCTGGTTCTTGGGAAAACCGTGTGTGTGTGCCGGTACAGTGGTGCACCTGGGAATTACAGTCTTTGTTGTAATTGGATTTGAACATCTACAAGAGCAGGACAAGGGAAATTCCATTTTGATTCAAGGGACTGAAGTGGTTGGCAGTTTTGGTGCTCTAACTTGCACGTACAAGAGGGCATATTTTTCTGGAAGGCAATGGGACCCCGGTATTCTGCAGTTTACCTTGGAAACTTGGGAATCATCTATTGGCAACGTCTTGCATACACGCATGCTCAAGTTATCTATAGTTTATTGTTGGCTGGACCGTGATATCCAACTTGCTTATACAGGACACATTATACTGATACTACCATTGACTCTATTCTGTTTTCCAAAGTTGCTTCCCTACAAAATGCAGCAGGCTGGGAACTACATGATGCGTCCACTAGAAAATACTGCTGGAGCCTTGTTTGAATTCAACTTCTCTCCTGAAGGGCAACTTGATTACAATCTACATGTCGCTGCAGCACTTGAGTTTTCTCGAGATCGTTCAGATGGCCACTTGCACCTTTGGTTCCTTATATTTCTTCACGCCAACAGAATTGAGATATATTATACTGGGATCCAATGCTCATCTTTGCTTTGGTGGTTTCCGTCTAATCCAAAAGCACTTGAGAGGAGTCCTCGTATCATAAAATATATGCATGTGCAGATTTTCAGCGGAGGGCTCAATTTTGAGATGAATCATCAACCTCAAGGCACCACGGGAACTGCAGTCATGCTCTTGCACCATCCTACTAACCAGCTGCTTGTTTCTTTGTGGCCATGGCTGCAATCAAAGGAAAGGGTTCAACACTACACTAGGTATGTGCATGAGGCTTCAATGATTCCATGTGGGATAACACCTAGACAGAGATCTAGCCATGGGATGGACGGATTACACATTAGGAAGCACACATATGGGAAGGGTTGCCATTTCTTTCATCTGGCAGTGAATAGCAGTAAGGTGCACCCTACTCAGGTTATATGCTTCCTCGTTGCTAGTGGTCATCTCTTATTTATCATTTGCCCTGTCGATCTTGCCAAGGGAGAGACCAAAGCTTGCACTCGCCTGCTTGCTATCAAGGAAGGGACCCCTAGTTGGTTCAGATTTATCTTGTGGGTGAGCAAGATGTCGCACTCTTCAGATGCAACTCCATTTGATGATGAATTAATGGTGTGTTCCACTGAGCTGCTCGGGTGCATACACATGCTACTACTATATGACCCACGAGGACTAGCTCGTCGCCGAGATGGGACTGGAGGCATTCATGATTCAAGCTTCATCATCATCGGCTTGGGGGCAAGCCGAATTTCAAGGGCGGGAGAGTGTAACACTCCCTCTGTGGGCTGTTACCGTATGGTTTGTAAAATGGACCTGGGCCATGAGATGGGCCAACGGGTACCAGTGTGTGTGTGTCGTAGGAGGTGTATATGTACCAGGCTTGTAACCCCCAAGGGACTCATGTTGCAGATGAATGAACTCTGAAGCTTTCTCACCTCCCGTTCTCTTGTTCCTCAGCCCCTTCTCTGATTCCTCACCCTAATTCTCCTCGGATTATCCCAAACTACCAAGGTACTCAGGTGATTGGTCCGATCTCGATCCATTCCACGATCGGGTCGTGACACCTTTCCCATGACCTCTTCTAGGAGCAGGACACCTCCTTTGACGGCCTCTACATCCCGATCCGGTCTCCTTCGACGGCCACGCCAGGTCAAGCTCTGCCCCATCCCGTCATTCTCCCGCTACTCGCTTTCCCACTGCCCCAATGCGGCTCCGGCACCCCTCGTCTCCGGTCTCCTCTAGCCGCCTCTCCGCCCCGGTCCGGCTTTTTCCTTCATGTTTAAGAGAGCACCAGTACAGGTGATACTCCCCCTCCAGTTCTTCTGATCCATACAGCCAGATCGGTCTCCTCTAGACATGGTCAGCGGCGTCGGGAGGACGCTGCTACTGGATCGCGGTGGTATTTTCTAAATTTTCCCATGGATTGAAGCCAATAAATTCCCTAATTACTTCATGATTTTTGGTTTGCAGGACCTGCTCTTGCTGGGTTGTGCTTCTTCCGCTCCAGCTTTAGGTGGCCGGCTGTGCTCGCAGCCATGCGACTGGATGGTGCAGGGTTGCTCGGATGTTGCTCCGCAGCTAGCGGAGCTACCTGGCATCGATTATTGGTTGGTGCTGTCTTTCCCTCTCTCTTTAATTAGAGTCGTCTTCCTGTTTATGTACTCAACAAGTTCACCACTGTGTGAATTTCCGGTATGTTACTCCTGTGAACTTGCATATACATCTTTGTCAATTTTATTTTACTTGGCTTAAGTCATTAACCGTATCTTTCTCATACTATGGTTTCCAAGAAGTGGGGTAGATGATACTACTGTGTAATGTGGTTTAGATCACCAAAGAACTATATTAGAAATTTGTTGCATAAGTAATAAGAAAACGTAAATGTCATAATGTGCCAAGTATTCTAGGTCTGAAATTCAGATAGTATTATTATAAATACAAGAGTTTTCCAAATTATATTTTATAAGTCTACTAATGCAAGACCAGACAATAGTGATATGGTTAGTCCTATTGTCTTCTATTGCAGATTGTTGATTTTGGTATGTTCAAAAAGAGAATGCCTAAGAAAGGTTAGCCATACAAAAGAGCACTTATTACTATTGATATCTTTGGTGTTGTTGTGGTCCTTGGAATGCTTCCTTTAGCATGGGAATTTCCATGCCATGAAATTGAGGTGTAAATTGAGAATGCGGAAATAAGAGAAGTGCTTTTTGTTTGGTTTGCTCCATATTGCACTTTGGATTAAAAAGAATACATGTTATTTTTACTCTCCTTTTCATGGTTTTATCTTTTGATGTTGGTGTAGGGGCATGTGAGGAGGTGCCGGCGGACTGCGAGGAGTCTGAGCCGAGCTTATTCGGTCAATTATCCTTACTTTAGGATCTGGCACTTGAACTTAAGGATGTTCTGCACTACCAACTGCAAGTTGGTTTTTGCTGCAGGAATTAATATTCAACTTATAGCAGTATTTGTATTTTGCCTTCAAAACAGATTCAAATTTATTTCTGTACAAAGTTCTATTTTCCTATGTTTAAGAAAAAAATATCAATTGCTTCTGGTCTAATAAGAAATTCCTCTCCTTTATTTCAGGGAGCACAAGGCAAACAGTGGCATGGTTCTCATTCGAGAATTGGTTGGAGTAACAAAGTCATCAAAGCAGCAATTTCAGCTTGCAGAATTCACGGAAACAAATGGTCTTTGAACAACTCCAACTTATCCATCACTCATGACCTGAAACTAAGCAAAGATGGTTGCATACACGAGCTCAGATACGATAACAAACTGGTAAGGACGACTACAATATACAGCTTAATCCGTAGATGCAGCGTGTTCGCTCAAAAAGATAGTGATTACATTAAGTCATATGTACATAAAAAATGTTTATGCATTTAGCATACTCACAGTTCTGGTACTTTTTTGAACAAACTGGATCAAACTATACAGGGGAAGGAGATTAGCATATGAAGTAAAATGCAGCAGTCAGCATGGTTAAGACACTACAACAGTTACTGCTGTGAAGTTCTCAGCTGAACACCCCTATGGCTAAGCAGTCGCACTACTTGACACTGAATTACAATTTATCATGGTACATTACTCAGTTCTAATGTCATATCCTTCTAAGGGCCTCTTTGGATTGTAGAAATTTCATAGGAATTTTATAGGATTCCAATCCATAGGATTTTTTCCTATGGAAGCCCTTTGGATAGGATTGAGGTCACCAAATTCTTATGCTCCCCATTCCATAGGAATCTCAACATGAGCTCAGACCTCACTTTATTTTCCCTTCGAGAAGTCCAATGCACTGTCGGCCCAGTCCTGCTGGTCCAGTTAACCCTTAAACTCAATTCAGAAGTAATCAGTTATACACAGATGATTTCCATTTTATGTGCAATCTAAAAATGCAGTAATTTTACATGTGCAGTGTTTCTGTTGCCATATGTTGCTCTGCTAGAGACTTCTTTCAACAGACAGAAGCGGAGATTTATTTGGAGCTATCATTCTGGTAGGGAGAAAGGTATGTTCTACTTTTTTTGTCAGTTTGCTTTATTTCCTATAGTTTCTGCCTTTGTTTATTTGGCTTTGTTATTTTTTATAGTGCCTCTCTTACCTCCTCCTTTCTCAAAGGAGCACGTTGCTTTGTTAAAAGGTATAAAAAAATTCTACTTATGTTGTTTCCCATTTATTTTGCTCGAATTTTTTAACTTCTGCTGCGTCTATTTGTTTCTGCTACATCTCTTTTCATTTCTGCTATTTATATGTGCCTGCTAATTGCAGCTTCTGCCCTGAGTACATTTGTGATTGCTGTAAGGCATTGTATTTTTTAGTACATCAGATTCAGTACTTCATCAGTTCTCGGCATTCTCAACAAAGATTCCAGTTATGATTTTTTGGTCAGCGGAGTTTTGGCTGTTTATTGTAAGAACACTTTATGTATATTATGCAGATTAGATGATCAGCCAAAGGATCCTATGTGTATTTCTACAAAATTCCGCATGTTTGTTACCTATGCTGTCAGCTATAAAAATGCTATTGCTTCAGACAAAAGCAACGGCCTGAATAATAGAACTGGGTGTGATGCAACCTTAGCAATTTGTCTGCTCCATGCTCGAATACAACAGAAAGGCACAATTTTCTGTTCACATTATTTTTCATCATCAGCGAAATGAACTACCCTATACAACATGTTTACAGCCAATGCGACACATGCGCGGCTGGCAAATAACTTGACCATTGCTTTGCCTATAAGGTAACCGATTTGCAGCTAATTACAAATTATAATTAAGATTGTCATACTGTTCAATTTTAAGCAAAAAAACACTTAAAAAGGAAAAAAGAAGGAGCTACCTGTATAAAAGAGAGGTTTGCTTCGGTACACCCCTCCTAGGAAAGTTTTCGATTTTTGATGCAAATCAATGGCTGAGATTATAACTTACCTCTTCGCCTAAAAGGGTAACATGGTCCTTTTACGTGGTGGATTTTTTTTTCGAGAGTACGCCTAGGCGTACCATATTTTTATAGAAGACAGAAAACAAGTACAAGAGACTGCAACTTGCTGCGAACAATAAGTGCAGTAGCAACTCCACACCCAAGCTAATCAAAAGATTAGCCACCACAACAATTACAAACACAACGCAAAGGAGCCTGCCCTAAGTAGATCGTCAAGCCACGTCTCGGCAAACACCGGTCACCCCAAAGAGCAACAACTTCAACTGAACTTTCCTTGTCGACGCACAAACCACCCTTAAATGCCTAAGGAGAGACGGCGAGTGGGTAGCGGGACTTAGTCAGACCCGTGAAAGCCATCGTCTTTGACGCCGACAACTGCGTACATAGCGCCCATGAAGATCCGCTCGGACTAGCAGCAAGCACCGGAGCACCACATCACAGAACCTCCAACCAAGTCTCCACACACGATGCTTCTAACAGAGTAACGACGCCAAGACGCCGCCATCGCCGATCCGGCAACGAACCTAGGCTTTCACCCAAACGAGAGGGAGGAGAGGCCGACACACCTCAACGACGCCTCCAAGGAGGGGAACGACACCCACGGGTGCCGTCGCCGCCGGCACCATCCGAAGACGGGCAGGATTTTCATCCGTAATGTCGCACACCTCCCGCCCATCCCACCGGAGTACGGCCATATGTCCATGTTGGGTCACACCGCCACCGCCGCAGCACCTCGCCATCGGGCCTGTAATGCCGCGGAACACCGATACCCAGCACGGCCAAGGAAACACAGTCCATCTCCACCTCCTGCACGGCCAAGAACAAGCAGCTCCATCCCATCCTCCATAACCAGCAAGATAAGGCCACCGGAAGAACAACCAAGTGCACAGCCACCAGCCCATCCTCCATCACCAGAACGCCCCAGGTCGCTGGCACAGCAACAGCTAGTCACACCACTCCGGCGGACAGCCTCGCCTCCACCAGATCGGGCCCAGGCTGGCCCCAGATCCAGTCCACGCCGCCGTCCCCCAACTCCCGCGCCGCAGCCTCCGGCAGCCACTCCGGCATCGGACGCATCACCAGCAGTCGCGCCGTCGCACAGCAGCCGCCGTCCGGCCGCCGCTCGCGCGGCAACTCCTGACCGGGCGCTGCTGCTCTCCAACCACGGCCCAACCGCGCCGCATCCGGCGCCGGCCCCTACCAGGGGGCCGCGTCTCCGCTGCGAGCTCCCGCCCGTGCACCGCCGCATCACCCGCTCCCCGCCGTGCGCCACCACTCTGGAAGACTCTCCACGCCGCCCCTTGACGCTGCTCCCCCGCGCGAAGGATGGCCGTCAGGGCGCGCCAGCCACGCCCGCCGCCTTTGCCGGCCGGGCGCCGCCACCACCGCCAGCGGCGGCGGCGGCGGCCAGGGAAGCACGGGGGAAGAGGTTTGCGGCGCTAGGGTTTTCCCCTCCGGAGCCGCCCGCGCGAGCGGCCCGGGAGGGAGAGGGGAATCGAAGTGGGGGAAATCGAGCAGCCCAGAAGAGGAAAACTACGTGGTGGATTTTCAACCGGTGGTTGTTTTCTGTTTTCACGCATCGGTTGCTGGGACCCACGCTAGAGAAACGAAGGAAAAATAACGCTAGCTGCTTTCTTCTTCCTTGCGTAGCCTCTCTCTCCCCTTCCAAACCGAAGCAACCATCATATTGAAATCTATGGCAAACTAAGCAGATCTTGTCGCATGTCACAAAAAATAGGACCTCTGTACTAGCCTCTGCTCATAAATATCATTTTCCCCTTCGATTAAGTTTTCTTATGCGCTAATTTCTTCACCTGCATCTGCCCATTTTACCAACAATGGATGAGAGAGAATGAGCTTTGGAGAGAGAGAGAGAGAGAGCGCGCGAACAGCAGTAAGACATGGGCACCGCATCTAGAAAACAGCCACCGCCAGCCTGTGCTTTCGTAGCAAATTTTTTACTTCTCACTCATGTCAATCTGAAGAAGGAATATACATGTGTTATCAATGGCGGAGCTTGAGCCGAAATCACGGGGGGGGGGGGCATGGGTTGGGGGTGGGGGGGGGGGGGGGGGGGCAAACATAATTGTTTTGGGATGATTTTTAGTGGACAAATAGGCCTAATACTAAGCTATAGACAGAAATTTCCTTATGAGCTGGGGGGGCCATGGCCCAGGTTGGCCCCCATGAAGCTCCGCCACGGTGTGTTATGATCCAATTAATTTCATACGTATGCCTGTGAGAGAGAGAGAGAGAGAAAGCGTCTACAGCTACAAGGATCAGGTTGTTTGTGATCCTATGCATGGGCCGAGAATTGTGGCCACGTCGGGGTAGCAGGTGGCTCGTAATTGCTAATGTAATCCGGTTTAGTTTTTAGATAATAATTGTTGGACAAAAGTACCCTTTTTAAGTAAATTGTGTGTGTGTGTTTTTGTGTGTGTGTGTGTGTGGGGGGGGGGGGGGGGGGGTACTGAAGCATTCCTCATTCGTAGGTGTATATTGCAGTTTGGTGGAAACATGTAGCGTGACTTGTGAGAATTAGTGATTACATGCCACAACATTTTCTGGTGCACATATCAAGTAAGAGATTGATATGCTCAGCTAAAATAGGGTGATTTGTCAACAATCAGCTAGGTTAAAATAGTGTCTTTTGACAAAAGATATTAAATGGAGCACAATATGCATAAAACTAAATTCCATTCGACTGGAAAGTTTAATTTAATACCAAATAATAGTCATTAGCACAAAAGAAAGCATAATTTACCTCCTAAGCGTTCAGCTACTGCTCCAACAACTAGACCCCCAACCACATCAACGGCAAGCACATTCGAATATGCACCAACATTTGCCATAGACAACAAGAGTGAGAGCGCATCAACTCGCATAAACCTGAGGAACACAGAAAAGACAGTGTTAAGTAACTAAGTACTATAGCTATGCACTTCTGTTGTTTCTAGGCAACAAGATCAAGATATTGACTATGATGATGACAAGGGAAAAATATATTGGCTCTAGCAAGTAATGAAACAGAAATAATTACCCTATTCGAGCTGGGTACTTCTTGAAATATGTCTCACAAATGCTGTATATAAAAGGGAACAAAGATATTAGATAAGTCTGCACACCTTCGAGTAGTATATGCTAAGTTTAATGGGCAAAATTAAAAAAGGCAATTATTTTTCCATGTGCCAAGCACTTTGCAAATATGAGTTACAACAGAATTATTTTAAAATTATGCCAACTTTCCAAATAACTAAGTTAAGTCCAGTTCAGTTGGTAACCTTTCAATCCAAAAGCTGGAAAACTGACATGTTCTATTAGGAGAATAATGTTCAAACTTCAGTTAAGAAGATATTTCAGAGACACTGGTTCACTACGTTGGACCGGACATCTACTACAAAGAGCTATTCTGATGATGCGCCTTTGTATTAAAGCGAAAGGGGTAATACCTCATATGGTCGCATACGTGATTGTCATACTCATACATCACCCCAAGTTTGACAGTATTCGCTTTCAAACGACATGTGATATTTTTCCTGCTGCAAAACGTGCGGCGTGAGATACCTTCTGGTAGAGGGGCACCGCAAAAGCACTTTAGGAGCATATTTCTTGTGCTTCTTCAGCTTGTATTTCTCCTGCAGCCAAAACAGCCACATTAAATCAGTCCTCAGTGTCCTCCAAAACAGCAAGGAATAAACTGGACAATTAGTAGCTGATACTAACCTGCGAGAACACGGTCTTATTTCCAAATGTGGAGCTATTCACTATCAAATAAAGCTTCCATGATCGCATCGCCGCTAGCACCCTCCCTATTAAAAGCGCACGACGTCAAAATCTCATTAAAGCAGAGAACAAACAAATAAGTATCCTACTCGACCAGGACACGTGGAAAACGGTCGATCAAATCCTCACCGCTTCATCGCCTCGATGTCCTCGCTCGACAGCGTCTGCGCGGTGTTATTGTCAACCAGGGACCTATTGTCCCTGGTCTCGTCCTGCGCCTGGACATCAGCAGCGCCGCTGTCTCGCGGCTTATCATCTGTACCAATCAACCAATGCCAGCCATTGTTACTAAGATAAAATAGCAGAGCATGTTTTGACGAGTACAGTACACGCATGAATTGGAAGGAAGAATAGTCATGCTTGCCTTGGGACGGCGCGTCGGGGGCGGCGGAGCAGGGGACGAGGCCGGAGGGCCCGACGCGGAAGAGGGAGTCGCAGGGGCGGCCGAGCAGCGGTTGCAGTGAGCAGCTCTTGTCCCCTATCTTCACCGTCCTGCGGCACCACATAACAGAGAGATACGTTAGGGCGACCACACGGATAGTAGCAGCGGCTAGGGTTTTGGAGCAGAGAGCTAAAGAGGGGAAGGGATTGTACGCACGCGCCGGGGGTGAGGAGGAAGAAGGCGAGGCGGTCACCGTCGTTGATGTTGAGGATCCCTCCTACGCCTCCCACGGTATCACCGGTGGCGGCGCCATTGGAGTTGCCGAGTTTGGGAGGGAGACAGAAGCAGAGGAGGGTTTAACACGCGGGCCGGGTCGTTTTTTTTTTTGAGGGAGTGCGGGCCGGGTCGTTAACTATCCGTACCCGTCTCTGTCTGATGCAAGACTGGGCTGGGCCGAACTGGACCCTTTGAGAGTACTTCTGGGCCGGGCCCATCAGTTCGCGTGCATCAAGCACCTCAATCAAGATGCTCTTCAGATGAGCTCTTCTGATCCGTCGATCGCTTTTTCGGGCCTTGTGCCAATGGGGTATGGAATGCGTGAAGAAGCAGAACCAATCCAATTTTGTCATCAGGCCTTCATCCAATTGTTAAACTTGTGTTGTTGTACAAAGTGAAGTTTCTCTCTTTTGAAGTGTATACAACCCTTCATAAAATGATTGATGTTCACCACACCTTAGACATGCTATATATAAATTATCATTGTCATCATCTGATAAAACATTCCATGGTATCCATATTTACGTCTCGAGTTATAATGGCGCACCTTTTCTTCTTGTTACACTGAACTGTTACTATGCTTGTCAGCTCTAACTTGCTAAGATAAGAGGGGCAGGAGTTATGTGACAAAATCCTTCATCAATTGCTCAACATCACCAATGTGTGTTATGAACGTGTAGTACTGCTCACTGTTGGGGAAAAAACTTGTAGTACAGCTGATAAAAAATCAGGGGGAGATGTGGCTTCATAGCCGGTGTGCTTCTCTGCTGATCATGTTCGTGTATTTCTTGCTACGGTGTCAGTGTGTGTGCACCATGTGTGTAATAAAAAAATAAAAAATGATTTGAGGGCTGTTCTCTTTGATTTCCCCGAGCGTTGTTGCTCGATCACAAAGACAGACCTTAAGTAGTTTCAAAGTTTCAAAGGTTGGCTGGAGCTTTCTTTCTTTGCATCTAGAGAAGTTTGTAACTATATTATATGTGATCTTCTATCAGACGCAGATCCAGCAAGTAAACCTTACGGATATTCCTGACGAGATCTCATGGAATTTCTTTGTGCAGGGTGCAATTCATTGGTCACATCCCTATGCCACAATTAAACAAAGTTTGCAAGATCAAGGCCGAAGGCAAGGTGAAATTCTTCCTCTGGTTGCTCCTACAGGGGAGATTATGGACCGCTGACAGATCGCAAAATAGAGGCTGGCCGAACAATCCACTTTGCTGTTTATGTGATCAAGAGCCTGAGAAATGGTCAGGTACTTACACACGTTTCTTCTGCTGCTGTTTGCTAGCAGATATAACATGGAATGGAAGGTACCTGCCTGGAAGAAATGGTCAGCAAGTTCTTCTCAGCAGAAGAATGCTGCTGGTCTGGCTTGCTTGAAGTGTTGACCTTCAGTTCTTGGCGTGCTTAATGATCGTCAGCAAAGGCAGTGAAGTCCCAAGATATCATTGTTGCATCTCCAGGATCAACAGCACAAGTTTTGAGACACAAAAAAAGTTAGGAGAAGATGAATTACTTTGATCAGATGATCCTGTCACTAGTAGAAAACAGGGCTTTGGTCCAGGCCGGGCCAGCCCATTAGTCCCGGTTCAGTCACGAACCAGGACCAATGGGGGCAACGGTCCCGGTTCGTGAGGCTAGGGGGCCGGCCGGGCCTCGTGGGGCATTGATCCCGGTTCGTCTGGACCCTTTAGTCCCGGTTCCAGACACGAACCGGGACCAATGTGCCTCGCTCCTGGCCCACAACCATTGGTCCCGGTTCGTGGCTGGAACCGGGACCAAAGGGGGTCCTTTAGTCCCGGTTCCAGCCACGAACCGGGACCAATGAGATGCCTATATATGCCCCCCTCGCCAGCGAGCAGAGCACTCCACACTGCTCTGTTTTTCTGGCCGGCGAGGGGAGAGCTTTGTGGTGCTCTAGCTCACCTCCTATGCACATGAGGTGTTCGATGAAATGCCCGAGCCATACTTAAGCTTTCTCCTCTGGAAGCTCCTTGTCCAAGCTCCATTTTCCTCAAGATTTGTCTAGGTTGACGGTCCGTCCTGTCCCGTCCCCGTCCTCACCGCCGTCGATCGCCCGCGCCCATCTCGGCGCCGACACCACCGTGGTTAGCCTCTTCTTCTTATCTTCTTTCTGAAAGAAAAAAGTTCTTACTTGTATGATTTAGATAGATACTTGTGTAACTTTCTTACTTTTATTATTGTTTGTTATTATATAGTGCGATGGTTTTGGTTATATGTTGTTCTAGATAGTTCTTACTTGTATGATTTAATTAGATGCTCTAGAGAGTTATATGTTGTTCAATAATGAGAACTATATAACACACGCAGATGAACCGGCACTGGATGTACGGTGACCGACGCACCTCCGAGTATATTAAGGGCCTGCATAATTTTCTCGAAGCGGCTGAGGCAAACAAGCAGAATGGTTTTATGCATTGTCCATGTACTGTCTGTGAGAATACGAAGGCTTTCTCCAACTCTAAAACCCTTCACTTCCACCTGCTTGAGAAGGGTTTTATGCCACGCTATAATGTTTGGACCAAGCACGGAGAAAGAGGGGTTATGATGGAAGACAACGAAGAAGAAGAGGATGATGACAACTACCCGCCCCCTGAATACGGTGATGCTGCAATGGGGGAAGCTGAAGATCAAGAGGAACCAGACGATGTGCCCGATGATGATCTTCGCCGGGTCATTGTTGATGCACAGAGAGAATGCGAAAGTGAAAGGGAGAAGTTGAAGTTCGATCGCATGTTAGAGGATCACAAAAAAGGGTTGCACCCAAATTGCGAAGATGACAACAGAAAGCTCGGTACCACACTGGAATTGCTGCAATGGAAGGCAGACAATGGTGTATCTGACAAGGGATTTAGTTCGCTACTTAAAATAATGAAGAAGAAGCTTCCAAAGGATAACGAATTGCCCGGCAGTACGTACGAAGCAAAGAAGGTTCTATGCCCTCTAGGATTGGAGGTGCAGAAGATACATGCATGCCCTAATGACTGCATCCTCTACCGCGGTGCGTACGAGGATTTGAACGCATGCCCGGTATGCGGTGCATTGCGGTATAAGATTAGAAGAGATGACCCTGGTGATGTTGAGGGCCAGAGCACCGGGAAGAGGGTTCCTGCCAAGGTGATGTGGTATGCTCCTATAATACCACGGTTGAAACGTCTGTTCAGAAACAAAAAGCATGCCGAGTTGATGCAATGGCACAAAAAAGACCGTAAGAAAGACGGGAAGTTGAGAGCACCCGCTGACGGGTCGCAGTGGAGAAAGATCGAGAGAAAGTGGAGCAACTTTACAGATGACCCAAGGAACGTATGGTTTGGTTTAAGTGCAGATGGCGTTAATCCTTTTGGGGATCAGAGCAGCAAGCATAGCACATGGCCTGTCTATGTATGTATAACCTTCCTCCTTGGTTGTGCATGAAGCGGAAGTTCATTATGATGCCAGTGCTCATCCAAGGCCCTAAGCAACCCGGCAATGACATTGATGTGTACCTAGGGCCATTAGTTGATGAACTTTTACAGCTATGGAATGGAAGAGGTGTACGTGTGTGGGATGAGAACGAACAGGAGGAATTTGACCTACATGCGTTGCTGTTTGTAACCATCAACGATTGGCCTGCTCTCAGTAACCTTTCAGGACAGACAAACAAGGGATACCACGCATGCACACACTGTTTAGATGACACCGACAGTATATATTTGGACAAATGCAGGAAGAATGTGTACCTAGGGCATCGTCGATTTCTTCCGACCAACCATCAATGTCGAAAGAAAGGAAAGCATTTCAAAGGTGAGGCAGATCACCGGAAGAAGCCTGCCCTCCGTACTGGTGATCACATACTTGATATGGTCAATGATTTACAAGTAATCTTTGGAAAGGGTCCTGGCGGACTATCTGTTCCGACTGACGATGCGGGACGCGCACCCATGTGGAAGAAGAAATCTATATTTTGGGACCTACCCTATTGGGAAGACCTAGAGGTCCACTCTGCAATCGACGTGATGCACGTGACGAAGAATCTTTGCGTGAACCTGCTAGGCTTCTTGGGAGTGTATGGAAAGACAAAAGATACACCGGAGGCACGGGAGGAACAGCAACGTGTGCATGAAAAAGACGGCATGCATCCAAAGCAGTATGAAGGTCCTGCTAGCTACGCTCTTACCAAAGAAGAGAAGGAAATCTTATTTGAATGCCTGCTCAGTATGAAGGTCCCGTCTGGCTTCTCGTCGAATATAAAGGGAATAATAAATATGGCAGAGAAAAAGTTCCAGAACCTAAAGTCTCATGACTGCCACGTGATTATGACGCAACTGCTTCCCGTTGCATTGAGGGGGCTTCTACCGGAAAACGTTCGATTAGCCATTGTGAAGCTATGTGCATTCCTCAATGCAATCTCTCAGAAGGTGATCGATCCAGAAATCCTGCTAAGGTTAAGGAGTGATTTAGTGCAATGTCTTGTTAGTTTCGAGCTGGTGTTCCCACCATCCTTCTTCAATATCATGACACACGTCCTAGTTCATCTAGTCGACGAGATTGTCGTTCTGGGCCCTGTATTTCTACACAATATGTTCCCCTTTGAGAGGTTCATGGGAGTCTTAAAGAAATATGTTCGTAACCGCGCTAGGCTAGAAGGAAGCATCTCCATGGGCCATCAAACAGAGGATGTCATTGGGTTTTGTGTTGACTTCATTCCTGACCTTAAGAAGATTGGTCTCCCTCAATCGCGGTATGAGGGGAGACTGACTGGAAAAGGCACGCTAGGAGCGGACTCAATAATATGTAGGGACAGGCATTCTTGGTCTCAAGCACACTACACAGTTCTACAGAATTCTACCTTGGTGACCCCGTATGTCGATGAACACAAGAATATTCTGCGCTCCAAACACCCGGAGCAGTGTGACGACTGGATTACATATGAACACATCAGGACTTTCGGCAGTTGGTTGCAAACACGTCTCATGGGTGACAACACTGTTTCTGATGAGTTGTACTCGTTGGCCAGGGGACCATCTTCGACTGTATTGACTTAAAAAGGGTACGAGATAAATGGGAATACATTTTACACGATCGCCCAAGATCAAAAGAGCACCAACCAAAACAGCGGTGTTCACTTTGATGCATCAACCAATAGGGGAAAGGACACATATTATGGTTACATAGTGGACATATGGGAACTTGACTATGGACATGATTTCAAGGTCCCTTTGTTTCAGTGCAAGTGGGTCAATCTGTCAGGAGGCGGGGTACAGGAAGACCCACAGTACGGAATGACAACAGTGGATCTGAACAATCTTGGGTACACAGACGAACCATTCGTCCTAGCCAATGATGTGGCACAAGTTTTCTATGTGAAGGACATGTCTACCAAACCAAGAAAAAGAAAAGATAAGGAAGCGAATACATCATACGATGAGCCAAAGCGCCACATAGTTCTTTCAGGAAAAAGAGACATCGTGGGATTGGAGGGCAAGACAGACATGTCCGAAGATTATGAAAAGTTTCATGAAATTCCTCCCTTCAAAGTCAAGGCTGACCCAAGCATCCTGTTAAACGATGAAGATTATCCATGGTTACGGCGCAATAAGCAAAGGACACAAGCGAAGAAAAAGTGAAGACTTTCTCTCCACAACTATATCATTGCAGTTACATGTGAAGAAATGAAATGCCTTTTGTAACAGATGAGTTCATTTGTAGTGCTTTTCAATTTCAGGGTCATTTAGCTCAAAAAATCAGTAAATGCATGCAAAATACCAAATGAAGTCAGAAAGGGTTGAAAATTGATGATGTGGCTTTGAATGGTGCATTTTGAACACACAAAAAGTCTGGAGTTCAAATAAGTTCAAAAAAATGAAATCCCTTTGTAACAGATGAGTTTTCGTCCGAAACCCTGATACTTCGAAAGAGATTGTCCATTTTGTACACGAAGTGCATCCAGTTTTTGCCGTAACCCTCTCAACTTTTTAGCACATGCTATGTGGGTGAAACGATGATACCATGCCAACTTTCAACCTTTTCAGAGTTCATTTGTAGTGCTTTTCAATTTCAGGATCATTTAGCTCAAAAAATCAGTAAATGCATGCAAAATACCAAATGAAGTCAGAAAGGGTTAAAAATTGATGATGTGGCTTTGAATGGTGCATTTTGAACACACAAAAAGTCTGGAGTTCAAATAAGTTCAAAAAAAATGAAATCCCTTTGTAACAGATGAGTTTTCGTCCGAAACCCTGATACTTCGAAAGAGATTGTCCATTTTGTACACGAAGTGCATCCAGTTTTCGATAATTATATAAAATAATAAAAAATAATAGCAAAAAGAATGAACTAAAAATAATCAATTAAAATATTTTTGAAACTAAAATTATATAAAATTTATGCAACTAAAATTATCAAAGTATGTTTTGTTCAAAACATTAATAGCAAAAAGAATGTTCATAAAGAATTTTTTGTTAGAAACTTTAACATCAAACTTTAATAGCACTAACAGAAAGTTTATAATTTTTGTGACCTAATAGCAAAAAGAATTAAAAAAAATAAAGCAAAAAGAAAAGAAATAAATAATGCAAAAAACAAAACAAAAAAACTACAAAAATATTAAAAAAAATGCCGCCTACTGGGTCACCACGGCCTGAATACGACTAGAAACCCAACCAGCCAGTTGGGCCAGGATTCAGGCCCGCAGAAGGCCCAGTAGGCCCACAGGTAGATACAGAGTGGTTAGGCCAGTAAGCCTGCTTTAGAGAGGAGCTCGAAGCCTCTGGCGCACCGCGCCTTATAAACAGGTGCGGCACTCTCTCAAGTAGCGAGGTGGGACTAAACTCCCACCACGCCGCTGTGCAAGGCCATTGGTCCCGGTTGGTGGCACCAACCGGGACCAAAGGTCTCTGCTTCCCGCCCTTTGGGCTGCTGAAAAGAGACCTTTGGTCCCGGTTGGTGGCACCAACTGGGACTAAAGGGGTGCATTAGTCCCGGTTGGTGCCACCAACCGGGACCAATGCTGTGTGTATATAAGCAGCACTTGTGAAAATTTTCATTTTCATCTCGCAGTTCCCCCCGACGACGCCGACCTCCTCGACGCCGCCAGGCTGCCCCGACGCCGTCGCCGGCCCCGTCGCCTCCCTGAGCCGCCGTCCTCGTCCCCGTCGCCGCCGTCCTCGTCCCCGTCGCCTCCCCGTCGCCTCCCCGAGCTGCCGTCCTCGTCCCCGTCGCCTCCCCGAGCCACCGTCCTCGTCCCCGTCCCCGTCGCCTCCCCGAGCCGCCGTCCTCGTCCGCATCCCCGTCGCCTCCCTGAGCCGCCGTCCTCGTCCCCGTCGCCTCCCCGTCGCCTCCCCGAGCCGCCGTCCTCGTCCCCGTCGCCGCCGTCCTCGTCCCCGTCGCCGGCCTCCGGCCATCGCCGCCCCCCCCAGTGAGCCCCCCCTTTCCCATGGTGTGCCGCCCCGTCATCGTTTAGGGTTTTTTTTGCGGGCATGTATATGTGTATATGTTCATGTATATGTTTTTTTTTCATGTATATGTATATATGTTCATGTATATGTGTGTATATGTTCATGTAAAAAGTCTTCGTTGTTTTTCATATGTACGAAAATGTAGAGTGAAAACGAAAACAAACATATAAGAAAAAACAAAGGAAAAAATGAAGAAGGAAAAGAAAACCGCCCGGCCCGGCCACCACCGCATTTTCATAAAGTTTTTCCACTGAGTCCACGTCGCACCGAGCACCCGCGGCGAAACAAGTCTTTTTTTGAAGGTAGTTTTTTTGTTAAATGAAAATGTTGGCATCGGCTCTATCATCACGTTGGCATCGGCTCTATCTATCAACAAGGCCACGGGAGCACCCCGGCCCCCTATCATCACGTTGGCATCGGCTCCCCGAGAGCTTTCGAACGGATCCGGAATGTATGTCGTTGTTGATATACCCCCTCCCCGATAACTTCAACATGAGGGGGGGGGTCGATATACCCCCTCCCCGATAACATTTTTTTTCTAAGTTACTAAGGTAAAATGTTCACCCCCCTCTCGATATACCGGGCGTCCAACTCTCGAGGCCACCCAAACCCTAGAAAAAAGCGTTGTCGACATACCCCCTCCCCGATAACATTTTTTTCTAAGTTACTAAGGTAAAATGTTCACCCCCCTCTCGATATACCAGGCGGCCAACTCTCGAGGCCACACAAACCCTAGAAAAAAAGCATTGTCGATATACCCCCTCCCCGATAACATTTTTTTTCTAAGTTACTAAGGTAAAATGTTCACCCCCCTCTCGATATACCGGGCGACCAACTCTCGAGGCCACCCAAACCCTAGAAAAAAGCGTTGTCGATATACCCCCTCCCCGATAACATTTTTTTTCTAAGTTACTAAGGTAAAATGTTCACCCCCCTCTCGATATACCGGGCGACCAACTCTCGAGGCCACCCAAACCTTAGAAAAAAAAGCGTTGTCGATCTCCTACCCCCTCCCGCCCCTACCCGACAATCTCTCGAGGCCACCCAAACCACTAGAAGAAAACTCCGGTAACTTCGACATGAGGGGGGGCGTCGATCAACCCCCTCTCGCCCAAACAAGTCTATGTATCATTTGTTAATTAAATCCCTTAAAGGTTAAGAGAATCCCTTGTTTGACATTCATGAGAGAGGCGGTCCAGACGTCGGACATTCATGAGAGAGGCGGTCCGGACGTCGGACATTCATGTTTGTATATTAATTGCCATGTTGTAATATTTGCAGAAACTATGGCTCAAAGAGACTTGGAACAAGAACAGTTGTTGGGGGACATAATCCTCGGCGGACGTGATGTCTTGTCGTTTCTCAACGACACCGATGGTCTGGAAGGAGAGGATGACACTCCGATGATCGAACAATGGAGGAGGAAGGACATGATCATGATGGCTCCGGTGACCGAATGCCGGAGGAAGAAGGAGACCATGATGACGGCTCCGGTGACCGAACGGAGGTATATATATTAATTAAGCCTGTGCTGACTAGCTAATTGATGCATTAATTGTTTTGGTATGTACATATATTAACTCTTCTTTCTTCTTTTATAGCCCTCCGGATCGAGCCAAACTTCGGTAACGAGACGAGGCCCGAAGAAGAGGTTGCGCAAGGATGAAAGGTTCACGATCACAGCACTCGCGGACGATGGCCATCCGATTGAACCCAAGCGGACCAAGGACGCATTTTCTGCTCAGTGCGGAGTTATTGTTAGGGACAACATCCCGATTAGCATCAAGCAATGGAATAAGCCTAAGGACGACGCCCCTGAAGGTGATTATGTCACCGATAGACAGAAAGATGATCTTTGGACCGCGTTGAAGGCAAATTTCACCCTACCGCCAGAGGAGGATCCGAATAAGCCAGTTATAGAGCCACTGGTCAAGGCGTGTGCTCTTAAGAAGATGGCAGATCTATTCAGGAGGTGGAAGAAGGAGTTGAAATCAAAGTTTGTCGACAAAGGGAAGACTCCAGAATTCACCGGCCGATTTGAGAAGATAAGAGATCACTGGCCCGCATTTGTGGCCTACAAGACATCGGACAAGAGTAAGAAAATGTCAGAGACAAACAAGAACAACGCTGCAAAGAAGCAGTATCACCATCACACGGGGTCAGGTGGCTACCTCAAAGCCCGGCCGTTGTGGGACAAAGCTGAGAATGACCTGATTGCTAAAGGGGTCGAACCACAGACATTGAACTGGCCAGACCGTTCAAGGACTTGGTTCTTCGGGGTTGGGGGAACTTTGGACCCTGAAACAGGGAAGTGCCGTTGGACGGACGAGCAACTTGCAATACCCGTCACGAAGCTTCAGAAGTATATCACCGCAGCGCAGGAAGGGACGTTCATTCCCGACAGAGAGAAGGACGAGCTGACTGAGGCCCTAGGGAATGCTGAGCACCCTGGACGAACACGAGGCACACCAGGCTCCGTTCCGTGGAAGTTTGGGTTTCCCGACGCAGGCGGTTACAAAAGCCGGGAGAGAAAGAGGAAAGAGGAGCTGAGCAACATGCAGAAGCTCAATGCAAGACTACAAAAGCTAGAGGAAGCTGAGAGCCAGCGAGCTGCCGGCCAACCATCTCAGCGGCATGAAGCTACCCCAGAAGCTACCCCGCCATCTCAGCGGAGAAGCAGCGTGGCTTCCACGGAGCCCGTTCAGCCTGACTTCACGTCTCCTAGCTACCCCGTGGATACTATCACGGAGGCTCAACATTGCGAGCTTATGACGAAATGCCGGAACCTCACTTTCAAGGCGGCTGTCGGCTCTGTTGCACCTCCTCAACCCAACGGAACTTTTCACTGCCGTCCGATTCCACATGGCTATGCTGTTGTGATGGTGGATGAAGTAATGGAGGGATTTGAGGAGGTCGAGCTTGACCACTCTACAGGTGAAGGGGAGAATCGGCTGGTTCATGCTCTGAGGAGTACATGTCTATGGCAGAAGGAGTACATCAAGCTTCCAAATTGGACGCCTCCGCCTCCTCCTCCTCCTCCGGCGAGTCAGGGCACTCCGCCTCCTCCTCCTCCTCCTCCTCCTCCGGCGAGTGATCAGGGCACTCCGCCTCCTTCTCTGGCTCCTCCGACGCGTGAGGGCACTCCGCCTCCTCCTTCGCCTACTCCGGCGCGTCGGAGTAGTCCGCCTCCTCCTCAGCCTCGTCGGCAATGGCGGAAGACAAACGCCGCCGCTCCGGCTCCTCCGGCGCGTCAGATTTATTTGAAAATTGTTTGAAAATTTTAGAAAAAATAGAAATTTTCAAAAAAGTTCACAAAGTTTTAAATAAATGTTCATTTTTCTAAACAAAATGTTTACAAATGTATAAATTTTGTTCATGTTTTCAAGAAATGTTCATATTTTTTTTAAATAATTTTTTTTCATGTTTTTTGGGAAAGACAATGAAAAAATCGACTGAAAACTGAAAAAATGATAGAAATCAGTTCTTCATTTGAGTTGCTACCGACCATACCAAAGTGCTGATGGGTTAGCCCAGTCAAGCGACCCCCTATGTTTCCCGACACTTTGGCGCACAGAGGGTCGTATAGGGATTCCAAGCCAAAACGTGACCTACGGCGCCGTTTGGTGCTTCCACCCTACGCGATCCTGCTATTTCTGGGACAACCGTTGGGCTGCGAGCTTTTGGTCCAGCACGACCGGGGGCCTTGTCTTGGACCCTTCCCGGACAAGACCGAAAAGGGAGAGCAACTAATTAAGGAGTACTCCTTCGGGAACCCCCGCAAGGATCACTTGGGGTGGGCTGGGAGCGCGCCACTTAGCGCGCTCTCAGCCGCCACCACGTGTCGCGCTCCCGACGCTCCCTTTGGATTTTATTTTTTTATTTTTCTGTACGCGTTTTTGGCTTTTAGATGATTTCGGCTTTTCGGTTCCCCCCTGGTTTTTCTTAGGATTTGGACCCAAAAAATTTTAAATTTTTTTTTGCGTGAAAATACGCGTTTTTTTCCTTCCACGAGAGGCACAGATTTACTTCTCGTGAAGGCACGAATTTGCTTCCGCGAGAGGCACGGTCGTGCCTCTCGGAATAAGGAAAAAATGCATTTTCGTTTTTTTTCTTCCGCGAGAGGCACATATTTGCTTCTGTGACACCCTGATTTTCGCTCCTCGAGTTTTCCTTCGCGGGATTGGACTCTCGTCTTTTTCTTTCGGTGTTATTGGATTTTCTCTCGCTCTTGGGTATATGAAGATGATTATATAGCCTTGCCTTTCCTATCAAACCAGAGATTCTCCCTAATTGAACCTTGCCACCAAAAATATATTCTCAGGGTTTTGCCGCCAAACCCTACTTTCCAAATTATCGGGAAGGAAACCCTAATCCCTGCAGTTACAAAGGAACCCCAATTATCGGGAAGGCAACGCCGTGACACCAGCAAAACCCCAGCCCTTCGAGTTCGAGCCCTGGAGCGCCGGTCAGCTCATCGCCACGGCCATGCTTATCGCCTCGGCCGGCCGGCCGGCTATATAAGCCGCGGCCCGAGCCCTCCCCGAGCACCCACGAGCACCCCCTCTCCCCCTAGCTCCCTCCAGACGCCGTAATTCGATCCCCAGAGCTCCCCCTCTCCACTTCCGGCCACCATGGACGCCACGGTGTCCGCTCAAATTCGAGCAAGCCGAACCCCCCCCCCCACCCCGCAGGACCAGGCGAATCTCCAGCGCGCCTCCTCTTCTCCTCGGGTGACCCGTAGCCACGGGCCCATCGTCGCCCGTGGCCGCCGTCCGCCGCGGGTGACGCTCCGCTCGTCTTTGAGCTCCCAGGAGACCGCGCCACCCAGGGACGGGTCCGCCTCGGCCCCCTGATCACGCCGGTAGGTCGGGCGTCGCCAAAGGTGGCCCACGCCACCGGCAATCTTCGTCGAAGTCCTCCCCTCCCCTCGGTCAAGCGCAAGCACAAGAGGAGGAAGATGGACCTGCCAGGCGGGCCCCACCTCTCCTCAGGCCCCACCGGTTAGTCAGACAATGGTGTTGACCCCGGGCCCACGTGATTTTAAGTGGAAACGTATTCCGCAGAGTACGTTTTCGCTATACCGAAAGCGTATTTTCCCGAAGTACGCTTTCTGCTTCAGCCGCAGGCGCCGAAACCCTTAAATTGCGGATGTTCGCCAGTTAACAGCAGAAATGAACACATTTTTGTTTGTTTTCTGCCTAACCAACGAACGGCCGTAACTTCGCGACCGCAACTCCGACTCAGGTGATTCCAAAGCCCACGGTTTCTATTCGTCGAGCCCGTTTCGATGGTGCCATTTTCATAATGTTGTCACATGTTGAAAATGTCACTTTTGCCCTTTTCCCTAATAGGCCTCTCCCGAGAGTACCGATTCCGACGAATCGTATCGAGAGTTTCATCGCATTTCTTCCCGGAGTACTCCTTCACACCTAGGCAAGCCGACCATCTGATATATGCCCTAAAGCATTGATTTGTGTTATTCCTGTGTGCTTAAACTTATGAATATGTTTGTGCTAGAAATAATTAAACTCCTGATAGTTTATATTTATTGTTTACATTACTTGTTTATCATTACCGCACTAATGACTCGTTGTGATACTATATGTAGGTAGGCTGTTATGCTTGTATGTTAATGCTCTCGTCTTTATTATGCATTTCTGCGGATATAGCAATGATAAAGAATGTGATTTAATAATGACAACAACCTCCTCCGTCGGCTGGATCGAGTCATAGTGCCACTGAACCGAGCTTACCAGTGCAGCCACATTTGCCTTTGTGGGAAGGCCCTGACTCGGGCCACCGTATGCACTCTTATCGGTATCACCAAAGAGGGAAGGTTATGCCTGCGTGCTACCCTGGCCCGGTAGGCGGCGATAATCTTGTGAGCCCAGTTTGGTTTGTGCACGGGTCCCGACGGGGATAGTTTTTAGCCACGAGGTGGTGCGTGTCGTGAAGCAACGCAAGGGGCTACCCAGGACGTGCTTGAGAGGATGTCAGTGATACGATATTAGTGTCATGCGGTAAACCAGTTTTGTTGGACGAATGCCCATGTTGTGGGTAAAGTGCGCGACCTCTGCAGAGTGTAAGAATCTATTCGAGTAGCCGCGTCCACGGTATTGGACACTGTTCGTACTAGGTCACACTATTTGGGCTGTGTCGAGTCTGGAGGAATGAACCATATGATGTTGCTAATAATGAACCAGAGAAAGGTAAGCTTTATCGGACTTGCAGTGCAGGTGCATGGACATCGAATGATATCAGGAATATGAGAATATTTGGAATATGAATGCCTTACTTGATATGCTTTATCTTCGTCATACGGTATTTACCTTAGTAGTTATCTTGCTAGGTAATCCTGCCACGACATGATAGTTAATGTTGTTAAGATAATTGATGCATGCTTGAATGCCATGGATTGCTTTGCTTGGTGTATATGTTGGTATGGTTTGCTTGCTAGCACATTCATAAGTACTCGGCGGCCTTTAACGTGGCCAGGTGCACCTAAGGATCCGTCTTCCCCAGCCTAAGACGATTGGTTCGTCACCCAATAGGCCAGCATTATGGCTGCGCACTCTAGCCAGTGTATCCAGTGAACCAGCCAACGGCCTCTTTTCTGTGTGTTAGAGCATCTACAGCCGTGCGTCTTAAACCGGTCTCAAACGTCCGGGCAGGCGAACCGGTCACTGACCGGTCAAAAAAAAAACCAATCCACCCAGGCGACTCAAACCGGCCTCAAACACCCGGACTGTTCGGCGCCCCTCATATCCAGCCCAAATATAGGGCGGATATGGGGAGCCCAGGCATGCCCGGGCGTGTCCGCCACATCAGCACGGCCCACCACCGACCCCACGGCGTCCCCACAAAAACCCCAATTTGTCCCCTCTCTGAACCCTAGCTCACTCCACTCTCCTCTCTCGCTCCATCCCCTCCTCCCCCCTCTCCGATTTGGATCGAATCCGATGACGCCGGCGACATGTCGAGCTCCGGCAGCTGCTCGGACTCTGACCTCGACGTCGACGAGGAGCTGGCCCTCCGCATTGCGCTGTACTGGTCCAAGGTGGACACGAGGGGCAGCTCCGGATCTGCCCCATCGCTGCTCCTGCGCCGGCGCAGCGCGGACGCCGGAGCTGGCCCCTCCCGGCCCACGCGCAGCTCCGCGAGGGCTGCGCAGTCCGCACCACCCCCATGCCGTCCCTTGTCCCCGCCGGCCACTGCTCCGCAAGGACAGCGGTGGGTGCTAGTGCCCGCCTCGCCGGCCCAGATGCGCACGCCGAAATTGGAGGCGCGCGCCGTCCGCCGCGAGAGGCAGCGGGCAAGGGAGAGGGGTGCGGCAGAGCAATCCGTATGCCGCCACCGCGGGTTGCCGGTGGAGCCAGACGAGGACGAGCGGCTCCTCGCTTGGGTCTACCGCCGTCGCTGACGATGGCGGAGACGGACGCTAGCCGCCTACGGAGGAAGAACGCGAAGGCGCTCCGGTTTGCCATTGAGCAGTCGGAGCGCGAGGCGCCGGAGGCAGCTCGGGTGGTAAAGCTGAAGTGGCAGCAGGACAGGGCCGTCCGCCGGATGAAGGGGGTCATCGTCCTCTGCGACTCCTCCTCTCCGACTCCTCGTCCGGCGACGGCGATGACCACAGCTCCACCTCCTCCGATGACGACCAAGATCCACCACCAGCCGCGGACGCCTACAGCTACGCCGGCGACCGGAAGGGCAAAGGCGCGGTGAGGAAGTGGTGATCCCGCTCCTCCTCCATTTATATTATCGTTTTTTAGTCGTTTAAGTTAAGAACTTGTCCGACGATGAACTGTGGTGAACATTTGGATAATGTAAAGTGGGTTAATGTGCATTTCGTTGTCCGTTTGATGCCGATTTCTTTGTCCGTTGTTTGATCACGTAGAGTAGTTCATCTCGTTGCATAATATGGATATAGGGTGCCGGATATGTGGTCCACGGATGTGAAATCGATTATTTGAGGCGTGACCGGTCACTGTCCGCTGACGCGCCCCGGCTCGTCCGTGGGCGTTTGAGGGCCCGGATTTGCTGTCTGCGGCTGTAGATGCTCTTAGCGATTTTTTCCAGCGATGACAGCTAATAGGAAAAGCGAGCAGGATATGCATAGGTATAAAAATTGGACCCTGATAAGTGCCACACATGTGGCACGAACACATGGCAACTCCGAACGTTTTTTGATGGCAAGTTTAGTGGCGCGAGGATGACAACTTTAGTTGTCAAGCATGGAAACTTTCTTTTCGAATGGCAAGTTTTAGTTTTTCTTTGGGTTTGTTTTTTCTTTTAGGATGGCAAGTTTCAAGAGCACGGCTGTAGGTATGGCAGCAGCTACCGCCGTAGCTTGATTTGGTGCAAAAAATTTACCCAAATGATAAGTGTCACACGTGTGGCACGAAGCACTCTGGCCTTGACTTTTTTACAACTAAAGTTGCCATCCGAAAAAAAAAATCCAAAAAAAATGGGTAAATTTTTTGCACCAAATCAAGCTACGGCGGCGGCTGCAGCCATACCTAGCCCATGGGTGTCCTCAGCCAGTAGTGTTCTAAAAGGTTCTGGTCCGTTTCTTTTTCCCCTTTTCTGTTATTTTCTTTATCGGTTTCCTTTTTTTATCTTTAAAGATTTTTCTTTCAAAAAAGTTCACAATGTCCAAATTCAAGGAATTATTTGAAAATTTTCGAAAAAATAGAATTTTTCAAAAAAGTTCACAAAGTTTTAAATAAATGTTCATTTTTCTAAACAAAATGTTTACAAATGTATAAATTTTGTTCATGTTTTCAAGAAATGTTCATATTTTTTTTAAATAAAATTTTTAAATGTTTTTTGGGAAAGACAATTAAAAAATCGACTGAAAACCGGAAAAATGATATAAATCAGTACTTCATTTTTGTCGCTACCGACCATACCAAAGCGCTGATGGGTTAGCCCAGTCAAGCGACCCCCTATGTTTCCCGACGCTTTGGCGCACAGAGGGTCGTATAGGGATTCCAAGCCAAAACGTGACCTACGGCGCCGTTTGGTGCTTCCACCCTACGCGATCCTGCTATTTCTGGGACAACCGTTGGGCTGCGAGCTTTTGGTCCAGCACGATCGGGGGCCTTGTCTCGGGCCCATCCCGGACAAGACCGAAAAGGGAGAGCAACTAATTAAGGAGTACTCCTTCGGGAACCCCCGCAAGGGTCACTTGGGGTGGGCTGGGAGTGCGCCACTTGGCGCGCTCTCAGCCGCCGCCACGTGTCGCGCTCCCGACGCTCCCTCTGGATTTTATTTTTTTATTTTTCTATACGCATTTTTGGCTTTTAGATGATTTCGGCTTTTCGGTTTCCCTCTGGTTTTTCTTAGGATTTGTACCAAAAAAAATTTAAAATTTTTTTTGCGTGAAAATACGCGTTTTTTTCCTTCCACGAGAGGCACAGATTTACTTCTCATGAAGGGACGAATTTGCTGCTGCGAGACGCACGGTCGTGCCTATCGGAAAAAGGAAAAAATGCGTTTCTTTTTTTTTTCTTCCACAAGAGGCACATATTTGCTTCTGTGACACCCTGATTTTCGCTCCTCGAGTTTTCCTTCGCGGGATTGGACTCTCGTCTTTTTCATTCGGTGTTATTCGATTTTCTCTTGCTCTTGGGTATATGAAGATGATTATATAGCCTTGCCTTTCCTATCAAACTAGAGATTCTCCCTAATCGAACCTTGCCACCAAAAATATATTCTCAGGGTTTTGCCGCCAAAACCCTACTTTCCGAATTATCGGGAAGGAAACCCTAATCCCTGCAGTTACAAAGGAACCCCAGTTTCCTTTGATCTGTTGCCTCCCAAAAGTTTCCCCGTGACCCTCTTACATCTATAAACCCTGGATATGCAAAAATATTGCCAACTCATTTGCAATATTTTTCATTTAAAATTAATTTCTTTTTCTACCATTTAAAGGAATTAAATCCAGGAAAATATCTATCCATCTCTAAAGTTCATGAAAACTTGTGGAGATATTCTTTGTGACCATATTGAGTTCTCACAAAAATACTAGCCATAATTAAATAAGGAAAATTGCATTTTCCTTTATAAAGCCAATATGCCATTTTGGGCCCTTTCCAAAGGAACTACCATTTTGGTAGCCAGGAAAAATCCTAAATAATTTGTGGAGTTTCTCCTATCAAAACCTTCACCATTTCCATCAAGAACCCAAGTTCCATAGTTCAAATTTTGAGCACATCATCCAACTCTTGTTTCTGGATCCATTTTGAGGTTGTGAAGCAACTATATTTTATATTGCTCCAAAACTCTTGAATTAATCCAGGACCTCACTCTCCCTATATCATGTGAGCATGCCAAAATTCACATCATTTTGTCAAGCTATTGTTTCCCAATAAATCCCTCAAGTTTCTGACCAGCACAAAGCATTGTGAAGGAAGTACCTCCCATGTTTATCCAAATGAGTTCAAATTTACCAGACTACTTTCATGCCAATATCATTGCCACACACAAAAATTCAGCTCATGAAAGTTAGCCGTCTGATCCCAGCAAGTTCAACTTCATTTCTGTCTAGATTGCCAGTGTGTGAAGGAAGTGCTAGCTACAGTGCTCAATTTGATCTGAAAATTTACAAGGGTAGTTACCTTGGTAGATCTTTGCTACCCAATAAAAATCAGCTCAAATCCCCAACCATCCTCCTACAGAACAGGACAAACACTTGCTGTCCAGAGAGGTGTTTGGACCAAATTCATCTCCCTATGGCCGTCCATTTGATTCTAGCCGTTGAAGCCACCTCCTGGAGCAGTGCTGACGTGTTTGACAAGGCCTGACACCTAGACGTATGCCAGAGCATGCGGTGCACGTAGTGACCGCGTGAACAGCAAGCAGCTGCTGTGCTCGACGGCTCTGCACCGTCCATGTGCCCCCTCTCCAGCCCTTTCCTCCTCCTCCTTCTTCCTCCTCGCGCCTCGGTGGCCCACGCCGCGACACTGTTCCCATGTGAGCCCCTCCCCCTATTGGCTTCTTCCTCCCCGAGCCGTCACATCGCGCTGCTCCTCGTCAGGTCGGCAACGCCGCGACACCAGCAAAACCCCAGCCCTTCAAGTTCGAGCCCTGGAGCACCGGCCAGCTCAACGCCATGGCCATGCTTATCGCCTCGGCTGGCCGGTTATATAAGCCGCGGCCCGAGCCCTCCCCGAGCACCCACGAGCACCCCCTCTCCCCCTAGCTCCCTCCAGACGCCGTAATTCGATCCCCGGAGCTCCCCCTCTCCACTTCCGGCCGCCATGGCCGCCACGGTCTCCGCTCAAATTCGAGCGAGCCGAAGCCCCTTTCCCTTCTTTATCCACCAGAGAACCCCCCTCCCCTAGGACCAGGCGAAGCTCCAGCGCTCCTCCTCTTCTCCTCCGGTGTCCCATAGCCGTGGGCCCATCATCGCCCGTCGCTGCCGTCCGCTGCGGGTGACGCTCCGCTCGTCTCTGAGCTCCCCGGCGACCACGCCACCCAGGGACGGGTCCGCCTCGGCCCCCTGATCACGCCGGTAGGCCGGGCGTCGCCAAAGGTGGCCCATGCCACCGGCAATCTTTGTCGAAGTCCTCCCCTCCCCTCAGTCGAGCGCAAGCATATGAGGAGGAAGATGGACCTGCCAGGCGGGCCCCACCTTTCTTCAGGCCCCACCGGTCAGTCAGACAATGGTGTTGACCCCGGGCCCGCGTGATTTTAAGTGGAAACGTATTCCGCAAAGTACGTTTTCGCTATACCGAAAGCGTATTTTCCCGTAGTATGCTTTCTGCTTCAGCCGCCGGCGCCGAAACCCTTAAATTGCGGATGTTCGCAAGTTAATAGCAGAAATGAACACATTTTTGTTTGTTTTCTGCCTAACCAACGAACGGCCGTAACTTCGCGACCGCAACTCCGACTCAGGTGATTCCAAAGCCCACGGTTTCTATTCGTTGAGCCCGTTTCGATGGTGCCATTTTCATAATGTTGTCACATGTTGAAAATGTCACTTTTGCACTTTTCCCTAATAGGCCTCTCTCGAGAGTACCGATTCCGACGAATCGTATCCAGAGTTTCATCGCATTTCTTCCCGGAGTACTCCTTCACCCCCAGGTAAGCCGACCATCTAATATATGCCCTAAAGCATTGCTCTGTGTTATTCCTGTGTGCTTAAACTTATGAATATGTTTGTGCTAGAAATAATTAAACTCCTGATAGTTTATATTTATTGTTTACATTACTTGTTTATCATTACCGCACTAATGACTCGTTGTGATACTATATGTAGGTAGGCTGTTATGCTTGTATGTTAATGCTCTCGTCTTTATTATGCATTACCGCGGATATTCCAATGATAAAGAATGTGATTTAATAATGACAACAACCTCCTCCGTTGGCTGGATCGAGTCATAGTGCCACTGAACCGAGCTTACCAGTGCAACCACATTTGCCTTTGTGGGAAGGCCCTAACTCGGGCTACCGTATGCACTCTTATCAGTATCACCAAAGAGGGAAGGTTATGCGTGCGTGCTACCCTGGCCCGGTAGGCGGCGATAATCTTGTGAGCCCAGTTTGGTTTGTGCACGGGTCTCGACGGGGACAGTTTTTAGCCACGAGGTGGCGCGTGTCATGAAACAACGCAAGGGGCCACCCAGGACGTGCCTGAGAGGATGTCGGTGATACGATATTAGTGTCATGCGGTAAACCAGTTTTGTTGGACGAATGTCCATGTTGTGGGTAAAGTGCGCGACCTCTGCAGAGTGTAAGAATCTATTCGAGTAGCCGTGTCCACGGTATTGGACACAGTTCATACTAGGTCACACTATTTGGGCTATGTCGAGTCTGGAGGAATGAACCATATGATGTTGCTCATAATGAACCAGTGAAAGGTAAGCTTTATCGGACTTGCAGTGCAGGTGCATGGAGATCGAATGATGTCAGGAATATGAGAATATTTGGAATATGAATTCCTTACTTGATATGCTTTATCTTCGTCATACGGTATTTACCTTAGTAGTTATCTTGCTAGATAATCCTGCCATGACATGATAGTTAATGTTGTTAAGATAATTGATGCATGCTTGAATGCCATGGATTGCTTTGCTTGGTGTATATGTTGGTATGGTTTGCTTGTGAGTACATTCATAAGTACTCGGCGGCCTTTAACGTGGCTAGGTGCACCTAAGGATCCGTCTTCCCCAGCGAGAGGCCGGAGCATTCACGGGCTAGAAGAGTAACCCAGTCAGATCCCTGTGGATTGGAGCCGCTCCAAGTCCGTGCTGCCTTAGATAATGCTTTTTCGCTGCCCCATCTTTGTAACCATGATATATTTATTCCCGCCACAATGGCTAATAAATATATTCTTATTACAGTTGTGCCTATGTTCATGATACTTGTTGTAAACGCGCACGCCAGAATGATTTCCTGGGCTGGTGTGTGCGACGACCATCTGGCTACAGTGGTATTCAGGCGGGGCGCCACAATGGATGGTATCAGAGCAGCCAGGCTGACTATAGGTTACCCTAGCCGGATTTCATTGTCTCTTGCTCAGTAGAAAGCCCAGATGGATTTCAGCCATCTTTGCCAAACCGGCACGGCTACTATTGATCAAAAGCCAATACCGTAGGTTTCCCTCATATCAGGCCTTAACTCTCATGGCCTTTGCCTCCGGTGTGAAATGTCCGCACCAGACATTGACCCGTGAGTCCTTAACCCCTAGGTGAGCCAGATATCCCCACCTTGCTTGCTAACCATGGCATTTCTCTCCTCAAATCCAGTTTCCTTTGGGAAACGCCTATAAATTCCATCTTCCCGACAACCCGAGGATTGTTGACTAAGCCACTTTGGCTATAGTTGTGCGTCGAGTTTGAGGTTCCCTAATGAAGTAGTAGAAGCTTGACACAAATTGCTACCAGGAGCATTGTGTGGTTTTGCTTCTAAATCCTTAGAGGTACATCGAGTGCGCTATACTAGTTATACTAGTGAATCTTCGGCCATGTGTATAAAGTCCGCAAAATTTGAGCTTTACTTGCTTTTGGTATTTTTGGTTTCTCGCGATTCTTGCTTCTGTTGTCGAATCTGTTCTTTTGCTCCAACTGGATCCATCCGCAAGTGCTTCTAAGAAGACCATCATACAACTCAGATAATACCCAATATGCCAAACTCAGTTAGTTCAAGTCAAGCATATGACATTTAGAACAGCGACACCGGATCTGTCAAGAATAAAGGATGAGTCAGAAGCAGAATTTGCGTGCAACAGACAAGGCCAGACTATACCTAAGGGAGTTTGTCGCAGAACAGATCACATTAAGGAACAATCAGATGAGCTATCAGGAATGGACACCAGCTGGGATAAATGATTTCGTCCTTGACACAAGGATTATTTCAGTCAGTGGGGTGAATCTTGGGTGTTTTCTCAATGGACTCAAGAATTATTTATTACCCACAGAAGACATATTTCAAGAATGTGAATGTGCCGAGAGCAACAGCAACACTCTGGTATGTTGATACAAATTTCAAAGCATATCTTGGAATTTATCGGTGCAAATACAAAAAAATTCGGGCACAGTGAACAAGGTTTGCGAGAAATATGGATAAGTCCACGGTTACCCAGATTAATGAGACTCTCACGTGCAAGACAATGAACATATTCTCACATTCAGAATGTTCCAAGAGAAATAAAGGGATATTACGACAGTCTTCTCCTACCACAAATCCACAGTCCCAGAACACTGCACTAGTATATGGGAAGTTACCGCAACTGTGACACATCAGACTCGAGAGCTTGACAGTCAGTTGGATGGCTTCCAATGGAAGGCACTCGTTCTTCTTCAACACGCCATCATACAGACCGCAGTTATTGATGGAGGTCTATTCTGAAATGGGCTTCCAAATATTTGAAGGTACGCCTCAAAGATGATCCTACCTCAATCTTTGTCATGAGTATGGACTGTACCAAGGAAGAATACACATCTGTCTCACAGCTCAGTTGATTATGAAAGGAATTATCCAACACTTGCATATGTTGTAAGCATGCAGCCCAGCCCATCATTTAATGCGAGCCACTCGTACACGAGAATGACTGTGTTCGGAGAAACGTTTGATACGTCTCCAACGTATCTATAATTTTTGATTGTTCCATGCTGATATAATATCAATCTTGGATGTTTTTATAATCATTTACAGCAATTTTATATCATTTTTGGAGACTAACCTATTAACCTAGTGCCCAGTGCCAGTTGCTGTTTTCTGCCTTGTTTTTGTTTCACAGAAAATCAATATCAAACGAAGTCCAAATGCAACAAAACTTTTTTGAGATTTTTTATTGGACCAGAAGAACACTAAAAGCTTAGGGAGGAGGCCAGAAGACCCTGGTGGGGCCCACGAGCCACCAGGGCGCGCCTGGGGGGGCAGGGGCGCCCTGGTGCCTCGTGGGGCCCACCAAGCTCCGTTTGACCTAATTCCAGCACTATAAATTTCAGAAAAATCAGAAACCCTCATGGGAGTCCACGAAATACTTTTTCTACCGCCGCAAGTTTCTGTTCCAGAGAGATCCCATCCGGGGTCCTTCTCCGGTAATCTGCCGGAGGGGGAATCGATCACGGAGGGGCTCTAGATCAACCTTGCTACCCTTCCGATGATGCGTGAGTAGTTTACCACAGACCTACGGGTCCATAGGCAGTAGCTAGATGGCTTCTTCTCTCTTTTTGATCTTCAATACAATGTTCACCTTGATGTTTTTGGAGATCTATCCGATGTAATCTCTTTTTGCGGTGTGTTTGTTGGGATCCGATGAATTGTGAGTTTATGAACAGATTATCCATGAAATTATTTGAGTCTTTGTGTCGGTGTCAAAACCGGCAGATCTCGAGTAGGGGGTCCGAACTGTGGATCTAGGAATCAATGGGTAACAGGGAACGTAGAGACAGCAATTTACCCAGGTTCGGGCCCTCTCGAAGAGGTAAAACCCTACGTCCTGCTAGATTGTATTGATGTGATTGTATGAAGGTTACAGAGTTGATCTACCTCGAGATCGGATGGACTAAACCCTAGATGGTTATGATGATCCTGTACGGGCTAAGCCTTCTGGTTTATATAGACACCAGAAGGCCCTAGGGTTACATATGGTCGGTTGCCATCAGGGGATAAACATGCCGGCTATGCTAACAATTACTTGGAGGAGACGCCAAGTCTTCGGTGGTTTTCTTCTGGTCTACGGGGTCGCCCACTATCTGGCCTTCCTTCGACGAGTAAAGGGCGGCCCGCTAGCCCGGCCTACGACAGATAGGCCGGTAGCCCGAGCACCCCCTAGTCCGGGACACCCTCAGTAGCCCCCGAACTAGCCTCCAATGCCGAGGTTGAAAGTCTTCGGCAGCTCCATGCTCCAAGGGTCTTCGGCTTGGGTGGTGAGTTCCCTCCATTATCTGTGTTTAATTTAACACTAGTTCGGCCGCCAATAGCTCGGTGCCGAAGTATCCTCCGATGGGCGAGGCCCCTTGGGGCCCGCCATACCGCTTTTCTTCGCCTAGAATTAATGACGACCCTCGATTTCTGTGTATCCACGGAATGCGAGTGGCCCGATGGGTTTTTTACAAAAATGCCCCTCTTTTGGTGGGAGTCAATGCTCTTTTAATAGGCCAAGGGCGCGGAGGCTAACGCACCTCACCCCCTGCCATTCTTCCTCACATCCTTGCGAGGTCGCGACCAGCAAACAATGACGAGCGTCCCAGGCTCTTCCTCACGCCCTCACGGCCCTCGTGAAGGTGATCGGGCGAGCTACTCCGTATCTCTCATGCGTTTACGCAGGCTCGAGACGCAGGGATATCTCCCTGCTTCAGATCTCACATCCACCCATCCCGGATTAACTTCCGCAGGCGGGGAGGCCCTCGCAGAGAACTTTCCTTCCCCCCACGGGGAGGAAAGGGTGTGCTTCGTGCCCATCCTCTTGCGAGGCCTGGGATTCCCCATTCATCCTTTCTTGAGGGGTCTACTAGAGTTTTACGGGATCCAACTCCACCACCTTACCCCAGGATCGATTCTTCATATATCGGGCTTCGTCGCTCTTTGCGAGATGTTCCTGGGCTACGAGGCCCACTTCGAGTTGTGGAGGAAGTTCTTCTACCTTGTCCCCTGTACCCGAGGAGGGACAATCTACGAGGTTGGCGGAGCCGAAGTATGGCGCATCGCCGGAACCGGATACCCCGTAGGGACTCCGAAGAAAGACACCGAAGAGTGGACTTCGGAATGGTTTTATATCGAAGACGTCCCCCTATTTGATCCAGTTCAGAGGGGGCTGCCCGAATTCTCATTGGTCTCTCCAAAGAAGCGGTTCAACTAGCGCCCGAAGAGTTCTTCCCAAGAGGAAAGCGCCGAAGTAACTCGGCTGGCCGCTCAAGTGAGGTGGCTAGCCCACAACGGGCTAACCGTTATCGACGTAATGGCCGCAGCCATTGCTCGGTGCGTCCTACCTCTTCAACAGAGAATACACCCGCTTTGGTGCTACAACGGGGAAGATGATGCAACCCGGTACACACGAATGGGACCTGCCGACCAGGCAGCGATGGCAGCCATACTGGCCGATCTCTTCAAGGGAGAAGAGCAAGAATTTGCTCGGTTAAGGCCCAAGGAAGGCTTCTCGAGATATAAGGCCATTGAAATGGTGAGGCTGACCATGTTTTATAGTTCGGAAGGCACCCCAAATTTCTCTTAACCAGATTTCTATCCTGTCCGAACAGAACTGGAGGCGCTGGATCGAGACAGTGAGCTGCCCTGCTCCTCAACCGGAGAATTACTCTCGTGACGATGATCCTGGGTTCCATGATGACCCTGAAACATCAATTGATTTCGAGGAGGGGGTCTTCTACCAAGAGAGCCTTGATGGTTCTAAGGTGGCCCTTTTGGCCGATCACCCCGGGACGCTTCCCTCCTCCGCTGTAAGTGGCCAACGGGCTTCTTCTCGAAAGAAACACTCAGCCGCGGCTGCTCCGAATACACTGACACCTACTCCCAAGGGCCGCCGTATGACGCACCAGACAGCCGCAAGAGCGACGTCAGCGGCCCCAGCGACGAGTGGTCGTGGGGTTACCAGACGCACGGCCCCAACGGGAGCTACATCGTTCGCGCCCCGCCCGAAGAGGTAACGCAGCGGCCGTATAGCCTTTATTTTCGACAGCCACCGAATATGCCAATGATTCTCTCCACGGTGTCCTGTAGACGATATGTAGAACCGCCCTCGGCTGAGGATGTTGAAGAGGTGCCGAGGGGTGACTCGAACCCGAGGTCGCCAGCTGTAGCCGGAGTTACTCCGGGGGTCCCTACCGAGGACCAACATCCCGAGGACTCAGGAGGCGTCTCGATCACTAACTCCGAGGTTGAAAGTGTGATGAATCATCGGCGGCGTAAGGCATCACTTCGGCACTCCGCGTTTTCCGATCTGGAGTTTAATGCTCTTAGTTTGGTAGACGCGTATCTCGGCGCTGCCCGAACGGGACTTGAAGGGGCAGTGAAGCTCATGTCTACGAATGTGCAGGTATAGTACTGGTTTTGACAACTAGTATCTAACCCAGTAGCCCTCGAGCCTTAATTTGGGCGGGACGGACGAGTTAAGGGTCCGATATTTATAATGCCATGCTATTGTGCAGACTGTTCGGGAGCAAAACAGAATGCTGTCCGAGGACCTCAAACTGGCGCAAATAGAGTTAGAGTCTGTGAAAGCCAAGCTAGAGGGGGGTGAAGAAATTCACCCAAGAGGCACATGGTAAGTGCCAAACTCAAATTTGTTGTGAGGAAAATTTGATGGAAAACCTCGGCTAATGAAAGATAATTTCATAGCAGCCGAGTCAATAAATCAGCTGCAGAAGGATCTGGATACCACCAGGGAAGCTCAAAGGTATGCGGAGTCGCAACAAGAGGCCGGCTACCGAGTGCTTTCCCGAAGTCATGAGGAGAGGGATAAGCTCAAAGCGGAAAATCAACAACAGGCCCAAGAAATCTAGAGCTTGAAAGCTCAGCTGGCCCTATCCCAGGAAGAGAACCAAAAACTCAAAGCTGGCATGTTCGGTAAGTGCGATTTAGCAGTACATGGACTGCATGTTTTAGGCAGTAATATGAACAACTCCCTGTCATGTTGCAGTTCTGCTGACCGGACGCCCCGAAGAGGAGGCCAGTTCTTTCGGATGAGACCTGTTAAAGGAGCTCTCCACTGTGCACGAGCGGGCCCGAAAAGCCATGAAGAGCATGTTCAGGGCATTATGGCCTGGCGAGGTGGTCCCGGAAAGCATGGCTGAACTTTCAAATCGATTCAAAGGAGCTCGGCGCTGCTTTGAGTTGTGGACGATGTCATCTTGTCGAGAGGGAGCACGGGAGGCTTGGGCAATGATCAAGACCCGCTTCACCAAGCTGGAGCCGGAGCGTTTAGCTAGGGTTGGGCCGGTAGGCAGGAAGTGCCCGTATAGCTGGTATACGACCAGGTTATGCCCGCAGCTCGTCTGTCCCAAGCCGATTGTGCTCTGGAGACCATAATAGATGGTCTTGACCAAGATTAACATTTTGATTCTATGTATCTATGTACTTTACCTCAGATAATCTCCAAACCGTGCTTAAAGCGTTGTCTTAACTGGCCATCGGCTTCCGCCTCCTCGGCCGGAGGCCGAGGAGTGTTTCCTACTATGCGAGCCGAGAACGTCGGAAAACACTTCGGAGAACCAGGCAATCTGGCCATTTGGTGCAAACAGACAAAAACGCGCGCGGGGAGCTATGTTATATTACTGTTTAACGTAAGAAACATCTTCCGATGAAACTAGTTCCTGTATGGGTTCCTTTCTTCGGGTTACCATGTTGACCATGGTCGTATAATCGAGTATCCGAAGTGGACAGGGATGGTTACTTCGGGAGAATGACCCCGGAAACTTGGCAATAAGCACCAATTATTTTCACTTCCCCCACGGCCGACCAATTGTATTCTTAAGAACGCTAGCTTTTGGCTTCACCCGTCTGAGGTACGCACCCGCGTAATCCGGACGTAACAATCGCAGAGGTGCTCCCTTTACTCCCTAGCCGAACAATCGGGAACGTAGGGAGTAAACACAGGAGCGAGGCAACCCAGCTTGGCAAAATCTTAAGTCAAATTGATGCATATAGTGGCTTTAGAACGATACAGGAAGGTTGCAAACACGTAAAAATGGATGGTTGCAGAAATAAAATATGATTGGCTTGGTAAAAGAAGCCCCCAGGTAACAGCGTGTGGTACATTCAAAGATGTTTGCCGAAAAAAAACTTAACGTAGTTCGGCGTATCCGAACACAACCCGGGAAAGACTATTTACTAGAAAAATATAAATCCGAAACGGATAAACCGAACAAGGTAAGGTCGCGGAGTTAGCCGTAGAAACGTCGTAGCCGAGCTGCGTTCCAAGGGTTTGGTTCGATGCGGTCGTCCTTTGGGTCGCGGAGACGATATGCTCCACCCGCAAGTACTTGATCGATTATGAAGGGCCCCACCCATTTGGGCGACAGCTTGTGCTTCTGCTTCTCCGGGAGGTGCAGGACTAGATCGCCGACGTTGTAGGCCTTGGCCCGTACTTCCCTGCTTTGATAACGTCTGGCCTGCTGCTGATAAAAAGCAGAACGAGCCCGAGCTATGTCGCGCTCGCCCTCCAGGGCGTCCAGGTCATCTTGCCGATCCAGCTCGGCCTCCTTTTCTTCATACATATGCACTCGAGGTGCGTCGTGAATAAAATCGCTGGGGAGGACGGCTTCTGCCCCATACACCATGAAGAACAGTGTATAGCCCGTGGAGCGATTAGGGGTGGTGCGCAGACCCCACAATACGGAGTCAAGCTCCTCAACCCAATGGCAGTCGGATTCTTTTAAAGATCGGACCAAACGGGGCTTGATGCCGCTCAAGATCAGTTCGTTAGCTCTCTTGACCTGTCCATTAGACTGCGGGTGATATACCGAGGCATAATCGAGCTTAATGCCTAAATTAGCGCACGAGTCTTTAACTTCCTGGGCGGTAATATTGGATCCATTGTCCGTTATTATTCTATGGGGGACACCGTAACGGTGTACGACGCCGGATATAAAATCGATGACCGGCTTAGACTTAGCTGAAGTTACCGGCTTTGCCTCAATCCATTTAGTGAATTTGTCTACCATGACGAGTAAATATTTCTTTTTCTTGGCCCCCCCTTTAAGTGGTCCGACCATGTCCAGCCCCCAGACCGCGAAAGGCCAAGTAATCGGTATCGTTCGAAGGGCCGTGGGGGGCATATGGCTCTGATTTGCAAAGAGCTGGCATCCAACGCAATGTTGGACGAGTGTTTGGGCGTCTATTCGGGCAGTGGGCCAGAAGAACCCTGCTCGGAAAGCCTTGCTGACCAGGGCCCGAGCTGCCGCGTGGCGACCGCCCATGCCAGCGTGAATCTCGGCCAAGAGCTCCCTTCCCTCCTCTTCGGATATGCATCTTTGGAGGACGCCGGTAGTGCTTTTCTTATATAGTTCGCCTTCGTGGACTTTATAGGCTTTAGATCGCCGAATAATGCGCCTTGCCTCAGTTTGGTCATCGGGTAGCTCTTGGCGGAGGAGATAGACGAGGAAGGGCTCGGTCCATGGCGCGATTACCGCCATGACTTCGTGAGCCGAAGACGTCCTTTCGACGGCCGAGCCCTCGATAATTCCTTCATCTAGTTCAATAGGCGGAGGGACGAGCTCTCCTGAGGTATTGGTTTCCGAGCTCTGGGCATCCTCCTACCACACCACGGACGGCTTGAAGAGTCGTTCTAAAAAGGTGTTCTCAGGGACACGGTCGCGCTTGGCGCCCATTCGAGCAAGGATATCGGCAGCTTGATTGCCGTCTCTAGGTATATGGTGAAACTCCAGTCCTTCAAAACGGGAGGAGATTTTTAGGATGGCGTTGCGGTATGCTGTCATTTTTGGGTCTTTTGCGTCGAATTCGCCGTTGACTTGAGAGATGGCGAGATTAGAATCTCCCCGTACCTTGAGTCGCTGTATGCCCATTGACACCGCAATCCGGAGTCCATGCAACAGAGCTTCGTATTCGGCTGCGTTGTTGGAGTCAGTGTAAATTATCTGGAGTATGTACCGAATATTATCGCCAGTGGGGGATGTGAGGACTACGCCAGCCCCCAGCCCGGCGAGCATTTTGGAGCTGTCAAAGTACATCGTCCAATGCGAGTATGTACTGTACTCCCTAGGGAGTTCGGCTTCTGTCCATTCCGCAACGAAATCGGCCAAAACCTGATATTTAATAGCTTGGCGTGGTCGATATTTGATTTCGAAGGGAAGGAGTTCTATAGCCCATTTGGCTATACGGCCGGTGGCATCTCGATTGTTGATTATGTCGTTCAATGGTACCTCGGATGCCACTGTGAACGAGCACTCTTGGAAATAGTGGCGGAGCTTTCGGGATGCCATGAAAACTGCGTAGCCGATCTTCTGATAATGCGGGTACCTCATTTTACACGGGGTGAGCACTTCAGATACGTAGTACACAGGTTTCTGCACCTGGATCTTGTGATCCTCTGTCTCTTGTTCGATGACGAGAACCGCGCTGACCACCTGATTCGTGGCCGAGATATATAGCAGCATTGGCTCGCCCGGACTGGGTGCAGTCAAGATCGGGTTGCTGGCCAGTAGAGTTTTTATTTCTTCAAGTGCTGCCGCCGCCTCGCTGGTCCAGTCAAAGTTCTTCGTCCGTTTGAGCAATTTATAGAGCGGTAAAGCCTTTTCTCCAAGGCGTGAGATGAAGCGGCTTAAGGCTGCAACACAGCCTGCCAGTTTCTGGACGTGCTTTAGCTCGGTGGGAATCGCCAGTTCGGACAGCGCCCGTAATTTCGCTAGGTTGGCCTCTATTCCTCTATGGGAAACAATGAATCCGAGCAGCTTGCCGGCCGGCACTCCGAAGACGCACTTTTCTGGATTGAGCCGTATATCGAAAGTCCGAAGACTATCGAAGGTTTGCCGGAGATCGTCCACCAGCTGGCTGACGCGTTTGGTTTTGACAACCACGTCGTCCACATATGCCTCGACCGTTTTGCCAATATGTTTTTCCAAGCATGTTTGGATCATGCGCCGGTATGTGGCCCCTGCGTTCTTTAGTCCGAAGGGCATTGTGTTGGAATAGAATGGTCCATAGGGGGTGATGAATGCTGTGGCCACTTGATCGGACTCCTTCATTTTGATTTGATGGTATCCGGAGTAAGTGTCGAGGAAACACATCGAGTCATGTCCGGCAGTGGCGTCTATGATCTGGTCTATGCGGGGTAAGGGGAAAGGATCCTTGGGGCAGGCTTTGTTTAAGTCCTTGAAATCGACGCACAATCGCCAGGATTTGTCCTTCTTAGGTACCATGACCAGATTGGCCAACCACTCCAGATGTTTGATGTCTCGGATGAATCCGGCTTCGAGAACTTGGCTAGCTCCTCGCCCATAGCTTGACGTAGAGTCTGTTTGACTGGCTTAAAACCTTTAATTATGTTCAGGCTGTGCTCGGCTAATTTACGCGGGATTCCTGGCATGTCTGACGGGTGCCAGGAGAAGATATCCCAGTTTGCGCGCAAAAAGTTGCGCAACTCTTCATCGACCGCGAGGTCAAGGTGAGCTCCAATGGATGCCATCTTGTTGGCATCCGTTGGGTGCACTTGGAATTTGACTATTTCATCCGCTGGTTTAAAGGACGTGGATTTGGGCCTTTTGTCGAGGATTACGTCATCCTTATCCACTGTTGAGCGGAGCGCGGTCAGTTCTTCGGCTGCCAGGGCTTCGGACAACGCTTCGAGGGCGAGCGATGCTGTTTTATTCTCGGCTCGAAGAGCTCTGTCCGGATCACTTATTACTGTGATTACGCCGTTTGGCCCTGGCATTTTAAGCTTCATGTACCCGTAGTGTGGGATGGCATGGAATCGTGCAAAAGCGTCGCGCCCTAATAAGGCATGATAGCCATTGCGGAAGGGCACGATGTGGAAAAGCAGTTCTTCGGATCGGTAGTTATCAAGGGTGCCGAAGACCACATCAAGAGCAACTCGGCCACTACAACGTGCCTCCTTTCCGGGGATGATCCCTCGAAAGGTGGTGTGACTTTGCTCGATGCGGGATCTGTCGAACTGCATTTTGTCCAAGGTGTCCTCGTAAATGAGGATTAGCCCGCTGCCGCCGTCCATTAACACCTTTTGAAGTCGAAATCCGTCCAGTATGGGATCCAGGACAAGGGCGGCAGCAGCTCGAGTAGGGCGGGACCTCGGCTGGTCTTATTCACTGAAAGTGATGGGTGTGTCTGTCCATGAGTCTGTTGCTGCCACATGGTGAATTTGAGCGAGCTCTCGAAGGGCTCTCTTCCTCTGATTCTTCGAGGAATACGTCTCGTAGATTGTTAGGATCTCGGCGTCGTCATCAAAGGGCGTTGCTGGACGTTTGTTTGAGTACGGGCCTTCGAGGATGACTTCGCCGCTCTTGGCGACTTGCCTGACGACCCAGCAAGCTCGAAGGCTATGGGTTGGGTTTGTATTGAGGAGGACGGAGCGAATGTGGCATGGTTTGTCAAGTAGTTCGTCAAGGACCGTTCTGGATCTTGTCAGGGGTTTCATCCTTTTCTCGGATGGCTCGTATGGAGGTGTCCGGCGGGGGTGTGCGCACTTTGCCCGAGCTCGGTTTGACTCCTCTTGGCGGATTGACTAAATTTGTTCGAGCTGAGCTTGCCAAGCGTACTCCATGTCGCAGTATTTGGACACCAGGTCCGATAGGTCAGAGAAGTTTTGGATGTGGCGACGGGCGAGGGCGTTTAGGACGCCTTCATCTCGGGAGTTCTGTCGGAAAACCTCCAGAATTTCCTTGCTACAACCGTCCGTCATCTTGTTTTTGACGATAAGGAATCTGGCCCAGAAGTGCCGAACTGTCTCTCCGGGCTGTTGCTTTACGTACATTAGGTCCCATAAGTCGGGCCGTCCTTAGTTATTTGGACAGTACTCGATGTGGGGGGTGGGTGGGATAAAAAATTTGATCCCAGCGGGGTGTGAGTTCGGGGTTTTGGCGGCCGCGTCCTGGATTGGCATCGAATCTGACCCGAGCTCTAGATCCGGGTAGTTGGCCGAGCTCGAGTGTGCAGACTCGAGATTGAGTGCCGAACCAGACTTTGGCTCTAAACCCTCTCTGGAGCGGAGTTCGGCTGCCGAGCTGGAGGATGAGGCCTGCAGATCGGGGACTTGCGCTCCATGCGCTTTCGGTTCCGGGGGGAGGGGCGAGCCCTCAGTCGAGCCTTCGATGGTGGCGACCAAGTGGGCGGCCGGAGGGGCGTGAAGTTCTCTGTCATCGGTCTTAAGCCCGATCTGATCGTAGACCGAGGACTGGCCATCAGTGATTCCCAGGGCTTGGATTCGATCTAGTATCCCGTTTAATAATGAGAGATCCTTCGGCTCCATGTTCTGGCAGTTTATGGGGTCGACCCGCAGTATGGCCGTGACGGGGGCATCTGAATCTGCCCTGCAGTCATGTTCGGCCGAGGCTGATCTTCGGCAGCCGAGCGCGGATGTTAGATCCGGGCTCGAGGCTGGATCCACAGTGGCGGCTGTCCCGGTAGTGGGATTGGCCGTACTCGAAGTCGATGCTTCAAGATTTGCGGGTCCTTTAGGCAAGGCTGAGGACCCCATGAGGATAAGATCTCCCTGGGAGTCGGCGACGAACTCTAAGTTTCCGAACCTGATCTCCTGATCGGGGGTGAAGCTGTCGATCCGGCTGAGGCGACCGGCCGGCTCGGCGTGTAGCATGACGCTGCCGAACGCGAAGAGCTGGCCGGGAACAAAAGTGTCCCTGCGGCTAGCACTGTTGCTGATGATTAGGCGAGCCATTGATCCTTGATGACCCACGGCGGAACTCTCAATGAAAGCACCAATGTCGGTGTCAAAACCGGCAGATCTCGGGTAGGGGGTCCGAACTGTGGATCTAGGAATCAATGGGTAACAGGGAACGTAGAGACAGCAATTTACCCAGGTTCGGGCCCTCTCGAAGAGGTAAAACCCTACGTCCTGCTAGATTGTATTGATGTGAATGTATGAAGGTTACAGAGTTGATCTACCTCGAGATCGGATGGACTAAACCCTAGATGGTTATGATGATCCTGTACGGGCTAAGCCTTCTGGTTTATATAGACACCAGAAGGCCCTAGGGTTACATATGGTCGGTTGCCATCAAGGGATAAACATGCCGGCTACGCTAACAATTACTTGGAGGAGACGCCAAGTCTTCGGTGGTTTCCTTCTAGTCTACGGGGTCGCCCACTATCCGGCCTTCCTTCGACGAGTAAAGGGCGGCCCGCTAGCCCGGCCTACGAAAGATAGGCCGGCAGCCCGAGCACCCCCTAGTCCGGGACACCCTCACTTTGCTGCACTCTTTTATGCATGATTATTATAGCCTCGTATTTCTTCTCCGATCTATTATTTTTTTTTGGCCTACTAAGTTGATCTATCTTGCCATGGGAAGAGGTGCTTTGTAGTGGGTTCGATCTTGCGGTGCTCAATCCCAGTGACAGAAAGGGACATGACACGTATGTATCATTGCTACTAAGGGTAACAAGATGGGATCTATTCAGTGGGTTTATTAATTCGTGAGTTTGTCTTGTCTACATCATGTCATCGTTCTTAAGGCATTACTCCGTTCTTATGGACTTAATACACTAGATGCATGCTGGATAGCGGTCGATGTGTGGAGTAATAGTAGTAGATGCAGGCAGGAGTCGGTCTACTAATCTTGGACGTGATTCCTATATACATGATCATTGCCTTGGATATCGTCATGATTATTTGCTTTTCTATCAATTGCCCAACAGTAATTTGTCTACCCACCGTATGCTATTTTCTCGAGAGAAGCCTCTAGTGAAACCTATGGCCCCCGGGTCTATTAAAATCATATTACTAAAACCCTAAAAATATTGCTGCCATCTTTCTTTATTTATTTTATTTTGTATTTTTGTTTCAATCTATCAATCTATCATATACAGTTTAATCTTGCAATCTTACCACCAAGGGATTGACAACCCCTTGTTTGCGTTGGGTGCAAGGATTTGTTGTTTGTGTGCAGGTGCTGCTAATGAGGTGTTGCGTGATTCTCCTACTGGTTCGATAACCTTGGTTTTATAATCGAGGGAAATACTTATCTCTACTGTGCTGCATCATCCCTTCCTCTTCGGGGAAATACCAACGCAAGCTACAAGTAGCAGGAAGAATTTCTGCCGCCGTTGCCGGGGAGACATCATCAACATCTATCAAGTACCTTTGCACAAACTCTCATCTCCTTGCATTTACTTTATTTACCATTTGCCTCTCGTTTTCATCTCCCCCACTTCTAAAACGTTTTTACAAAAATACAAAAATATTTTCCGTTTGCCTTTTTCCTTGTTTGCCTGTTTGCTTGCTTGAAGTTATTATCATGGCTGATTTTGGTATGGAAAAAAGTGAGGATGGTAAGACTCCTAAAATTGAAAGTTCTACCAATCTTGATGCTAAAACTTTTGTGTTGGGACACGGGAATGTTATAGGAAAAAGCGTCATCCAAGAATTCTTTAATTGCATTGGGACCTTGGCTTGTGATGATGCCCCTATACTTAAAAGAACCAAAACTTATGCCGATGCTATTTCCGAACTTGTTCTTAAACTTGAGAGAAGATTTATTCGTACCCATCCAACTTTGCAAAGATTATTTTATGAGTTGCTGGTTATAAAAAACCCTAGAGCTAAGAAAATAGCTACCCTTGTCCTCATGAATGAATTTGATCACATAGTGCGGGAAGCTAGGGAGATCTTTGATTTTTTTTGGTATGAGCCGTGAAAAACCGGTAATAAATGAGATCCTTTATGATAGAGATTATTTTCTGAGATATTTGTTCCGCAATGAGCACATCTTTGATGAGAACACTAAAAAAGAAGTCCCTCCTTTAAATATAACCCAACAAGTTTTTAATAGTGTTAATAGTCAATACTCTTGGATTGTAGCCGGTAATCAAGAGGGATTTGCGGATGGGCAACATGCTAATGCTAAATTTTTTATGAATGATGTTTTTCATATTACCTTTGAAAAGCCTTTTGTTGAAAGTACATCTTTGGATAAGAAGAAGAAAGATGACAACACTTGAAACTATGCATTATGCCTAGCTAGGGGCATAAAACAATAGCGCTTGTTGGGAGGCAACCCAATGAATAAAATAAATTTTTGTTATAAGTTTCTGTTATGGTGTGTTTTTACTGTCATGATACTGGTATGATGGTGTTTTTGTGTTTTTAATTAGTGTTTGTGCCAAGTAGAACCTTTGGGATGATTTGGAAGATAATATAATTGATGCTGTTTGAAAACAGAAAGTTTTGCATCCAGTGCTGGAATTTTGTTTTTTCACTGTTACGTCAGAACCTTCTGAATGTTTTTCACATTATTGATATATGAATTTTCCACGTTGTCCTAATTTTTCAGAATTTTTGGAGTTACAGAAGTATGACCATAATTCAGATCTCTACAGACTGTTCTGTTTTTGACAGATTCTGTTTTTGATGCACTACTTGCTTGTTTTGATGAATCTATGGATTGTATCGGGGGGTATAAGCCATGGTGAAGTTAGATTACAGTAGGTATAATGCAAAAAAAAAATGAATGGGTTTGCAACAGTACTTATAGTAGTCATTTATTTTGTTATACTAACGGATCTCACGAAGGTTTTGTTAAGTTTTGTGTGATTGAAGTTTTCAAGTTTTGGGTGAGATCACGATGGATGAAGGAATACGGAGTAGCAAAAGCCTAAGCTTGGGGATGCCCGACGCACCCCAAGGTAATATTCAAGGAAGACTCAAGCGTCTAAGCTTGGGGATGCCCCGGAAGGCACCCCCTCTTTATTCTACCAACCATCGGTAATTTTACTTGGAGCTATATTTTTATTCGTCACATGATATGTGTTTTGCTTGGAGCGTCTTGTATGATATGAGTCTTTGATTTGTTTGCTTTTTAGTTTGTCACAATCATCTTTGCTGCACACACCTATCTTGAGAGAGCCACACGTTCATCATCATAATTTGATAGAATACTCTATGTGCTTCACTTAAATTTTTTTGAGCTAGGCAGTTGCTCTAGTGCTTCACTTAAATCTTTTTGAGCACGGTGGTGGCTATATTTTGAAGAAATAAACTCTCATGCTTCACTTATATTATTTTGAGAGTTGATTAAAATTTTGAAGAAATGAATTCTCATGCTTCACTTATATCATTTTGAGAATTGACTTGATTGAAATTTTGAAGAAATGAATTCTCATGCTTCACTTATATCATTTTGAGAATTGACTTGATTGAAATTTTGAAGAAATGAAATCTCATGCTTCACTTATATTATTTTGAGAATTGATAAGATTAAAATTTTGAAGAAATATTTGCACTCTCATTCTTCACTTAAATCTTTTTGAGAGATGATGATAGTAACGGTAATTTGCACAAGTTATGAAATTGGTCCCAAAGTGATGAATATTCAAGAGGGATATAGATAAAAACTTTCATATAGATCATTGGATATGACGAGTGTGATTCCTTGCAATAGTTTTGCGATATGGAAATGATATAATGTGATGCCATGTTAGTGAGTAATTGTGATTTAGTAAGAATATTAGTGTTAAGGTTTGTGATTCCCTATGCATGCACGTTAAGTCAATAGTTATGCAATGAAGTTATATCCTACTTATGGTGCATTATTCGGTGTTAGTTATGTTCAATGCATGTTTATGACCGTTTTCATTTTTTGGTTAGTTGCTTCTCAATCTTTTGCTAGCCTTCATTTGTACTAAGCAGAAATACTGCTTGTGCATCCAAAATCCTTAAATACAGTTTTGCCTTATGAGTCCACTATATCTACCTATATGCGGTATTTCAATGCCGTTCCAAGTAAATTTGCGTGTGCCAACTCTAAATTTCAAAATAATTTTTCCGTTTTGTGTGCCCGTACCGCTCATGAAGTGGCAGGGGGTGGCCATTATTTTCCATGCTAGGTGTGTTATTCTCACGATGAGTGTTTATTCACTTGTCATTGCACGAGAGAATGGTTGGTAATAGGGATGCCCAGTCCCACATGAATCAAATTAATAACAACAAAATTCCTTGGAATGTGATGGTATGGAGGGCACCCGTCGATACGGCTAGCCATGGATTGTGAAAGAATTGGTGGAAAGGAAATGAACTTTACTTTTTGTTTGGGAACCACCTATGATGTGTCTAGCATGGAAGATAATAGGAATTCTCGGTCGTTTTCGTTGACAGGAAAACCATGCCTCTCAAAATATTTTTATCTCTCTAATTTAAGCTTTGGGCTCTGGCACATTTGACAAATCTCTGCTTCCCTCTGCGAAGGGCCTATCTATTTACTTTTATGCAATTTTTATTTTATTTGAGTCTCCATCTTCTCTTACAAAAGCACCAACTAGAGAGCACTACTGTCATACTTGTGCATTGGATGTAGCTAATATTCGAGTGTGTTTCATGAATGGATCAATGATTGAGCATAATGGGCTAGGGATAACTTTCTTTAGCGTGGATATTATGAAAGACATGGTTGCTTGTTAGCATGCTTGAGTATTTATGTTTTCATGTCAAACTATAGACTATTGCTTTGAATCATACAAGTCCAATGTCCATGCTACAAAAGAAAAGAATATGTGATGAATACGTTAGGCAGCATTCCACATCAAAAATTCTGTTTTTATCATTTACCTACTCGAGGACGAGCAGGAATTAAGCTTGGGGATGCTGATACGTCTCAACGTATCTATAATTTTTGATTGTTCCATGCTGTTATAATATCAATCTTGGATGTTTTTATAATCATTTACAGCAATTTTATATCATTTTTGGAGACTAACCTATTAACCTAGTGCCCAGTGCCAGTTGCTGTTTTTTGCCATGTTTTTGTTTCACAGAAAATCAATATCAAACGAAGTCCAAATGCAACAAAACTTTTTGGAGATTTTTTATTGGACCAGAAGAACACTAGAAGCTTCGGGAGGAGGCCAGAAGACCATGGTGGGGCCCACGAGCCACCACTGCGTGCCTGGGGGGGCAGGCGCACCCTGGTGCCTCGTGGGGCCCACCAAGCTCCGTTTGACCTAATTCCAGTACTATGAATTCCAGAAAAATCAGAAACCCTCAGGGGAGTCCACGAAATACTTTTTCCGCCGCCGCAAGTTTCTGTTCCAGAGAGATCCCATCTGGGGTCCTTCTCCGGTAATCTGTCGGAGGGGGAATCGATCACGGAGGGGCTCTACATCAACCTTGCTGCCCTTCCGATGATGCGTGAGTAGTTTACCACAGACCTACGGATCCATAGGCAGTAGCTAGATGGCTTCTTCTCTCTTTTTGATCTTCAATACAATGTTCTCCTTGATGTTCTTGGAGATCTATCCGATGTAATCTCTTTTTGCGGTGTGTTTGTTGGGATCCGATGAATTGTGAGTTTATGATCAGATTATCCATGAAATTATTTGAGTCTTTGCTACACTCTTTTATGCATGATTATTATAGCCTCGTATTTCTTCTCTGATCTATTGATTTGGTTTGGCCAACTAAGTTGATCTATCTTGCCATGGGAAGAGGTGCTTTGTAGTGGGTTCGATCTTGCGGTGCTCAATCCCAGTGAAAGAAAGGGACATGACACGTATGTATCGTTGCTACTAAGGGTAACTAGATGGGATCTATTCATTGGGTTTATTAATTCGTGAGTTTGTCCTGTCTACATCATGTCATCGTTCTTAAGGCATTACTCCGTTCTTATGGACTTAATACACTAGATGCATGCTGGATAGCGGTTGATGTGTGGAGTAATAGTTGTAGATGCAGGCAGGAGTCGGTCTACTAATCTTGGACATGATGCCTATATACATGATCATTGCCTTGGATATCGTCATGATTATTTGCTTTTCTATCAATTGCTCAACAGTAATTTGTCTACCCACCGTATGCTATTTTCTCGAGAGAAGCCTCTAGTGAAACCTATGGCCCCCGGGTCTATCAAAATCATATTACTAAAACCCTGAAAATATTGCTGCCATCTTTCTTTATTTATTTTATTTTGTATTTTTGTTTCAATCTATCAATCTATCATATACAATTTAATCTTGCAATCTTACCGCCAAGGGATTGACAACCCCTTGTTTGCGTTGGGTGCAAGGATTTGTTGTTTGTGTGCAGGTGCTGCTAATGAGGTGTTGCGTGATTCTCCTACTAGTTCGGTAACCTTGGTTTCATAATCGAGGGAAATACTTATCTCTATTGTGCTGCATCATCCCTTCCTCTTCGGGGAAATACCAACGCAAGCTACAAGTAGCAACGTTGGCCCCATATTTCAAAGAAGGATATGAACCCAGCAACCCCTACGAGATATGTCAGAGAAGGTTGTGAGTATCAGCCCGACAAGCTGGGATATGACCCTCGAGAATAAAGAAGTTTCGGATAAACAACCTCCATGACGGGCAATAAAATAAAGCTTCACAGACAAGGTGGTATTACCAATCCTTGTCAGACTCATGCATGTGCGGCCACAACAATGCATTAGTTGTGGTTACAAGCGAGCCTGCAGCACTCATCCTGATTATGGGCCATCAACCAAGATAAGACGCTATGCTCCGAAAGATGCACCGAATGATGGCCATACTATGTTAGCTCAATGATCATAGCAAGGACTGCAAAGGATATATATGACAGAGCCACCTCAGTGATCGACAGAGTTTGACTGCCTGAATTTACATGTAAACAGAGCAGTACAGGAATAAGTATTCGTGTCCCAGCCACTCAACTCAGGAAGTAAAGAAGAAATACTATATGGGACATGGTGAATCATTTGCTGAGTATGATACATCCCGTGTCAGTTCAGACATTCAGATGGAGTAGCTGAAAGCACATGAACGTCAGCATCGTCAACCCATGACGGCTATACACCAATAATTGGTGGGATTCTTCCGACCCCTCAGGATTCGGTACCAGAAGAAAGAACCTCTATGGGAGAGTTGCAACAAATATGTCTGCTAAAATAGACACGATCCATTGCTAATACGTGGCAAAAAGGGATGAGATTCAACGTGAAAGACTGATGAATTGGTCATCTCAGTCGCAAAAGCATAAGACCGTCGGTATGATATGACGAACAAAGAGTTCCCCGAAAAGGTCAACATTAATTTGATCCCACACTTGTTTGCCCCGTGATATTTGACAGGCCGTATCACAGTTCATTCAGCTCACCCAGGACCCGGTCAGAAGGTATACACGTCTTGGGATGGGAAAATTTTAGCTGGAAGTCTGTAGAGAGGATACACTATTTCCTCGCCATCTGGGACAAATACCTTAAGAAAGTGCAATCATGGTCTGACTTTTCATGATTACACCATGGAAACCAGTTGTTTCCATATGGATCGACCAAGTCGGTATATTCGAAGAAGTAATGTGTCAGACCAAGGATGCCAGGCAAAGGTACGCAGTGCCACCGTATCGGAAAGTCCAGGAAACACCATTGACAGACGGTAACGTTTCCTACCCGAGCAAGGAAATCACAGCACACGAGTATGAAGGCTAAAAGCATAAACATGACAGATGCACCATACAGAACTCACAGCTGGATCAAGGATTCTTTGTGAGTGAGACAGAAGGACAACTGTCCACAGTTACTCTAGGTAGTAAGGGGTATATGCATACGAGGTCAGGCACTAAAGAAAGAGGCCTCGCCCTTGGCAATCAGGATAAAAAGTATCGCTATAAAATCCGAAGCAACTAGCCCCGGGCCTTGGAAACCAAACTATATGTCGATGCTACTCGCTACCCGCCGACCCCAGGCAATAAACTACCAGGACAGAAGGTTTGCCTAATAGGAAAGAGAAGGATTCAATGGAGCTATTCGAGAAGGCAACACCTGAGCCATCAAAAGAGGCAGTTAAAAGGGCCAGTGAACCGACGAAGACAAGAGACAACTGATGGATCCAAGTCACACACAGGTACATTTCCCTTCGCCGGGAGGTAAGCCCGGTAATCTTGAGGATGAGATTCTTTTAAGGGGGGTAGGTTTGACACCCAGATTTTCGCTCCTCGATTTTTCCTTCGCAGGATTGGACTCCTGTCTTTTTCTTTCGGTGTTATTGGATTTTCTCTCGCTCTTGGGTATATAAAGATGGTTATTTAGCCTTGCCTTTCCTATCAAACTATAGATTCTCCCTAATCGAACCTTGCCACCAAAAATATATTCTCAAGGTTTTTCCGCCAAAACCCTACTTTCTGAATTATCGGGAAGGAAACCCTAATCCCTGCAGTTACAAAGGAACCCCGATTTCCTTTGATCTGTTGCCTCCCAAAATTTTCCCAGTGACCCTCTTACATCTATAAACCCTGGATATGCAAAAATATTGCAAAATATTGCCAAGTCATTTGCAATATTTTTCATTTTAAATTAATTCTTTTTTCTACCATTTAAAGGAATTAAATTCAGGAAAATACCTATCCATCTCTAAAGTTCATGGAAACTTGTGGAGATATTCTTTGTGACCATATTGAGCTCTCAAAAAAATATTGGCCATAATTAAATAAGGAAAATTGCATTTTCCTTTATAAAGCCAATATGCCATTTTGGGCCCTTTCCAAAGGAACTACCATTTTGGTAGCCTGGAAAAATCCCAAATAATTTGTGGAATTTCTCCTATCCAAACCTTCACCATTTCCAGCAAGAGCCCAAGTTCCATAGTTCAAATTTTGAGCACATCATCCAACTCTTGTTTCTGGATCCATTTTGAGGTTGTGAAGCAACTATATTTTGTATTGCTCCATAACTATTGAAATTAATCCAGGACCTCACTCTCCGTATATCATGTGAGCATGCCAAAATTCACATCATTTTGTCAAGCTATTGTTTCCCAATAAATCCCACAATTTTCTGACCAACACAAAGCATTGTGAAGGAAGTACCTCCCATGTTTATTTAAATGAGCTGAAACTTTACCAGACTACTCTCATGCCAATATAATTGCCACACACAAAAATTCAGCTCATGAAAGTTAGCCGTTTGATCCCAGCAAGTTCAACTTCATTTCTGTCCAGATTGCCAGTGTGTGAAGGAAGTGCTAGCTACAGTCTCAATTTGATATGAAAATTTACCAGGGTAGTTACCTTGGTAGATCATAGCTACCCACCAAAAATAAGCTCAAACCCCCAAGCCATCCTCCTATAGAACAGCACAAACACTTGCTGTCCAGAGAGGTGTTTGGACCAAATTCATCTCCCTATGGCCGTTCATTTGATTCTAGCCACTGAAGTCACCTCCTGGAGCAGTGCTCACCGTGTTTGACAAGGCATGATGCCCAGACGTGTGCCAGAGCACACGGTGCACGCGGTGACCGCGTGAATAACAAGCTGAGGATGTGCTCTGCGCGCCCACTGCGTCTGCCAGGCCAACTCCGGCCAGCTTCGGCTTGTTCAAGCATGCCCGACGGCTCCAGACCATCCGCGTGCCCCCTCTCTAGCCCTTTCCCCCTCTTCCTTCTTCCTCCTCGCGGCACGGCGGCCCACGTTGTGACACTGTTCCCATGTGAGCCCCTCCTCCTGTTCGCTTCTTCCTCCCCGAGAGTCGCATCGCGCTGCTCCTCGTCAGGTCAGCAACGCCGCGACACCAGCAAAACACCAGCCCTTCGAGTTTGAGCCCTAGAGCGCCGGCCAGCTCATTGCCATGGCCATGCTTATCGCCTTAGCCGGCTGGCTATATAAGCCGTGGCCCGAGCCCTTCCCGAGCACCCACGAGCACCCCCTCTCCCCCCTAGCTCCCTCCAGACGCCGTATTTCGATCCACGGAGCTCCCCCTCTTCACTTTTGGCCGCCATGGCCGCCACGGTCTCCGGTCAAATTCGAGCGAGCCGGAGCCCCCTTTCCCTCCTTTATCCACCAGGGAACCCCCCAGGACCAGGCAAAGCTCCAGCGCGCCTTCTCTTCTCCTCCGGTGACCCGTAGTCGTGGGCCCATCGTCGCCCGTCGCCGTCGTCCACCGCGGGTGACGCTCCGCTCGTCTCCGAGCTTCCCTGCGACCGCGCCACCCAGGGACGGGTCCGCCTCGGCCCCCTGATCACGCCGGTAGGCCGGGCGTCGCCAAAGGTGGCCCATGCCGCCGACAATCGCCGTCAGAGTCCTCCCCTCCCCTCGGCCGAGCGCAAGCACAGGAGAAGGAAGATGGACCTGCCAGGCGGGCCCTACCTCCCCTCGGGCCCCACCGGTTAGACAGACAACGGCATTGACCCCGGGCCAGCGTGATTTTAAGTGGAAACGTATTCTGCAGAGTATGTTTTCGCTATACCGAAAGCGTATTTTCCTGAAGTACGCTTTCTGTTCCAGCCGCCGGTGCCAAAACCATTAAATAGTGGACGTTCGCCAGTTAAAAGCAGAAATGAACACATTTTTATTTGTTTTCTGCCTAATGAATGAACGGCCGTAACTTCGTGACCGCAACTTTGACTCAGGTGATTCCAAAGCCCACGGTTTCTATTCGTCGAGCCAGTTTTGATGGTGCCATTTTCATAATGTTGTCACATGTTGAAAATGTCACTTTTTCCCTTTTCCCTAATAGGCCTCTCTCGAGAGCGCCGATTCCTACGAATCGTATCCAGAGTTTCATCGCATTTCTTCCCAGAGTACTCCATCACCCCCAGGCAAGCTGACCATCTGATATATGCCCTAAAGCATTGCTCTGTGTTATTCCTATGTGCTTAAACTTATGAATATGTGTGACACCCCCGCCTCGACCGTGCACTAATCATACACGCAACATGCATGATCAAGATCAGAGACTCACGGGAAGATATCACAACACAACTCTAATACACAAATTTAATCATAAATCTTTATATTAGAAGCCAAGGGTCACGAGGACCTGAATACATAAGTCAGAAAGCAAATATTATCTGAGTACAGGCATAGTTAGACAAGTTTGCCTTAAGAAGGCTGAGCATAACAACGACAACTAGATCGAAAAGGCGCAGGCCTCCTGCCTGGGGCCTCCGAACTACTCCTGGTCAGCGGGCTCCTTGTAGTAGTACTCTCCGGTTGGGATCTCCGGCTCCTGGGCTCCATCAACTGAATGCAGTAATCGGGTGGAGGAAAAAGGTAGCAAAGCAACCGTGAGTACTCATCCGAAGTACTCGCAAGACTTACATCAGAACTATGCTAAGCATGCATCGGTATCAAAGGAATGGGGCTATATCTTTGGACTAACTGCAGAAATGCCAGAGTAGAAGGAGGAAAGCCTATCCTGTCGAAGACTAGCATCTTGCAACATCAGAAGAGAGTAGCGAATATAAAATATAGTAATATGTATATGACAGTCAAACCTTGAGATCCTTTCTCGACTACTCGGCGAGAAAGCGATCCCGAGAGCAGTTATAACAGCGTAGTAACAATCCAGTAACCATTTATAGTTGTAGTGGATCGGGATACAACTCCGAGCGTCCTGTTACCGTGGACACGGCTATTCGAATAGATTAACTTCCCTGCAGGGGTGCACTACTGTTACCCAACACGCTAGATTACCTCTGGCCAAACACACTTGCTGGGTGATGCCCGGCCTCAGATGATCGACACGCCGTAGTCCTACCTAAGCTCTCCAGAGAGGTCAGCACATCGGTCTAAACCCTAAGCGCGAAGGGGTCATGGGCCAATCGCCCAAAGCACTCCTGCGCGTTGCGAACGTGGCCGGGAGCAAGCGCGACTGTGGAAACACCAGCAGAAGTAACCAGCTCACCCGGGCACGCGCCGCTCAACTGTGACGTCTAACAGAGCTTTCGGGAGGAACGTACGACGCCGAGGGCCCCATAACCGTTTTCCCGCGTGGTGGTTAGTGCGAAAAGGCCAGTGGCCTACTCAGACCAAATACCCAATCCGTTAGCGCATTATTAGTAGCTCGCGGAAATGACCAGTGCTTTAGTCATTCTGACTTGGTAACTCACGGACCACGCCCAGGGATCAGGCCCACCTCTCTCCTAGGTGGTCTCCGCCTGCCTTGTCGCTCCGACTAAAGTGTATCTTATGCGTTGGCTGTCGGGACAAGTCCGGAGCTACAACCACATCCTAGGTGGTACCGCTAAACAGCCAGCCGCCACAGTATCTCTCGCGGGTACCCTTGGGGCGGACCCGACTTTAGCATTTTATAAGTATTGCAACAATGCAAACATATCCGTGATCCTCGCCCAGAGTGATCATGGCCCGATAACAAAGCATGGCAAACGGACAAGGGTGAAGGGCCAGCTCATGAAACATAACATACCTAACTAAGCATCATAGGGTAGCAGGTAAGGTATCAACAGTAGGGTACGAAAGCAGGCTATGCATCGGAATAGGATCTACCGGAACATCAACAGTAGCAAAATCTAATGCAAGAAAAAGAGAGAAATGAGTAGGCGATATCGGAATGATCAAGGGGGTTTGCTTGCCTGGAAGCTCTGCAGGGGGAAACTGGTCGTCTTCGACGTAGTCGTACCCGGTGTCGTCGGCAGTCTCGGGGTCTACCGGAGAAGAAGAGGGGAAGAAACAATAAATACAGAGCATACAAATGCAACACAGATGCATGACATGGCAGTATGGGTTGATAATCTGCTCTAATGCATCACTACGTATTTTAGGAGGAGCGGGAAAATATCCGGAAATATATCCCCAGCTCCCGGCAATTATCGGTATATTGATCCGGAGAGGAAGGTTCCATGTTCATCATGATAGGAGTGCTGGTCAAACATTTTGATAACATATTCGGATTCGTCATATTTTTGTGATCATTTTTCATATATAAAACTTTTTCATCCGTGCTACGGTTATTTTTCAATGAATTTCCAAAGTTTATTTGAATTTCTAGATTTTCTGAAATTAATATTATTATTTGGAATTTAAACAGAAAATACTTTTTTATACCCACTGTGGTGGCCAGGGGCCCAGTTGACCTAGTCAACTATACAGTCAGCAGGTCAACAGAGTCAAAGTTGACCTGGGTCAACCTGACAGGTGGGGCCCACCTGTCATAGACACATGTGTTAAACAGATCAATTAAATTAGTTTAACTAGTGGTGGGGCCCGGCTGTCAGTGTACTAGTTAATTAACAGAGTTAGTTTAGTTAATCTAATCTCTACAGTAGATGGCCCCACCGGTCAGTGGGCGTTAGGGACGGCTGTTAGCGGCTAATGGCCTGACGGGTGGGTCCCGCCGGCATTTAAACGCCGGCGCGCGCGCCGGTGACCATCCGAACGGCGGCGCGGCATGGGACATGGCCGGAAAATGGCTACGGTCGACTGTTTCGTCCATCGAGAACAGCTACGTGACGAGGGCGATGGCGCGCGTCAAGGGGAGGTAGCAGCGAGTGCGGTGGTGGCCGGAAACAGGGGCATCGGCGACCCATAGCGGCGGCCGGAGCACGGTGGACTCGGGTTCGAGCCCATGAACTCGCCCGAGATGAACCAGAGCACGCACACGTTGCCTGGGATCTCCAGGGACACGATGGAGGCGGCGGTTCAGCTTGAGGTGGGTGAACGCGACCGCAGCGCGTGCATCGGCGCCGACCGAAGCGCGACAATGGCACGCGACGTGGGCAGCTAGCTACGGCACAAACCCGAGCAAGCTAGACGAAGGGAAGGGCACAGAGCTCATCGAGGGGACGCACGGTGGTCCGGTGTTTGTTTAGTAGCGCAGAATCGAGGTGGATCAAGGCGGTGAAGCGGCGGCTACCGAAGAAGAGGATCGGCTCGATTCGGTCGTTGAAGAGCGCCCCAACACGAATTGATGAGCACAGGAGATGTAGCAGAGCACGGCGCACCTCCCAGACAAAGTCTCTGGGCGCGGGGACATCGGTGGCCGCGAGTTCGAGCAGCGCACGGCGATGGCCGCGTCGGGAGCTCCTCCAGATCGATGTGGAGGGCAATGGAGGAGGGGGAAGTGAGTAGGGTGGTGCCAGGGGGGTGGTTGGCGTCGTCCTTATCTCCTCCCGTCGCCCATACGGCTACACGCGTCGAGGAACGGCCGACGAGGAAGGCTCAACCATGGCCATGGCGACACGGCATGGGAGCAGGTAGAAGAAGGTGGGAGTGGGCTGGGCCGGCTGCTGTAGACTAAGGCCCAGTCAACAATGCCTTCTTTCTTTTTCTTTTTCATTTTCTGTTTTCATTTTTGCTTTCTGTTTTGCCTGTTATTTGGTTATCAAAAGAGTTCAGTAAAATATGTAGCTTTGCCACATAAGTACCTGGCAATATTCTGCATTGCCACAAAAAGGTTGAAGATTATTTGAATTGATTTAAATAGAAATGGTTTAAATGGGCTGATTTGGAACTGTTTTTGGAGGCTAGTTTCAAAATGAACCAACAAGTGATGTTGTTTTCCTTAACCATAATTACATATGGATTATTTACAAAAACATGAACTATTTAGTTTTCTTATTTGTGCAACTTTTATTTTCACTTGCAATTTGAATTTTAGTTTGAAGTGGAATGTGAAATGAGATATTAATCAAAGATGATCAAGCTTTGCAAAGCAGGGTGACTTGGCATGATTAACAGATGATCACAGTGGCTTAATACATGGGGGTGTACGAGCCCACATCGCTAATGGATGGGATTAGGATCTTTTATTCCGCACCTTTACTCTGGGATTCTGATTTCTCTTCTTTTCGGGTTAAAGATTTTACTGACTCTAACTCTACGTTCTCGTGATCACATTCCCCCAGAGAGCTGGATTACCTGCAATTATTCCTGTGAATATATGATGCATGATTCAATCACTGTCATTTGACATCTTTGAAATCTCCTTTGTTTCAGATGCATCCCGCAACGCAGCTCGCGTGCCAGACTATGGCTGTTGGTGCGACCGGATTCCCTGCTATCCTGGTCGACCTCTTGACCAGGCTGGGATACCAATGGTACCCTGAGTACACTGTTTACGGGGACCCCTTCGAGTTCAACCAGGAGCAGTACCGTGCCGTTGTTCGTATCTTCGATCGACGGGATAACTCCATCACTGAGTTGCACACCTTTCATGGTGTTGGCGAGACTGTTGATATGGCAGTCCATGATGCTGCCTATGTTGCTATCGCACATATTCGTGGAGAGCATCGTCGCTTGGATGATACCTGGTTCTGATACATCCCGTACGCCCCTGCTGATGATGAGAGTGGATACTACACTGGTGTCTGCACCCCTTACGTGCGACGTCGTTATGACCCGCAGGTCTTGATCCAGTACACTGAGGCTTTGGATCGCACTTCCCGAGCTCTTGCCGTCGAGTTGTACACCACTCGTGCTCGTCTTTACGACACTCTCACTCAGTTGCTACCCGCTGTCAGCGTGGGGATACATCTTGAGTACATCCTTTACCCGCGCAGGACAGAGATGCCACCAGGTGTTGCTTGGCCTGCTGTTGGAGGTTGCATCCCTCCACGTGGACCTATTCTCCCAGTTCAGGACCTGGTTCTGCATCAGAGTGTTCAAGGAGCGTAGGATCCTCGTATCGAGGGCACACTGCGTCATCACCTGTAGATGCCTGGCTTCAGTGGTTTTCTCCGACGTTGATGTAGCCTTTGCTATGTCCCGTTGTTGTATCCCTCCACCGCGTGCCTGCATGCCACCTAGTATGTCTAGTTATGTGTTTTCCGAACTCATGCTGTCCGTTTGTAACCGGCTATGTGTATGGATCTGTATGTCTTTAATGACTACTATTATGTATCTATTGCACTTCCTGCTCATTGTGCACGTTACATCATGAATGAAGCCATACACTTGTAATTGCTTTTACTAAACTACCCCTGTTAAATGTTAGCAGGATGGTTAGACCCGGTGGTCGTGGTCATGGTCGTGGCTGTGCTGCCAACTTTCCACCACCGCCAGATTACATGGCCGGTATGATGCAGCAGTTTGAGCTGAACCGTCAGTTTATGACTACGTTAATGGCTCAGTTTCCAAACCCGAATGCTAATCAGCACCAGCCTGCCCCAATAACTCTGCAAGAGTTTGTGCGCCTCAACCCTGCCACTTTCCGTAACTCAACTGAGCCACTTGATGCTGATGATTGGCTTCGTGACATCACCTACGAGATGGAGTCTGTGAATGTCGCCCCTGCCAGCTTTGTCAACTTTGCAAGCTACTTTCTGAAGGGTCCCGCTGCTCAATGGTGGGATAGCCACAGGCGTTCACTACCTACTAGAACAGTCATCACTTGGCTAGAATTTCAGATTGCCTTCCGTGCCCGTCACATTCCTCAGGGAATTATGGACAGGACGAAGAGAGAATTCCGCAACCTCACTCAGGGCAGTAAGACTGTGGATGCTTATCAGCAGGAGTTCATTGAATTATCCCGCTATGCTAAAGACGATGTTAACACCGATCCTCACAAGTAGGAGAAGTTCCGTGATGGTCTGCACCCAAACATCAAACTTGCGCTCATTGTTCATGACTTCACCGACTTTGCCACCCTGGTGAACAAGGCCATTCAGCAAGAGACCGCTTAGATGGAACACAAGGAGTCGCTTAAGCGCAACCGTGATGTTGGCTCATCTTCGGGCATATCGGGACAGAAGCGTCGAGTGTGGATCCCCCACAACGTGTACCATCAAGCTGCCCCTGCACCAAGGCCTTCTTATGCTGCACCTCGTCTGCCTCCTGCACCACCAAGACAGCTGAGACTTCAAACTGCATCGCCCTATGCTCCTGCTCCCCGCCCCAATGATGGACTGTGCTTCAAGTGTGGCCGCCCAGGTAACGATGCCAGAGATTGTCATCAGAACCAGAACCAAACTGGCACTTCCTTCAACCGGTCGTGGCAACGGCCGTGGATATAATCAGCCTCACAACTATAATGCCAGACCTTTTGCTTATGGTTGTGGCCAGGCTAATCACGTTGACATTGAAGAAGTTCAGAATGAGCCAGCTACTATGATGGGTACTCTTCTCGTTAACTCAGTACTGATGTCTACTACACAACTTGTTCTTGTAGACTCGTGTTGGGCCTCCAAGCGCAGAGGTTTGTAGGACAGTAGCAATTTTCCCTCAAGTGGATGACCTAAGGTTTATCAATCCGTGGGAGGCGTAGGTTGAAGATGGTATCTCTCAAGCAACCCTGCAACCAAATACAAGAAATCTCTTGTGTCCCCAACACACCGAATACAATGGTAAATTGTATAGGTGCACTAGTTCGGCGAAGATATGGTGATAAAATTGTAGTATGGATAGTAGATATAGGTTTTTGTAATCTGAAAATATAAAAACAGCAAGGTAGCAAAAAGTAAACAGGCATAAAAACGGTATTGCAATGCTTAGAAACAAGGCCTAGGGTTCATACTTTCACTAGTGCGATCTCCCAACATTGTTGACATATTTGAATCATATGTAAATCCCTCACGTGCGACAAAGAGTTCACTCTAAAGTCACAAATAGCGGAGAACAAATGAAGAAATTGTTGTAGGGTATGAAACCACCTCAAAGTTATCCTTCGCGATCAATCTTATGAGCCATCCCCATTAATTGTCACGAACAGCCCTAGAGTTCGTACTAGAATAACACCTTAAGATACACATCAACCAAAACCCTAATGTCACCTAGGCACTCCAATGTCACCATGAGTACCCACGGGTTTGATTATACGATATGCATCACACAATCTCAGATTCATCTATTCAAACCAACACAAAGAAATTCAAAGAGTGCCCCAAAATTTCTACCGGAAAGTCAAGACGAAAACGTCTACCAACCCTTATGCATAAATCCCCAAGGTCACGGAACCCGCAAGTTGATCACCAAAACATACATCAAGTGACTCAAGTGAATATCCCATTGTCACCACAGATATCCATATGCAAGACATACATCAAGTGTTCTCAAATTCTTAAACACTCAATCCGATAAGAAAACTTCAAAGGGAAAACTCAATTCATCACAAGAAGATAGAGAGGGGAAAACTCCATATGATTCATCTATATCAACAAAGCTCGCGATACATCAAGATCGTGCCATCTCAAGAACACGAGAGAGAGAGAGAGATCAAACACATAGCTACTAGTACAAACCCTCAGCCCCGAGGGCGAACTACTCCCTCCTCGTCATGGAGACCACCTGGATGATGAAGATGGCCTCCGGTGATGATTCCCCCCACCGGCGGGGTGCCGAAAAAGGGCTGTAGATTAGATCGTGGAGGTACAGAGGCTTCCGGCGGCGTAAAAACTCATTTAGGTTAACTTTCGGGGGTTTCTGAATATATATGATTTTTTGGCGTTGGAATCACGTGAAGAAGGGCCACAGGGGGCCCACGAGGCACCAGGGCACGCCTGAGGGTGGGTGGCACGCCCTGGTGGCTCGTGGAGCCCCTGTGGGTCTTCTGGCCTCCTCCCAAAGCTTCTAGTGTTTATCTTGGCCAATAAAAAATCTCCAAAAAGTTTCGTGGCATTTGGACTTCGTTTGGTATTTATTTTCTGTAAAACAAAAACAGGGCAGAAAACAGCAACTGGCACTGGGCACTAGGTCAATATGTTAGTCCATGAAAATCATATAAAATCCATATAAAAGTGCACCAAAATCATACAAAACTATAATAAACATGGCATGAATACTTCATAAATTATAGATACGTTGGAGATGTATCAGCATCCCCAAGCTTAATTCCTGCTCGTCCTCGAGTAGGTAAATGATAAAAGAAATAATTTATGAAGTGTGAATGCTAGCATAGTGCATAAGTTTGAACAATAATAATTTCAATCACTTTTCCTAGCTTCATAACAGCAACTTTTTCTCATAAAAGTCATCATGATAAAGTAGCAATTAAAAACAGAAATTTTGATGTGGAATGCTACCTATCATAATCATCATATAATCTTTTCTTTTGTTGCATGGACATTGGACTTGAATAATTAAAAGCAAGATCATTATTATAACAGCAACATTTATTATCATAAAACTTCTCATGAGCAAGTAACAATTCATCATAACAATGAAGTATAAGGCATAAACTTTCTTGTAAACTAACAAACTATTCTAGTCAACAATGCAATTGCAATTCATCATATTTTCAGGAAGGGTCTCATGTAGGAGCTTTTTAGCAAGTCCACAAACTCAACCATCATTTAGTCTTCTATGATTGCTAACACTCACGACATATATATGGAGCAAAAAGTTTCAGCCAGACACATAGAAAGATAGGGGCTTATAATTTCGCCTCCCAACTTATTCACCTGAAGGGTGATGTTAACAATAATAACTCATGATCACTCATATCCAACTAGATATATATGCCTAGATCTTCCCCACCACATGATGCTTGCAAAAGAGAAAAATAAAAAGGAATAGAGGAGAACACTATTGACTCTTGCATAAAAAATAAATACATAAAAGTAAATGCATAGAAGTAAAAGATAGGCCCTTCGCAGAGGAAAGCAGAGGTTGTCATGCACTTTTTATTTTTGGATGCACAAGCCCTTAATGCAAAGGAACGTCACGTTATATTGCCCCTTGTGATAGCAACCTTTATTATGCAATCCGTCGCTTTTATTTCTTTACCATCACAAGTTCGTACAACGCTTATTTTCCCTTACAATAAAAGATCATACATATTTTAGGAGCAATTTTTATTGCTTTTTGCACCGATGACAACTTACTTGAAGGATCTTATTCAATCCATAGGTAGATATAGTGGACTCTCATGACATGAAACTGGGTTTAAGGGTTTTGGATGCACAAGTAGTATCTCTACTTGGTGCGGATTTTGGGCTAGCAAAGATATTGAGCAAGCACCACATGTTAGAGGATCTATGACAATATAGCTTGTATGTGAATATAAACAAACATAATTCATTACGTTGTCTTCCTTGTCCAACGTCAACAATTTGAAATAAAATACTTAATGGGGGCTCACAATCATAAAAGATGTCCAAGATAGTGTATTTGCATGTGATTCTTCTCTTCCCTTATTAATTCTTTCATGAATTTCACCATTGACCAGTGCTATGCTTGTTAACTTTCAATAAATTTTACCACTTATACTTTTCTTTATGTAATGTCATTACTTTCCATAAGATTAGCATATGATCTCTTTCATTATTTTCATTGCAAGGAATCACACTTATCATATCCAATGATCTATATGAAAGTTTTTATTATATCCTTCTCGAATATTCATCTTGGGACCAAATTCATATCTTGTGCAAATTACCATTACTATTATTAACTCTCAAAAAGATATAAGTAAAGCATGAGAATTAATGAAAAACTACTCCAAAATATATAAGCGAAGATCAATGAGTAGTGAAACAATGAAGTAGCTATGTAAGGACTCTCTCTCATTTAAAAGGTTTCAGATCTTGATATTTTATTCAAACAGCAAGCAAAACAAAGACACAACCAAGTATAGCACACATTATGTGAACAAGTAAAAACTTGGGTTCAATCGAGACTAACTGATAGTTGATGAAGAAAAGTGATGGGATGCCTACCGGGGCATCCCCAAGCTTGAATGCTTGATACTTCTTGGAATATTAACTTGGGGAGCCTTGGGCATCCCCAAGCTTGAACTCTTGTGTCTTGTTAATTCTTCTCATATAATAGTTTCCCTAAGTTTCAAAAACTTCATCCACACAAAACTTGACAAGAACTTGTGAGATATGTTAGTATAAATCCACTCAAAACCTCAACATTCTCTACTGTAGCAAATCACTAAAATTATAATTAAACATTGAATACTAAACGCCTCTGCATATTTAATACTCCTATCCTCAAATAGAATCATTAAACAAGCCAACATATGCAAACAATGCAAACATAACAGCAATCTGCCTAAACAGGACAGTCTGTAAAGGATAATTAAGAATCCATACTTAGATAACTCAAAAAAATCTGAAAATTTACCACACTAGAAATAATTTATCAAAGTTGACTGTGTCAAAATTTCAAGATTTTATGACATTCTGACATTTCTGGGCAATTTAATCAATAGCAGCAAACTTTCTGTTTTGAAACAGCAACTCATAAACTTGCAAACTGGGCATAGTAAAGGCTATAATTGGCATTTTATTGAACTAAAAGATACAAAACATGATTATTGATGACACAAAGCAAATATTAACAGAAGAAAATGACGCTCCAAGAAAAACTCATATTATGTGACGAATAAAAATATAGCTCCAAGTGAGGCTACCGATAGTGTTGAAGACGAAAGAGGGGATGCCTTCCGGGGCATCCCCAAGCTTAGGTGCTTGAGTCTTCCTTGAGTATTATCTTGGGGTGCCTCGGGCATCCCCAAGCTTAGAGTCTTGCCACTCCTTATTCTCCTCATATTGATATCTCACCCAAAACTTGAAAACTACAATCACACAAAACTTAACGGAACTTCGTGAGAACGGTTACTATGATAAAGAATAAACCATCACTTAGGTACTGTCCAAGACAAGATTCACAATTGTTCTCATATAATGCCTACTGTATTATATCATTCCCACAATTTATATCTCATAATATAAGCTATGGAAACATTAAAACAAGCAAACTATGCATTGAAAACAGAATCTGTCAAAAACAGAACAGTCTGTAATGATCTGAGCAACTACCATACTTCTGGAACTCTAAAAATTCTGAAACATTAGGAAAACGGTAAAAATTTGCATATCAATACTGTGTAAAAATTTCAGAATTTTTTGACGCACCGGTAAAATCTGGGAAATTAAACACTGGAGGCAAAAGTTTCTGTTTTTGCACAGAATTGAATCAACAAGTATCCACGCTATCCCAAAGGTTTTACTTGGCACTTTATTGAAAGAAAACATATAAAACATGATTACGACAGTAGCTTAATCATGTGAACACACAAAAACAGTAGGTATAAATATTGGGTTATCTCCCAACAAGCGGTTTTCTTTAAAGCCTTTTAGCGAGGCATGATGGTTTCAATGATGCTCGCATAAAAGTAAAGATTTGAAACACAAAGAGAGCATCATGAAGCATATGACTAGCACATTTAAGTCTAACCCAATTCCTATGCATAGTGATTTTGTGAGAAAACAATTTTTGGGAGCAAGAATCAACTAGCATAGGAAGGCAAAACAAGCATAGCTTCAAAACTTTCAACATATAGAGAGGAAACTTGATATTATTGAGATATGTAAAAGCATATATTCCTCTCTCATAATAATTTTCAGTAGCATCATGAATGAATTCAAAAATATAGCTGTCACATAAAGCATTCTTTTCATGACCTACAAGCATAGGATTTTTATTACTCCCCACATAAGCAATTTTCTTCTCATCAATAATAGTGGGAGCAAATTCAATGAAATAACTATCATGTGATACTTGATTGGCATAATCCAATTGAAAATTAAAATCATGATGACAAGTTTCATAGTTATCATTATTCTTTATAGCATACATGTCATCACAATAATCATCATAGATAGCAACTTTGTTGTCATAATCAATTGGAACCTCTTCCAAAATAGTGGATTCACCATTAAATAAAGTTGTGACCTCTCCAGATCCACTTTTATCATTATAATTGTCATAAATAGCAGGCATACTTTCATCATAACAAATTTACACATCAAAACTTGGGGGACTAAAAATATCAGCTTCATCAAACATTGCATCCCCAAGCTTGTGGCTTTGAATATCATTAGCATCATGGATATTCAAAGAATTCATACTAGCAACATTGCAATCATGCTCATCATTCAAATATTTTATGCCAAACATTTTATTGAATTTTTCTTCTATCAATTGAGCACAATTATCGGAATCCTTATTTTCAAGAAAGACATTATAAAGATGAATAATATGAGGCAACCTCAATTCCATTTTTTTATAGTTTTCTTTTTATAAAACCAAACTAGTGATAAAACAAGAAACTAAAAGATTCGATTGCAATATCTAAAGATATACCTTCAAGCACTCACCTCCCCGGCAACGGCGCCAGAAAAGAGCTTGATGTCTACTACACAACTTGTTCTTGTAGACTCGTGTTGGGCCTCCAAGCGCAGAGGTTTGTAGGACAGTAGAAATTTTCCCTCAAGTGGATGACCTAAGGTTTATCAATCTGTGGGAGGCGTAGGTTGAAGATGGTATCTCTCAAGCAACCCTGCAACCAAATACAAGAAATCTCTTGTGTCCCCAACACACCCAATACAATGGTAAATTGTATAGGTGCACTAGTTCGGCGAAGAGATGGTGATAAAATTGTAGTATGGATAGTAGATATAGGTTTTTGTAATCTGAAAATATAAAAACAGCAAGGTAGAAAAAAGTAAACGGGCATAAAAACGGTATTGCAATGCTTAGAAACAAGGCCTAGGGTTCATACTTTCACTAGTGCGATCCCCCAACATTGTTGACATAGTTGAATCATATGTAAATCCCTCACGTGCGACAAAGAGTTCATTCTAAAGTCACAAATAGCGGAGAACAAACGAAGAAATTGTTATAGGGTACGAAACCACCTCAAAGTTATCCTTCGCGATCAATCTTATGAGCCATCCCCATTAATTGTCACGAACAGCCCTAGAGTTCGTACTAGAATAACACCTTAAGATACACATCAACCAAAACCCTAATGTCACCACGAGTACCCACGGGTTTGATTATACGATATGCATCCCACAATCTCAGATTCATCTATTCAAACCAACACAAAGAACTTCAAAGAGTGCCCCAAAGTTTCTACCGGAAAGTCAAGACGAAAACGTGTGCCAACCCGTATGCATAAATCCCCAAGGTCACGGAACCCGCAAGTTGATCACCAAAACATACATCAAGTGACTCAAGTGAATATCCCATTGTCACCACAGATATCCATATGCAAGACATACATCAAGTGTTTTCAAATTCTTAAACACTCAATCCGATAAGAAAACTTCAAAGGGAAAACTCAATTCATCACAAGAAGATAGAGAGGGGAAAACTCCATATGATTCATCTATATCAACAAAGCTCGCGATACATCAAGATCGTGCCATCTCAAGAACACGAGAGAGAGAGAGATAGATCAAACACATAGCTACTGGTACAAACCCTCAGCGCCGAGGGTGAACTACCCCCTCCTCGTCATGGAGACCGTCGGGATGATGAAGATGGCCTCCGGTGATGATTCCCCCCTCTGGCAGGGTGCCGGAAAAGGGCTGTAGATTAGATCGTGGAGGTATAGAGGCTTGCGGTGGCGTAAAAACTCATCTAGGTTAACTTTCGGGGGTTTCTGAATATATATGATTTTTTGGCGTTGGAATCACGCGAAGAAGGGCCACAGGGGGCCCACGAGGCACCAGGGCGTGCCTGGGGGTGGCGCGCCCTGGTGGCTCGTGGAGCCCCTGTGGGTCTTCTGGCCTCCTCCCGAAGCTTCTAGTGTTTATCTTGTCCAATAAAAAATCTCCAAAAAGTTTCATGGCATTTGGTCTTCGTTTGGTATTGATTTTCTGTAAAACAAAAATAGGGCAGAAAACAGCAACTGGCACTGGGCACTAGGTCAATATGTTAGTCCATGAAAATCATATAAAATCCATATAAAAGTGCACCAAAATCATACAAAACTATAATAAACATGGCATGAATACTTCATAAATTATAGATACGTTGGAGACGTATCAAGTACCAGCTTCTGTTCTATTTGATTCAGGAGCATCGCATTCATTTATATCAGAAAGTTTTGCATTCATGCATGGCATAACGTATGAACAGATGCATACCCCGTTAGTGGTTAACACTCCCGGATCCCAATGTCAAGCCTCCATGATTAGCTATGATGTCCCCGTTGAAATTGAAGGATTGGAATTCCTTGTTTCTCCTATCATTCTGAAGTCTTCCAACATAGACCTCATTCTGGGAATGGATTGGTTGAAAGCTCATATTGTTTCAATCGATTGTGCCACAAAAGTCGTCCAGCTCCTACACCCTTTCGACCAGATAGTAAACGACACTACTCGAGTTGTTCGAAATGCCGAAGCCCAAATTTATGCTTTAAATGCATTGAACGCTTCACCTCTTGAGGGAATCAAGAACGTTCTAGTCGTTCACGATTTCCTAGAAGAACTTCCGGGAGTACCCTCTGTTAGAGCTGTCGAGTTCGTCATCGACTTGAAACCAGGCACTACTCCTATTGCTAAGCGCCCCTACAAGATGCCGCCGCATGAACTCCTTGAAATTAAGGAGGAAATCGACAAATCACTTCGAAAGGGTTTCATTCGCCCAAGTTCTTCCGCTTGGGGAGCACCTTCTCTCTTTGTTAAGAAAAATGATGGTATGAATCGGTTGGTCTAGGACTACTGACCTATTAACCAGGCGACAATTCAGAACAAATACCCGCTTCCCTGAATCAATGATCTATATGATCAACTCGCTGGCTCCTCTGTATTCTCTAAACTCGATTTGAGGTTAGGTTACCACCAGATCCGAGTTCGTAAAGAGGATATTCCGAAGACAGCTTTCGTTACTCATTATGGTTCTTACGAGTACACCGTCATGTCTTTCGGCTTAACCAATGCTCTAGCCACTTTTTCTCGATTGATGAATTATATGTTCATGGAATACCTCGACAAGTTCGTCATGGTTTATCTAGATGATATCCTTGTACATTCCAAGAATGAAGAAGAACATGCCGAACATCTTCGGCTTGTATTGGAGAAGCTTCGAGAACATCAGCTATATGCCAAATACTCCAAATGTGAATTCTGGTTATCTGAGGTGACCTATCTTGGTCATGTGATTTCCAAAGATGGTGTTGCAGTTAACCCCGAACGAGTTCAAGCTATTCTTGATTGGACTCCTCCGCAGAATGTCAAGCAAGTTAGAAGTTTTCTCGGACTCACCAGCTATTGCCGCCGTTTCGTCGAGAACTTCTCCAAGATTGCAAAGCCATTGACTGATCTGGTCCACAAGGGCAAGCAGTTTGAGTGGACAGAAAAGTGCCAAGAAAGTTTTCAGACGCTTAAAGACAGATTGACCTCTGCCCCAGTGCTTGCTCCCCCATATTCTCATAAGGACTTCGTGATTTACTGTGACGCATCCCGTCAAGGATTAGGCTGTGTCCTAATGCAAGAGCGCAAAATAACTGCTTATGGCTCTTGTCAGTTGCATCCTCACGAAGATAAGTATCCAACACATGATCTCGAACTTGCAGCGGTTATTTATGCTCTGAAGCTGTGGCGACATTACCTCCTCGGTAATCGTTGCGAGATATACACAGACCATAAAAGTCTGAAATATATGTTTACTCAGCCAGATTTGAATCTCCTTCAGCAAAGATGGATGGAGACAATAGCCGATTACAACATGGATATTTCGTTTACCCCTGGCAAAGCTAATGTTATGGCCGATGCTTTGAGCCACAAATCTTATTGCAACAACCTCATGGTTCAGCAAGCTCAACCCTCTCTTTATGAAGAACTCCGCAAGTTGAACCTTCACATTGTTCCTCAAGGTTCTGTCAATAACCTAGTTGTTGAGCCAGATCTTGAGCGCCGCATCAAGACTTCTCAGAAGCTTGACCCTGAAGTCGACAAGATCAAGCTCGATCTCTCAACCGGAAAGCCCTCAGATTTCTCTCTTGATAATGATCGTACCTTGTTCTTCAAGGGTCATTTTGTTGTCCCTTCGAAAGGCAACATGGATACAACCTCGGATTTTATGAAAGAAGCTCATGACACACCTCTATCTATTCATCCGGGTAGTACCAAGATGTATCAGGATATTCGTCAGAGAAACTGGTGGCCTAATATGAAGCAAGACATTGCTAGGTATGTTGCTGAATGTGACGTTTGCCGTCGCATCAAAGCAGAACCCCAAAGGCTTGCCGGAGTTCTGCAACCACTTACTATTCCTGAATGGAAATGGAACAAGGTTGAAATGGATCTCATCACTGGTCTTCCCAAATCGCAAAAGGGTCATGATGCTATTCTTGTCATCATCGACTGACTCTCCAAGGTTGCTCACTTCCTGCCAGTCAAGGAGACGATCACTGCTAGTCAGTTAGCAGACTTATATGTTTTCAGAATTGTGTCACTCCACGGAGTTCCGCTAGAGATCAGTTCAGACCGTGGCAGCCTCTTTACCTTAAAGTTCTGGGAAAGTTTTCAAGAAGCTATGGGAACTCATCTCTCCTTTAGCACAGGTTATCACCCCCAGTCCCAAGGCCAAGTTGAACAAGTCAACCAAATCCTTGAAGATATGCTTCGTGCCTATGTCATCTCATTTGGCAAGAAATGGGAGGAATCTCTCCCGTATGCTGAATTCTCTTACAGCAATAGCTATCAATCTAGCCTGAAGATGGCACCCTTTGAAGTTCTATATGGACGTAAGTGCCGAACCCCTCTGAATTGGTCAAAAGCTGGAGAACGGCCACTCTTTGGTCCGGATATTATCCAGCAAGCTGAAGAACAAGTCCGTATTGTTCGTGAACATCTGAAGACAGCTCAGTCCTGTCAGAAAAGCAATTACGACCGTAAGCACAAGGAAATGGTCTATCAACCTGGCGAACAGGCTTACCTTCGTGTCACTCCGATGAAGGGCACTCATCGTTTCGGGATCAAGGGCAAGTTAGCTCCCCGCTACATCGGCCCATTCCGTATTCTCGCCAAACGTGGATATGTGGCATATCAATTGGAATTGCCGCCGAAGCTTTTTCGGGTTCACAATGTCTTCCATGTGTCGCAACTCCGCCGCTGCTTCAAGTATCCTATCCATGGAGTAGATCATGAAATGCTTGAATTGCAAGATGATCTCTCTTATCAAGAACGTCCACTCCGTATTCATGATCAAGCTAAACATCAAACCCGTCAGAAGGCAATCAAGTTTCTTAAAGTTCAGTGGTCAAACCATTCTGAAGATGAAGCCACCTGGGAACGCGAGGATCGTCTACGTGATGAATACCCCGATCTTTTTCCTTCTACCTCTTAATTCTCGGGACGAAAATTTCTTTTAGAGGAGGAGAGTTGTAACACCCCCATGTATTAAGCCACTGTGATCATCTGTTAATCATGCCAAGTCACCCTACTTTGCAAAGCTTGATCATCTTTAATTAATATCTCATTTCAAATTTCACTTCAAACTAAAATTCAAATTGCAAGTGAAAATAAAAGTTGCACAAATAAGAAAACTAAATAGTTCATGTTATTGTAAATAATCCATATGTAATTATGGTTAAGGAAAACAACATCACTTGTTGGTTCATTTTGAAACTAGCCTCCAAAAACAGTACCAAATCAGCCCATTTAAACCATTTCTATTTAAATCAATTCAAATCAATTCAAATCAATTCAAATAATCTTCAACCTTTTTGTGGCAATGCAGAATATTGCCAGGTACTTATGTGGCAAAGCTACATATTTTACTAAACTCTTTTGATAACCAAATAAAAGGCAAAACAGAAAGCAAAAATGAAAACAGAAAAAGAAAAAGAAAAAGAAAGAAGGCACTGTTGACTGGGCCTTAGTCTACAGCAGCCGGCCCAGCCCACTCCCACCTTCTTCTACCTGCTCCCGCGCCGTGTCGCCATGGCCGTGGCTGAGCCTTCCTCGTTGGCCGTTCCTCGACGCGTGTAGCCGTAGGGATGACGGGAGGAGCTCCCGACGCGGCCGTCACCGTGCGCTACTCGAACTCACGGCCACCGGTGTCCCCGCGCCCGGAGACTTTGTCTGGGAGGTGCGCCGTGCTCCGCTACATCTCCTGCGCTCATCAGTTCGTGTCGGGGCTCTCTTCAACGACCGAATCTAGCCGGTCCTCTTCTTCGGTAGCCGCCGCTTCACCGCCTTGATCCACCTCGATTCTATGCTACTAAACATCTACCGGACCACCGTGTGTCCCCTCGGTGAGCTCCGCACCCTTCCCTTCCTCTAGCTTGCTCGGGTTTGTGCCGTAGCTAGCTGTCCACATCGCACGCCATTGCCGCGCTTTGGTCGGCGCCGATGCACGCGCTGCGGTCGCGTTCGCCCACCTCAAGCTGAACCGCCGCCTCCATCGTGTCCCTGGAGATCCCAGGCAATGCGTGCGCACTTTGGTTCGTCTCGGGCGAGTTCTTGGGCTCGAACCCGAGTCCACCGTGCTCCGGCCGCCGCTATGGGTCGCCGATGCCCCTGTTTCCGGCCACCACCGCACTCGCTGCTACCTCCCCTGGACGCGCGCCATCGCCCTCGTCACGTAGCTGCTCTCGGTGGACCAAACGGTCGACCGTAGCCATTTTCCGGCCATGTCCCGCGCCGCGCCGCCGTTCGGATGGTCACCGGCGCGCGCGCCGGCGTTTAAATGCCGGTGGGACCCACCCGTTAGGCCATTAGCCGCTAACAGCCGTCCCTAACGTCCACTGACCGGTGGGGCCATCTACTTTAGAGATTAGATTAACTAAACTAACTCTGTTAATTAACTAGTACACTGACAGCCGGGCCCCACCACTAGTTAAACTAATTTAATTGATCTGTTTAACACATGTGTCTATGACAGGTGGGCCCCACCTGTCAGGTTGACCCAGGTCAACTTTGACTCTATTGACCTGCTGACTGTATAGTTGACTAGGTCAACTGGGCCCCTGGCCCCACCCGTCATCCACTGTGGCTAGCCCACAGTGGGTATAAAAAAGTATTTTCTGTTTAAATTTGAAATAATAATATTAATTTCAGAAAATCCAGAAATTCAAATAAACTTTGGAAATTCATAGAAAAATAACCGTATCTCGGATGAAAAAGTTTTATATATAAAAAATGATCAGAAAAATATGACGAATCCGAATATGTCATCAAAATGCTTGACCATCACTCCTATCATGCTGAACATGGAACCTTCCCCTCCGGATCAATATACCGATAATTGCCGGGAGCTGGGGAAATATTCCCGGATATTTTCCCGCTCCTCCTAAAATACGTAGTGATGCATTAGAGCACATTATCAACCCATACTGCCATGTCATGCATCTGTGTTGCATTTGTATGCTCTGTATTTATTGTTTCTTCCCCCTCTTCTTCTCCGGTAGACCCCGAGACTGCCGACGACACCGGGTACGACTATGTCGACGACGACCAGTTTCCCCCTGCAGAGCTTCCAGGCAAGCAAACCCCCTTGATCATTCCGATATCGTCTACTCTTTCTCTCTTTTGCTTGCATTAGATTTTGCTACTGTTGATGTTCCGGTAGATCCTATTCCGATGCATAGCCTGCTTTCGTACCCTACTGTCGATACCTTACCTGCTGCCCTATGATGCTTAGTTAGGTATGTTATGTTTCATCAGCTGGCCCTTCACCCTTGTCCGTTTGCCATGCTTTGTTATCGGGCCGTGATCACTCTGGGCGAGGATCACGGATATGTTTGCATTATTGCAATACTTATAAAACGCTAAAGTCGGGTCGTCCCCAAGGGTACCCGCGAGAGATACTGTGGCGGCTGGCTGTTTAGCGGTACCACCCAGGATGTGCTGGTAGCTCCGGACTTGTCCCGACAGCCAACGCATAAGATACACTTTAGTCGGAGCGACAGGGCAGGCGGAGACCACCTAGGAAAGAGGTGGGCCTGATCCCTGGGCATGGTCCGCGAGTTACCAAGTCGGAACGACCGAAGCACTGGTCATCTCCGCGAGCTACTAATAATGCGTTAACGGATTGGGTATTTGGTCTGAGTAGGCCACTGGCCTTTTCGCACTAACCACCATGCGGGAAAACGGTTATGGGGCCCTCGGCATCGTAAGTTCCTCCCGAAAGCTCTGTTAGATGTCACAATTGAGCGACATGCGCCCGGGTGAGCTGGTTACTTCTGCTGGTGTTTCCACAGTCGCGCTTGGTCCAGGCCGCGTTCGCAACGCGCAGGAGTGCTTTGGGCGATTGGCCCATGACCCCTTCATGCTTAGGGTTTAGACCGGCGTGCTGACCTCTCTGGAGAGCTTAGGTAGGACTACGGCATGTCGATCATTCGAGGCCGGGCATCACCCAGCAAGTGTGTCCGGCCAGAGGGAATCGAGCGTGTTGGGTAACAGTAGTGCACCCCTACAGGCAAGTTAATCTATTCGAATAGCCGTGTCCACGGTAACAGGACGCTCGGAGTTGTATCCCGATCCACTACAACTATAAATGGTTACTGGATTGTTACTAAACTATTATAACTACTCTCGGGATCGCTTTCTCGCCGAGTAGTCGAGAAAGGATCCCAGGGTTTGACTTCCATATACATATTACTATATTATATATTCGATACTCCCTTCTGATGCTGCAAGATGCTAGTCTTCGACATGATAGGCTTTCCCCCTTCTACTCTGGCATTTCTGCAGTTAGTCCAAAGATATAGTCCCATTCCTTTGATACCGATGCATGCTTAGCATAGTTCTGATGTAAGTCTTGCGAGTACTTCGGATGAGTACTCACGGCTGCTTTGCTACCTTTTTCCTCCACCCGATTACTGCGTTCAGATGACGGAGCCCAGGAGCCGGAGATCCCCACCAGAGATCTAGTTGTCGTTGTTATGCTCGGCCTTCTTAAGGCAAACTTGTCTAATTATGTCTGTACTCAGATAATATTTGCTTTCTGACTTATGTATTCAGGTCCTCGTGACCCCTGGCTTGTAATATAAAGATTTATGATTAAATTTGTGTATTAGAGTTGTGTTGTGATATCTTTCCGTGAGTCTCTGATCTTGATCGTGCATGTTGCGTGTATGATTAGTGCACGGTCGAGGCGGGGGCGTCACAATATGTTTGTGCTAGAAATAATTAAACTCCTGATAGTTTATATTTATTGTTTACATTACTTGTTTATCATTACCGCACTAATGACTCGTTGTGATGCTATATGGAGGTAGGCTGTTATACTTGTATGTTAATGCTCTCGTCTTTATTATGCATTACTGCGGATTTTGCAATGATAAAGAATGTGATTTAATAATAACAACAACCTCCTCCGTCGGCTAGATCGAGTCATAATGCCACTGAACCGAGCTTACCAGTGCAGCCACATTTGCCTTTGTGGGAAGGCCCTGACTCGGGCTACCGTTTGCACTCTTATCGGTATCACCAAAGAGGGAAGGTTATGCGTGCGTGCTACCCCTGACCCGGTAGGCGGCGATAATCTTGTGAGCCCAGTTTGGTTTGTGCACGGGTTCCGACGGAGACAGTTTTTAGCCACGAGGTGGCGTGTGTCGTGAAGCGACGCAAGGGGCCACCCAGGACGTGCCTGAGAGGATGTCGGTGATACGATATTAGTGTCATGCGGTAAACCAGTTTTGTTGGACGAATGTCCATGGTGTGGGTAAAGTGCGCGACCTCTGCAGAGTGTAAGAATCTATTCGAATAGCCGCGTCCACGATATTGGACACTGTTCTTACTAGGTCACACTATTTGGTCTGTGTCGAGTCTGGAGAAATGAACCATATGATGTTGCTAATAATGAACCGGAGAAAGGTAAACTTTATCGGACTTGCAATGCAGGTGCATGGACAACGAATGATGTCAGGAATATGAGAATATTTGGAATATGAATTCATTACTTGATATGCTTTATCTTCGTCATACGGTATTTACCTTAGTAGTTATCTTGCTAGATAATTATGTCATGACATGATAGTTAATGTTGTTAAGATAATTGATGCATGCTTGAATGTCATGAATTGCTTTGCTTGGTGTATATGTTGGTATGGTTTGCTTGCGAGTACATTCAAAAGTACTCAGCGGCCTTTAACGTGGCCAGGTTCACCTAAGGATCCGTCTTCCCCAGTGAGAGGCCGGAGCGTTCGCGGGCTAGAAGAGTAACCTAGTCAGATCTCTGTAGATTGGAGCCGCTCCAAGTCCGTGATGCCTTAGATAATGCTTTTCCGCTGCCCCATCTTTGTAACCATGATGTATTATTCCAGCCACAATGGCTAATAAATATATTCTTATTACAGTTGTGCCTATGTTCATGATACTTATTGTAAACTCGCACGCCAGAGTGATTTCCTGGGCTGCTGTGTGCGGCGACCGTCTGGCTACAGTGGTATTCAGGCGGGGCGCGCACAACTTCTCGTGGAGGCACGGATTTGCTTTCGCGAGAGGCACGGTCGTGCCTTTCGGAAAGGGAAAAAACGCGTTTTTCTTTTTTTTTTCCGCGAGTGGCACGGTCGTGCCTCTCCAAAAACGGAAAAACGCGGTATTTTTTCCGTGAGAGACACAGATTTACTTCTCGTGGAGGCACAGATTTGCTTCCGCAAGAGGCACAGTCGTGCCTCTCGAAAAGGGAAAAAAGTGCTCCCGGTTCGTTTTTTTTTGTCTGGGATTTTTCATGGAAAAAAAATTCGTCGAAATCTATCAACATGAGATCTAATTTTGAAAATTTCGACGCGAGGAAGCCAACGGTGAAAACAGTTCAAAATTTGAACGCACGGTTTGAGAGATAAAACGTTTTAAATAAACGGATCTACGAAAAAAAGGGAAAACTATCAGATTGCGACAAGTGGCGCACTTGCAGGGTGACACCTTTCGCAACTTGGGGTGGGAGTGATTTGGCCCCAAAAGGAGCGCGCCACCGGTGGGTACTGGGAGAGCATGTGGCGGTAGTCTGAGAAGGCCGAGGCCGATCCTCTTCGTAACGCTAATCTAATTTTCAGGGAACTTGACTTGCACATAACATAGGTACCTTATTCACCGGAACAACTCAACGACAAAGGTACACCACCACACCACACCACACCACACATACGTACGTGCCAGCAACAGCAAGAATTCAGTTCATAGTTACTCAGGCGTGCGATGCATGTGCGAGCTGGTCCAGCTCGGCGACCAACGCGGCGGCGTGCTCCGCCCTGACGCACTGCGTCAGCAGCCTCTCGCCGTGAAACTCATTTGTTCGCTCGTTCAGTTTAACTAGCAAAAACTGGGTCTGTTCATTAAGAAGCGAGCTATGCTCGTGAGCTGCGAGCTTTTGGAGCACGAACGGGGGGCCTCGTCCGGGCCCATCCCGGGCAAGACCGAAAAGGAGCGCGCCATCGGTGGGTACTGGACACACACACAAGAAGCCCAAGTCGCCACAGCAAAAGCCTTCCCCTGTTGTGAGGTCATCCTCTATTCTTAAATAGATGCCTCCCACTAAGAAATTTTCCTGCGCTCCGGTGATGCCACGTCATTGGCTGACGTCGTGTTACTTTTTTTCTCCCTGGTGCCACTTCTCCTCCGCACGGTCGCCTCTATTTCCTCAGAACGATTGCCTCTCTTTTTAGGCAAAGCGCGATCGCCTCTCACCACACCGCTCGGTCGCCTCTTCTTTTTCCAGTCCGGAAGGCTGGCCCATCACACGCTCACCAAATCTGGCCCACGACACCGCACGCTCGCCTCTTTTCTTTCCCCCCGAAAGGCTGGCCCATCAAATCAGACGCTCGCTTCCTTCTCCACACGAGCGTATTCCCCGTCGCCGGCGGCGCTGCTTCAACCCTTCCCATGGCGGTCGGCTGCGCCCTTTTCTCCTTCCCCATGGTAGGCTCGCTGCCTCCTGCCTTCGCCACAGCAGCCCCTCTCCCTCTTCACCTTCTCCAGCATCAATTAAATCCCACTACTCTCCTCCAACAGAAACGGATGGACTTAATTCTCCTTGCACAGATAACTGATGCAGTTCCTCTCCCCTTAAATCAGTGGAGCCGCTCGAGAGATCAGCCACGCCCATCGCCTGCTGGTGCCCTGCGAGTTGGCGGGGACACATCTGCACCCTCACCGCCGCGTCCCCTGTCCGCACGGGCTTCCCCCTTCCTCATCTTGCCTACAGGTCAGCCCTTACTAAGTAGTTGTTGAAAATTGTTTGCAAAGCTATTCTGAATTGCAGTTATATGTATGCCCTCTTTTTTATGCAGTTTGCTTTTGCAATCATTTTCCAGAGGTTGGAAACATCCTAGGCTGGGTCACATCTGCGGCCTCGACGCCACCTGCAAACTATTTCAATCCCATCTTTGTACGAGGTTCTCCCTGATTCCTTCATCCCCAATCTCCCTGCACCATGTTGTTATTTTGCTGTTAGATTACTACCATGCAATTGACCCGTTGAACTGAAACAGGGGATTAATCATTGTGCCATTTTCCAAACTAAAAACAGAGAAAGTGGATAAATGATTGGTTACCAAATATACATAGCTGCAGGAAAATCAATTTTTTTGGTTGCTGACTGCACAATCTGAACTATATATCTATGAAAATATATTAGACTTTCCTCTTGAGTGTCTCTTGGGACTTGAGAGCTGTTGTAACGTTGCCATATAAGAGCTGCTGTAGCATTGCAATATAAATAGATCTCCTGCTCACTTGATTCTCTAATATAGATGTGTAGGTGAGAGTTCAAACTGAACCATAATATCAGGTTTAGAGGTGCATGGTCAATGATCTCAAACGTGTAGCAGCGTATATGCAGTTCTGGTCAATGACTGACTTGGCACTACGGTCATTCAGGAAAACCGCATTATTTGCTAGATCACTGTATGGATCACTTTGTTATAACATTTTTAAGGTTAATTAGTACGCAGAACACAAAAGGTACCATTACTCCGTTAGGTGATCACCGGTTTCTAATAAAAAAAATATTAAACCATTGTGTTTATAAGATTGGGCGAGATGGATGTAGCAGAAAGTTCTTCACAGGGTTGCTCTGTTGGACGAGGTCGTGGGCGTCCACGCGGACTACGCCACAAAACGAAAAATCGACTTTAAGATGTTACCGGTAAATTCCAAAGGTATATAACTCTGCAACACCCTGCAATGCACCATATATCATCTGGTGCTGTAGCTAGAAGTTCATGATTTCTCTATTTTGACATACCTTTTTTTTGTTGATAGTCATGTCGCTTGCTTCTTATTCTCATACATGGGAACTAAGGAAACAATCTTTCTTCTATAAAATCATTAAATTTATGTCATTTTCTGAGTGTTTTCTTATCCATATTTAATCAGTACAGTTTCATGAGAAGACAACTATTAGCTATTACCATCAGCAATATATCACAATTTACCGTGACGCTTTCATTTTACATCTTCATGAAGCAGGACAAACAACAAGAACGCAGGAAACATTTCAGGACAGGCAGAGTAATGCTGCTAGGAAAAAAAAAATGAAGGTATTATGCACCACATCGCAGATTGAACCAGTTCTTTGCGATGGACTAATTCACCATTGTATCCACTTAATACCTTCCTAACAATGCTACAAATTGTAAACCATGCAGGGTAACGTCCCGCTTTGCTACAATGAAGATACAAGCTTCAATGCCTTCCATACCAGTTACTTATAGTATAGCGTTATCAATAATTGTTACCTTTTTTTTGCGAAAAAGACCTCTGGATTATATTGAAGATTCATATGTAGTACAAAGGACCCCAGTAGTAAAAGAAATTACAACTAGGTCCTTGGACCACACAACGAAGAACAGACTCGCCGGAGCGGGTTGCAGGCGCGCCATCGTCGCTGCCGCTCCATCGCCGGAGCCAGCACCTTTTTGAGGACAGCCATGACGAACGGGAAGTCTACCAACCTCGGCCTCGAGGGTCCAGCACACCGGAGAGAACGCCATCGCCGACGAATCTTCTCCAACCTCCAAAGATACAACCCCTACAATAAACCAGGACCCGACCTCTGCGCCGTCGATGGGGAGCTCGCCGACGCCTCGACGAAGAGGAAGGGGACGATCATACTCACATGGCCAGGTCGCCGTCGCCGCTACGCCAACCAGCCGGAAGAGGCAGGAACTCGTGGGAACCAAGGGTCCACGAGGAGCAAAATCTCCCCCCGCACCGCCGCTACCGACGGGGAAGGGAGCCGAGCCACCGCTGGATCCGTAGATCAGCGGGCGAAACACGCCGTCCAAAGGCAGCACCACTAGCGCCGGCATGGGGAAGGAAGGGCGGCGGATTTATTCTCCCAGAACGGCGACGAACCCCTCACCAAATCGACGCAGCTGGGCACTACTACTACCCTATCTGAGCGAGCGGAGGAGGCAGGGATCCACGCCCTCGCCGGCGGGATCTGGGGATTTACCCGGTCGCTCCCTTTCGCCCCTCTCTCTACTGTAGCAGAGCAGGGAGGGGAAAGTTGTTTTTCAATAATTGTTACCTTGATCGCTACCTATTGTAACTAAGAAACATTCTCATACTTATAAATGTTTTTCAGCGATACAAAACAACAAATATATTATGATATGGGACTAGATGTATCTGCGATAACTGTTGATGTCATCTGCACCTTTTCTTTTTGCAAAGTTCCACTTAGATTCATGGATTGCAAGCTTTCCAGAATTTAAAGTTAGCTGTGCAGTTTTATCATTTCAGTTTGGATCCTCAACTTTCTCAGAAAATTCATGACAAAAATCCCACAGCAACGCGCGGGGCATTATCTAGTTTTCTAAAGGCGGTAGCCGGACATCTAAGAGCATCTCCAACAGACGCGCGGTAGCGCGGCGTGCTAAAAAAGTTTTGCAGCGCCGAAGTAGTGTTTTTGCGCGCGGGAGGTTTTCCAGACGCACAAAAACACGGCGCCCAATGCGGCGGCCCCACCTGCAGCAGCCCGCGCACACAATCCGACGCCCCAAATTTGCAGCCCCGCAGCCCGCGCGCACACCCGTGCGCTAAAGTTTTTTGAGCGCGCTCTACTTTACAACGCCTGCTGGAGCGCTTTTTTTTGCCTCCGGCGCACAAAAACGCTGGTTTTTAGCGCGTGTGGTAGTTTTGGGGCGCCTGTTGGAGATGCTCTAAGATGACTCCGTTGGAGCGAGGGCAACATACCAACTTTCTTTCATTTGCATGGCGAGATGGCGGTGGTGAGGCCCTGCCGGCTGCGGGCGGTTTGACCACGTCACAGGGATCGCAATAATCCTAAACCAACGAAGCAGTCACGTAGGTTTTAGGAAGTAGCGCGGGGCAAAAATGGAGTGACGCTAATCTAATTGGGCTTTGCTACATCTACGTAGTCTTACGTGAGTTTACGTGCTGAATATGAGGTGGCAATGTTTAATTGGGCTTAGCAGGGGCATGGGCCCACCCTGAAATTCGGGGGATGTTTAGTGTACGTGGGAAGGAATGTTTCGTAACTTCATGTAAAAGTTTATGTAAGTGTAGCATTTTCGAATCTAACTTTCAGGGAACTTGCACATAACGAAAATGCTACACCTACGTAATTCATCTACTAAATCCTACGTAACCTGCCTAACTAATTCTCTCAGCCCCCTGATTTTCACGGGTGTGAGTCCCTTCCACCCCCCTTCAATCAAATCCCAAGTCTCCACGTTTTCTATCACGTAAAAACTGTACGTTACTTTAAGTAGGTCTAGCATTGCTCTGCACATAATGGGGTACCTTATTCACCGGAACAACTCAACTGGCGGAGCTATGTACAAAGCTGCAGGTGCCATGCGCCCCCCCCCCCCCCCCCCCCCCCCCCCCCAGCCTTGGCTAGTTTTGTGAAGAATTTTTTTTTTAGAGGGCTGAGATTGAATTTTTTTGGGGTATTTTATCCCTTGGAAATTGGGTGTTTTGTCCTTGGCCCCCCCAATAATCACCGTCTAGCTCCGCCACTAACTCAACGACAACGGTACACCACCACACCACACATACGTACGTGCCAGCAAGAACTCAGTTCATAGTTACTCAGGCGCACGATGCATGTGCGAGCTGGTCCAGCTCGGCGAGCAACGCGGCGGCGTGCTCCGTCCTGACGCACTGCGTCAGCAGCCTCTCGCCGTCGGCTGCCGTGGCCCTGCAGGACAGTACCGCCATGCACGGCAGCGTCGACTGCTGCCAACGCGCCACCACCCTCTCCGGGGCGCCGCCGCCAAAGTCGGCGTCGTCGAACCTGATGGTCTGCCAGCTCGTCACCATCAGCGCGTTGTACCCGAACGCCGCTGCTATCTCCTCCTCCCCCATCCAGTCCACCGCGCCGCCGCCGGCTCTCATGCCTCTCAGCAGCTCCGGGACCCCGTCCTTGGCGCGCTTGATCAGATCGACCAAGCTGTTCATGCCGTCGTCATCCCCGGTGCCGGCCACCTCTCCGGCTGTCGCGAACGCCAGCTGCGCGACCGCGCAGTTTCCATAGTACCCCGCCACCACGCCCACGTGCTTGCGCATGTTGGGGCTCAAGCCCTAGCCCCGGCTCACCGCAGCTCTCTCTCTGCACACCTCTCTCTAAGGAGGAAGGAAGAAGAAGGAGACACAGTGGACACGGGAAGTTTTTTTCGGGCGCACGAACGCCCGCCGCACGAACGGCCTTTTCTTCCTCAAGCACGAACTCGAGCTCCCCTGCCAAATACACAGGGGGAGGGGGGCTTTATACCTGCGTGCACAGACACGCCAGCCCGCGCTCATACGCACCCCACTCACACGACCTGCACGTAACGCGGCCACCACCAGCGCCCGACCCCATATTTCGCCAACAGACACACACCCACGCGCACATACGCGCTGACCCACGCACACACGCACGCCACGGTCCCGCTGCGGCTCGGACCGCACCCGACGCGCCCAGCTCGCGTACGCACACGCACTGGACCCGATCGCCGTGGCTTATTGCCCAACACACACCCCCCTAAGCCATGGCCTAGAGGAGTGCCGTGCCGGCACCTCGACGTCGACGTCCGCGAGAAGCGCCTCTCCGCCGCCTCCGTCTTCCTCGGCCTCGTGCAGTCACGCCAGAAGTGGCCGCGCTGCCCGCAGTTGTAGCAGCGGCCGCGCCGTTTCCCTCCGCCGCCCGATGCCGTGCTGCCCGCCCCGTCGTCGTCGTGGTCGTAGCCGCCTCCTCCCTGACGCCGTCGCGCCGCCCACTAGGCCGCCGTGAGCATCAGTTGCCCGTCCGCCCGCTCGCCGCCAGCTTGCGCGTGCCTTCGTGGTCGCTCGTCGAAGGCTTTCAGGCGACCGAGCGCCTCCTCGAACGCCATCGTGCTGATGTTGCAGAACGGCTCTATTCCGGCCACCGCCGCGTACAAGCTGTCCGGCACCGAGTCCAGGAGTTTCTTGACCATCGCAGCATCGTCCAGCATCGCCCTGAGCCGGCCCGGCATAGCACGCTGCCATGCCGCCGATCTTACCGGCGAATGCGTCCAGCGTCTCGCCGTCCGCCATCCGCAGCTGCTCGAATTCGCCTCGGAGGGTGCTCAGCCGCGCCGCCCTGACACGGTCCGCGCCGACGAACCGCGTCTTCAGGCTGCTCCACACCTCCGCCGCCGTCTTCTTCGACGACACTTGCAGCAAGATGTCCTCGGCGAGCGCCCTGAGCAGGTACGCCCTCGCCGTCTTGTTCTTCTTCGGGTCGACCGCCGCCGCCGCGTCCGCCGGAGCCACCGCCTCCCACAGCCCCTGCGCGTCGAGGTTGGCCTCGACCTTGATTGCCTACATGGTGTAGTTGTCACCGGTGAGCATCGGGCACTGCAGCGGCGTCGCGCTCCCCGCTCCGCCGGCGTACGGCACGAGTGACATCGCCGGCGATCACCCCCGCAACCGTAGGTCCGATATCAATTGTTGGGGCTCAAGCCCTAGCCCCGGCTCACCGCAGCTCTCTCTCTCTCTCTCTCTGCACAGCTCTCTCTCAAGCACAAACCAAGGAGGAAGGAAGAAGAAGGAGACACAGTGGACAAGCGAAGTTTTTTTCCGGCGCACGAACGCCCGCCGCACGAACGGCCTTTTCTTCCTCAAGCACGAACTCGAGCTCCACTGCCAAATACACAGGTGGGAGGGGGGCTTTATACCTGCGGGCACAGACACGCCAGCCCGCGCTCATACGCACCCCACTCACACAACCTGCATGTCCCGCGCTCTATGGCTCGCGCGCTCTGCGCGCACGCACGCGCACTACGCGGCCACCACCAGCGCCCGACGCGGTCTCACCACCCCGTATTTCGCCAACAGACACACACCCACGCGCACATACGCGCTGACCCACGCACACATGCATGCCAGGGTCCCGCTGTGGCTCGGACCGCACCCGACGCGCCCAGCTCGCGCACGCATGCGCACCATAGTTTTAAATAGCCAGCTATAGCTTCGCTATAGCCCGCTATAGCCTTTTCAGCAGGGTGTCGCTAAATGGTCTTATGTACAAATAGCCCGCTATAGCTGATTTGGAGGTCCGCCGCTATTTGGCATAGCCCGCTATTTAAAACATTGATGCGCACCGGACCCGATCGCCGTGGCTTATTGCCCAACAGCCCACGTTCACGACGAAGGCCAACGGCGCCGGCGTGGACATGTCATAGCCATGGGGATCGCCGCCGATGATCGCGCGTGTGCGGCACCGCCAGAGCACGGCGGCCGTGGCCTCGAACGTTGTGCAGTACCCGGCGTCGCCGGAGTGGGCGGCCTTGTAGTCCGACTTGATGCGGTCGATGAGCTTGAGTGGGACGATGATGTCTAGGTAGATGAGGCTCTGGCCGCCGAGGTCCAGCATCAGTGACTGCTTCGCGGCGACCACCGGCGGCGAGAGCAGAGGAAGGGACACCGCGCGACCGTCCCTAACCGGCGTGACGGACGGCACCGACGCATCAGCTTCAGCGCGGGTGAGCTCGCCCACGGCCTGCAGGAACTGCGCAATGCCGGTGGCGTCGGCTAGCGTGTGGTTCCACGTCACGCCCACGGTGAACCCGCCGCAGGCGAACTCGATGACCTGCATCAGCAACATCGGGTCCGTGCTCCGGCAGCCCTCAGGTGCCGGGTAGTAAACGGCGAGATCGTCCAGGAGGCTGCTAGAGAAGGGCGCGTCCAGGAGCCCGTGATCCTGCAAGGCACATCCCGCCGACGCGGCCACGAACGGCACACCCTCGCCGGTGCACGCGACGTGCAGGAGCACGCCGTCTTCGTCGGCGGAGGCGGCGAGGCGGCCGGCGATGGTGTGGTAGTGGGCGAGCGCCCGGGAGAGGCCCTTCTTGATGGCCTCCACGGGCTGGTGAACTGAGCCGTCGAAAACGAGGAGCACCGTGACCTGGAAGTCCACGTAGGTCGTGTCCCACGACGAGAGTTGCACCACTTGCGTCGCCGTCGTCTTCCCCGGTACCAGGACCGGCTCTCTCGATGGCCGGACCATCACCGGCGGGGACTTGCTCACCGCGAAGCTCATCGTGATTGCTAGCTAGCTAGTCTCGGTGGTCTAAAGCAGACAGAGGCTCATATTGATGTAGATCATGGATATCATCACTACCAGAATCAGGGTCGTTGCCGACGGCCTAAACTATGCCGACGGCCCCCGTCGGCATACGTCACCCTACGCCGACCACCAGTGCCTCACCGTCGGCGTACTAAAAACCGTCGGCGTAGATCAACCTATGCCGACGGCCACCGTCGGCATACAAATGCCGTCGGCGTAGATTCACCTATGCCTACGGTGGCCGTCGGCGTAGACACCCCGTCGGCGTATCAGCGGGCACGGCCACTCGATGAGTAACGCCCGTTTGACGCCGTCAAAGATATGCCGACGGCCCTGACGGACACCGTCGGCATAGCTTCGAAGGTCCACGTCATCGATCCGCGGCAGGTGCCACGTCATCGATCCGAGGGAGGTGCGGATCCGGGGGCGTAACTACGCCGACGGTTATGCCGTCGGCATACCTTTCGGGCTACGCCGATGGTTTAACCGTCGGCGTAGGCACAATTTTTTTTTATTTCACCTACGCCGACGGTTACACCGTCGGCATAGGTGCAATTTTGTGTTTTCTGTTTTGAATTGCTTATATCTTTTAGGATATTTGATGTTTTTGAGTGATTCTTTTTGCATTAAATTCAAAATTTTGTCTAGTTTGTGTTTGTGCAATTAGTTTTCAAATTTGAATAGTTTAAATTTGAATTTTTTCAAATTTCCTTCAAACCCTAGATTGTGAATAACTTGAGTTTAAAAATTGTTTTTCATTTAATTTTTTCTGCTCGTAGGCACATGTTAGATGGTGCATGTTGAACCCACAAAAAGTCTGGAGTTGAAATAAGTTTAAAAAAATGAAATGCCTTTGTAACAGATGAGTTTTCGTCCGAAACCCTGATACTTCGAAAGAGATTGTCCAGTTTGTACACAAAGTGCATCCAGCTTTTGTCGTAACCCTCTCAACTTTTTAGCACATGCTATGTGGGTGAAATGATGATACCATGCCAAGTTTCAACCTTTTCAGAGTTCATTTGTAGTGCTTTACAATTTCGGGGTCATTTAGCTCAAAATAATTAACGGAGGGAATCTTGCGGTGAGCTGTGCCCGGACCTTGATCCGATGTGTACCTATGTGCTGGGCTATAACACCCAGGTGAAAATGTCCATCGGTCAAACCCCGTCCGGCAAAAGTCAAAGGCGTAGACCGCCCGGTCAACTCTCGCAGGGTTAGACGGGACGGGTGTAGTTTGGGGGGGTAGCTATGCCGCCAGGTCTTTCGCTGGGCCCTCCTACACGTCCGGAAGTGCGGTGGCGGGTGCAAGCACCCGACACGGGGCTCCGTGGTGTGACCCCCCTCGCCGACGTCGCCGCCGCCGTCGCACGGAGGGGGGGAACGGCCACGTCGGGCAGTAACGGAGGGAATCTTGCGGTGGGCTGTGCCCAGACCTTGATCCGATGTGTACATATGTGCTGGGCTATAACACCCAGGTGAAAATGTCCATCGGTCAAACCCCGTCCGGCGAAAGTCAAAGGCGTAGACCGCCCGGTCAACTCTCGCAGGGTTAGACGGGACGGGTATAGTTTGGGGGGGTAGCTATGCCGCCAGGTCTTTCATTGGGCCCTCCTACACGTCCGGAAGTGCGGTGGCGGGTGCAAGCACCCGGCACGGGGCTCCGTGGTGTGACCCCCCTCACCGACGTCGCCGCCGCCGTCGCACGGAGGGGGGGAACGGCCACGTCGGGCAGTAACGGAGGGAATCTTGCGGTGGGCTGTGCCCGGACCTTGATGAATGTTGCCCACCACTTTTTGAAATCGTCGGGTACGTCGGCGGCGGCGGCGGCAGCCATGCGGATGTCGGCCGGCGCGAAAGCGGAAGACTCTTGGCTCTTCTCCCTCTCTCTCCGGAGGCCGGTTGTGATTGGCGAATGGGGTGGGGTGGTGGGTGGGGACTGGCGGACTGCTCATGAAGCTGCTGAGTTTAACTGTTCACCATCCCGCCGTACGCACGCGATGCAATTCCACTCAATTTACCTACTACTCAAAAAAAAAGAACACAGCTATGCGATAAAGTACATTTAAATTAATGAAATTTCTATTTAGGGAAAAAAATGAAGAACACAGCTATGCCGACGGCTTTGCCGTCGGCATAGCTATGTCGGATCGATGACGTGGCAGGAGGCTCGGATCGATGGCGTGGCATGTATCTATGCCGACGGCTATGCCGTCGGCATAGCTCTCTGCCTTATCCAATCGCGGGGCCGGCCCTCCTCCTCCACTCATCCCCCTCCCCCCGCCCGACCCGATCCAACGCGCCGCCGGCCGCCGATCCGCGCGCGTCGCCGTCGCCGCCCCGCCGTCGCCCCGACTCTCCCCCGCCCTCGCCCCACCCTCGCCACGCCGTCGCCCCGCCCCGCCCTCGCCTCGCCAAGCCCCGTCCTCGCCTAGGCCTCCGCCACCCCCGCTCCGCCGCCGTCTGCCCGCACCACCCCCGCTCCGCCACGCCCGCTCCGCCACGTCCCCGCCCCGGCTGGCCTTGTCCCCGCCCCGGCCAGGCTCGTCCCCGCCGGCCGGCCTCGTCCCCGTCCCGGCCAGCCTCGTCCCCGCCGGCCGGCCTCGTCCCCGCCCCGGCCACGCCACCGCCCGGCCTCCCTGCGCCCCCGCCCCGGCCTCCCCGCGTCCCCGCCCTGCCTCTTCCACGCCTCTGCTGCTGCTCCGGCGGGAGGTGAGCAAAATGCAAATTTGTTTTAATCAATTTGTTCTGTTAGATGAAAATGATGGTATATATGATGAATGTATGATGATATTCATGTTCGGTAATTATATATGTTGTAGTTAGATAGGTTAGTGTTGTTAGATTTTTTGTCTAGATGATTATGATGATGCTGAATATATGATGATGATGAATAGATGTCAACATTGTCAGTTTGTTTTGGCTAGATGATGCTCGAATATATGAATGTATGTTGCCTAGATGATGATGGTGAGATTCTGTATAAATGATTTATGAATGCATTTCATATTCGGGGTGGTGCAGGAGGAGAAATTGAAGCGGCCGCTCTCAGACATGGAGGCGTGGGAGCTAGCCCATGTGCGGACTAAGCCCAGGGAAGGCAAGGGCAAGTACTACGGCAAGTCCGGCGAGCACCTTGAGAGCTACAAGGAGTTGTATCTGGGGTACAATCCTGACACACCTGACCCCATAAAAGAGGCTACGGACGACAGGGCGGTGGTCGGCATAGGGCCGAAGCTTCATGGTCGACAGCGAGTTCTGGATGCCGTTGTCACTCCTTCTGTCTCCTACACACAGCTCCGAGTTACCAACCCGGGCCTGAGCCCGCAGCCGAGGACGACAAGTGCACACTCAATGTCCCTCCTAGCCCAGCAACACTCTGTAAGAATTTTCCCTCTTATCTTCCTTTTTCTCATTTTATTTTCCACACCAAGATGTTCTTATGAGTTTCATCATGTTATATTGAAGGCCTACATGGAGTACCAACGTCAGGAGACCATGGCGTGGAACGCGAGACTTGCAGCAGTCTCGGACCACGCCAGTCGCATGATGAAGGTTAGTTTAGCCCCTTTCATTTGACTTTCACATTTTCATTCTCATTTCTTCTAACCTTCGTGTGTGCTTGGTCAACTAACATGCAGCTCGTTTTTGAGTCCATGGCGGCCGGAACGGTTCCTGTAATGGAACCACCACCACCACCTGCTGGAGAACAACCAATTCTGCTTACGTTTGAAGACTTTGTGGCACAACGCTGTCCGACTGCGGTTAGTACATCCCCAAACTATCCAACTACTTATCGTGCATTCAACACTATCATATATCTCTTTAACATCTCTTTTCAAACATGCAGGGAACCGATCGATCCTCCGTTGGTGGTGGTGCCAGTTATGGCAACACTCCCGAGTCACGGAGCCCGGTCACTCCAATCCACCGAGGAGGTGGCGGTCACGGTCTTGCCGGTAGCGCTGCTGGTAGTAGTGACGACCTTGGCTTTGGCGGTCTTGGCGGTACCGAACTTGGTGGTGGACCTCCTGACGCTTAAGCCTCTTGGTGGTGGTGGTCATGACTTATCTTTCATGCATTCATATTATGTTGTTCAGACATATGTTGTGTTGTTTCGACATGTTTTATTGATTTCACGTATGTTGTGATGGTAATACTTATATTGTGATGGTAATACTTATATTGTGGTGATAATGATGTGGATCTGTGATATATATATGCTGTGTACTGTTTGTGATATATTTGTGCTGTATATTATCGAGAAATAAAACAAAAACAAAAAAAACAGCACCTATGCCGACGGTGTAACCGTCGGCGTAGACCCTGACTTCGGTGGCAGGGTCTACGCCGACGGTTACACCGTCGGCGTAGACCCTGACTTCGGTGCACCAGAATCTGCCACGTGGCAGGTCTACGCCGACGGTTACACCGTCGGCATAGGTCCTGGCCTATCCCGACGGTGTAACCGTCGGCGTAGACCCTGCCACGTGGCAGATTCCGTTTGGTGGTCGAACTCCGCCGTCGCCGTCAACCGCCGTCACGTGAGAAAGGACGCCGACGGCCCATCTACGCCGACAGTCGTACGGCCGGAGGTCGGCATAAGGGACCTACGCCGACGGTTTTCCTACGCCGACGAAAACGTCCGGGTACGCCGACGCTCGCGATCCCGACGAACCTACGCCGACGGGGGCCGTCGGCGTAGCCCTACGCCGACGGTATTCTGGCCTACGCCGACGGGGTGTGGCCGTCGGCGTAGGGGGCGATTCTAGTAGTGCATGTACGTATATATACAAGCGGAGTATGTATTGGCGCTGTCGCAATTAATTGATTGGGCCGGTTCACTAGTGCCACTTGAAATACATTTACTATACTTAATTCGTCAAATTTGAAATGCTTATGATTTTCTTTTAAAAAGCATGCATGTGTTATTTTTTTTTCATTCTTGTGTTTTTTGTAATCTCGAGAATCAACGAGGGAGGCCTTATTTGTGCCTAGGATTAAGTCGAGTTTAATTTTAACGGATTAAGTATAGTAATCGCAAAGCAGAACTGTGAGTTTCACGGGGAAGCACAACGCCGCTTCACTTTTTGGGGAAGCACAATCGCAAAGCAGAACCGTGAGTTTCACGGGGAAGCACAACTGTGCTCCACTCTCCTGACAGATAAAAGCCATAAAAAACAAGAAAAAAAAAATCTGGAAACAGAAAAAAAATCCATGCAGAACAAAAAGAAAAACCATACTCCTCCATTCCATTTTATAATGCGTATTAGCTTTTGGCCCAAATTCCATAATGTAGTGCGTGCATGCAGTTTTGGACAGCCATTACCCTTAGCTGAAAAGATGGGTGTTACATCAGCACATGCACATGGGAGTGAGACAAACCTACATGGAGGGGTATTTTGGTCCATAGCACAACAGCCAGCTCATACATTGGTATTGATGCTAGGATCTATGCGCACTATAAATTGGAATGGATGGAGTATGTCAATGTGGACCTTTTTTCAAAAAAATTTGAAAACTTTGAAATGTGATTTTGAATGCTTTTTTAAAGGCTTCATGTCGGCCGAGCACCAAAATGCTGCACTCAATTCAATTGCACTAATAATTTCCAGATGTGCTGTTTTCAATGTTTCTACCCGCATACGTGTCATAATCTAAAGCAATGATCACGATTTCCTAGCATGCATGGAGATATACATGGTGCTCAGCTGCTTGTTGCCGAATCAAATTAAAATATGTGAAGCGTGGTTCGCGTGGTGTGCAAACTTGTCAAGTGCGTGAGTGTTATGAGAAAGGGAGCGGCGTGAAACGTGGTTCACGTGGTGCGCCGACTTGTCAAGTGGACAGCGTCAATCATGTATAAATACGTACACATGATGGCACTCTCCATACAGCAAGCTAGCGCCAACAATGTGGTTCTTGGCATTGCTGGCTTGTATAGTAGCAACGACGCTAGCTGATCACCATTCATGTGGTGCACATCCTGCACAAACACAGCCGAAAGAGAGTTTCTCCTCCTTTGGCCCCCGGCCCTGCCGGACACCCCATCCTCGGCAACTTGCTCTATGTCATCGGGCCGCTCCGCAACAACCCACACGTCGCGCTCGCCTCCCTCGCTCAAACCTATGGACCCATCATCGTCGTGGTGTCATCTGCCGCTGCGGCTCACGAGGCCCTTGCCAAGAATGACGCAGTGCTCGCGTCCCGGCTTGTGCCGGACACCGTCTATGCCATGTCGTATGCACTGAAAAAAATAGCGCGCTATAGCACCGCTAATAGCACGCTATAGCGTGTAGAGAATTGTCTCGCTAAATAAATCTATATACAATGCCTCGCTAATAGCGTATTTTCAGGGGCTGCGCTATTTTCTGTAGCGCGCTATTTTTTTCCTTGGTCGTATGGCGCGGGTTAAAAATTTCAACGAAATTTCACATATTTCAGTGGGGTCCGAAATAGTTTTAACCCCAAAATTTCAAGGCAGATTCAAACTGATTTCAAAATTAAATTAAATTATGTTTGAATTCATTAAAATTAAGTGAAATTTGAAATCTCAAAATCCAAAATAATTTCCGAAATATGCGAAATTTCTGAAATTTCGCATATTTCGGTGAGGTCCAAAATTATTTTGTTTCCGAAATAAATAAAAACCCGCGACTTCCATGGTCTTCCTTCCACGCTCCAACCCGCCTTGGAGGCAGAACCGCGTCATAATCGGCGCCCGCTTCTCCTCCAGCCGGTGCTTGGACACAATCCGGCCCATCATGGAATGCCATGCCCGGCATCTCACGGAGTACATGAAGGCATGCTCTGGTACTGGCAGGCCCGTCATAATCAGGGAGGCCGTGAACCGCACGGTGCTCAATGTCATATCCAACATCCTCTTCTCCTAGGATGTGGTGGACCTGCGCGTGCCCGGGGCTCAACCTTTCAGGGGACTCATAGTGCCGGTCCTAGAGGAGTGGTCAAAATCCAACGTCTCTGACGCCTTCCCCTTCCTCGCACCAATTGACCACCTCCTCGGCTCGCGTCGCCGCATCTCCATACATCTCGCCAAACTGTTCAACTTCTTTGACCAAGAGATCGTTCAGCGCCGGTTAGCTAGAAATGAGCACTAATGGCAGTGAGAAAAACAACGACGTGCTGGACGTTCTCCTCGCGCGACACGCCATGTCCAAGCTCATGCGCCAAGAAATCATCACGTTCCTAACTGTACGTACGTTCATTGAGTACTTGTTGCTTGCAGGACATATTCATTGCCGCAAGTGACACAAGCACGGTGACTGTGCAATGGGCTATGGCACAGCTACTGCGCCACCCAGAGAAGATGGAGAAGGTGCGCAACGAGCTCGCAGCATGCCTTGGAGTTGGGTCCAGTGACTTTGTGAAGGAGAGCGACCTCGACAACCTTCCCTACCTCCATGCCGTGGTGAAGGAGACACTACGGCTGCACCCAGCAGTACCATTGATACCAAGGGAGGTGGCCGCCGACGGAGTGTCACTGCATAGATTCCCTATTCCACTCGGAACGGGTGTCGTGGTTAACTTGTGGGCAATCGGAAGGGACCCTACGGTATGGCCTCAACCTGACAAGTTCGTGCCTGAAAGGTTCTTGGCTGCAGGTGCAGGCGAGGCCGTGCATTGTCAGGGCAAGGACGGCTATACCTATAGGCCATTCGGCGCCGGACGGAGGGTGTGCCCTGGAATGGACTACACTCTGCGATCAGTGCCTCTGCTGCTAGCCTCACTTGTGCACAAAACGGAATGGAGACTACCTGATGGCATGGCACCCGAGGATATGGATCTCAACGACCGCTATGGCACTGTGCTGAATCTTGCCACGCCACTCCGTGCCGTGCCAGTGTCCACCGTGTGACGTGCATGGTTGCTCCAACACCATTATCTGCCGACATATATATTTCCTGTATATCTATAATCTTTTTTTTTTTGAACGGGGAAAGGCACCAGAGGCTCCATCTTTATTCAACTCAACAGCAATGTACAGCATGGAGAACAATACCCTGGATGTTTGAGACAGAGAGAAGAGAGATGACAGGGCATGTCTCGTGAGAATGAGTTGAACTGAAACAACTAAAAACAGGTTCCGTTGATCTATTAAGAACCTGATGAGCTACATTGTGGGCTACTCCATTGATTTTCCTGGAAATATGGTACACCTGTGATTGGAGATGTTGAGTGGTAGTGTAGAAGTTGGCAAGAGAGCTTCTAATTTCCCAAGGGATAGATTCAGCTACAATGTTCCTGGTCGCTGCCGCCTTCGCAAGTGTCAGATTGTCCATGAGGAATGTTGGCTTCATAATCTGCAAGAGCTGAGACACCTTAACTGCCAGTAGAAGAGCGCAAGCTTCTGCCTGCAAAGGCGAAGAGGTAGCTTGTGCAGAGGCTTGGATTTGAATTTGATAACTTCGGCCGTCCTGCAAGAAAGAAAGGAAAACTCCAACTCCCGTGGCTATGCTGCCATTTGATAGTCCTGGAATCTTAGCGCAGTTAACCGAAGCATCTGAATAAATTTTTGCCCCTGAAATAAGAAGGTCCGTCGTAATAGTGCAACCCTGCTCCGGCAACAAGTTAGCAATTAAAGAAGTGTGCTGCTTTGCATTAGAAGTAGAGTTATCAGAAGAATCGAAATAAGTCGCAGTGGTGTCCGTAATTGCAACAGCAGCATGATAAACTTGAAAAGGGGAAGTGCACTTCCTTGCAAAAAGGCAATCATTCCTCGCTTTCCATATGCACCATAAGAAACTGAAGATATTTGTGATGGAAGCATAGGGATGATTCAAATTAAGCAGAGCATGTATAACTGATTGCATAGACTGATGGTTTTCAGTAAGTAGATCAGATCTAAGGTACCAAGGATGAGAAAACCAAGCCGCTCTAGCAAACACACAATGGAAAAATAAATGCATTTCATCTTCATCAAGATTGCAGCGACAACATTCTTTTGCAATATGTACAGAAAAACGACTAGCTCTCAAACCTGTGGGAATGGCTTTTCGAAGTAGTCTCCAAGCAAAAGTTTGAATCCTAGGAGCCATTTACTTCTGCTTCCAGATCTGTTTGAGTAAATCTTTGACTAAAGGAGGGACCTGACTTGGTTGATTGTTGGGCTGACTTTGAATGTCCTGCAAACACAACTTGTAGGTACTTTTGGAGTTGCACTTACCATTTGGAGTAAGATCCCAGCAAAGAATGTCTGCACAGTCATCTGCAATAATGTTAGTTTGTGCAATAATCGAGGCGGTTGGTTCCTGGAAGAGAGAATAAATGAGATCATTATTCCACATTTTTTCACCTGGGACCCAAAGGTCTTTAACTCGGGCAGGGTAAACGAAAGGAGCAGGCTGAATTATAAGGTGGTTGTAGACATCAGTCCAGGCAGGACAGCATGGGGAACTCCAAATGGAGACATTTCCTTGAGTGATGTGATAGAAAGAGTGAGCCCAAAGCTTAGGAAGCATCTTGAGAATGGAGGACCAAAAGGCTGACTTTGGGATGTTTGAAGTGGCAGTCCAGAAGGAGGTGTCACAGAAATATTTAGATTTAAGAACAAGGTGTAAGTGTGACTCGGGAGAGTTTGCAATTCTCCAAGCAGCAACCAAAATGAGACCTTGATTTATGGCTTGAAGATTTCTTATACCCAGCCCCCCCTCCTGCTTTGAAGTGCAAATGTCCTTCCAAGCCCTGAGACAAAGATTTCTAGAAGAGTTGTGTTCTGTAACACCTGTCCTCCGAAAAGTTCTAATAAAAGCGGTAAGTTTAGCAATAAACTTCTTAGTGAACAAAATGTTAGACATGTAGTAAACTGGAATAGCAGAAAAAACAGATCTTATGAGCTCCAATCATGTTAGCCTTATAGCATGGAAGTTTGGCCATAAATTTGTCCAAGACAAAGTTGTAAGCAGCAGTTCTGTTCTTAGCAGGAAGTATAAGCGGGTGCCCAAGGTGTGTAAAATTTTAATCCATGTTAGGAACAGTGAATATGGTTTTAATGTCAGAGATAATGGCCTGGCTAACATGAGAACTGAACAGAATAGCAGATTTAGACCAATTTGGGATCTGACCTGAAGCAACACAAAAATGGTGGAGAACCTGACGCATCGCTTCTGCCTCCTGCATAGACACCTTTCCACATACGAGTAAATCATCTGCAAATAGTAAAGAATGCACAGGAGGGCAATTTGGACCAAGCATGATACCCTCAAGATTGTTAGCAGCCATAGCGTCATTAAGAGCAAGAGAAAGTTTCGTTAATAGCCAGCACAAAAAGATACGGAGAAAGAGGGCAGTCTTGTCTAATACCTCGTTGACTTTTAAATTTCTGAGAGGTTTGACCATTAATGCTGACAGAGAAAACAGGCGTGGAGATGCATGCATATATTAAATTGATGAAATGACCATGCAGACCTTTACGAGAGAGAGCAGAAACTATGAAGTTCCATTCAATACGATCGAAAGCTTTTGCAAGATCAATCTTTAGCATGAAGGCATGATGCTTCCAAGATTTAAGAGCAAAAGAATGAGTAATTTCCTGAGCTATGATAATATTATCGCTAATTCTACGCCCTTCAATGAAAGCTTGCTGAGTGGGTTCAATATAATCAGGCAGGTGAGGTTTGAGCCTATTCGCCAAAGATTTAGCAATGATCTTGTAAATGACATTGCAATGATCTTGAATATTTCCTAGGTAGGGAAATCAACTATTCCATAAATTCGAGTAATTTTCTTTTATCATTTCACCATCTTTTTCACAGGTTGACAATGAGAGATGGATGATTCCATACAGTTGGATTTAAACATAACGGTTAGAAAAGTCAGAGATTTTTTGTGACAATAGTTCGACAGATAAATAGATAGTCCATTACATATTTCGGTGCAAGTTTGTTTACGTCCTGTGCAACGCCACGGTATAGGCCATGTGGAAGTTTAGCTTGGAGTTTGCTTCATTTCACGGGGAACATGTTTGTGCAAGTTTGGGTCATTTGGAACATCTGTGCTTCCCCTATACCAATTTTGGCTGCCAGAACTAGATCAGATGAATTAGACAATTAGTATGCACATAACTTGAATATTAATCTCCCGGCAAAAAAACTTGAATATTAATCTCCCAGCAAAAAAACTTGAATATTAATCTGTTACAGAACAAGCTTATGATCACATCATTAACAGTAGCTAGCTCATTCAAAGTTACGTATGTAAAAAAAAGCTTCATCAATTGTTAGTAGTTCAGTCGTTCTAGTCCTGTAGGTAGGGATGAAAACGGAGCGGAAACTTCAATTTTTCCGGAGGAAAAATGGAAACAAAGAGGAAATGTGAAAACAAAAATGTAAATTTGCAAAATGAAAATGAATGTTTATACGTGGAAACTGAAACAAAAACGGAACGGTGCCTTCCGATGAAACAAAAATGGAAACGGAACATGTTTCCATGCATATGGAATTTCCGTTTTTCCATGGGCCCATATGGTTGCTTTGTAGCCCAACCACCAAGCAACACACAATGACACGATGAGAAGAATGACCCATGTGGGGCTCAACTTGTACTACCACGCACATACTCAAATAGACACACACAATTGTCCAGTACTACTACCACACTAGTGAAGTAAAGGCTAGTGGTAGCTGTCCAAAATCACATTGGTGGCATGTCAACCCCGCGCCATCAATATGGCAGCACTAATAAAATATACTAGCGTCGTGGCACAATCCACGCGACCAGTAACACACATATTGTTGACGTCCCACGTGTCAAACGCCACCAGTAACAGAATACACTAGTGGCGTCGGATGATAGGGGAACACCACTAATATGATTTCCATCAACAGAAAAAGATCCCACGACACCATTTTCTGTTGCCACGGCAGCACAAATCAAAATGCTAATTCTCTTCTCTTTTGAGTAGAACACTAGTACTTAACATTTCTAGCATGCATACAACTGGGTCTAAACATGTTCAACACTTAACAACCATGGAGATGTTTAAAATATATAAGATCACATTTTGTAGTTTGCATCAAAGCATTTGTTCTTGTTTTTAAATTTATTCTTTTTTCTTCAACCCACAACAACAATTATTTTGAAAACTAATTGGAAGAAATATTTGTAAATATATTAGATGTGATGTGATATGTTGTGCAAGTGCAAGTGATGTGAATGTATGTGATGTAGGGTGGAACCCTAGATGACGATCTTTTCACACTTAGGAGGGGGAAAAGGAGAAAATCCAAGAAGAACACAAGAAGAACACTCAAATAGACAAGATCCAATCACACATGCACTAGATCCACATACACATAGTAGGGGTACAAGATCCAAAACCAACAAAGGAGGATACACGGTAGCTAGTTTGTCCCGATCCGCGGAGGAGTCGAGGTCTTGAATCCGGAGAGGATCTTCTCACATGGGTCTAATGAAGGTCTTGATCTCCATGGGAGAGGTATGGATGAGCAAAGCTCTATCTCAAAGAGCCAACTACTTTGCTAACCCTAGATGGAGGAGGGGGAGGTCCTTATATAGTGCTAGTACAAGTTAGGGCGAGTTGGGGGGAGTACATGGGCCATTGGGCCGAACAAGTCTGCGCAGGGGCCGGATGTACGGGCATCGGGTCGGATGTCCGGCGGTTCAGGTGGGGGCCGGATGTCCGGGGGTAGGGGCTGGATGTCCGGCCGGGCTTCGGTCAGCTTTCTGTATTGGGGCGCCGGATTTCCGGCAGGGGGCCCGGATGTCCGGGGTGGAAGGTCCGGATGTCTAGCTATGGGGCCGGATGTTTGGGGGCTGGGGCTCGTCAGCTACTGATCTGGTGGGGAAGTTGAAGTCTCCAGGGGCCGGATGTCCGGGCCGTAGGCCGGACGTCCGGCAGCTGATGCTCAGCTGCCCTTTTCCTTCCCGAGCTCCTTCATCCGTGTACTTGGCGACTTGCCCATTGTTCCGGGCTTCTCCGAGAGGGTCTTCTTGGTACCTAAGCACACATAGCATTCCTGAATGAGGTAGTAGCCATGTCTCGCACGAGTCATATGGTAGTTCATTAAGGAGTGATGTCACCTCGGTCTCGAGAGCTCTTGCACGTGCTCGAATCATTGGTCCTCTTGGTACTTCGGGAGACATAGGTGGGTCCATGGGGATGACCATGGGATGCTCCGCATCATCTCCCCCCCCTTGGGAAAGATCCGTCCTCGGATCGTAATCCACATCACCATGGAAGGGAGATAAATCCCTGACGTTGAAGATGTCGCTCACGTTGTACTTGTCACGAGGGATGTCAATCTTGTATGCATTGTTGTTGTAGCGTGCTAGCACCTTGAACGGTCCATCGGCTTGAGGAAGTAGTTTGGACTTGCATTCGTTGGGGAAGCGTTCCTTGCGAAGGTGTAGCCACACAAGATCTCCGGGGTTGAACACCATGGGGTGCTTGTTGATGTTGACCTTGGTCGCGAGACGTTGTACTTGGCGCTCGATCGTGTGCCTTGTATCTTCATGCATCTTCTTGAGGTAGCTCGCTCGTGCACTCGCGTCCATGTCGGTTCGCTCTTGTAGTGGTAGCGGTAGGATGTCCAATGGTGACAACGGGTTGAAACCGTAGACGACCTCGAAGGGGGACTTGCCGGTAGTAGAGTATCTTGCTCGGTTGTAGGCGTACTCGGCGATGGGAAAACATTCTTCCCACTCTCTTATGTTCTTCTTGATCAACACGCGAAGGAGTGTGGATAGCGTCCGGTTCGTGACCTCCGTTTGGCCGTCGGTTTGTGGGTGATATGCCGAAGAGAATATGAGCTTGATTCCGAGCTTGGTGCATAGGGTCTTCCAAAAGTAGCTTAGGAACTTGACGTCGCGGTCCGATACAATCGTCTTGGGCACTCCATGCAATCTCAAGATTTCCCTACAAAAGAGATTTGCAACATGTGAAGCATCGTCTATCTTGTTGCAAGGAATGAAATGTGCCATCTTAGAGAAACGGTCCACAACAACAAATACCGAATCTTTGTCGTTTTGAGTTCGAGGCAAACCAAGCACGAAATCCATACTAATATCTTCCCATGGGTGATATGGAATAGGAAGTGGCATATATAGACCATGAGATTGAGCTTTGGACTTAGCTTTGCGGCATGTAGAGCACCGGTTGGTGTAGCGAGAAACGTCTCGAAACTTCTTTGGCCAAAAGTAGTTCTTGGAGAGCATAGCGAAGGTCTTGTCGCGTCCAAAATGTCCCATGAGTCCTCCACCATGAGCTTCTTGCAAAAGTAACAAATGAAGAGAAGACTCGGGAATACAAAGTTTGTTAGCTTTCATAAGATAACCATCCTTCAAGTAATATTGCTCACAAGTTTTATGTGGTAAACATTTGGCATAAGGATTTGCAAAAGAAGAATCATGCTCATACAAGTCTTTAATGTGCTCAAATCCTATAACATTCAACTCAAGTTGAGTAACGAGCGTGCACTTGCGTGAGAGAGCGTCCGCCACAACATTTTCCTTGCCTTTGATATACTTGATAATGTCAGGAAATGACTCAATGAACTCACTCCATTTAGCATGACGCTTGTTCAATTTTGTTTAACCCTTAATGTATTTAAGCGTTTCATGATCCGTATGGATGACAAATTCACGTGGTCGGAGATAATGTTCCCACACATGCAAGATCTGTAGGGGAACGCGGCAGAAAACAAAAAATTTCCGACCTACGCACCAGCCCAGGACCACTATGGAGACTGCATACAAGGTTTGATCTCTTTCGTTACCGACTCGTAGCGCAGCGGAAGTAGAGTCGATGACGAACGGCGGTGCAGATCCCCGCAGCTAGGATTTTACAACCTCCCAACCGCGAGGATGTATACCCTCATCTGCCCCGCGGACAGCCCTCTGGGAGGCGGTCGCACAGTCCCCCGGACGGTGTCGCGGACAGCCCTTCGGGAGGACCTCCGAAACTCGGACTGTCACTCGGACAGCCCTTCGGGAGGACCTCCAAAACTCGGACGGTCACACGGACAGCCCTTCGGGAGGCACTCTCGAACTAAGACCAAAACTACGATCTCTCTACAGAGTTGCACACATACGGTGTCATCTATCCGGCAGGGCTTCGCCGTCCAGAACTAGTTCCTGCCGGAACCCAGACAGCCTTTCGGCTCTACGAAACTATTTCGCTGGGAGGGAGAGAGAGAGCCAGATCATGCATGGCATTTGTATGAGAGTAAGAGTGTGTGAGATGGCAGCCCACTCACCTCCTATTTATAGGAAAACCAAGGGGTAGGGTGGTTTTACAATAAAACCCAAAAACTCCCATGCACTAGCTCACACATGAGGGTGTTAAGTGCAAAATGGGATGCCATGTGGAGCTCCATGGAGGAGCTGCACATGTGAACGTCCCACCTTCATGGGGCCCCCAAAGGGGGTTCCTTGATCCCCAAGCCCTTCTAGAAGCCTTTTGGGAAAAGCCCCAAAAGGTGGCTTTCCAATAAATATCCCAAAAAGCACTTTCACTATTCACGACGACATTTTTCAGCGTCTGATCGAACTGAAAATATTCATGTGGGCTTAGAACAATTCTAGTACCCACCAAAATAATTTTCAACGCGAGCCGGAACAATTCCGGTTTAGTGATTTCATCTGCGAAAAGCATCTGAAGCGGTTTCGGCAGCTCCGGAACATTTCCGGTTTTCATCCCGGAAAATTCCAGAAAGTTTCCAGAATGATTCTGGCACCCTCCAAGAATTATCAGGCATGTGCCAAAACCAATTTTACTTTATGGTATCCTCTGAAACAACTTTTCAGTTTCACCGGAACTCATCCGGTGACCTCTCTGCGGAACTTTTCCGCTGTCCGAAACTTTTCCGGCGTCCGAAACTTTTTCGGTGATTTTCTCTCAGACTCCCTGTCTAGTATTCAGCAGATAGATGACCCTTAAGCGTGTGACCCTATAGGTTCGGTGAAGCATAGACATGACCCGGAACCCCTTCCGATCAATGATCAACATCGGAGCCGCGTGGACACCCATATCGATCCCTATACCCACACGAATAAATATTCGAGTGAACCTCCAGTTGCCGTGAGCTATTCCTGTTGCTTCGCGATATGTTACAATTACCCGAGGTGAGAAACATCGGCATCCTCGTGGATCAACACTTGTCCACAATGCCAGTTACCTCGTTGCCGGTATTGTTCTCTTTTCTCGTTCCCGTGTTCCGGCATCCCTGTGATCAAATCACCCTGTGTCTGGCCAGACGATGATGGATACCATAACACCGAGAGGGCCCAGAGATATCTCTCCATCGTCGGAGGTGCAAACACTACTAGGAAAAGGGCTATAGATGATATGGCCACTAATGGCGCACCGTGGGTCTGGTGCGCCATTAGAATATTCTAATGGCGCACCATGTGTTGGTACGCCATTAGTGTGTAAATTCTAATGGCGCACCAGACCCACGGTGCGCCATTAGAATCTCCAGTTTTTTTTTTTTTTCCAAAAATTCTAATGGCGCACCGTGGGTCTGGTGCGCCATTAGTAACCAGGGTTACTAATGGCGCACCAGACCCACGGTGCGCCATTAGAATGTCCAGTTTTTTTTTTAATTTTTTCAAAAAATACTAAACTACTAATGGCGCACCTCAAGCTGGTGCGCCATTAGTAACCAGGGTTACTAATGGCGCACCAGCTTGGGGTGCGCCATTAGAAGCCCCGGGATCTGTTTCACCAAATGCACCCCCCCGTGGATCGCCTTTTCAGTTTTAAAAAAAATAACCGAAAATGATAGAAATGTCAAAAAAATTCAAAAAAATAAGATTCTTATATGATTTGTGGTCTAGTTGTTAGCAAAATTTACAAACATGAATTTCGACTTTTTTTGCAAAATCTCATGAGAATTTGTAAAATGGGCATAACTTTTGCATACGACCTCCGATGAAAAAGTTTTTTATATGAAAAAGCATCTACTCGAAAAGTTACATCCGAATTCAACAGGGGGAACCCCGTTGAAGATTTTCAGAATCCCCAAAAACCCAACAGAAAAAAAGATACGGGGCTTTTAAGATCTGGAGGCAAAAAAATTCAAAAAAAATATTTTTTTTTGAAAAAAATGTTTTTTTTGAAAAAAAATGTTTTTTTTTTCAAAATAATGTTTTTTTTGAAAATAATGTTTTTTTTTCAAAATAATGTTTTTTTTTGAAAAAAAATGTTTTTTTTCAAAATAATGTTTTTTTTGAAAATAATGTTTTTTTTTGAAAATAATGTTTTTTTTGAAAAAAATGGTTTTTTGGAAAAAAATGTTTTTTTTTGAAAAAAATGGTTTTTTGGAAAAAAATGTTTTTTTTTGAAAAAAAAAAATTTTTGAAAAAAAAATTTTCTTTCGAAAAAATGTTCAAAATATGATACGTAAAATGACCGGGAAGTTTGAAATATTTTTTCAAAATTTCATCACACTCATGAACATGAACCAACTCCTGGAAATCAACAAGGTTTAATAGGATTGATATGATAGATATATCAACAAGTGCCTGCTAAGTGAGCTGGTGCTGGGGTTGGATAGAACTCAGAAGTTAAGCGTGCTTGGGCTGGAGTAGTGTAGGATGGGTGACCTTCCGGGAAGTTTGACCCGAGATTAAGCCATATTGACCCGAGATTAAGAAAAAACGAAAAAAAATTCTGAAAAAAAATTTGAAAAAAAAAATTTGAAAAAAAATTCTGAAAAAAAATTTGAAAAAAAAATTCTGAAAAAATGACACTAATGGCGCATCACCTCATGGTGCGCCATTAGTATACCAGATACTAATGGCGCACCAGTGGGCAATACTAATGGCGCACCAGTGGTGCGCCATTAGTATCTGGTATACTAATGGCGCACCACTGGTGCGCCATTAGAAAAAAATTCTAATGGCGTGGTGCTAGTGGCGCACCTGTAGTGCGCCATTAGTAGGCAAAACAGGTGCGCCACTAGTAGGCCTTTTCCTAGTAGTGAAATCCCAATCTTGAGCTATCAAGTCCCTTGACATACTTTTCCATGAACCCGTAAGCCGCCGTAATAGCCACCCATTTACGGATGACGTTTAACAAACCCCAAAGTTCATGAAGCAAGCATGAAGAAACTCGACACTCTCATGGTCTAAGGAATTATGCAAACATTAACTTCTCTGTGTTATTAACCATAAACTTATGACGAATGTATCTCATAGCATAACATCAATCGGGTCGATTCAACACAAGTGTTCTACCAACAATTGTGCCCTCAAAATTGCCGGCATAGCCATGCCCATGATCAGGAAAACAGGATCATCATGCAATACTTGAGCCAGTCATAGAGGCTTGACTAGGAATACATTTTACCGTTTATTATCCCACACGTGCACATGAGTTTCCCTCCAAGCCTCGTTTTATTTGCAGACTCGAGAATCATTGCAGTTATAGCATGGAACATAAACATAATTATGAACAGGGAGATAATCAATAACATTTATTATTGCCTCTAGGGCATATCTCCTACAGACTCCCACTTGCACTAGAGTCAATAATCTAGTCAATGCTAATGCACTTTTACACCTATGGCATACCGGTGTAAAATATGCTTCGCTTGTGGTATAGCCTGATGTCCAACGGATCTGACGACTTCAGCTCCGTGTGTAACTTTGCATACTCCTCACGTTTTCACGCTTTCAAAAAATTCATATTTTGTGTGGACTTGGCTTTGCACATGTGTGAATCATTGGTCGAAACCTGATTCCTCAGACTGAGCTATGGAGCAACTATCTGCAATAGTGTCCCATAGACCAAAGCCATCTTGGAACCATACTAAGTTCATGAATGAACTATATGATTCAACAACTTCTTTGTCGCTTCTCAAGCGTCAACATACTTAGCCTTTGTTATAGAATTCGCCACAGTATCTTGTTTGGAACAATTTCCAACTACCGTGCCACCATATTGTGTATTACACAAAACCCTTAACTTAAATCGAAAATCGCATGGAGCATTGATGAAGACTGTATCGATGTAATTACTTACAACGAGCACTTCATAATCTCTGCTTGCGAGAAAACATGTCATCAGCACTACTTTAGTACTTAATGACATCCTTCACTGTTGTCCTATGATCAGTACTTTGATCACTTTGGTATCTATACTCGCAACAACTTTGGAGTATTGGACATATCTGGTTGTTTTACATACCACGGAATACATGATTAATCCAAACACAAGAGTGTGTGGAATCTCCATCATGTATTTCACTCATCAGTGTTTTGGGACACTGAGTCTTGCAAAAACTCTTTCCATGTGACTTCGGCAAGAATCACTCCTTGGCGTTTTAAATGCTAAAAGGTTTTAGCATCTTGTCAATATGTATTCATAGCTTAACCCCATTAGGTAAATCTATCTCCATAGATCATCATGCCTAATATTGAGGCTTATATAGCCTAAGCACTTCATCGAAAAACTATTTTCAAATGAAGTCCTAATTCGTGTCAAGAAATTTATTTCTAATTAACAATGTGTCAAGCACACAATGTTTTAGAAATATTATTATGCTCCCACTTACTTTCTTGAATCACAAGCATCTTCGTTACCCATTGATGAAGTCGAAACCCTTTTGACCATTTCATCAAAACACGAAGATTCCAACTCCATTTTGCTCTCTTCTGTCCATCGCTGGAACTCTGAAGTTTGCACCCTTACTAGCATCCTCTGGACTGTCAAAATACCTTGGACTGTATCACATACAAGTCCTAGGTTTCATTTCCATCAGATGGAAATCCTTTTGTCATCCATGTTTCATATCTCATGATTGAAATATGTATTAATTGCTAGTTCAACCCGAACCGACTTCAAGCATCGCTACAGTGAGACAATCTCATCGTAGTCAACTCCTTGAACTTGTTATTGCAACAAGTCGAGCTTTATGGTTAAAACATTTTTATCCGTATCAGTTTTTAGTTCCATAAATATTCGTTAGACTCTAAGTCTTCCGAAAGGTGTATCAAGATCTTAATCTTGAATCACTTATATGGAAACTATCTCAGATTGTATTGGCATTTAGCCAATTCCGGAGTCAGGGCCCATCACCGCTTCCTTGTATATCGTAGGTATACTGTTGTCCAACAACAATATCTCGTTTGCGCACCTGAGAGGTTTGCACGAGCCTTGCCTACGTGGTTCAGCTGCAAGTTCGACTGAAGTCAATACATTTTATTGTAGAGACTTCCGTATCAGTCGCAGTAGGAAACCCTGGAATCACTTCCAAGGTTCCTTTCCTTTGACCTGATGACGAAGATACTGGTTATCTTGTCGAGTTGCACTGTCCTCCCACTGAGCTTTTATGAGAACTATTCTCTTTAAAAGCATACCGTTTTGTGGCAAAACCCTTTGCCTCGGTACAGTGGTGGTGGAATACCCAATGACTTGGGATAACCTACAAAGTAGCACTTGTCTGATTTGGAATAGGTTTGTAACCTTTTACACAAGCCCCATATTCCAAATGTTAAGAAAAGATATAACATGGTTGGGCGTACCATACCATGACGTTATTTCAACAGACCCGATGAAGCTCTTTTCAGTGTAAAAGCCGCAGTCTCTAAAGCATTACTCTTTTAAAAGGGATAATGGCAAATTTATTTATGTCATCTTTGATCTTACCATGTCATAAATGGTTCGATTACATCTTCACGGACTTTCCACTTGCAGTGGTGATCCGGGAGGTGCAAGTTATGAAACCCGTTTCATAACTCATCAGACATTCGCTAAACATGTAACTCAAATATTCCTTTCTGCAATCGAATTGTAGAAACATAATTTTCTTGTTACAATAACTTCTACTTCAATTTTTGAAAACCTTATGAATGAATTCAAAAGATCCAGACTTACGTCTCATCAAGTAAATATCCATATATCTACTTGAGTCATTTCTGAAGATAGATAAATCCACTACTTGCAACAACATTTATTGGACTACACACATCATAATGTATGATCACCAATATGTTCTTTGCTCGTTCCTTATGGCCTGTGAATGGTATTTCAGTCACTTCACTTTTCAGAGGAAAGTTGCAAGTGTCAGATGATTCAAAATCAAACGACATCAAAATCCATCATAATGGAATTTTCCATGCGGGTTTTTCCAATGTGACCAAATGCAGTGCCACACATATGTGGTATTCTTTTAGTCTTGCGACATTTAGCGTCAGTGTTATGGATGTATCATATTACCATCAATATTCATAGCATACATCCCATCCTGTATGGAAGCATGGCCCTTCATGTTATTCATAACACCGAACATCAAAAGTTCTCTTATGAATAACCTTCTTGCAAAATACCTTATGCAAAGGGCTAGAGTGTATGAAACTCTAAATGGATTATGAAAGTAAATACAGAGGTAATGTATTAATATCAATATTCATAACATACATCTCATTCATAATGAAAGTATGGCCCTTATGTTATTCATAACACCGAACATCAAAAGTTCTCTTATGAACAACCTTCTTGCAAGATACCTTATGCAAAGGGCTAGAGTGTGAAACTCTAAAATGAATTATGAAAGTAAATACATAGGGAATACACTGTTGGAAGGCATAGTAACATTTACTATGTTCCCTACGTGTATCTAAACCTCATTCCTGGCTAGTCTCTCAGGCCATAGTGGTTCTTACATCGAGTTGCAACAGAATGCAATCGAGCGGGTATCTTTGTGATTAACTCACAATACCCAAGAATTAGTGATTAACATGTTTAACCATAATTCCCAAGAACTATATCTTTGACCAGCCTTCTATACATCAAAAAACCTGTATGACATTCATACATGAGCTGGATATTCCAGTCTTCTATCCTTTTGCCATTACACTTCTAACAGTTTAACTTTTAGTATTTCTCCTACTCTCAGAAGAAGCACCCAACTTAAGAGTGGCGTTAGCCCCGGACTTCCTAGGCGTGAAAGTTTCACTAACACCCTTCGGACACTTCCTTTCTCTTTAAGTTGTTGTTTTATTCACCATCATCATATGACAGGCGTTCTTCTGGATCCCTCTCTTATCAGTCTAATGCATAGTAAACTCCTTTACTAACAGTTCGCAAACAAACATTGCTTTGGATATCTCATATCTTTTAGCCTTTGTCTGTCTCTGAAAATGATTTTCAGATTCCATGAATATCACATAACTATCCAAACTTTCGAAGTTCGGGTCTCATGGAAGCAAACATATTGCACTTTGACTGAAAAGGAATTCTAGCTTTTGGATCGAAGGACGAGAGTCACATGATCCATAGCATTAGCGGGAGAATACCGAAAGCATGCGATAGGACAAAGTCCTTCTCGGCACTCTTGAGGACAATCCTCACATTACGTTACCAACCGTAAAGATTTAACCAGATATTTACCAGCTTATTCAATTTTAATAGGGAAGGTGGAAACGCGAGCCATTATTCTACAACTATTTTGCAAATCACACTTAGACAGTGTTCATAATTAATTGCACCGAGAATTAAACAAGTTAATTCAACAGTGCGCTCCCACTCAAATCAATATCTCTCATAATTGATTGTGAGTGATACAAGATCCGCATTTCAATTCAACGCCATTGACGGGTTCATCACTGATGACGCGAATTTCAATCGGTAGGCCAACTTGCCAATCACATCTCTATGTGACTCTTGTTCATCTTTCGATGCGTGTGTTCCGAGCTCATGACTCTCATGCCTGAACGTCAAGACAACCAAGTGATCTCGCTGCGAGGTCTGACCTCACCCGCCTCACACATCCCTAATCGTTCGTACTCATGTGTACATGTCGTACCCCGAAAAGTTAGGTGCCGTGACGGTGCTACACTTGGGAGAACACTAACTACTTGATATTTTTGTGAGAGATCACCCTAATAAAAGTGACTACCGCGCAATCAAGAAGGGTGCATCATAAGGGATAAACATCTCAGGCAATTCATAATAGCATGATATGGTATAGCCCTTTCTGACGGAGAAGTCTTGTATTTCTTCGTCTTCGGCATTCGCGTTGGTGTTCACCTTCGCGAAGATTGCCACACCTTGTCGATGCACCAGATAATATTGCTATCTCTATAGCTAATAAAATAAGTGCATTACATAAGGTTGACACGCAGGTCATTAAAGTGCAATCATATGGCTCCAGCCATCATGCCGAATCATGACACGCAGGTCATGTTAATCAATTTACATCATATAGTCATCTCATACATAATCAAATTATTATGAACACTGCTATACCACATTACATGCACATGCAAACCATCCTGCAAAACCAAGTTAGACGCCTCTAATCGGTTCATGCAAAATTTTATTTTACGTGGCTTCTAAGGTTTCGAAACAAACCGAAGCTACCAACGTCCATCATCAAGCATGATAATCCAAGTCGCTAGATTAACATTCCAGGGTGTATGAAACACGAGATAATAAAATCTCGAGCCTCATACTAAACTTCGTCATACGCGTGACCCCCGTGCAGATCATATCTGCATTGCCCTTTCGTCTGCGAAATTTCATCTTTCTTTTTAACTACGGTGGAATTCAATGAACTGTTAGCACTTCGTTGATCAATCAGGATCGCGGATTGCCAGAACATTGAAACTCCACCATACTGTTATCAAGATCAGAAATATGCAAATTCTAGGGAAGCAACAAGAACATCGGGTAACAGACTTCATCTGCTACCCGCACAAATAATTTTCAGCAATAGATCTCATCTACTACCTAATTATATTGTGCAATACCCATACATCTCTATGTATTCTAGATCGCAACCTGCATCTACGCATAGCACGGCTCTTGATGCCACTGTAGGGGAACGCGGCAGAAAACAAAAAATTTCCGACCTACGCACCAGCCCAGGACCACTATGGAGACTGCATACAAGGTTTGATCTCTTTCGTTACCGACTCGTAGCGCAGCGGAAGTAGAGTCGATGACGAACGGCGGTGCAGATCCCCGCAGCTAGGATTTTACAACCTCCCAACCGTGAGGATGTATACCCTCATCTGCCCCGCGGACAGCCCTCCGGGAGGCGGTCGCACAGTCCCCCGGACGGTGTCGCGGACAGCCCTTCGGGAGGACCTCCGAAACTCGGACTGTCACTCGGACAGCCCTTCGGGAGGACCTCCAAAACTCGGATGGTCACACGGACAGCCCTTCGGGAGGCACTCTCGAACTAAGACCAAAACTACGATCTCTCTACAGAGTTGCACACATACGGTGTCATCTATCCGGCAGGGCTTCGCCGTCCAGAACTAGTTCCTGCCGGAACCCAGACAGCCTTTCGGCTCTACGAAACTATTTCGCTGGGAGGGAGAGAGAGAGCCAGATCATGCATGGCATTTGTATGAGAGTAAGAGTGTGTGAGATGGCAGCCCACTCACCTCCTATTTATAGGAAAACCAAGGGGTAGGGTGGTTTTACAATAAAACCCAAAAACTCCCATGCACTAGCTCACACATGAGGGTGTTAAGTGCAAAATGGGATGCCATGTGGAGCTCCATGGAGGAGCTGCACATGTGAACGTCCCACCTTCATGGGGGCCCCCAAAGGGGGTTCCTTGATCCCCAAGCCCTTCTAGAAGCCTTTTGGGAAAAGCCCCAAAAGGTGGCTTTCCAATAAATATCCCAAAAAGCACTTTCACTATTCACGACGACATTTTTCAGCGTCTGATCGAACTGAAAATATTCATGTGGGCTTAGAACAATTCTAGTACCCACCAAAATAATTTTCAACGCGAGCCGGAACAATTCCGGTTTAGTGATTTCATCTGCGAAAAGCATCTGAAGCGGTTTCGGCAGCTCCGGAACATTTCCGGTTTTCATCCCGGAAAATTCCAGAAAGTTTCCAGAATGATTCTGGCACCCTCCAAGAATTATCAGGCATGTGCCAAAACCAATTTTACTTTATGGTATCCTCTGAAACAACTTTTCAGTTTCACCGGAACTCATCCGGTGACCTCTCTGCGGAACTTTTCCGCTGTCCGAAACTTTTCCGGCGTCCGAAACTTTTTCGGTGATTTTCTCTCAGACTCCCTGTCTAGTATTCAGCAGATAGATGACCCTTAAGCGTGTGACCCTATAGGTTCGGTGAAGCATAGACATGACCCGGAACCCCTTCCGATCAATGATCAACATCGGAGCCGTGGACACCCATATCGATCCCTATACCCACACGAATAAATATTCGAGTGAACCTCCAGTTGCCGTGAGCTATTCCTGTTGCTTCGCGATATGTTACAATTACCCGAGGTGAGAAACATCGGCATCCTCGTGGATCAACACTTGTCCACAATGCCAGTTACCTCGTTGCCGGTATTGTTCTCTTTTCTCGTTCCCGTGTTCCGGCATCCCTGTGATCAAATCACCCTGTGTCTGGCCAGACGATGATGGATACCATAACACCGAGAGGGCCCAGAGATATCTCTCCATCGTCGGAGGAGCAAATCCCAATCTTGAGCTATCAAGTCCCTTGACATACTTTTCCATGAACCCGTAAGCCGCCGTAATAGCCACCCATTTACGGATGACGTTTAACAAACCCCAAAGTTCATGAAGCAAGCATGAAGAAACTCGACACTCTCATGGTCTAAGGAATTATGCAAACATTAACTTCTCTGTGTTATTAACCATAAACTTATGACGAATGTATCTCATAGCATAACATCAATCGGGTCGATTCAACACAAGTGTTCTACCAACAATTGTGCCCTCAAAATTGCCGGCATAGCCATGCCCATGATCAGGAAAACAGGATCATCATGCAATACTTGAGCCAGTCATAGAGGCTTGACTAGGAATACATTTTACCGTTTATTATCCCACACGTGCACATGAGTTTCCCTCCAAGCCTCGTTTTATTTGCAGACTCGAGAATCATTGCAGTTATAGCATGGAACATAAACATAATTATGAACAGGGAGATAATCAATAACATTTATTATTGCCTCTAGGGCATATCTCCTACAAGATCCGCACTAAAGCATATAACTCTTTGTCATAGATGGGGTAGTTAAGTTGCGCGCCGGATAGCTTCTCACTAAAATATGCAATGGGTCGCTTCTCTTGCATTAACACACCACCAATACCATTACCACTAGTGTCACAATGCGCTTCAAAAGTTTTATCAAAGTTGGGTAATGCAAGCAATGGAGCATGTGTAAGCAAGTTGAGATGGACCCCAAACAAATGGTGCATTCTTCTTACTACAATGCGTGTAATGGTGATGCAATGGTGCTAAAATCCTTCACAAAGCGACGGTAAAATCCGGCTAAGCTAAGGAAACTACACACTTGAATCAAATTGGTTGGTTGTGACCAATTCTTAATAGCATCAATTTTAGTTTCATCCACTTGAACACCCTTAGACACTAGTAGAAAATAGGGCATTAGTCCCGGTTCCTAAGGGCCTTTAGTCCCGGTTCTGCAACCGGGACTAAGCAATCGGGACTAAAGGCCCCCACTTTTAGTCCCGGTTGTGTTACGAACCAAGACTAAAGGAGCTCCACGTGGCCGATGTGGGGCACCCAGGCAGGAGGACCTTTAGTCCCGGTTGGTAACACCGACCGGGACTAAAAGGCAGCCACGCGTCAGCACCTGCCAAGCGCTGGGTTTTTTTTTTTTGAAATGAGGGGTTTAGGGTTTTGGAGGGTTTAGGGGTTTCATATTGTGTTTCCCCCTTTTCCTTTTATTTTATGTTTTCCATTCAACTCGACGCTAGCTACTACATATAGCAATGAAGGAACCATTACACAAATCATCATGAATATAGAGAGAAGTGACCTCTCTTTCTCCGTGCTTGGTCGAACAACAAGTTTTCTTATATCTATTCGACGCTACTACGTATAGTACACGTTCATGCATATATACAATGTAACATCTCTTACGATCCCTAATATCTAATTACCAACATTCACTACCAATTTTCGATGGTATTCTCCGGTTTTAGCTATGATCTCTTGAAGGAAGAATCCCGCCAATTCCTCTTGAATTGCTCGTATGCGAGCCTTTGGTAGGAGTTCGTCCCGCTTCCGTTCGATCTAATTTAAATAAGGGGGTCAATATATATATATATATATATATATATATATATATATATATATATATATATATATATATATATATATGAATGAAACTCAACACAATTGATGGTAATAAAATAAATTTGTGAATATTGTTTACGTACTTCAAGTTTTTCAAAAAATCTGCCCGTCTCAGAGGTCGTCTGGCGAATGAACTCGCAAACGTAGTATCCACATAAGTTATTCCTGGATCCCTGCCTCGAGCACTTTACGAGAATAGAGTTCAATCAAAATAATAATCAAGCATGATAGTGGTATTGAAACTAGAATCAAACAGATGCGTGGACCTAGCTAGTACTACTTACACTGAGTTGTTCAAATCGCAGCTCCTCTCTCCATTCACCCCTAACCTGCTTGGTGAACTCTTTCCAAACCCTGCCCGGCAAAGAAAATGAATAAAGGAGTTATTAATTACTTGATATCAGGAAATGAACGATAGTTGCCGATATAGTGCGATAATGATTGAAATTACCTCTGGAGAATTTTTTTCAGGTCCGCCCACATCTCAGGGTCTTTACGTAACGAGTCCATGACAAGTACTTTTCCTGCGTCAAACTGAATGACTAGGAGAATAAAGTGGAACCTGCGCACGCATAGCTCATCAATTACACTTAACATCGAGTAAGCGAAACAGAATGATGTGTACAAGACAGTATAACACTCACTGGAAGTTGTAAGGAAATAGTATTTCCCTTTTGGTTTGTTGTTGAATTAACGCCCTTAGCAAGATCTTCTCTGTATCCTTGGCGTTCCATTTTACCGTAGCTTCAAGAATAGTATTTGGGTTAATGAACCCAATGTCATAGATTTGTCCTCTTTGCATTCGAGGATCTTCTTTCTGCATAATATATATAGTGAGGATAATTATACATGCAATGAACGAGCTGAGCTGGAGACTTAATTACAGAAATGATACTTACAAACAATAGCAACTGACGATAGATTTGTCGATGGCGTCTTGATTGTATAACTGAAATAATTCTTCAAATTCAATGTAAATCTCCTCGTCTCCATTGAAGTAATGCTCATCTTTAATTCCCGCAATGATATGGTTGCTCCCTTGCTTTGAGGCTTCCAAGTACCAGTCATGCAATCTTCGCATCATCGTTGGTAGATGCGGGAGCTCCTCAGGTCTGATGAGAGGCTTCCCGTGCTCGAATTTAAAGGCTAACTCAGCCATTTCGAACTGTACCTCATCGCCTAAGTAATCACCAAGAGTGAAACCAGGATCAACGGCCGCTACCCCCGGATCATTAGCGATATCGGTAAACACCTTGAGCGGGGGGCACGATTGGTTTTTCTGTTCGCCGAGCTGGGGAATTGTTTTCCCCCTTGCACTACTGCTACTTCCCGACCGCTGTTGTGGATCTCTATATGACTTTACAATAGAGCGGTCATAGTTTGATAGCAGCGGAGGCGGTGGTGGTTTTGTAAGGTTTTCCAGCAAGCGCCTCGCTTTTACCGGATCTATTTTCTCCGTTGGATCTGGATGGGTCGGTGCAAGCTGGCGTTTCACGTCGGCAACCACGATCTCCTTGGTTTCCTCCTCAGTCATGTCGTATGGTAACTTGGCAGGAGCCTTCTTGACGCTACCTGCTCTGGATTTCTTCGCTGTTGTACTACTAGCTGCCGGAGCGGCGGCGGATCTCTTCTGCCGGTGCTGAGGCGGCGGAGGAGGCGGAGTCAGCTGACGCGACGGATTCTACTGAGGGGCCTCCTCCGGCAGAGTCCGCTCACGCGGCGGAGACAGCTGAGGCGACGGAGTGTGCTGACGCGGCAGAGACGGCTGAGGCAGCGGAGATAGAGCTGGACTGTGAGGAGTCTGCTGAGGGGCCTCCTCCGGCTGAGTCTGCTGACGCAGCGTCCAGTGTGGAAGCACGATGTGTTCCTTTCTCCATGGAATGGTAGTCCTTATGGCATCTCCCAGATGAGTCTCCCCTTCACCTGTAGGGTACTCAAGCTCCAGCTGCTCAAATCCGTTGGTAACTTCATCCACCCCGACAACAGCATAGCCATCTGGAATCGGAGAGCAATGGTAAGTTCCATCAGGTACACGAGGTAAGGCATAGCCGACCGCCACCTTCAAGGTTATGTTCATGCATTTCGCATGTAGATCACAATGTTCCCTCTCCGTGATATCATCCACGGGGTAGCGATCAGGAGCCGTGATATCATCTATGGGCGGCCAAACGAGCTCCGTGGAAGCCACGCTGCTTTTCCGCTGAGATGGTGGGGTAGCTCCATGGGAAGTATCAAATGAAGGATCTTCGTGCCGCTGAGATGATGGGACGGTAGCTCACTAGCTGTTAAGTGCCTCTATTTGCTTCTCCTGCAACGCTAATCTTTCTTGTACCTTCTGCAGCCGGTCTGCATCCTCTTTCTTCTTTCTCCCTCGGCTTCTATAAGTGTCTCTGCTGTCGGGAAACCCATCCTTCCACGGAAAGGAGCCTGATGTGCCTCGTGTTCGTCCAGGGTGTTCAGGATTCCCGAGGGTGCGTGACAGCTCGTCCTTCTCTCTGTCGGGATGGAACTTCCCTTCCTGCATGGCCTGGATTGCATCCTGAATGTTTTTGACGGGTGTTGCAAGTTGAGCTTTCGTATAAACACACTTCCCTGTTTCTGGGTGCAAAGTTCCCCCATGCCCGAAGAACCAAGTCCTTGCCCGTTCGGGCCAGTTCAATGTCTCTGGATGGATCCCTTTATCAAGCAGGTCGTTCTCAGCTTTGTCCCACGTAGGCTGGGCAACCTTGTACCCACCTGACCCCGTAACATGGTGATATTCCTTCTTTGCAGCATTTTGCTTATTTATTAGTGACCTTTTCTTACCTTTCTCCGATGTCTTGTATGCCACAAATGCGGGCCAGTGATCTTTCATCTTCTCATATTGACCGGTGAATGTTGGAGTCTTCTCTTTCAGGACAAACTTTTCTTGCAATCTTTTCTTCCAGTTCTTGAATTGTTCGGCCATCTTCTTAAGAGTCCACGCCTTTACTTTTCGCTCTACAACATTGCTATTTGGATCCACCTCTGGCGGTAGGCTGAAATTTGTCATGAGCGTATTCCAAAGCTCATCTTTGGATCTATCGTCGACATAAGAAACTCCATCGTCCGCCTTTGGCTTATTCCATTGTTGAATGCTGATCGGGATGCTGTCCCTAACAACAACTCCGCACTGACTTATAAATTGGTCTGCGATCCGCTTGGGAGCAGTCGGTTTGCCATCTGCAGCGATTTCTTCGATCGTGAACCTTTCATTCTCGCCCAACCTTTTCTTCGGGCCTCGTCTTTTTATAGAAGTTTGGCTCGATCCGGAGGGCTAAAAGAAGAAAGAAGCATTAATATATGTACATACAAATCAATTAATGCATCTAGTCAGCAGAGGCTTAATTAATATACCTCGCCGGACTTTGCAACAGTTAAGGCTCCAACACCGCCGGAGCCGTCATCTTCTCCCTCCATTCGATCACCGGAGCCGTCATCTTCTCTTCCCTCACCATCAGAGTCGTCGTTGAGAAACTGTGAGGTGATATCATCATCTCCGTCACGGATTATTTCCCCCAACATCTCTTCTTGTTCTAAGTCTCTGTCGTGTTCCATAGTTTCTGCAAATATTACAACATGGCAAAACAGTAACATTATGATGACAACTTGAGAGCAAGATTGAGTCATGCTACAACAACTTTACATGGAAACCAAGGGCATGGCATCAAAGTACACATTACATAGACCAAATCACAAGAAGGAATCATATGCATATGAGCAATGGATTTGTGGCAAACATCATGCAAAGTTGACAAGTTTTATAACAGTCAGTTTCTGACTTAGCAGTTTTTCAGCAAGTGTAAAACAGCAACAGTATCATAGCATGTTTGCAAGCTTGTTACAGTGCCTAAACATGTTTACCATGGCATGGGAAAAATACCAGCAGCAAATAGACATGAAAATGCACCAAACACATGTACAAAGTTTATTCATATGATGCCTGCATTAAATCACACAAAAATAACAAAATGGCAAGTTTTATCAGTTGCATGTTAGGTAACCCTCCGGCGATCGTCGGGGACTCCTCCGGCGATCGTCGGGGACTCGTCACTGGCAATCGTCGGGGACTCCTCCGTCGATCGTCGGGGACTCCTCACCGGCGATCGTCGGGGACGACTCCTCGAGCGATCGTCGGGGCCTCCTCCGGCGATCGTCGGGGACGACTCCTCCGGCGATCGTCGGGGCCTCCTCCGGCGATCGTCGAGGACTCCTCCGGTGATCAGTAATAATAATTCCGCAATTACTCAATTGTTTGCTAAACTTATGAATTAGATAGCGGGGGCGGCGTTGCCGGGGAGCGGGGGCGGCGAGGCTCGGGGAGGAGGGCGATCGAGGAGGTCCGGCGAGCGGGGGCGGCGACGACGAGGACTGTGCTAAATATCAAACGTTAGGTTCGTAAGCAATAGATCCGAATGATTTCTTAATTCCTTCGATCACCCTCACTCTCGAGTCCTCCTTTCTTTTTTAAACGTGGATGGAAGAAAGAGCACAACGCTGCATGTTTAACACAAAAATGCTGACATCAGCAAAGATTCCACCGAAGTTATCGGGGTTATGTTTTAACGACCCCTCCCCCCCTCATGTTGAAGTTACGACGATATTTGTACCTATGTTATCATGTCTGTGGTGCGTAGATTTATACACAAGATGAATACACAAGATGAATACAAGATGAATACAAGATTTATACACAAGATGAATACAAGATGAATACACAAGATGAAATTTATATAAAAAAAATATCACAATTCATTACATACGCTCGGAACAAAAATATCACAAATGAAAATTTTGTAATAATTTCTTTAGGTTCGGAATTTGCAAATTTCTCTAACTTTGATAATAACCTATGCAAATATTTTTTCTAGATTATTTCAAAATTGCACAAAGTAATATCAATGAGCTATTTCTCGATAATTTAGTAATTGTTCAATGAACATAATCTGAAAATTGCACAAAATTGCACAAAGTAATATCAATGAACAAAATCTAAAAAAATTTATAAAAAAAAATAGCGCGGCGTCGGCCAGCAGAGCGCGGGCGGCGTCGGGGTCGGCGTCGGCGTCAGCCAGCAGCCCGGGCGGCGTCGGGGTCGGCGTCCGCGTCGGCCAGCAGGGGGGGATAGGAGGAGGGGATCGGGGCGGCGCTCACAGCGAGGAGGCGAGGAGCGGGGGCGTCGGGGCAGGGCGTCGGCGAGGGCGTCGGGGCAAGGCGTCGGGGCAGGGCGGCGGCGAGGGCGTCGGGGCAGGGCGTCGCGGCAGCCTGGCGGCGGCGTGCGGTGGTTCGGCGTCGGGGCAGAGGCGCGAGAGAAAGAAGATTGGGGAGGAAGAAGGCCGGGGCGCGCGGTTAATATACCTCGAGCTTTAGTCCCGGTTGGTGCCACCAACCAGGACTAACGGCCTACCTTTAGTCCCGGTCTGAGCCACCAACCGGGACTAAAGCTAAATTTCAGCAGCCCAAAGGGCGCGAAACCCAGACCTTTAGTCCCGGTTGGTGTCTCGGACCGGGACTAAAGGTAGGCCTTTAGTCCCGGTTGGGGGAACCAACCAGGACTAAATCTGGTTTTCCTATTTTTGGTTTTAGACCTTTTTAGGATATTTTAGTTTTAGTTTTCTTTTAAACAGATTCAAAAACAGTAGCATACATGCCTAGTTTTGATTTAATTCTTTTTGCTATTAAAGTTTTTAACAAAAAATACTTTATGAAAAATTTAGTTGCATAAATTTTATATAATTTTAAGTTAATATTATTTTGATCATAACTAGAGTTTTATAAAAGCTTTTTAGTTGATTCTTTTTGCTATTGAAGAATATTATAGTTTTGTTTTAGTTGATCATAACTAGAATTTTATATAACTTTATTTGATGATATAGATTTTCATCAGATAGTGAAAAATAGTTCTATCAAGTTATTTTTCATAGGTACCATTGCCGCAACATTTCGCATTGAAGGGCCAGCATCAGGTTTGTTAATATGTTTTTGAAAATTGGACACAAGGCGATCAATGCTGTCAAAATCTTTCTTCCGGAATCTAAAGCCCTTTGAGTATAACCTAACATACTCATGATGTGCGTTTGTACTCCTGATGTAAGATAATATAAAGGTGCCTGGATGTTCATGAGATAAGCCAAAACAATAGACTATTCTCGAGAATGGCCATCTAATATGTTGTCCTCAGTTTCACCGGAAAGAAACCAGAGAATTCCTCATCTGGATCTCCAACTTTATGTCATACAACGTTTCTCTCTTATCATCTCCGATGCTTCTGCTGTATTCATCTATGTTAAGACGTTTAAGCCATGCCTATATTAACCTTGTTATTTTATATGGAGCCACCAACCGGGAATAATCGCGTATGATCAAACTTGCAAAACTTGGGACTGAAATCACTACAACTGGTGAGGGTGTGTATGGCCTATGTCTGTCAACCTCAAGCGACTTATCTGGAATGCTTAGAAGACATTCATATTTTGTTTGGACATAATTGCATTGATTAACTCCTCTGTATAATTAAAATACTAAAAGGATAGGAATAATTGAAATTTCATAACTTAATAAATAATTATTGCAAAATCATGTTTCAAATGCCAAAATGCCCGAGCTAGCTCTTACAAAGATTCCCTCCGGTTTGTCCGAAGTGGCACTTTCCAGCTAAAACTTTTTCTTCACGTGTGTCCCTTGCTTATTGCGCCGTAACCATGGATAATCTTCATCATTTAACAGGATGCTTGGGTCAGTCTTCACTGTGAAGGGAGGAATTTCATGAAACTTTTCATAATCATCTGACATGTCTGTCTTGTCCTCCACTCCCACGATGTTTCTTTTCCCTAAAAGAACTATGTGGCGCTTTGGCTCATCGTATGATGTATTCGCTTCGTTATCTTTTCTTTTTCTCGGTTTGGTAGACATGTCCTTCACATAGAAAACCTGCGCCACATCATTGGCTAGGACGAATGGTTCGTCTGTGTACCCAAGATTGTTGAGATCCACTGTTGTCATTCCGTACTGCGGGTCTACGTGTACCCCGCCTCCTGTCAGATTGACCCATTTTCACCGAAACAAAGGGACCTTAAAATCACGTCCATAGTCAAGTTTCCATATCTCCTCTATGTAACCATAATATGTGTCCTTTGCCCTATTGGTGTTTGCTCCATCAGAGCGGACACCACTGTTTTGGTTGGTGCTCTTTTTATCTTGGGCGATCGTGTAAAATGCATTCCCATTTATCTCGTACCCTTGAAAAGTCAATACAGTCGAAGATGGTGTCCTGGTCAACAAGTACAGCTCACCTCCAACAGTGTTGTTACTCATGAGATGTGTTTGCAACCAACCGCCGAAAGTCGACATGTGTGCACATGTAATCCAGTCGTCAGACTGCCCCGGGTGTTGGAAGCATACAATATTCTTGTGTTCATTGATATACGGGGCCACCAAGGTAGAATTTTGTAGAAGTGTGTAGTGTGCTTGCGCCCAAGAATGCCCGTCCCTACATATTATTGCTTTCGGTGCTAGCGTGCCTTTTCCACTCAGTCTCCCCTCATGCCGTGATTGAGGAACACCAATCGGCTTAAGGTCAGGAATAAAGTCAACACAAAACTCAATAACCTCCTCTGTTTCATGGCCCTTGGAGATGCTTCCTTCTGGCCTGGCACGGTAATGAACATATTTCTTTAAGATTCCCATGAACCTCTCAAAGGGGAACATATTGTGTAGAAATACAGGACCCAGAATGGCAATCTCGTCGACTAGGTGAACTAGGACATGCGTCATAATATTGAAGAAGGATGGTGGGAACACCAACTCAAAACTGACAAGACATTGGACCAAATCATTCTGTAACCTTGGTAGGATTTCTGGATCGATTACCTTCTGAGAAATTGCATTGAGGAATGCACATAGCTTCACAATGGCTAATCGAACATTTTCTGGTAGAAGCCCCCTCAATGCAACCGGAAGCAATTGCATCATAATCACGTGGCAGTCATGAGACTTTAGGTTCTGAAATTTTTTCTCTGTCATATTTATTATTCCCTTTATATTTGACGAGAAGCCAGACGTGACCTTGATACTGAGCAGGCATTCAAAAAAGAGTTCCTTCTCTGCTTTGGTAAGAGCGTAGCTGGCAGGACCTTGATACTGCTTTGGAGGCATGCCGTCTTTTTCGTTCATACATTGCTGGTCCTCCCGTGCCTCCAGTGTATCTTTTGTCTTCCCATGCACACCCAAAAAGCATAGCAGGTTCACGCAAAGATTCTTCGTCACGTGCATCACGTCGATTGCAGAGTGGACCTCTAGGACTTTCCAATAGGGTAGCTCCCAAAATATAGATTTCTTCTTCCACATGGGTGCATCTCCGTCAGCGTCATTCGGAACAGATTGTCCGCCAGGACCCTTTCCAAAGATTGCTTTTAAATCCTTGACCATATCAAATATATCATCACTAGTACGGGGGACAGGCTTCTTCCGGTGATCTGCCTCACCTTTGAAATGCTTGCCTTTCTTTCTTAAGGCATGCTTGGTCGGAATAAATCAACGATGTCCCAGGTACACATTCTTCTTACATTTGTCCAAATATATACTTTCAGTCTCATCTAAATAGTGCATGCATGCATTGTATCCCTTGTTTGTCTGTCCTGAAAGGTTACTAAGAGCAGGCCAATCATTGATGGTTACAAACAGCAACGCTCGTAGGTCAAATTCCTGCTGTTTGTGCTCATCCCACACACGTACACCTTTGATATCCCACAGTTGTAAAAGTTCTTCAACTAATGGCCTTAGGTACACATCAATGTCATTGCCGGGTTGCTTAGGGCCTAGGATGAGCACTGGCATCATAATGAAGTTCCGCTTCATGCACAACCAAGGAGGAAGGTTATAGATACATAGAGTCACAGGCCAGGTGCTATGATTGCTGCTCTGCTCCCCAAAAGGATTAATGCCATCTGCACTTATACCAAACCATAAGTTTCTTGCGTCATCTGCAAACTCCGGCCACTTTCTCTCGATTTTTCTCCACTGCGACCCATCAGCGGGTACTCTCAACATCCCGTCTTTCTTACGGTCTTCTTTATGCCATCGCAACAACTTGGCATGCTCTTTGTTTCTGAACAGACGTTTCAACCATGGTATTATAGGAGCATACCACATCACCTTGGCAGGAACCCTCTTCCTGGGGCGCATGCCCTCAACATCACCAGGGTCATCTCGTCTGATCTTATACCGCAATGCACCGCATACCGGGCATGCATTCAAATTCTCATACTCCTCACCGCGATAGAGGATGCAGTCATTAGGGCATGCATGTATCTTCTGCACCTCTAATCCTAGAGGGCAGAGAACCTTCTTTGCTTCGTACGTACTGTCAGGCAATTCGTTATCCTTTGGAAGCTTCTTCTTCATTATTTTCAGTAACTTCTCAAATCCCTTGTTAGATAAACCATTCTCTGCCTTCCATTGAGCAATTCCGGTGTGGTACCGAGCTTTGTGTTGCCATCTTCGCAATTTGGGTACAACCGTTTTTTGTGATCCTCTAACATGCGATCGAACTTCAACTTCTCCCTTTCACTTTCGCATTCTCTCTATGCATCAACAATGACCCGGCGAAGATCATCAGCGGGCACATCTGGTGCCTCTTGATCTTCAGCTTCCCCCGTTGCAGTATCACCGTATTCAGGGAACATAGGATAGTTGCCATCATCCTCTTCTTCTTCATTGTCTTCCATCATAACCCCTCTTTCTTCGTGCTTGGTCCAACAATTATAGTGGGGCATGAAACCCTTCTCAAGCAGGTGGAAGTGAAGGGTTTTCGAGGAAGAGTAATTCTTCGTATTCTCACAGACAACACATGGACAGTACATAAAACCATTCTGCTTGTTTGCCTCAGCCACATCGATAAAATTATGCAGGCCAGTAATGTACTCGGAAGTGTGTCGGTCACCGTACATCCATTGCCGGTTCATCTGCATTATGTAATTAAGTATATCAAAAACCATTATAGAACATCATGAATAGACAAATGACCAAATTAATACAAGTTCATCATCACATTAAAACCAAAGTACAGTAGTGATCAAATGTTATTACTGCAAAAATAAATACATAAAGTTCATACATAGTTCTCATGAAACAACATACAACTATGTAAAACATTTAAATGCAACAACAAATGCGATCAAAATCGCAACTAAGGTAACAATTGATCCAACAGCGTAATGATACCAAGCCTCTTTATCAATGGCATATTTTCTAATCTTTCTAATCTTCAAGTGCATTGCATCCATCTGGATCTTGTGTAGATCGACGACATCGGCAACATGCAACTCCAATTTCATCTTCTCTTCTTCAATTCTTTTCAATTTTTCTTTCAAATAATTGTTTTCTTTTTCAACTAAATTTAACCTCTCGACAAGAGGGTCGGTTGGAATTTCCGGTTCACATACCTCCTAGATAAAAACATCTATGTCAAGTTGGTCGGCATAATTGTCATAAACACTAAATGAAACAAATAATTATAAAATATAATATACCACATCCGAATCACAGACCGGACGAGAGCCGACGGGGGCGGATACCAAAACCATGGCACTATATAGTAACAAACAATAATACAAGTAAGAAAATTATACAAGTAGCTATCTAAATCATACAAGTAAGAATTTGTTCTTTTAAAAAAAGGTAAGAACAAGAGGCTCACCACGGTGGTGCCGGCGACGAGATCGGCGCGGGCGATCGATGGCGGTGAGGACGGGGACGGGGACGGGACGGCACCCTACACATGTGCAAACTAAGAAGTTAATTTGAGCTCAAATTGTTCATCTAAATCAAATAAACTCCCACATACACTTCTCCACTAAAACCCACAAACCACTCTACTTCTAGAGCATATGAAATGAGCTAAACTAGCAGTGAGAGATGAAAGGATGAAGTTGCTAACCTTTTAGAACACTTGGATATTTGGTGCACCGCCAAATCTAGGCAAATCTTGGGGAAAATGGAGCTTGGAGGTCGAGCTTGGAGGAAGAACAGAGGAGAAAGCTTAAGTGTGGCTCGGGCATTTCATCGAACACCTCATGTGCATAAGAAGTGAGAACAGAGTAGCACACACACCTCCCACCTTCTACGGCCAAAAAACCGAGGAGAGGGCGGGCAGGGGCGAGGATATATATAGGCATCTTTTTAGCCCCGGTTGGTGTCTAGAACCGGGACTGAAGACTAACCTTTAGTCCCGGTTGGAGACACCAACCAGGACTAAAGGGGTTGTGCCAGGAGCGAGGCCCTTTAGTCCTGGTTGGTGTCTGGAACCGGGACTAAAGGTCCCAGTCAAACCGGGACTGATGCCTGCCGAGGCCCGGCCAGCGTCCTAGCCGCTCGAACCGGGACTGATGCTCACATTAGTCCCGGTTCGTAACATGACCGGGACTATTGCTCTGATCTGGCCAGAACCAAAGCCCTGTTTTCTACTAGTGAGAGGAGACAACAAAGCCCAAGAAAACAAGCTTATCAACACCAAAAGTGCATTTTTCCATGTTTGCATAAAGTCGCTCGTCTCTAAGAACTTGCAGTACGTCTCTAAGGTGTTTGACATGATCTTCAAGAGTTTCACTAAACACAAGGATGTCATCAAAGTAAACCACAACACAAATGTCAATATATTTGCGAAGAACATAATGCATCACACGCATAAAGTGCTAGGAGCTTGCGATAAGCCCATAGGCATGACCAACCATTCATACAAGCCAAATTTGGTTTTGAAAGCCATTTTCCATTCATCACCTTCTTGCATGCGTATTTGATAGTAGCCACTTTTAAGATCAATTTTAGAGAAAATGGTGGCTCCACTAAGTTCATCAAGCATGTCATCTAGGCGTGGAATGGGGTGGCGATATCTAACGCTGATAGCATTTATGGGATGGCAATCGGAACACATGCGATAGGTACCATCTTTCTTAGGCACAAGAATTACCAGAATGGCACATGGACTCAAGCTCTCGCGTACATACCCATTCTCCATGAGATGTTGGACTTGCCGTTAAATCTCTTTGGCCTCGTCGGGGTTGACGCGGTAAGGTGCCTTGTTTGGTAGAGGTGCGCCGGGAATGAGGTCGATGCGGTGTTCGATTCCGCGAAGTGGATGAAGTCCGGGAGGTAGCTCATTGGGAAACACGTCCGCGAATTCCTGCAATAAATGAGACAATACCAGAGGAAGTTGTTGTGAAGTATTAGTCCACATCATTGCACACAAGCACAAAGTGAAGAACACTTGATGGGCTCTCACTCACATCCCTCAAATCTCTTTTGGTGGCTAGGAGGACTAGATTTCTTTTGTCGCTCATCGTGGAGTCACTCATGTTTGGCTTGTGTGCTCACTCTCTTTTTGGTGGTTCACTCGCTCACTTTTCTCTCCACGATGGGTAGATGCTTGCTTGTCCGCGATGACTTGACTTGGTGTCATTGGTCGAAGTATGAATTCCTTGCCCTTCATCTTGAAACTATATTGATTGGTCCATCCATTGTGGGTGACGCCTCGATCAAATTGCCACGGTCGTCCTAGTAGGAGATGGCATACGGACATAGGAACCACATCACACTCCAATGTATCTTCATATGCTCCAATCTTGAAGGAGACTTGAATGGTGTGCTCCACTTGAATGGTGCTGGAGTCGCTTAGCCATTGGACCTTGTAGGGGCGAGGGGGCTTCTTCTTGACCAATTGTAGCTTGGAACATAACTCATCACTTGCCAAGTTGTGGCAACTTCCGCCATCGATGATGACCTTGACGGAACGTCCTTGAATACCCGCCTTGGTATGAAAGATGTGGCAATGTTGGTCTTCATCGTGATGTTGTTAAAGTGTCAAGACCTTGGAGACAACAAGAGCGGGGCTTGAATCATTATCGCAAAAGATTTGAGCATCATCATCTTCATTCACTTGGCGGTGCATGGCCACTTGCTCAATGGCTTCCATTTCATATTCACTCATGGAATCGTAGGTGCCGTCGGCGTTCATGATCATAGTGCGTCTTGTTGGGCACTCGAATGACTTGTGGCCTCGGCCTTTGCAAGTAAAGCACTTGATGTCACTTGTTTTGTCGGTGGCATCCGAAGAAGTTGTTGATGACGAAGCTCTTTGCTTGGAGTTGCTTGTAGTAGTAGGAAGACGACTTGAAGATGTCATTGGTTGCTTGGAGCTTGACTTGTCGCCGGTACTTGGTGTAGCTCGATTCGTGGAAGGAGTTGTAGAAGTCGTAGAAGCTTGAGTGTATGAACCGTAGGTCTTGGAAGAGTACTTGGAGTACTTGTAGTCTTCTTGTACTTGTCGCTCCGCTTTGGTTGCTTGGTGCACAAGCTCTAGGAGGTTGGAGTACAGTTGGAAGTCCGCAATTTTCTTGATTGGATAGTTAAGGCCATTCAAGAAACGCGCCATAGTTTGTTCATCATCTTCCTTGACATTGGCTCGTATCATTGCAATTTCCATCTTTTGGTAGTACGCTTCAACCGACTTGGTGCCTTGCTTGAGGAGTTGAAGTTTCTTGAAGAGGTCATGGCTATAGTGTGTAGGCACAAAACGAGCTCTCATGACATCCTTCATTTGATTCCATGTGGTGATGGGTGGTTCGCCTCTCTCTTGGCGTCGTTCAATCAGTTGCTCCCACCAAATGAGAACATAGTCTTGGAACTCAAGAGATGCCATGGCAATCTTCTTTTCCTCGTCGTAGTTGTGAATACAGAATATCTTCTCGACCTTCAATGCCCATGAAAGGTATTCTTTGGGATCATTTCCACCATAGAATTTAGGCATGTTGAACTTGAGCTTGCCGTAGCGCTCCTCATTACATTGACGGCGATTGCGATGATGCTCGTGCCATGGAAGATGATCTGCTAGCTCTTGCTCCTCGTGCTCATCTTGATTGGCTTGACGTTGTGGTCTTGGAATAAGCGCACGGTTCCTCATCTCTTGGTTCTCCTCAAGTCGTGCGGCTTCTTCTTGTTCGCGCACGCGGCAGTTGCGTTCGGCGACGTTGCGAGTTGCCTCGCGTAGGGCACGTTGAGATTCAAGTGCTTGCTCCTCATGACGTTGTCGTTCTTGTTGTAGGGCGTCGTCGTCTTGGTGTACTCGACGTTGGTGTTGTGGAACTTGCTCTTGGTTCCCGTTGGCTTGTGCTTGCCGTTTTTGTCGTTAGCGCTCTCGAAGGCGGTCTTGCAAACCATTTCCATGGAATGGGTTTCTTGTAGCTTGCCGATCGTCTTGTTCTTGGGAGCGATGAGAGCATGCTCGTGGAAGACTTGCATCCGAAGAAGTGTCTGAAGGGGTTTGGCTCGAATGGCGCCGTCTTGATCTTGAAGTAGATGAAGTAGAAGAATCGCGGTTGACCAACATGGTGCGGAACTCTTCCATTTGAGATGATAACTTGTCATTAGGTGTTTGGTGAAAGTCGGAGGCGAGTTGTTCGATTCGTTCGCCCAATGCTTCGCTCTCTTGATGTAATGCTCGTTGGACACCGAAGAGGTGAGCCTTGGTGACGTAGTTGTTTGGTGCGTCTTCTTGCTCATAGAAGAGGGGGTTGATAGAAGTGCTCGGCCTATCCATGATTCTCAAACAAGTGTTAGTGGAAGAAAGAAATGAACTAGACCAATGTACCTTATCCAATGTTGAAGATGGATCAATGATCACCCAATATGGTATTATGGAAATAGTGCAATTGGTACCGGATCGTGTCAATCTCACACCTACACAAGTAAAGCTTTTGGAGGAGTTTGGGTAGGATAGTGGCACAAAATTTCTGCAATTGTTAGCAAGATAGCAATAATGTTGAAAAAGATTCACAAATTTGCAAGTGAAACAAGTAGACCAATAGCAATGATGGACAGGCGGAAACACACACACGGAAAGATAAATGAGGTCGTGCAACCAAGGAATGAGCTCAAAATGTGGGATCCACGGAAAATGCTCTTGTTGCACAACACTAGAGAGACGCTAGCATGATTGCACTATAGGCGGATACGAACTTGTGCACAACCTATTAGAGAGAAACGTATGGACTTTCTATCTCAAGTATGCGACGTATGTATGATTCCCGGTGAACTCAGTCACGATGATCCAAGATGATCAAATATGATATGTAATGTGGCGATGCTATGGCTATTGCTTACAAGCTTGTTGTTGCTCTATCTCTTTTGCTTAAAAGCTTCTTGTTGTTGCTAATTTCCTTTGGCCACTTATGCGAAATGCTCTTACTAAGATAGCAATGATGTATATGCGGGAACAAAATTTTTGGCACAAGAGATGATATGAGTATATATGCACGCTATGATAGCTATGCGTAACGGTATCACTAAAGTGCACAAGTAGCGTTGCCCGACAATACTCAAATGGCTAGTCTCGTAGGAAAGCTACGCAAAAGATGGTCTCGGGGTTTCACAATGTAAATGGCAAGGGGATGAATAAGTTGTCGTCGAGGTTACCGTCCTTGCTTACGGTGTTGGTGTCAAAATGGTGGAGAGCTCGTTGTCAATGTCGAATTCTGTGGCGATGATGAGCGGCGGTGATGTCGATGTCGAACCGTTCCTAAGTAGCCAAAACACGTTAGGAAACGGAAAACTCGAGACTCAAAATCTTAAATGGCACAAAGTGGTGGTTGCGGAAATCGGTGGTGGAGTGGCTCAAGTGGTTGCGGAAGAAACGGTGAGAAATGGCGAAAAATTGATGAAGTTGTGAAGTGTTGGCGTGCTGGTTCCCAGGGGCCGGATGTCCGGGCTGTTGCCTGGAGGCCGGATGTCCGGGCCTGCGGGCCAGATGTCCGGGGGCTGGATCCCGTGGATGAACTTGAAGAACAAGTGGGAAAATTGGGATTTCGGGGCAAAATTCGGACGATTTTGTGGATGAAATTGATGGAGAAGGTGGGGGAAAGCTAGATCCACTCGAAACCAAGCAAATCCATGGATCAAAATCAACAAAACATCATCAAACCAACAAATCACAAAAAAATTGGTATGGTTATTTTTGTGGGAGTTTTTGAAATTGGGCAAAATCAACAAAATTGGGGCTAGAAAGTGGAGGGGAAAGACTCCAAAGTGTGAATCAACGTGGCTCTGATACCAAGATGATGTAGGGTGGAACCCTAGATGACGATCTTTTCACACTTAGGAGGGGGAAAAGGAGCAAATCCAAGAAGAACACTCAAATAGACAAGATCCAATCACACATGCACTAGATCCACATACACATAGTTGGGGTACAAGATTCAAAACCAACAAAGGAGGATACACGGTAGCTAGTTCGTCCCGATCCGCCGAGGAGTCGAGGTCTTGAATCCGGAGAGGATCTTCTCACATGGGTCTCATGGAGGTCTTGATCTCCATGGGAGAGGTATGGATGAGCAAAGCTCTATCTCAAAGAGACAACTACTTTGATAACCCTAGATGGAGGAGGGGGGGGGGTCCTTATATAGTGCTAGTACAAGTTGGGGCAAGTTGGGGGAGTACATTGGCCATTCGGCCGTACAAGTCTGTGCTACTTGTAGCTTGCGTTGGTATTTTCCCCGAAGAGGAAGGGATGATGCAGCACAGTAGAGATAAGTATTTCCCTCGATTATGAAACCAAGGTTATCGAACCAGTAGGAGAATCATGCAACACCTCGTTAGCAGCACCTGCACACAAACAACAAATCCTTGCACCCAACGCAAACAAGGGGTTGTCAATCCCTTGGCGGTAAGATTGCAAGATTAAATTGTATTTGGTAGATTGATAGATTGCAGCATAAATACTAAATAAAATAAGTAAAAGAAAATGGCAGCAATATTTTTAGGGTTTTAGTAATATGATTTAGATAGACCGGGGGCCATAGGTTTCACTAGAGGCTTCTCTCGAGAAAATAGCATACGGTGGGTAGACAAATTACTGTTGGGCAATTGATAGAAAAGCAAATAATCATGATGATATCCAAGGTAATGATCATGTATATAGGCATCATTTCCAAGATTAGTAGACCGACTCCTGCCTGCATCTACTACTATTACTCCACACATCGACCGCTATCCAGCATGCATCTAGTGTATTAAGTCCATAAGAACGGAGTAATGCCTTAAGAACGATGACATGATGTAGACAAGACAAACTCACGAATTAATAAACCCAATGAATAGATCCCATCTTGTTACCCTTAGTAGCAACGATACATACGTGTCATGTCCCTTTCTGTCACTGGGATTGAGCACCGCAAGATCGAACCCACTACAAAGCACCTCTTCCCATGGCAAGATAAATCAACTTAGTTAGCCAAACCAAATCAATAGATCGGAGAAAAATACGAGGCTATAATAATCATGCATAAAAGAGTGCAGCAAAGACTCAAATAATTTCATGGATAATCTGATCATAAACTCACAATTCATCGGATCCGAACAAACACACCGCAAAAAGAGATTACATCGGATAGATCTCCAAGAACATCAAGGAGAACATTGTATTGAAGATCAAAAAGTGAGAAGAAGCCATCTAGCTACTGCCTATGGACCCGTAGGTCTGTGGTAAACTACTCACGCATCATCGGAAGGGCAGCAAGGTTGATGTAGAGCCCCTCGGTGATCGATTCCCCCTCCGGCAGATTACAGGAGAAGGACCCCAGATGGGATCTCTCTGGAACAGAAACTTGCTGCGGCGGAAAAAGTATTTCGTGGACTCCCCTGAGGGTTTCTGATTTTTCTGGAATTTATAGTGCTGGAATTAGGTCAAACGGAGCTTGGTGGGCCCCCACGAGGCACCAGGGCGCGCTTGCCCCCCCTAGGCGCGCCCTGGTGGCTCGTGGGCCCCACCAGGGTCTTCTGGCCTCCTCTCGAAGCTTCTAGTGTTCTTCTGGTCCAATAAAAAATCTCCAAAAAGTTTCACTGCATTTGGACTTCGTTTGATATTGATTTTCTATGAAACAAAAACAGGGCAGAAAACAGCAACTGGCACTGGGCACTAGGTTAATAGGTTAGTCTCCAAAAATGATATAAAATTGCTGTAAATGATTATAAAAACATCCAAGATTGACATTGTAACAGCATGGAACAATGAAAAATTATAGATACGTTGGAGACGTATCAGCATCCCCAAGCTTAATTCCTGCTCGTCCTCGAGTACGTAAATGATAAAAACAGAATTTTTGATGTGGAATGCTGCCTAACATATTCATCACATATTTCTTTTCTTTTGTAGCATGGACAATTGGACTTGTATGATTCAAAGCAATAGTCTATAGTTTGACATGAAAACATAAATACTCAAGCATGCTAACAAGCAACCATGTCTTTCAAAATATCAACGCTAAAGAAAGTTATCCCTAGCCCATTATGCTCAATCATTGATCCATTGATGAAACACACTCGAATATTAGCTACATCCAATGCACAAGTATGACAATAGTGCTCTCTAGTTGGTGCTTTTGTAAGAGAAGATGGAGACTCAAGAAAAATAAAAATTGCATAAAAGTAAATAGATAGGCCCTTCGCAGAGGGAAGCAGAGATTTGTCAAATGTGCCAGAGCTCAAAGCTGAAATTAAAGAGATAAAAATATTTTGGGAGGCATGCTTTTCTTGTCAACGAAAACGAACGAGAATTTCCAATATCTTCCATGCTACATACATTATAGGCGGTTCCCAAACAGAAAATAAAGTTTATTCCTTTTCCACCATTCTTTCACAATCCATGGCTAGCCGTATCGACGGGTGCCCTCCATACCATCACTTTCCAAGGAATTTATTAATATGAACATATATGATTTTTCATTTCATTTCATTTCACATTTCGGGACTGGGCATCCCTATTACCGGCCATACTCTCGTGCAATGACAAGTGAATGAACACTCATCGTGAGAATAACCCATCTAGCATGGAAGATATTGGCTACCCCCTTCAACTTCATGAGCGGTACGGGCACACAAAACGAGAAAAATTATTTTGAAATTTAGAGTTGGCACACGCAAATTTACTTAGAACGGCATTGAAATACCGCATATAGGTAGATATAGTGGACTCATAAGGCAAAACTGGTCTTAAGGATTTTGGATGCACAAGCAGTATTTCCGTTTAGTACAAATGAAGGCTAGCAAAAAGATTGAGAAGCAACTAACCAAAAAACGAAAACGGTCATAAACATGCATTGAACATAACTAACCCCGAATAATGCACCATAAGTAGGATGTAACTTCATTGCATAACTATTGACTTAACGTGCATGCATAGGGAACCACAAACCTTAATACTAATATTCTTACTAAAGCAAAATTACTCACTAACATGGCATCACATATTATCATTTCCATATCGCAAAACTATTGCAAGGAATCACACTTATCATATCCAATGATCTATATGAAAGTTTTTATCTATATCCCTCTTGAATATTCATCACTTTGGGACCAATTGCATAACATGTGCAAATTACCATTACTATCATCATCTCTCAAAAAGATTTAAGTGAAGCATGAGAGTGCAAATATTTCTTCAAAATTTCAATCTTATCAATTCTCAAAATAATATAAGTGAAGCATGAGAATTCATTTCTTCAAAATTTCAATCAAGTCAATTCTCAAAATGATATAAGTGAAGCATGAGAATTTATTTCTTCAAAATTTTAATCAACTCTCAAAATAATATACGTGAAGCATGAGAGTTTATTTCTTCAAAATATAGCCACCACCATGCTCAAAAAGATTTAAGTGAAGCTCTAGAGCAACTGCCTAGCTCAAAAAATTTAAGTGAAGCTCATAGAGTATTCTACCAAATTATGATGATGAACGTGTGGCTCTCTCAAGATAGGTGTGTGCAGCAAAGATAATTGTGACAAACAAAAAAGCAAACAAAGCAAATACTCATATCATACAAGACGCTCCAAGCAAAACACATATTATGTGACGAATAAAAATATAGCTCCAAGTAAAATTACCGATGGTCGTTAGAAGAAAGAGGGGATGCCTTCCGGGGCATCCCCAAGCTTAGACGCTTGAGTCTTCCTAGAATATTACCTTGGGGTTCCTCGGGCATGCCCAAGCTTAGGCTTTTGCTACTCCTTATTCCTTCATCCATCGTGACCTCACCCAAACCTTGAAAACTTCAATCACACAAAACTTAACAAAACCTTCGTGAGATCCGTTAGTATAACAAAATAAATTACTACTATAAGTACTGTTGCAAACCCATTCATATTTTATTTTTGCATTATACCTACTGTACTCTAACTTCACCATGGCTTATACCTCCTGATACAATCCATAGATTCATCAAAACAAGCAAGTTGTGAAACAAAAATAGAATCTGTCAAAAACAGAACAGTCTGTAGCAATCTATTTAAAAGGCATACTTCTGTAACTCCAAAATTTCTGAAAAATTAGGACAACGTGGGAAATTTGTATATCAATCATGTGTAAAAAATTCAGAATTTTCTGTACTGGACGTAAAAGTTTCTGTTTTTGCACAGAATCAAAGCAACTATGTCCCAAATCATCCCAAAGGTATTACTTGGCACAAACACTAATTAAAAACACAAAAACACTATCATACCAGTAGCATGACAGTAAAAACACACCATAATAGAAACTTATAAAAAAAAATTATTTTATTCATTGGGTTGCCTCCCAACAAGCGCTATTGTTTTATGCCCCTAGCTAGGTATAATGCATAGTTTTAAGTGTTGTCATCTTTCTTCTTATTATCCAAAGATGTACTTTCATCAAAAGGCTTTTCAAAGGCAATATGTAACACATCATCCATATAAATTTTAGCATTAGCAAGTTGTCCATCCGCAAATCCCTCTTGATTGCCGGTTACAATCCAAGAGTATTGTCTATTCACACTATTGAAAACCTGTTGTATTATATTCAAAGGACGAACCTCTTTTTTAGTATTCTCATCAAAGATGTGGTCATTGCGGAACAAATATCTCAACAAGTAATCTCTATCATAAAGGATCTCATCTATTACCAGTTTTTCATGGTTCATACCATAAAAATCAAAGATCTCCCTAGCCTCTCGCACTATGTGATAAAATTCATTCATGAGGACAAGGGTAGCTATTTTCTAAGCTCTAGGGTTTTTTATAACCGGCAACTCATAAAACAATCTTTGCAAAGTTGGATGGGTACGAATAAATCTTCTCTCAAGTTTAAGAACAAGTTCGGAAATAGCATCGGCATAAGTCTTGGTTCTTTTAAGTATAGGGGCATCATCACAAGCCAAGGTCCCAATGCAATTAAAGAATTCTTGGATGACACATTTTCCTATAACATTCCCGTGTCCCAACACAAAAGTTTTAGCATCAAGATTGGTAGAACTTTAAATTTTAGGAGTCTTACCATCCTCACTTCTTTCCATACCAAAATCAGCCATGATAACAACTTCAAGCAAGCAAACAGGCAAACGAGAAAAAGGCAAAAAAGGCAAACGGAAAATATTTTTGTATTTTTGTAAAAACGTTTTAGAAGTGGGGGAGATGAAAACGAGAGGCAAATGGCAAATAAAGTAAATGCAAGGAGATGAGAGTTTGTGCAAAGGTACTTGATAGATGTTGATGATGTCTCCCCAGCAACGGCGCCAGAAATTCTTCCTGCTATTTGTAGCTTGCGTTGGTATTTTCCAGAAGAGGAAGGGATGATGCAGCACAGTAGAGATAAGTATTTCCCTCGATTATGAAACCAAGGTTATCGATCCAGTAGGAGAATCACGCAACACCTCGTTAGGAGCACCTCCACACAAACAACAAATCCTTGCACCCAACGCAAACAAGGGGTTGTCAATCCCTTGGCGGTAAGATTGCAAGATTAAATTGTATTTGATAGATTGATAGATTGCAGCAAAAATACTAAATAAAATAAATAAAAGAAAATGTCAGCAATATTTTTAGGGTTTTAGTAATATGATTTAGATAGACCCGGGGGCCATAGGTTTCACTAGAGGCTTCTCTCGAGAAAATAGCAAACGCTGGGTAGACAAATTACTGTTGGGCAATTGATAGAAAAGCAAATAATCATGACGATATCCAAGGCAATGATCATGTATATAGGCATCACGTCCAAGATTAGTAGACCGACTCCTGCCTGCATCTACTACTATTACTCCACACATCGACCACTATCCAGCATGCATCTAGTGTATTAAGTCCATAAGAACGGCGCAATGCCTTAAGAACAATGACATGATGTAGACAAGACAAACTCACGAATTAATAAACCCTTAGTAGCAATGATACATACGTGTCATGTCCCTTTCTGTCACTGGGATTGAGCACCGCAAGATCGGACCCACTACAAAGCACCTCTTCCCATGGCAAGATAAATCAACTTAGTTGGCCAAACCAAATCAATAGATCGGAGAAGAAATACGAGGCTATAATAATCATGCATAAAAGAGTGCAGCAAAGACTCAAATAATTTCATGGATAATCTGATCATAAACTCACAATTCATCAGATCCCAACAAACAAAACACAAAAAGAGATTACATCGGATAGATCTCCAAGAACATCAAGGAGAACATTGTATTGAAGATCAAAAAGAGAGAAGAAGCCATCTAGCTACTGCCTATGGACCCATAGGTCTGTGGTAAACTACTCACGCATCATCGGAAGGGCAGCAAGGTTGATGTAGAGCCCCTCCGTGATCGATTCCCCCTCCGGCAGATTATAGGAGAAGGACCCCAGATGGGATCTCTCTGGAACAGAAACTTGCTGCGGCGGAAAAAGTATTTCGTGGACTCCCCTGAGGGTTTCTGATTTTTCTGGAATTTATAGTGCCGGAATTAGGTCAAACGGAGCTTGGTGGGCCCCACGAGGCACCAGGGCGCGCCCTGGTGGCTCGTGGGCCCCTCCAGGGTCTTCTGGCCTCCTCCCGAAGCTTCTAGTGTTCTTTTGGTCCAATAAAAATTCCCCAAAAAGTTTCACTGCATTTGGACTTCGTTTGATATTGATTTTCTGTGAAACAAAAACAGGGCAGAAAACAGCAACTGGCACTGGGCACTAGGTTAATAGGTTAGTCTCCAAAAATGATATAAAATTGCTGTAAATTATTATAAAAACATCCAAGATTGATATTGTAACAGCATGGAACAATCAAAAATTATAGATACGTTGGAGACGTATCAGCATCCCCAAGCTTAATTCCTGCTCGTCCTCGAGTACGTAAATGATAAAAACAGAATTTTTGATGGGGAATGCTGCCTAACATATTCATCACATATTTCTTTTCTTTTGTAGCATGGACAATTGGACTTGTATGATTGAAAGCAATAGTCTATAGTTTGACATGAAAACATAAATACTCAAGCATGCTAACAAGCAACCATGTCTTTCAAAATATCAACGCTAAAGAAAGTTATCCCTAGCCCATTATGCTCAATCATTGATCCATTCATGAAACACACTCGAATATTAGCTACATCCAATGCACAAGTATGACAATAGTGCTCTCTAGCTGGTTCTTTAGTAAGAGAAGATGGAGACTCAAGAAAAATAAAAATTGCATAAAAGTAAATAGATAGGCCCTACACAGAGGGAAGCAGAGATTTGTCAAATGTGCCAGAGCTCAAAGCTGAAATTAAAGAGATAAAAATATTTTGGGAGGCATGCTTTTCCTGTCAACGAAAACGAACGAGAATTTCCAATATCTTCCATGCTACATACATTATAGGCGGTTCCCAAACAGAAAATAAAGTTTATTCCTTTTCCACCATTCTTTCACAATCCATGGCTAGCCGTATCCACGGGTGCCCTCCATACCATCACTTTCCGAGGAATTTATTAATATGAACATATAAGACTTTTCATTTCATTTCATTTCACATTTCGGGACTGGGCATCCCTATTACCGGCCATACTCTCGTGCAATGATAAGTGAATAAACACTCATCGTGAGAATAACCCACCTAGCATGGAAGATATTGGCTACCCCCTTCCGCTTCATTAGCGGTACGGGCACACAAAACGACAAAAATTATTTTGAAATTTAGAGTTGGCACACACAAATTTACTTAGAACGGCATTGAAATACCGCATATTGGTAGATATAGTGGACTCATAAGGCAAAACTAAGCTTTAGGATTTTGGATGCACAAGCAGTATTTCCGTTTAGTACAAATGAAGGCTAGCAAAAAGATTGAGAAGCAACTAACCAAAAAATGAAAACGGTCATAAACATGCATTGAACATAACTAACACCGAATAATGCACCATAAGTGAGGGTGTCTTGGACTAGGGGGTACTCGGGCCGCCGGCCTATCTCTCGTGGGCCGGACTGATGGGCCGCTCTCTACTCGTCGATGGAAGGCCGGATTGCGGGCGACCCCGTGTATCAGAAGGAAACCTCTGAAGACTTGGCGTCTCCTCCAATGAACATTTGGCGTGACCAGCATGTTTATCCCCTGATGGTAACCGACCATGTGTAACCCTAGGACCTCCTGGTGTCTATATAAACCAGAAGGCCTAGTCCGTAGAGGGGCATCATATCATAACTGCCTAGGGTTTAGCCCATCCGATCTCGAGGTAGATCAGCTCTGTAATCTTCATACAAACACATCAATACAACCTAGCTGGACGTAGGGTATTACCTCCTCGAGAGGGCCCGAATCTGGGTAAATCGCCGTCTCTACGCTCTCTGTTAACCATCGATTCCTTGACCCACAGTTCGGATCCCCTACCCGAGATCTGCCGGTTTTGGTACCGGCATTGGTGCTTTCATTGAGAGTTCCGCCGTCGGTCATCAAGGATTAATGGCTCGCCTAATCATCAGCAACAGCGCTAGCCGCAGGGACGTTTTCGTTCCCGGCCAGCTCTTCGCGTTTGGCAGCGTTATGCTACACGCCAATCCGATCGGTCGCCTCGGCTGGGTCGACAGCTTCACCCCCGACCAGGAGATCAGGTTCGGAAACCTGGAATTCATCGCCGACTCCCGGGGAGATCTTATCCTCGTGGGGTCCTCAGCCTTACCTCAAGGACCCGCAAATCTTGAAGGATCGACTTCGAGTACGGCTGATCCTACTACCGGGACGGCCGCCACTTCGGATCCAGCCTCGAGCCCGGATCTAATCTCCGCGCTCGGCTGCCGAAGATCAGCCTCGGCCGAACATGACTGCAGGGCAAATCCAGACGCCCCCGTCAAGGCCATACTGCGGGTTAACCCCGTAAACTGCCAGAACTTGGAGCCGACGGATCTCTCGTTATTAAACGGGATACTAGATCGAATCCAAGCCTTGGGAATCACCGATGGCCAGTCCTCGGTCTACGATCAGATCGGGCTTAAGACCGACGACACCAAAATTCACACCCCTCCGGCCGCCCACTTGGTCGCCACGATCAAAGGCTCGACCGAGGGCTCGCCCCTCCCCCCGGAACCGGAAGCGCATGGAGTACAAGTTCCCGATCAACAGGCCTCACCCTCCAGCTCGGCAACCGAACTCCGCTCCGGAGAGGGTTTAGAGCCGAAGTCTGGTTCGGCACGCAACCTCGAGTCCACGCACTCGAGCTCGGCCAACTATCCGGACCTAGAGTTCGGCGCGTTAGATTCCATGCCAATCCAGGATGCGGCCGCTAAAAACCCGGACTCACACTCCGCTGGGATCAAATTTTTTATCCCGCCCACCCCCCACATCGAGTACTGTCCAAATAACTCAGGACGACCCGACATATGGGACCTAATGTACGTAAAGTAATAGCCCGGAGAGACAGTTCGGCACTTCTGGGCCAAATTCCTTATCGTCAAAAACAAGATGACCGACGGCTGCAGCAAGGAAATTCTGGAGATCTTTCGACAAAACTGCCAAGACGAGGGCGTCTTAAACGCCCTCGCCCGCCGCCACATCTAAAATTTCTCTGATTTATCGGATCTGGTGTCCAAATACTACGCCATAGAATATGCATGGCAGGCTCAGCTCGAGTAAACGGAGTTAATCCGTACAGAGGAACCAAACCAAGCTCGGGCAAAGCGCGCACACCCTCGCCGGACACACCAATACGAGCCATCCGAGAAAAGGATGAAACCCCTGACAAGATCCACAACGGTCCTCGACGAACTACTGGACAAACCATGCCCCATACACTCCGTCCTCCTCAACACAAACCCAACCCACAGCCTTCGAGCTTGTTGGGTGGTCAGGCAAGTCGCCAAGAGTGGCGAAGTCATCCTCAGAGGCCCGTACTCAAATAAAAGTCTGACAACGCCCTCTGATGACGACGCCGAGATCTTAACAATTTATGAAACATATTCCTCGAAAAATCAGAGGAAGAGAGCCCTTTGAGAGCTCGCTCAAATTCACCATGTGGCAGAGACAGATTCATGGACAGACACACCCATCACTTTTAGTGAGAAAGACCAGCCGAGGTCCCGCCCTATTCGAGTTGCCGCCGCCCTTGTCCTTGATCCCATAGTGGATGGATTTTGACTGCAAAAGGTGCTAATGGACGGCGGTAGCGGGCTCAACCTCATCTACGAGGACACCTTGGACAAAATGTAGTTTGATAGATCCCGCATCGAGCAAAGTCACACCACCTTTCGAGGGATCATCCCCGGAAAGGAGGCGCGTTGTAGTGGCCGAGTCGCTCTCGATGTGGTCTTCGGAACTCCCGAGAACTACCGATCCGAAGAACTGCTTTTCCACATCGTGCCCTTTCGCAGTGGCTACCACGCCTTATTAGGGTGCGATGCCTTCGCACGATTTCATGCCGTCCCACACTATGGGTACATGAAGCTCAAAATGCCAGGGCCAAACGGCGTGATCAAAATAATAAGTGATCCGGACAGAGCTCTTTGGGCCAAGAATAAAATAGCATCCCTCGCCCTCGAAGCATTGTCCGAAGCCCTCGCAGCTGAAGAACTGACCACGCTCCGCTCAACGGTGGATAAGGATGACGTAATCCTTGACAAAAGGCAAAAATCCACGTCCTTTAAACCAGCGGATGAAATCGTCAAATTCCAAGTACACCCAATAGATCCCAACAAGACGGCATCCAATGGAGCCCAGCTAGACCCCGCGGTCGATGAAGAATTGCGCTAATTTCTACGTGCAAACTGGGATATCTTCACCTGGCACCCGTCAGACATGCCAGGGATCCCGCGTAGATTAGCCGAGCACAGCCTGAATATAATCAAAGGTTTCAAGCCAGTTAAACAGACTCCCTAGGGATTTATGGGCGAGGAACTGGCAAAGTTGCTCGAAGCCGGATTCATCCGAGACATCAAACATCCCGAGTGGTTAGCCAATTTAGTCATGGTACCCAAGAAAGATAAGTCCTGGCGGTTGTGCGTCGATTTCAAGGATTTAAATAAAGCTTGTCCCAAGGACCCTTTTCCCTTGCCTCGCATAGACCAGATCATAGACGCCACCGCCGGACATGACTCGCTGTGTTTCCTCGACGCTTACTCCGGATACCATCAAATTAAAATGAAGGAGTCCGACCAAGTGGCCACAGCATTCATCACTCCTTATGGATCATTCTGCTTCAACACAATGCCCTTTGGGTTAAAGAACACAGGGGCTACGTACCAACGCATGATTCAAACATGTTTGGAGAAACAAATTGGTAAAATAGTTGAGGCATATGTGGACGACGTGGTCATTAAGACCAAACACGTCAACCAGTTGGTGGACGATCTCCGACAAACCTTCGATAGTCTTCGGACCTTCGATATTCGGCTCAATCCGGAAAAGTGCGTCTTCGGAGTGCCGGCCGGTAAGCTGCTCGGGTTCATTGTTTCCCATAGAGGAATAGAGGCCAAGCCAGCGAAAATACGGGCACTGTCCGAGCTGGCGATCCCCACTGAGCTAAAGCATGTCCAGAAACTGGCCAGCTGCGTTGCAGCCTTAAGCCGCTTCATCTCACGCCTCGGAGAAAAGGCCTTACCGCTCTATAAATTGCTCAAACGGACGAAGAACTTCGACTGGACCAGCGAGGCGGCGGAAGCACTTGAGGAAATAAAAACTCTGCTGGCCAGCAACCCGATCTTGACAGCACCCAGTCCGGGCGAGCCAATGCTGCTATATATCTCGGCCACGAATCAGGTGGTCAGCGCGGTTCTCGTCGTCGGACGAGAGACAGAGGGTCACAAGCTCCAGGTGCAGACACCTGTGTATTACGTATCCGAAGTGCTCACCCCATGTAAAACGAGGTACCCGCACTATCAGAAGATCGCCTACGCAGTTTTCATGGCATCCCGCAAGCTCCGCCACTATTTTCAAGAGTGATCGGTCACGGTGGCATCCGAAGTACCACTAAACGACATAATCAACAATCGAGATGCCACCGGCCGTATAGCCAAATGGGCTATAGAACTCCTTCCCTTCAAAATCACATATCGACCGCGCCAAGCTATTAAATCTCAGGTTTTGGCCGATTTCGTCATGGAATGGACGGAAGCCGAACTCCCTAGGGAATACAGTACATACTCGCATTGGACTATGTACTTTGACGGCTCCAAAATGCTCGCCGGGCTGGGGGCTGGCGTGGTCCTCACATCCCCCACTGGCGATAATATTCGGTACATACTCCAGATCATGTACACCGACTCCAACAACGCAGCCGAATACGAAGCTCTATTGCATGGACTTCGGATTGCGGTGTCAATGGGCATACAGCGGCTCGAGGTACGGGGAGATTCTAATCTCGCCATCTCTCAAGTCAACGGCGAATTCGACGCAAAAGACCCAAAAATGACAGCATACCGCAACGCCGTCCTAAAAATCTCCGCCCGTTTTGAAGGACTGAAGTTTCACCATATATCTAGAGACAGCAATCAAGCTGCTGATACCCTTGCTCGTATGGGCACCAAGCACGACCGTGTCCCTGAGAACACCTTTCTAGAACGACTCTTCAAGCGGTCCGTGGTGTGGCAGGAGGATGCCCAGGGCTCAGAAACCACTACCTCGGGAGAACTCGTCCCTACGCCTATCGAACCAGACGAAGGAATCATCGGGGGCTTGGCCATCGAAATGACATCTTCGGCTCACGAAGTCATGGCGGTAATTGTGCCGTGGACCGAACCCTTCCTTGCCTACCTCCTCCGCCAAGAATTACCGGCTGACCAGACTAAGGCAAGGCGTATCATTCGACGATCTAAAGCCTATAAAGTCCACGAGGGGCAACTATATAAGAAAAGCACTACTGGCGTCCTCCAAAGATGTATATCCGAAGAAGAGGGGAGGCAGCTCCTGGCCAAGATTCACGGTGGCATGGGCGGTCACCACGCGGCAGCTCGGGCCCTAGTTAGCAAGGATTTCCGAGCAGGGTTCTTCTGGCCCACTGCCCGAACAGACGTCCAAACATTGGTCCAACATTGCGTTGGATGACAGCTCTTTGCAAATCAGAGCCATATGCCCCCCACGGCCCTTCGGACGATACCGATTACTTGGCCTTTCGCGGTCTGGGCGCTGGACATGGTCGGACCACTTAAAGGGGGGACCAAGAAAAAGAAATATTTACTCGTCATGGTAGACAAATTCACTAAATGGATTGAGGCAAAGCCGGTAACTTCGGCCAAGTCTAAGCCGGTCATCGATTTTATATCCGGCGTCGTACACCGTTACGGTGTCCCCCATAGCATAATAACGGACAATGGATCCAATTTTACTGCCCAGGAAGTCAAAGACTGGTACGCTAATTTAGGCATTAAGCTCGACTATGCCTCGGTATATCACCCACATTCTAATGGATAGGTCGAGAGAGCTAATGGACTGATCTTGAGCGGCATCAAGCCCCGTCTGGTCCGATCTTTAAAAGAATCCGACTGCCATTGGGTCGAGGAGCTTGACTCCGTATTGTGGGGCCTGCGCACCACTCCTAATCGATCCACGGGCTACACACCGTTCTTCATGGTGTATGGGGCAGAAGCCGTCCTCCCCAGCGACCTTATTCACGACGCCCCTCGGGTGCGAATGTATGAAGAAAAGGAGGCCGAGCTTGATCGGCAAGATGACCTGGACGCCCTGGAGGGCGAGCGCGACAAAGCTCGGGCTCGCTCTGCTTTTTATCAGCAGCAGGCCCGACGTTATCAGAACAGGGAAGTACGGGCAAAGGCCTACAACGTCGGCGATGTAGTCCTACGCCTCCCGGAGAAGCAGAAGCGTAAGCTGTCGCCCAAATGGAGGGGCCCTTTACAATCGATCAAGTACTCGCGGGCGGAGCATATCGTCTCCGCGACCCAAAGGACGACCACCTCGAGCCAAACCCATGGAACGCAGCTCGGCTACGACGCTTCTACGGTTAACTCAGCGACCTCGCCTTGTTCGGTCTATCCTTCTCAGATTTATATTTTTCTAGTCAATAGTCTTTCCCGGGTTGTGTTCGGACATGCCGAACTACGTTAAGTTTCTCTTCGGCAAACATCTTTGAATGTACCACACGCTGTTACCTGGGGGCTTCTTTTGCGGAGCCAATCATATTTTATGCAACCATTCGATTTTACGTGTTCGCAGCCTTCCTGTATCGTTCTAAAGCCACTATATGCATCAATTTGACTTAAGATTTTGCCAAGCTGGGTTGCCTCGCTCCTGTGTTTACCCCCTACGTTCCCGATTGTTCGGCTAGGGAGTAAAGGGAGCACCTCTGTGATTGTTATGTCCGGATTGCCCGGGTACGTACCTCAGACGGGTGAAGCCAAAAGCTAGCGTTCTTAAGAACATAATTGGTCGGCCACGGAGGAAGTGAAAATAATTGGTAACTATCACCAAGTTTCTGGGGTATTTTCCCGAAGTAACCATCCCCGTCTACTTCGGGTCTTCGGTTACTTACCCACGGTTAACGTGGCAACCCGACGAAAGGGACCTATAGAGGAACTATTTTCGTCGGAAGATGTTTCCTACGTTAAACAGTAATATAACATAACTCCCCGCGCGCGTTTTTGTCTGTTTGCACCAAATGGCCGGATTGCCTGGTTCTCCGAAGTGTTCTCCGACGTTTTCGGACCGCATAGTAGGAAACACTCCTCGGCCCCTGGCCGAGGAGGCGGAAGCCGATGGCCGGTTAAGACAACGCTTTAAGCACGGTTTGGAGGATATTTAATGTAAAGTACATAGCTACATAGAATCACACTGTTAATCTTGGTCAAGACCATCTATTATGGTCTCCAGAGCACAATCGGCTTGGGACAGACGAGCCGCGGGCATAACCTGGTCGTATACCAGATGTACGGGCACTTCCTGCCCATCCGGCCTTACCGGCCCAACCCTGGCTAAACGCTCCGGCTCCAGCTTGGTGAAGCGAGTCTTGATCATCGCCCAAGCCTCCCGTGCTCCCTCCCGACAAGATGACATCTTCCACACCTCAAAGCGGCGCCGAGCTCCTTTGAATCGATTCGCAAGCCCGGACATGCTTTCCGGCACCTCCTCGCTAGGCCATAACGCCCTGAACATACTCTTCATGGCTTTTTGGGCCCGTTCATGCACAGTGGTGAGCTCCTTTAATAGGTCTCGTCCAAATGAACTGGCCTCTTCTTCGGGGCGTCCGGTCAGCAGAACTGCAATAGGACGTGGAGATGTTCATATTACTGCTTAAAACGTGCAGTCCATGTACTACTAGGTAGCACTTACCGAACATGCCAGCTTTGTGTTTCTGGTTCTCTTCCTGGGATAGGGCCAGCTGAGCTTTCAAGCTCTGGATTTCTTGGGCCTGTTGTTGGTTCTCCGCCTTGAGCTTATCCCTCTCCCCATGGCTTTGGGACAACACCCGGTAGCCAGCCTCCTGCTGTGACTCCGCATACCTTTGAGCCTCTCTGGCAGTCTCCAGATCCCTCTGCAGCTAGTTTATAGACTCGGCTGCTACGAATTCATCTTTCGTTAGCCAAGATGCTCTATCAATTTTTATCAAAACCATTCCAGTTCGGCTCTTACCATGTGCCTCTCTGGTGAACTTCTTGACGCCCTCCAGTTCGGCTTTCACAGATTCCAATTGTGTTTGGGCCAGCCCGAGGTCTTCGGCCAACTTCTTACTGTGGTCCCGAACAGTCTGCACAAACATCATGCCGTTATAAAAATCAGACCCTTAACTCGGCCGTCCCGCCCAAATTAAGGCTCGGGGGCTACTGGGTTAGACTCTAGTTGTCAAATTCAATTGTATACCTACATATTAGTGGCCATGAGCTTCACTGCCCCCTCGAGTCCCGTTCGGGCAGCTCCGAGGTACGCGTCTACCAAACTAAGAGCATTAAACTCCTGATCGGAAAACGCAGGGTGCCGAAGCGACGCTTTGCGCCGCCAGTGATTCATCACACTTTCAACCTCGGAGTTGGTAACCGAGACACCTCCTGAGTCTTCGGGATGTTGGTCTTCGGCAGGGACTTCCGGAGTGACGCCGGCCACAACTGGAGACCTTGGTTTTGGGTCACCCCCTGGCACCTCTTCAATATCCTCGGTAGAGGGCGGTTCCACATATCGCCTGCCGGACACCGTGGAAGGCTGTTAGGCGTACCCGTGGATGCCGAAGACAAAGGCTATGACGGTGCGGAAGATGCGTTACCTTTTTGGCCGGGGCGCAGATGACGTGGCTCCTGTTGGGACTGCGCGTTTCGCCACCCCGCGATTGTTCGCCACTGGTACTGCTCTGGCAGTTGTCCGGCGCGTCGTACGGCGGCCCTTGGGAGTAGGAGTCAGCGTATTCTGAGCAGCGGTAGTATGGCGGCCCTTTCGAGAAGAAACCCGTTGGTCACTTACAGCGGAGGAGGGAAGCGCCCCGGGGTGGTCAGCTAAAAGGGCCACCTTTGAACCGTCGAGGCTCTCCTAGTAGAAGACTCCCTCCTCGAATACGATCGATGTTTCGGGATCATCGTGAAACCCGGGGTCGTCATCACGAGAATAATTCTCCGGTTGAGGAGCCGGGCAGCTCACCGTCTCGATCCAGCGCCTCCAGCTCTGTTCGGGCAAGGTGAAGAATTGATTAAGAAAAATTTGGAGATGCCATCCGAACTATAAAACATCTCCGTTGAAGAGATCGGCCAGTATGGCTGCCATCGCCGCTTGGTTGGCAGGTCCCATCCGTTTGTATCGGGTTGCATCATCTTCCCCGTTGTAGCACCAAAGCGGGTGCATTCTTTGTTGAAGGGGTTGGACGCACCGAGCAATGGCCGCGGCCATCACATCGATAATGGTTAGCCCGTTGTGGGCTAGCCACCTCACTTGAGCGGCCAGCCAAGTTACTTTGGCGCTTTCCTCTTGGGAAGGACTCTTCGGGCGCCAGTTGAACCGCTTCTTCGGATTGACCAATGAGAATTCGGGCAGCCCCCTCCGAACTGGATCAAATAGGGGGACGTCTTCGATATAAAACCATTCTGAAGTCCACTCTTCGGTGTCTTTCTTCGGAGTCCCTACGGGGTATCTGGTTCCGGCGATGCGCCATACTTCGGCCCCGCCAACCTCGTAGATTGTCCCTCCTCGGGTATGGGGGACGAGGCAGAAAGTCTTCCTCCACAATTCGAAATGAGCCTCACAGCCCAGGAACATCTCGCAAAGAGCAACGAAGCCCGAGATATGGAGGATCGATCCGGGGGTGAGGTGGTGGAGTTGAATCCCATAAAACTCTAACAAGCCCCTCAAGAAGGGATGAATGGGGAATCCCAGGACTCGCGGAAGGAAGGACATGAAGCACACCCTCTCCTCCCCGTGGGGGGAAGGAAAGTTCTCTGCGAGTGCCTCCCCGTCTGCGGAAGTTAATCCAGGGCGGGTGGATGCGAGATCTGAGGCGGGAAGGTATCCCTGCGTCTCGAGCCTGCGTAAATGCATGAGGGATACGGAGCAGCTCGCCCAAGTACCTAGACGGGGGCCGTGAGGGCGGGAGGAAGAGCCGGGGGCGCTCGCCATTGCTTGCTGGTTGCAACCTTGCGAGGGCGTGAAGAAGAATGGCAAGGGGTGGGGTGCGTTAGCCTCCGTGCCTTAGCCTATTAAAAAGAGCATTAACTCTCCCCAAAGAGGGGCATTTTTGTAAAAACTTGTAGGGCCACTCGCATTCCGTGGGTGTGCAGAAACCGAGGGTCGTCATTTAATTCTAGGCGAAGAAAAGCGGTATGATGGGCCCCACGGGGCCACGCTAATCGGAGGATACTTCGGTAACCGAGCTGTTGGTGGCCGAATTATTGTCAAATTGAATACAGGTAAAGGGAGGAACTCGCCACCCAAGCCGAAGACCTTTGTAGCATGAAGCTGTCGAAGACTGTCAAACTCGGCGTTGGAGGCTAGTTCGGGGGCTACTGAGGGTGTCCTGGACTAGGGGGTACTCGGGCCGCCGGCCTATCTCTCGTGGGCCGGACTGATGGGCCGCTCTCTACTCGTCGATGGAAGGCCGTATTGCGGGCGACCCCGTGTATCAGAAGGAAACCTCCGAAGACTTGGCGTCTCCTCCAAGGAATAATTGGCGTGACCAGCATGTTTATCCCCTGATGGTAACCGACCATGTGTAACCCTAGGACCTCCTGGTGTCTATATAAACCATAAAGCCTAGTCCGTAGAGGGGCATCATATCATAACTGCCTAGGGTTTAGCCCATCCGATCTCGAGGTAGATCAGCTCTGTAATCTTAATACAAACACATCAATACAACCTAGCAGGACGTAGGGTATTACCACCTCGAGAGGGCCCGAACCTGGGCAAATCGCCGTCTCTACGCTCTCTATTAACCATCGATTCCTTGACCCACAGTTTGGATCCCCTACCCGAGATCTGCCGGTTTTGGTACCGACAATAAGTAGGACGTAACTTCATTGCATAACTATTGACTTAATGTGCATGCATAGGGAATCACAAACCTTAACACTAATATTCTTACTAAAGCACAATTACTCACTAACATGGCATCACATATTATCATTTCCATATCGCAAAACTATTGCAAGGAGTCACACTTATCATATCCAATGATCTATATGAAAGTTTTTATCTATATCCCTCTTGAATATTCATCACTTTGGGACCAATTGCATAACATGTGCAAATTACCGTTACTATCATCATCTCTCAAAAAGATTTAAGTGAAGCATGAGAGTGCAAATATTTCTTCAAAATTTCAATCTTATCAATTCTCAAAATAATATAAGTGAAGCATGAGAATTCATTTCTTCAAAATTTCAATCAAGTCAATTCTCAAAATGATATAAGTGAAGCATGAGAATTTATTTCTTCAAAATTCTAATCAACCCTCAAAATAATATAAGTGAAGCATGAGAGTTTATTTCTTCAAAATATAGCCACCACCATGCTCAAAAAGATTTAAGTGAAGCACTAGAGCAACTGCCTAGCTCAAAAAATTTAAGTGAAGCTCATAGAGTATTCTAACAAATTATGATGATGAACATGTGGCTCTCTCAAGATAGGTGTGTGCAGCAAAGATAATTATGACAAACTAAAAAGCAAACAAGACGCTCCAAGCAAAACACATATTATGTGACGAATAAAAATATAGCTCCAAGTAAAATTACCGATGGTCGTTAGAAGAAAGAGGGGATGCCTTCCGGGGCATCCCCAAGCTTAGACACTTGAGTCTTCCTAGAATATTACTTTGGGGTGCCTCGGGCATCCCCAAGCTTAGGCTTTTGCTACTCCTTATTCCTTCATCCATCGTGACCTCACCCAAAACTTGAAAACTTCAATCACACAAAACTTAACAAAACCTTCGTGAGATCCGTTAGTATAACAAAATAAATCACTACTATAAGTACTGTTGCAAACCCATTCATATTTTATTTTTGCATTATACCTATTGTACTCTAACTTCACCATGGCTTATACCCCCCGATACAAACCATAGATTTATCAAAACAAGCAAGTAGTGCAACAAAAACATAATCTTTCAAAAACAGAACAGTCTGTAGCAATCTATTTCAAAGCCATACTTCTGTAACTCCAAAAATTCTGAAAACTTAGGACAACGTGGGAAATTTGTATATCGATCATGTGTAAAAAATTCAGAATTTTTCGTCGCCCCAGTGATTTTTAGAATTTTATGTACTGGACGTAAAAGTTTCTGTTTTTGCACAGAATCAAAGCAACTTTCTCCCAAATCATCCCAAAGGTATTACTTGGCACAAACACTAATTAAAAACACAAAAACACTATCATACCAGTAGCATGACAGTAAAAACACACCATAACAGAAACTTATAACAAAAATTTATTTTATTCATTGGGTTGCCTCCCAACAAGCGCTATTGTTTTATGCCCCTAGCTAGGCATAATGCATAGTTTTAAGTGTTGTCATCTTTCTTCTTCTTATCCAAAGATGTACTTTCATCAAAAGGCTTTTCAAAGGCAATATGGAACACATCATCCATAGAAATTTTAGCATTAGCAAGTTGTCCATCTGCAAATCCCTCTTGATTACCGGTTACAATCCAAGAGTATTGTCTATTAACACTATTGAAAACCTGTTGTATTATATTCAAAGGAGGAAACTCTTTTTTAGTATTCTCATCAAAGATGTGGTCATTGCAGAACAAATATCTCAACAAGTAATTTTTTTCATAAAGGATCTCATCTATTACCGTTTTTTCACGGTTCATACCATAAAAATCAAAGATCTCCCTAGCCTCTCGCACTATGTGATCAAATTCATTCATGAGGACAAGGGTAGCTATTTTCTTAGCTCTAGGGTTTTTTATAACCGGCAACTCATAAAACAATCTTTGCAAAGTTGGATGGGTATGAATAACTCTTCTCTCAAGTTTAAGAACAAGTTCAGAAATAGCATCGGCATAAGTTTTGGTTCTTTTAAGTATAGGGGCATCATCACAAGCCAAGGTGCCAATGCAATTAAAGAATTCTTGGATGACGCTTTTTCCTATAACATTCCCGTGTCCCAACACAAAAGTTTTAGCATCTAGATTGGTAGAACTTTCAATTTTAGGAGTCTTACCATCCTCACTTCTTTCCATACAAAAATCAGCCATGATAACAACTTCAAGCAAGCAAACAGGCAAACGAGAAAAAGGCAAAAAAGGCAAACGGAAAATATTTTTGTATTTTTGTAAAAACGTTTTAGAAGTGCGGGAGATGAAAATGAGAGGCAAATGGCAAATAAAGTAAATGCAAGGAATGAGAGTTTGTGCAAAGGTACTTGATAGATGTTGATGATGTCTCCCCGGCAACGGCGCCAGAAATTCTTCCTGCTACTTGTAGCTTGCGTTGGTATTTTCCCCGAAGAGGAAGGGATGATGCAGCACAGTAGAGATAAGTATTTCGCTCGATTATGAAAACAAGGTTATCGAACCAGTAGGAGAATCACGCAACACCTCGTTAGCAGCACCTGCACACAAACAACAAATCCTTGCACCCAACGCAAACAAGGGGTTGTCAATCCCTTGGCGGTAAGATTGCAAGATTAAATTGTATTTGCTAGATTGATAAATTGCAGAAAAAATACTAAATAAAAAAAAATGGCAGCAATATTTTTAGGGTTTTAGTAATATGATTTAGATAGACCCGGGGCCATAGGTTTCACTAGAGGCTTCTCTCGAGAAAATAGCATACGGTGGGTAGACAAATTACTGTTGGGCAATTGATAGAAAAGCAAATAATCATGACGATATCCAAGGCAATGATCATGTATATAGGCATCACGTCCAAGATTAGTAGACCGACTCCTGCCAGCATCTACTACTATTACTCCACACATCGACCGCTATCCAGCATGCATCTAGTGTATTAAGTCCATAAGAACGGAGTAATGCCTTAAGAACGATGACATGATGTAGACAAGACAAACTCACGAATTAATAAACCCAATGAAAAGATCCCATCTTGTTACCCTTAGTAGCAACGATACATACATGTCATGTCCCTTTCTGTCACTGGGATTGAGCACCGCAAGATCGAACCCACTACAAAGCACCTCTTCCCATGGCAAGATAAATCAACTTAGTTGGCCAAACCAAATCAATAGATCGGAGAAGAAATATGAGGCTATAATAATCATGCATAAAAGAGTGCAGCAAAGACTCAAATAATTTCATGGATAATCTAATCATAAACTCACAATTCATCGGATCCCAACAAACACACCGCAAAAAGAGATTACATTGGATAGATCTCCAAGAACATCAAGGAGAACATTGTATTGAAGATCAAAAAGAGAGAAGAAGCCATCTAGCTACTGCCTATGGACCTGTAGGTCTGTGGTAAACTACTCACGCATCATCGGAAGGGCAGCAAGATTGATGTAGAGCCCCTCCGTGATCGATTCCACCTCCGGCAGATTACAGGAGAAGGACCCCAGATGGGATCTCTCTGGAACAGAAAGTTGCAGCGGCGGAAAAAGTATTTCGTGGACTCCCCTGAGGGTTTCTGATTTTTCTGGAATTTATAGTGCTGGAATTAGGTCAAACGAAGCTTGGTGGGCTCCACGAGGCACCAGGGCGCGCCTGCCCCCCCCCCAGGCGCGCCCTGGTGGCTCGTGGGCCCCACCAGGGTCTTCTGGCCTCCTCCCGAAGCTTCTAGTGTTCTTCTGGTCCAATAAAAAATCTCCAAAAAGTTTCACTGCATTTGGACTTCGTTTGATATTGATTTTCTGTGAAACAAAAACAAGGCAGAAAACAGCAACTGGCACTGGGCACTAGGTTAATAGGTTAGTCTCCAAAAATGATATAATATTGCTGTAAATGATTATGAAAACATCCAAGATTGATATTATAACAGCATGGAACAATCAAAAATTATAGATATGTTGGAGACGTATCAGCATCCCCAAGCTTAATTCCTGCTCGTCCTCGAGTAGGTAAATGATAAAAACAAAATTTTTGATGTGGAATGCTGCCTAACATATTCATCACATATTTCTTTTCTTTTGTAGCATGGACAATTGGACTTGTATGATTCAAAGCAATAGTCTATAGTTTGACATGAAAACATAAATACTCAAGCATGCTAACAAGCAACCATGTCTTTCAAAATATCAACGCTAAAGAAAGTTATCCCTGGCCCATTATGCTCAATTATTGATCCATTCATGAAACACACTCGAATATTAGCTACATCCAATGCACAAGTATGACAATAGTGCTCTCTAGTTGGTGCTTTAGTAATACAAGATGGAGACTCAAGAAAAATAAAAATTGCATAAAAGTAAATAGATAGGCCCTTCGCAGAGGGAAGATGAGATTTTTCAAATGTGCCAGAGCTCAAAGCTGAAATTAAAGAGATACAAATATTTTGGGAGGCATGCTTTTCCTGTCAACGAAAACGAACGAGAATTTCCAATATCTTCCATGCTACATACATTATAGGCGGTTCCCAAACAGAAAATAAAGTTTACTCCTTTTCTACCATTCTTTCACAATCCATGGCTAGCCGTATCCACGGGTGCCCTCCATACCATCACTTTCCAAGGTATTTATTAATATGAACATATAAGATTTTTCATTTCATTTCATTTCACATTTCGGGACAGGGCATCCCTATTATCGGCCATACTCTCGTGCAATGACAAGTGAATAAACACTCATCGTGAGAATAACCCACCTAGCATGGAAGATATTGGCTACCCCCTTCCGCTTTATGAGCGGTTCGGGCACACAAAACGAGAAAAATTATTTTGAAATTTAGAGTTGGCACACGCAAATTTACTTAGAATGGCATTGAAATACCGCATATAGGTAGATATAGTGGACTCATAAGGCAAAACTGGGCTTAAGGATTTTGGATGCACAAGCAGTATTTCCGTTTAGTACAAATGAAGGCTAGCAAAAAGGTTGAGAAGCAACTAACCAAAAAACGAAAACGGTCATAAACATGCATTGAACATAACTAACACCGAATAATGCACCATAAGTAGGATGTAACTTCATTGCATAACTATTGACTTAACGTGCATGCATAGGGAACCACAAACCTTAATACTAATATTCTTACTAAAGCACAATTACTCACTAACATGGCATCACATATTATCATTTCCATATCGCAAAATTATTGCAAGGAATCACACTTATCATATCCAATGATCTATATGAACGTTTTTATCTATATCCCTCTTGAATATTCATCACTTTGGGACCAATTGCATAACATGTGCAAATTACCGTTACTGTCATCATCTCTCAAAAAGATTTAAGTGAAGCATGAGAGTGCAAATATTTCTTCAAAATTTCAATCTTATCAATTCTCAAAATAATATAAGTGAAGCATGAGAATTCATTTCTTCAAAATTTCAATCAAGTCAATTCTCAAAATGATATAATTGAAGCATGGGAATTTATTTCTTCAAAATTTTAATCAACTCTCAAAATAATATAAGTGAAGCATGAGAGTTTATTTCTTCAAAATATAGCCACCACCATGCTCAAAAAGATTTAAGTGAAGCACTAGAGCAACTGCCTAGCTCAAAAAATTTAAGTGAAGCTCATAGAGTATTCTAACAAATTATGATGATGAACGTGTGGCTCTCTCAAGATAGGTGTGTGCAGCAAAGATAATTGTGACAAACTAAAAAGCAAACAAAGCAAAGACTCATATCATACAAGACGCTCCAAGCAAAACACATATTATGTGACGAATAAAATATAGCTCCAAGTAAAATTACCGATGGTCGTTAGAAGAAAGAGGGGACGCCTTCCGGGGCATCCCCAAGCTTAGACGCTTGAGTCTTCCTAGAATATTACCTTGGGGTGCCTCGGGCATCCCCAAGCTTAGGATTTTGCTACTCCTTATTCCTTCATCCATCGTGACCTCACCCAAAACTTGAAAACTTCAATCACACAAAACTTAACAAAACCTTCGTGAGATCCGTTAGTATAACAAAATAAATCACTACTATAAGTACTGTTGCAAACCCATTCATATTTTATTTTTGCATTATAGCTACTGTACTCTAACTTCACCATGGCTTATACCCCCCGATACAATCCATAGATTCATCAAAACAAGCAAGTAGTGCAACAAAAACAGAATCTGTCAAAAACAGAACAGTCTGCAGCAATCTATTTAAAAGCCGTACTTCTGTAACTCCAAAAATTCTGAAAAATTAGGACAAGGTGTGAAATTTGTATATCGATGATGTGTGAAAAATTCAGAATTTTTCGTCGCTCCAGTGATTTTTAGAATTTTCTGTAATGGACGTAAAAGTTTCTGTTTTTGCACAGAATCAAAGCAACTATCTCCCAAATCATCCCAAAGGTATTACTTGGCACAAACACTAATTAAAAACACAAAAACACTATCATACCAGTAGCATGACAGTAAAAACATACCATAACAGAAACTTATAACAAAAATTTATTTTATTCATTGGGTTGCCTCCCAACAAGCGCTATTGTTTTATGCCCCTAGCTAGGCATAATGCATAGTTTTAAGTGTTGTCATCTTTCTTCTTCTTATCCAAAGATGTACTTTCATCAAAAGGATTTTCAAAGGCAATATGGAACACATCATCCATAGAAATTTTAGCATTAGCAAGTTGTCCATCCGCAAATCCCTCTTGATTACCGGTTACAATCCAAGAGTATTGTCTATTAACACTATTGAAAACCTGTTGTATTATATTCAAAGGAGGAACCTCTTTTTTAGTATTCTCATCAAAGATGTGGTCATTGCGGAACAAATATCTCAACAAGTAATCTCTATCATAAAGGATCTCATCTATTACCGGTTTTTCACGGTTCATACCATAAAAATCAAAGATCTCCCTAGCCTCTCGCACTATGTGATCAAATTCATTCATGAGGACAAGGGTAGCTATTTTCTTAGCTCTAGGGTTTTTTATAACCGGCAACTCATAAAACAATCTTTGCAAAGTTGGATGGGTATGAATAAATCTTCTCTCAAGTTTAAGAACAAGTTCGGAAATAGCATCGGCATAAGTTTTGGTTCTTTTAAGTATAGGGGCATCATCACAAGCCAAGGTCGCAATGCAATTAAAGAATTCTTGGATGACGCTTTTTCCTATAACATTCCCGTGTCCCAACACAAAAGTTTTAGCATCAAGATTGGTAGAACTTTCAATTTTAGGAGTCTTACCATCCTCACTTCTTTCCATACCAAAATCAGAAATGATAACAACTTCAAGCAAGCAAACAGGCAAACGAGAAAAAGGCAAAAAAGGCAAACGGAAAATATTTTTGTATTTTTGTAAAAACGTTTTAGAAGTGGGGGAAATGAAAACGAGAGGCAAATGGCAAATAAAGTAAATGCAAGGAGATGAGAGTTTGTGCAAACGTACTTGATAGATGTTGATGATGTCTCCCCGGCAAGGGCGCCAAAAATTCTTCCTGCTACTTGTAGCTTGCGTTGGTATTTTCCCCGAAGAGGAAGGGATGATGCAGCACAGTAGAGATAAGTATTTCCCTCGATTATGAAACCAAGGTTATCGAACAGTAGGAGAATCATGCAACACCTCGTTAGCAGCACCTGCAGACAAACAACAAATCCTTGCACCCAACGCAAACAAGGGGTTGTCAATCCCTTGGCGGTAAGATTGCAAGATTAAATTGTATTTGATAGATTGATAGATTGCAGCAAAAATACAAAATAAAATAAATAAAAGAAAATGGCAGCAATATTTTTAGGTTTTTAGTAATATGATTTAGATAGACCCGGGGGCCATAGGTTTCACTAGAGGCTTCTCTCGAGAAAATAGCATACGGTGGGTAGACAAATTACTGTTGGGCAATTGATAGAAAAGCAAATAATCATGACGATATCCAAGGCAATGATCATGTATATAGGCATCACGTCCAAGATTAGTAGACCGACTTCTGCCTGCATCTACTACTATTACTCCACACATCGACCGCTATCCAGCATGCATCTAGTGTATTAAGTCCATAAGAACGGAGTAATGCCTGATGTCTACTACACAACTTATTCTTGTAGACTCGTGTTGGGCCTCCAAGTGCAGAGTTTTCTTGAACAGTAGCAATTTTCCCTCAAGTGGATGACCTAAGGTTTATCAATCCGTGGGAGGCGTAGGTTGAAGATGGTATCTCTCAAGCAACCCTGCAACCAAATACAAGAAATCTCTTGTGTCCCCAACACACCCAATACAATGGTAAATTGTATAGGTGCACTAGTTCGGCGAAGAGAGGGTGATAAAAGTGTAGTATGGATAGTAGAAATAGGTTTTTGTAATCTGAAAATATAGAAACAGCAAGGTAGCAAAAAAGTAAACGGGCATAAAAACGGTATTGCAATGCTTAGAAACAAGGCCTAGGGATCATACTTTCACTAGTGCGATCTCCCAACATTGTTGACATAGTTGAATCATATGTAAATCCCTCACGTGCGACAAAGAGTTCACTCCAAAGTCACAAATAGCGGAGAACAAACGAAGAAATTGTTGTAGGGTACGAAACCACCTCAAAGTTATCCTTCCCGATCAATCTTATGAGCCATCCCCATTAATTGTCACGAACAGCCCTAGAGTTTGTACTAGAATAACACCTTAAGATACACATCAACCAAAACCCTAATGTCACCTAGGCACTCCAATGTCACCACGAGTACCCACGGGTTTGATTATACGATATGCATCACACAATCTCAGATTCATCTATTCAAACCAACACAAAGAACTTCAAAGAGTGCCCCAAAGTTTCTACCGGAAAGTCAAGACGAAAACGTGTGCCAACCCTTATGCATAAATCCCCAAGGTCACGGAACCCGCAAGTTGATCACCAAAACATACATCAAGTGAATCAAGTGAATATCCCATTGTCACCACAGATATCCATATGCAAGACATACATCAAGTGTTCTCAAATCCTTGAAGACTCAATCCGATAAGAAAACTTCAAAGGGAAAAACTCAATTCTTCACAAGAATATAGAGAGGGGAAAACTCCATATGATTCATCTATATGAACAAAGCTCGCGATACATCAAGATTGTGCCATCTCAAGAACACGAGAGAGAAAGAGAGATCAAACACATAGCTACTGGTACAAACCCTCTGCCCCGAGGGTGAACTACTCCCTCCTCGTCATGGAGACCGCCGGGATGATGAAGATGGCCTCCGGTGATGCCTTCCCCCCTCCGGCAGGGTGCCGGAAAAGGGCTGTAGATGGGATCTCTCTGGTACAGAGGCTTGCAGCGGCGTAAAAACTCATTTAGGTTAACTTTCGGGGGTTTCTGAATATATATGATTTTTCAGCGTTGGAATCACGCGAAACGGAGCCACGTGGGCCCCACGAGGTACCAGGGCGCGCCTGGGGGGGGTGGCGCGCCCTGGTGCCTCGTGGGCACTGGGTGGCCCCCCTCCAGTGGGTCTTGGTGCCAATATTTGTCCCATAAAAAATCTCCAAAAAGTTTCAGCTCATTTGGAGAACTTTCATTTCTGCACAAAAAACAACACCACGGTAGTTCTGCTGAAAACAGCGTCAGTCCGGGTTAGTTCTAATCAAATCATACCAAAGCCATATAGAATTGTTATAAATATGGCATGAATACTTCATAAATTAAAGATACGTTGGAGACGTATCAGCATCCCCAAGCTTAATTCCTGCTCGTCTTGGAGTAGGTAAATAATAAAAGAAATAATTTATGAAGTGTGATCAATGATAATTTCAATCACTTTTCCTAGCATCATAACAGCAACTTTTGCTCATAAAATTCAACATGATAAAGTAGCAATTAAAAACAAAATTTTGATGTGGAATGCTACCTATCATAATCATCATATAATCTTTTCTTTTGTTACATGGACATTGGACTTGAATGATTCAAAACAAGATCATTATTATAACAGCAATATTTATTATCATAAAACTTCTCATGAGCAAGTAACAATTCATCACAACAATGAAGTATAAGGCATAAACTTTCTTGGAAACTAACAAACTATTCTAGTCAACAATGCAATTGCAATTCATCATATTTTCAGGAAGGGTCTCATGTAGGAGCTTTTTAGCAAGTCCACATACTCAACCATCATTTAGTCTTCTATGATTGCTAACACTCACGACATATATATGGAGCAAAAGTTTCAGCCAGACACAAAGAAAGATAGGGGCTTGTGATTTCACCTCCCAACTTATTCACCTCAAGGGTGATGTCAACAATAATAACTCATGATCACTCATATCCAACTAGATATATGTGCCTAGATCTTTCCCCACCACATGATGCTTGCAAAAGAGAAAAACAAAAAAGAAGTAGAGGAGAACACTATTGACTCTTGCATAAAAAATAAATTCATAAAAGTAAAAGATAGGCCCTTCGTAGAGGGAAGCAGAGGTTGTCATGCGCTTTTTATTTTTGGATGCACAAGCTCTTAATGCAAAGGAACGTCACGTTATATTGCCCCTTGTGATAGCAACCTTTATTATGCAGTCCGTCGCTTTTATTTCTTTACCATCACAAGTTCGTACAACGCTTATTTCCCTTACAATAAAAGATCATACATATTTTAGGAGCAATTTTTATTGCTTTTTGCACCGATGACAACTTACTTGAAGGATCTTATTCAATCCATAGGTAGATATGGTGGACACTCGTGAGAAGAAACTGGGTTTAAGGGTTTTGGATGCACAAGTATCTCTACTTGGTGCGGATTTTTGGCTAGCAAAGATATTGGGCAAGCACCACATGTTGGTGGATCTATAACAATATAACTTCTATGTGAATATGAACAAACATAATTCATTACGTTGTCTTCCTTGTCCAACGTCAACACTTTGACATAAAATACTTAATGGGGGCTCACAATCATAAAAGATGTCCAAGATAGTATATTTGCATGTGAATCTTCTCTTCCCTTATTAACTTTTTCATGAATTGCATCATTGACTAATGCTATGCTTGTTAACCTCCAATAAATTTTACCACTTATACTTTTCTTTATGTAATGTCATTACTTTCCATAAGATTAGCATATGATCTCTTTCATTATTTTCATTGCAAGGAATCACACTTATCATATCCAATGATCTATATGAAAGTTTTTATTATATCTATCTCAAATATTCATCATCTTGGGACCAAATTCATATCTTGTGCAAATTACCATTACTATTATTAGCTCTCAAAAATATATAAGTGAAGCATGAGAATTAATGACAAACTACTCCAAAATATATAAGCGAAGATCAATGAGTAGTGAAATAATTAAGTAGGTATGTGAGGATTCTCTTTTATTTAAAAAGTTTCAGATCTTGATATTTTATTCAAACAGCAAGCAAAACAAAGACACAACCAAGTATAGCACACATTATGTGAACGAGTAAAAACTTGGGTTCAATCGAGATTAACCGATAGTTGTTGAAGAAGAAAGGTGGGATGCCTACCGGGGCAGCCCCAAGCTTAGATGCTTGAGACTTCTTGAAATATTATAGTGGGATGCCTTGGGCATCCCCAAGCTTGACCTCTTGTGTCTCCTTAATTCCTCTCAAATTATGGCTTCTCCTAGATCTTAAAAACTTCATCCCCACAAAACTCAACAAGAACTCGTGAGATAAGTTAGTATAAATTAACTCAAAACTTTAACATTCTATACTGTAGAAAATCACAAAAATTATAATTAAACATTGCATACTAAATGCCTCTTCATATTTAATACTCCTGTCCTCAAATAGAAACAATAAACAAGCAAACATATGCAAACAATGCAACTATAACAGCAATCTGCCAAAACAGAATACTCTGTAAAGAGTGAATAAGAATCCATACTTCCCTAACTCCAAAAATTCTGAAAAATTACCACGTGACATAGAACTCATGCATTCTTACTGTGTAAAAATTTCAGATTTTTATCATGTTCTGAATATTCAGGAATATTCTGGACATAACAGAAAACTTTCTGTTTTCAAACAGCAACACATAAACTTGCAAGCTGAGCATGATAAAGGCTATACTTGGCATTTTATTGAACTAAAAGACACAAAATATGATTATTGATAGAAGCAAACAAATATCAACAAAAGAAAATGACGCTCCAAGCAAAAATCATATTATGTGACGAATAAAAATATAGCTCCAAGTGAGGTTACCGATAATGTTGAAGACGAAAGAGGGGATGCCTTCCGGGGCATCTCCAAGCTTAGTTGCTTGGGTATTCCTTGAGTATTACCTTGGCGTGCCTTGGGCATCCCCAATCTTAAGGTCTTGCCGCTCCTTATTCTCCTCATATCGATATCTCACCCAAAACTTGAAAACTTCAATCACACAAAACTTAACGGAACTTCGTGAGAACGGTTAGTATGATAAAGAATAAACCATCACTTAGGTACTGTCCATGACACGATTCACAATTGTTCCCATATAATGCCTACTGTATTCTATCATTTCCACAATTTATATCTCATAATATAAGCTACAGAAACATTAAAAAAAGCAAACTATGCATTGAAAACAGAATCTGTCAGAAACAGAACAGTCTGTAATGATCTGAGCAACTACCAAACTTCTGGAACTCTAAAAATTCTGAAAAATTAGGAAAACGTAAAAAATTTGTAAACCAATTCCCTGTAAAAATTTCAGAATTTTTTGACGCACCAGTAAAATCTGGGAAATTAAACACTGGAGGCAAAAGTTTCTGTTTTTGCACAGAATTGAATTAACAAGTATCCACACTATCCCAAAGGTTTTACTTGGCACTTTATTGAAAGAAAACATATAAAACATGATTACTACAGTATCTTAATCATGTGAACACACTAAAACAGAAAGGATACATATTGGGTTGTCTCCCAACAAGCGCTTTTCTTTACTGCCTTTTTAGCTAGGCATGGTCATTTCAATGATGCTCGCATAAAAGTAAAGAATTGAAACACAAAAAGAGCATCAGGAAGCATATGACTATCATATTTAAGCCTAACCCACTTCCTATGCATAGGGATTTTGTGAGCAAATCGTTTATGGGAGCAAGAATCAACTAGCATAGGAAGGCAAAACAAGCATGACTTCAAAACTTTCAACACATAGAGAGGAAACTTGATATTATTGAAATATGTAGAAGCATATATTCCTCTCTCAAAATAAGTTTCAGTAGCATCATGAAGAAATTCAACAATATATCCATCACACAAAGCATTCTTGTCATGATACATAAGCATAGAAATCTTACTACTCTCCACATAAGCAATTTTCTTCTCATTCATAATAGTGGGAGCAAATTCAACAAAATAATTATCATGAGATACTTGATTGGCATAATCAAATTGAAAATTAAAATCATGATGACAAGTTTCATGGTTATCATTATTCTTTATAGCATACAAGTCATCACAATAATCATCATAGATAGCAACTTTGTTGTCATAGTCAATTGAAACCTCTTCCAAAATAGTGGAATCATCATTAAATAAAATCATGGCCTCTCCAAATCCACTTTCATCAATATAATCATCATAAATAGGAGGCATTCCATCATCATAATAAATATTCTCATCAAAACTTGGGGGACTAAAAATATCATCTTCATCGAACATAGCATCCCCAAGCTTGTAGTTTTGCATATCATTAGCATAATGGATATTCAAAGAATTCATACTAGCAATATTGCAATCATGCTCATCATTTAAATATTTTATGCCAAACATTTTATTGAATTCTTCTTCTATCAATTGAGCACAATTTTTCGATCCATCATTTTCAACAAAGACATGATAAAGACGAATAATATGAGGCAACCTCAATTCCATTTTTCGTAGTTTTCTTTTATAAACCAAACTCGTGATAAAACAAGAAACTAAAAGATTTGATTGCAAGATCTAAAGATATACCTTCAAGCACTCACCTCCCCGGCAACGGCGCCAGAAAAGAGCTTGATGTCTACTACACAACTTATTCTTGTAGACTCGTGTTGGGCCTCCAAGCGCAGAGTTTTGTAGGACAGTAGCAATTTTCCCTCAAGTGGATGACCTAAGGTTTATCAATCCGTGGGAGGCATAGGTTGAAGATGGTATCTCTCAAGCAACCCTGCAACCAAATACAAGAAATCTCTTGTGTCCCCAACACACCCAATACAATGGTAAATTGTATAGGTGCACTAGTTCGGCGAAGAGAGGGTGATAAAAGTGTAGTATGGATAGTAGATATAGGTTTTGTAATCTGAAAATATAGAAACAGCAAGGTAGCAAAAAGTAAACGGGCATAAAAACGGTATTGCAATGCTTAGAAACATGGCCAAGGGTTCATACTTTCACTAGTGCGATCTCCCAACATTGTTGACATAGTTGAATCATATGTAAATCCCTCACGTGCGACAAAGAGTTCACTCCAAAGTCACAAATAGCGGAGAACAAACGAAGAAATTGTTGTAGGGTACGAAACCACCTCAAAGTTATCCTTCCCGATCAATCTTATGAGCCATCCCCATTAATTGTCACGAACAGCCCTAGAGTTCGTACTAGAATAACACCTTAAGATACACATCAACCAAAACCCTAATGTCACCTAGGCACTCCAATGTCACCACGAGTACCCACGGGTTTGATTATACGATATGCATCACACAATCTCAGATTCATCTATTCAAACCAACACAAAGAACTTCAAAGAGTGCCCCAAAGTTTCTACCGGAAAGTCAAGACGAAAACGTGTGCCAACCCTTATGCATAAATCCCCAAGGTCACGGAACCCGCAAGTTGATCACCAAAACATACATCAAGTGAATCAAGTGAATATCCCATTGTCACCACAGATATCCACATGCAAGACATACATCAAGTGTTCTCAAATCCTTCAAGACTCAATCCGATAAGAAAACTTCAAAGGGAAAAACTCAATTCATCACAAGAAGATAGAGAGGGGAAAACTCCATATGATTCATCTATATCAACAAAGCTCGTGATACATCAAGATCGTGCCATCTCAAGAACACGAGAGAGAGAGAGATCAAACACATAGCTACTAGTACAAACCCTCTGCCTCGAGGGTGAACTACTCCCTCCTCGTCATGGAGACCGCCGGGATGATGAAGATGGCCTCCGGTGATGCCTTCCCCCCTCCGACAGGGTGCCGGAAAAGGGCTGTAGATAGGATCTCTCTGGTACAGAGGCTTGCGGCGGCGTAAAAACTCATCTAGGTTAACTTTCGGGGGTTTCTGAATATATATGATTTTTCAGCGTTGGAATCACACGAAACGGAGCCACGTGGGCCGCACGAGGTACCAGGGCGCGCCTGGGGGGGGGTGGCGCGCCCTGGTGCCTCATGGGCACTGGGTGGCCCCCCTCCAGTGGGTCTTGGTGCCAATATTTCTTATTTGTCCCATAAAAAATCTCCAAAAAGTTTCAGCTCATTTGGAGAACTTTCAGTTCTGCACAAAAAACAGCACCACGGTAGTTCTGCTGAAAACAGCGTCAGTCCGGGTTAGTTCTAATCAAATCATACCAAAACCATATAGAATTATTATAAATATGGCATGAATACTTCATAAATTATAGATACGTTGGAGACGTATCAATGCCTTAAGAATGATGACATGATGTAGACAAGACAAACTCACGAATTAATAAACCCAATGAATAGATCCCATCTTGTTACCCTTAGTAGCAACGATACATACGTGTCATGTCCCTTTCTGTCACTGGGATTGAGCACCGCAAGATCGAACCCACTACAAAGCACCTCTTCCCATGGCAAGATAAATCAACTTAGTTGGCCAAACCAAATCAATAGATCGGAGAAGAAATACGAGGCTATAATAATCATGCATAAAAGAGTGTAGCAAAGACTCAAATAATTTCATGGATAATCTGATCATAAACTCACAATTCATCGGATCCCAACAAACACACCGCAAAAAGAGATTACATCGGATAGATCTCCAAGAACATCAAGGAGAACATTGTATTGAAGATCAAAAAGAGAGAAGAAGCCATCTAGCTACTGCCTATGGACCCGTAGGTCTGTGGTAAACTACTCACGCATCATCGGAAGGGCGGCAAGGTTGATGTAGAGCCCCTCCATGATCGATTCCCCCTCCGGCAGATTACAGGAGAAGGACCCCAGATGGGATCTCTCTGGAACAGAAACTTGCGGCGGCGGAAAAAGTATTTCGTGGACTCCCCTGAGGGTTTCTGATTTTTCTGGAATTTATAGTGCTGGAATTAGGTCAAACGGAGCTTCGTGGGCCCCACGAGGCACCAGGGCGCGCCTGCCCACCCCCCCAGGCGCGCCCTGGTGGCTCGTGGGCCCCACCAGGGTCTTCTGGCCTCCTCCCGAAGCTTCTAGTGTTCTTCTGGTCCAATAAAAATTCTCCAAAAAGTTTTACTGCATTTGGACTTCGTTTGAAATTGATTTTCTGTGAAACAAAAACAGGGCAGAAAACAGCAACTGGCACTGGGCACTAGGTTAATAGGTTAGTCTCCAAAAATGATATAAAATTGCTGTAAATGATTATAAAAACATCCAAGATTGATATTATAACAGCATGGAACAATCAAAAATTATAGATACGTTGGAGACGTATCAGTCTGGGCAGGGGCCGGATGTCCGGGCATCGGGCCGGATGTCCGGCGGTTTTGGTGGGGGCCGGATGTCTGGGGGTAGGGGTCGGATGTCCGGCCGGGCTTCGGTCAGCTTTCTGTATAGGGGCGCCGGATTTCCGGCAGGGGGCCCGGATGTCCGGGCTGGACGGTCCGGATGTCCGGCTGCGGGGCCGGATGTCCAGGGGCTGGGGCTCGTCAGCTGCTGATCTGGTGGGGAAGTTGAAGTCTCCAGGGGCCGGATGTCCGGGCCGTAGGCCGGTCGTCCGGCGGCTGATGTTCAACTGCCCTTTTCCTTCCCGAGCTCCTTCATCCATGTACTTGGCGACTTGCCCATTGTTCCGGGCTTCTCCGAGAGGGTCTTCTTGGTACCTAAGCATACATAGCATTCCGGAATGAGGTAGTAGCCATGTCTCGCACGAGTCATATGGTAGTTCATTAAGGAGTGATGTCACCTCGGTCTCGAGAGTTCTTGCACGTGCTCGAGTCATTGGTCCTCTTGGTACTTGGGGAGACGTAGGTGGGTCCATGGGGATGACCGTGGGATGCTCCACATCAGTATGTGTGTCATGTTATAACAAAAGAAACTGTTGAAATTTGGAAAGATAATAGTAAAAGAAAGAGTTTGGTTGCCTCGACGTCGAAGCATAGGGTAAAATCGTTTTGGTTGCCTCAGTGTCAAAGGCGATTGATGACCCACAAGTATAGGGGATCAATCGTAGTCCTTTCGATAAGTAAGAGTGTCGAACCCAACGAGGAGCAGAAGGAATCAATAAGCGGTTTTCAGCAAGGTATTCTCTGCAAGTGCTGTAAAGTAGTTGTTATAGATAGTTTGATAGCAAGATAATTCGTAACAAGTAACAAGTAACCAAAGTCGTTAGGTGCAGCAAGGTGACCCAATCCTTTTTATTGCAAAGGACAAACCGAAAGTACTTCTTATAATGATTAAAACGTTCTTGAGGACACACGGGAATTTCCTCTAATTACTTTCATCATGATTCATTGACTCGCGTTCACTGCTTTGATAAGTTGTTATGTGGGTAGACCGGAGCTAAGGTGCTATTCCTACTTGAACAAACAACCTACTTATGATTACCCCCTCTCGCAACCATCCGCAAATACGAGAAAAGAATTAAGATAAATCTAACCATAGCATGAAACATATGGATCCAAAACAACCCCTTACGGAACAGCTCATAAACTGGGGTTTAGGCTTCTGTCACTCCCGCAACCCATCATCTACAGACTAATCCCACAATCCCTTCTCCTAGGCCCAAACATGGTAATGTGTCATGTAGTCGACGTTCACACGACACCACTAGAGGAGGAACAACATAACACACATCATCAAAACATTGAACGAAAATCAACTTCGCATGATTACTTATAACAAGACTTATCACATGTCCTCAAGAACAAACGGAACTACTCACAAATCATATTCATGTTCATGATCAGAGGAGATAAATATATGATTAACAATCTGAACATATAATCTTCCACCAAGTAAAACAACTAGCATCAACTACAAGATGTAATCAACACTACTAGCATCCCACAGGTAACAATCTGAGGTTTGAGACAAAGATTGGATACAAGAGATGAACTAGGGTTTGGAGATGAGATGGTGCTGGTGAAGATGTTGATGGAGATGAGTCCTCCCACGATGAGAGGAGCACTGCTGATGACGATGGCTTCGATTCCCCCCCCCTAGAGGGAAGTATCCCCGGCGAAATCGCTCCGCCGGAGAGCAAAGGTGCTCCTGCCCAGGTTCCGCCTCGAGACGGCGGCGCTTCATCCCGAAAGTTTTCTTTTGATTTTTCTAGGGAAAATGGCTTCATATAACAGAAGATGGGCTTCGGAGGACCTCTGTGGGGCCCACAAGCTCACATCGCGCGCCCGAGGTGGGGCGCGCCACCTGAGCTTGTGGGCCCATGGTGGGTCCTCTCTGATATATTTTTCTTTTAGTGTTTTTTATATATTCCAAAATAAATCTTCGTAAGTTTTCAGGTCATTTGGAACTCCGGAGAATAGTTATCTCTGCTGTAGCTCTTTTCAGGTCCAGAATTCCAGCTGCCGGCAATCTCTCTCTTGTGATGTAACTTGCAATTTAAGAGAGGAAAGGCATTAGAATTGCATCAAAAAGTGAAATATAACCTTAAAACAATAAAAATAATAGTAGGAAAACATGATGCAAAATGGACATATCAACTCCTCCAAGCTTAGACTCCGCTTGTCCTCAAGCGAATACTGAACTCGATAATCATGACCACAGGTTTAGAGAGAGAGGTGCCGATAAAAGAAAATAAGGTCATAGTAGCATCATGATCATTATTATAACAGCAATTATAAATCATAAAACTTCTCATGATCAAATAGCAATTCATTTACAAACGAAAGTATAAACAATAAATTTTCTTGAAAACTAACAAACTATGTTCTTAGTCATCAAAACAATTGCAATTCATCATATTTCCAGGAAGGGTCTATGTAGGAGCTTTTGTTTTAGCAAACTTCACATACTCAACTATCATATAGTCTTCCATGATTACTGGCACTCAAAGCGTATTTTTAGAACAAACTGTATTAATCGGACACAGAGGAAGACGGGGGTTTAATATTTCACCTCCCAACTTATTTATCTCAGGGATAATATCAACAATAATAACTCATGATTACATATATTCAATATATATATATATATATATATATATATATATATATATATATATATATCTGGATCATTCCCTTCCATATGATGCTTGCCAAGTGGAGAATAATTGAGATTGGAAAAGGAGTAAATATTTTTGACTCTTGCATGAAAGTAAAGTTAAACATTCAGAGATATGCTCTTCGCAAAGAGAAGCAGAGGTTGTCATGCGCTTTTAATTTGGATGTGCAAACTTTTAATGCAAATGAACGTCACTTTATATTGCCCCTTATGATAGCAACCTTTATTGAGCAGTCTGTCGATTTTATTGCGTTACCATCATAAGTTCGTACAAAGCTTATCTTTCCTTATAATAAGAGATCATACATATTTAGGAGCAATTTTTATTGCTTTGCACCGATGACAACTTACTTGAGGGATCTTATTCAATCCATAGGTAGATATGATGGACTCTCATGACAAAAAACTGGGTTTAAGGGTATTTGGATGCACAAGTAGTATCTCTACTTAGTACAGAAATTTTGGCGAGCAAAGATTATGAAGAAGCACCACTTGTTAGAGGATCCATGACAATATAATTTCTATGCAAATATAAGGAAACATAACTTATTATGTTGTCTTCCTTGTCCAACATCAACTATTTGATCATGTTTAAAAATAATTAATGGGGGTTCACAATCATAGAAGATGTCCAAGATAGTATATCTATATGTGAAATTCCTTTTCCTTTATTATTTTGTCATGAATTGCCTCAATGACCTATGCTATCTTTGTCACCTTCCAACAAATTTTATCAATTACACTTTTTTTATGTGAAATCATTACTCCCCATGAGATTAGCATATGAACTTTTTTATTATTTTTTGTTAAGATTGATGTAAAGGAGTAAAAGCAAAAGAATACTCAGACTCGTACTACTCTTTATTTTAACTTTCACACATGATTACATTGATAGCACGAGGACGAAACAAACACTCGAACTACTTAATACTAATACTTTTCTGCTAAATCACGAAATAGCTAAAGATCGAACTAAGATAGATAATAATGATAAAAGTGATGGTGATACGATACCGGGGCACCGCCCCCAAGCTTGGAACAAGCCAAGGATGATGCCCTTACCCGTGCACTCAAGTTTCCTTTTTTGGTGATGGTGGTGATGAAGTGGTGGGCTTGTTCTCCTTCACATAGTTTATCAAGATCTCCTTTAAGCCCTGAATTTCCCGAAGCAAGTGTTGAATCATGGCAGCATTATTTTGCACTTCGGTCATTATATGCTTATTTTCAAGCCACCACGAACTCTTCCCTGCATCATTTTCACTTAGACAAGAGATGTCCCAATTGGAGGGTATGTGCATACGAGAAGTATTCTCAACTCCATAATTATGAATCAAGTTATGAAAATTGTTTCCATGTAATTTGCCTGAGGGCCTCGTGGGAATGGGGCCCTCTAATACCTTTGGACCTGTGTGAATTCTTGCTGTCTTCATGGCCCAGCATGGATTCGGGATGGTGGAGATGCCGGCAAGAGTACCTCGCTCAGATGCAAGGGGGGGGAGGGGAGGTGAACTTCCATAGAGTCTCCTGATCCTTCGTCCATTGTGATGTCCTCCTCAAGCTCCCTCTCCAGCTCTATCTTCAGCAACCACGCATCATCTCCCACATTGTTTGAGGAAGAAAAAGACATGATGAACTAGAGCCCAGAGTCCTAACAGAAAAACAGATCGAAACGAAAACAGGAGGAAAACTTGTGATACAGAGGTCAAAACAACGAAAGATATATATATATAATGAATTTTCATCTTGCAGAGCAAGTCTTCAGGAAGAAAACGGGGTCAAAAAATTGCACGAGGGCCCCACAAGCTCAGGTGGCATGCCCTAGGGGGGTGTGCGTGCCAAGTGCACTTGTGGCCTCCTCGTGGACCTTCCCGGTTGTTTCTTATTTTCCTAATTTTTTATATATTCCAAAACTGATAGAAAGTATGTTTATGAAATTTTTGGAGTCGGTTTACTTACCGTACCACGTACCTATTCCTTTTTCAGAATTCTGGAGTACTCCGTAAGGTCTCTTCGATGTAGTCTTCCGGTGTAATTACTTGAATAACATCTGAATCAATGTTAATGGGAGTACCTACAATATAATGTTTAATTCTTTATCTATTAACTACTTTCGGCTTATTTCCTTCGGCGTTATTGATCTTGATGGCTCCGGAGCAGTAAACTTGTTCGACGATATACGGTCCTTCCCACTTAGAGAGAAGTTTACCTGCAAAATGGCTGCAACGAGACTTGTACAAAGAACTTTATCATCAATTTTAAATTCTTATTTCTGAATTCTTTTATCATGCCATCTTTTAACTTTCTCTTTGAATAATTTAGCATTTTCATAAGCTTGTGTCCTCCATTCATCTAGAGAACTAATATCAAATAATCTCTTTTCACCGGCAAGCTTAAAGTCATAATTAAGTTCTTTAATAGCTCAATAACCTTTATGTTCTAGCTCAAGAGGTAAATGACAAGCTTTTCTGTAAACCATTTTATACGGGGACATACCCATAGGATTCTTATAAGCAGTTCTATATGCCCAAATGCATCATCAAGTTTCCAAGACCAATTCTTTTTAGATCTATTAACAGTCTTTTACAAGATTAACTTTATTTGTCGATTACTTAATTCTACTTGCCCACTAGATTGAGGATGATAAGGTGATGCTACTCTATGATTTACATCATATTTAGCTAGAACTTTACGGAAAGCACCATGAATGAAATGTGAACCATCATCAGTCATTAAATATTTAGGGACTCCAAACCTCGGAAAGATAACCGCTTTAAGCATTTTAATAGAAGTCTTATGATCAACACTACTAGTTGAAATAGTTTCTACCCACTTAGTAACGTAATCAACAGCAACTAAAATATGAGTGTACCCATACGAAGAAGGAAAATGTCCTAAATAATCAAAATCCCAAACATCAAATGGTTCAATAACAAGTGAATAATTCATAGACATTTCCTGACGTCTACTAATATTTCCAACTCTTTGACATTCATTACAAGAAAGGATAAACTTACGTGCATCTTTGAAGAGAGTAGGCTAATAAAAACCGGATTGCAATACGTTGTGTGTAGCTCTGTCTCCAGCATGGTGTCCTCCGTATGCATCGGAGTGGCACTTCCTCAAGATATGTCCCTGCTCATGCTCAGGTACACAACGTCTAATAACACCATCTACTCATTCTTTATATAAATGTGGGTCATCCCAAAAATAATGTCTTAAGTCAAAAAAATACTTTTTCTTTTGTTGGTATGTGTAATTAGGTGATATATATATAGCAACAATGAAATTAGCATAATCTGCATACCAAGGGTTATCACGAGAAGAGAAAGTGTTTATAACAGCTAATTGCTCATCAGAAAAACTATCATTAACATGTATTGAGTCATCAAGAATATTTTTCATCCTAGACAAATTATCTGCAACAGGATTATCAGCTCCTTTTCTATCAACAATATGCAAATCAAACTCTTGTAATAAAAGAACCCACCTAATCAACCTAGACTTAGCATCTTTCTTATCCATAAGATATTTAATAGCAGCATGATCGATGTGACTAGTAACTTTAGAATCAACAATATAAGGTTTGAACTTATCACAGGCGAACACAACTGCTACAAATTCTTTTTCAGTAGTGGCATAATTTTTCTGCGCAGTGTCCAAGGTCTTACTAGCATAATGAATAACATTTAATTTCTTATCAACTCTTTGACCAAGAACAACACCAATAGCATAATCACTAGCATCACACATAATATCAAAGGGTAAATTCCAATCAGGTGGTTAAACAATAGGAGCAGTTATCAAAGCTTTCTTAAGTATTTCAAAGGCTTATACGCAATCATCATCAAAAACAAATAGAATATCTTTTTGTAGAAGATTAGTAAGAGACCTACAGTTTATGGTTCTACAGTTCCACATCCTGCATTGAATATGAACTATAAGTTTATGGTTAACATGCCAGCATTTAGGTCAATATGTTACACTTTAAGTTTTGCCTTGGAACGAGCGTGATTAAAATTTTCATGGTTATAATGCAACAACAAAGTTGCAACACCCCCCCCCCCCCCCCCCTCTCCCCACACACACACCCCAATGACAATTAACTCACACGCGAAAAAAGTTAGATATGCTATTCCTTATTTTGGTTCTCAATTGTACGTTTTTTTTACAGAAACAAACTAATACTACTACGGAGCTTCCTTCTTTTCCTTATACAAGGTCACCATCGCATTTTTAGTCTACGAGGGATTGATGTTGGAAAGAAAAGGAAGGAGTATTTGCTAAGCTGGACCACAGCTTGGATGAATAATTGGCTATATAAACAGATATAGTACATAACGGGGGCCATGCTGCCCTCCATTCTTAAAAGAATAGGACAACTTGGAAATAACTGAGGTCAAAATTTAAAAACTTGACCACAATCATTGTAAAAAATATATGTTTTTGTCGGATGTGTAAGAATCATGTACGCACTTAGTTTTTGTTTCGAAAGACACATAAGTATACAGATTCAACAGAAAATTAATTAAACACAAAAGGAGAACTTACTAGAAAACTGAAGCCTAATTTTGTTTCGATTATTAATTAATTGGATGGAAGATACAACTTTTGGCAGGGGTTTGGCGGCGTGTGTTGATTGCAAACGAGCAACTGTGGGTAGATGGTAGGTTGAAGAACAGATCCACAAAGGACACTGATACTAGGCATAATAAGCGGAAAAAACTAGATAGGTGGCAGGACGGAACCTTGTATGAAGATTTGGCGCTTGAGCCAAAGACTGGTGGAGGTGGAGTGTGAACACCTCAGCTCGGATTCCAGCTGGTGGTGCAACAGTACGGGGCGGCCGGAGACGAAAGCGACGGAACCTGGTCATGGGGTGTCGGTGAACAATCTAAGACACGAGATCTGAAGCGTGCGTGACAGGGCGGGCTCCGTCTCGAGCTAGCTAGGTCGCAGTGGAACGAACCTTGTGGGAATAAACACAAGCACCTGGCGGGCGTGCGACAGATGGTGCGATTGCTTCGAGCGGGCGGAGGAGATCGCGCCGGCCGAGCAGCCGGCGTCTTCGTCTTTGCCCGCCATTCGTCTCCTCGCCATCACCGCCGTCTGCTGCCGGACTCGTCAGGGGCAGAGCACACTAGTACGAGCAGAGGATCGGACCGGAGAAACAGGATCGGACCCCGCGTCGTCCCCCAGCAGGGCGACTCAGGAGTCGCCTTGATCCCTCCCGCCGGCAGCCCTCCTTCCTCCACTCCTCCTCCTCGCCGCCGCCGGTGGCCGCTGCCGGGCGAAGCCTGCGAAGTGGCGGCGGCGGTGGGGCGCCTCGGCTCGTCCTCCTCTCCTATGGCAGCTGCTGGCAGTCCATGGCGGCGGATGGTGGTGGTGCGTGAGATGGCTGGAAGGGTCGCAGGCTTGCAGCGCCGGTTGCTCGCGGTCCTCGGCTGTGCTCGTCTCCACGTGCAGCGGGGTGGCCGGCGACGACGAATACTGGGCCTTCGCCCGTCCGGTGCGTGGCCGTCCGATGGCGAGCGGCGGCTGGGCTCGGCGGGTTGCAGCGAGTCCGTGGCTTGTGGCTCAGTCACCACACGCGGTGGTGGTGTGGTTCTGTCTTGGCCGGCGTGCCGCGGGACAGAGTGTTCGGCTGCGGCGAGATGGGCGGCGAAAGCCGTGCTCGGATTTTTTCCGGGCCAACGATGACGACGCCTTTGGGCGTACTTACCTTGTCGAAGGTATCGTCGATGCTGTTTGTCGCCTACCTGCCTGCTGCTTCCCGGGAAACTCTAGGTCCGGGTGTTCTCGAATCGGATGATGACGTCATTGATGTCGTTTCTCTCTCTTGGTAGCATCGTCTTGGAGCTGCATTGGTTAGGGGGGCTAGTGGATGATGGCAGGTTCGCACTACAACGGATTCTTCTATGTCTTGCCGGTGCCCTGTTTTGGGTGGCTGAGGCGTTGAGGTGGAGCGTGGCGGCGATCCTTTGTTGAGACGTCGCGCGACGAAGATGGTGCGTGACAATTTGCTGGTGACAATCGCGGCCTTAGTGGGACAGTGCCAACTAGTGATGTATTGTCTGGGTATCTAGATTTACCATTGACAAAAACTGGCGATGGAAGTGCGGGATTGCCGGATTGTCTCCAAGGTCTTAGTGGGACAGTGACAACTAGTGTATTCTCTGGGTATCTAGATTTACCATTGACAAAAACTGGCGATGGAAGCGTGGGATTGCCGGATTGTCTCCAAGGTGAGATTTTGGTGGTGGCGTCTTCTCTCGCGCCTGCGATCAGTTGCTCCGAGACTGGCTATTTGCTTGGTGTGTGCATGGTTTACAGCTCGCGTGGATATCACGTCTGGATCATATGTGCTTACATCATTTTTGGTGGCTGCACCTGCTCGAGGAGGATCAATGTTGCTTTTTTTCCATCCGCCTAGGCATAGCGTTGTTCTTTTATGGCTTTGCTATTTGCCAGTGTGATCATTTCTGTGCGTCTGTGTTGATGGTGGTTGTGTGCATCCTAGTTATGCAGAGGCTGGATGTGTACTCATCGTGTTTTGTATCCCCTTGATGCTTCATTATGAATGAATAAAACATCCTTTTTCAGAAAAAGTGAGAGCAGAGGAAGAGGAATGGTTTTTCTTTTGAATGCGTCTAGGGAGCGGCTGGCTGCTCCCTAGCGCACCCGAGCGGCCAACCAAAAAGAAAATATTTGGTCTCTTTATCCATAAAAGGAAATAATTTATCCCCCCAATCCATATAGGAAGATTCTAATCAATATTAGGAAAAGTACATGTAAAAAAAAGGAATAGAAATTGCAAAAGCACCCATGTGAACAAGTGTAAACGCATTTAGTTCGGGTTTTGGAATTTTTAAAAAGCCATAACTCTTAAACCGTGCGTCGGAACTAAGATCTGTTTTCACTGGAACCCTCGCGACGTGTTCTTCGAAACTAAATCCCGCATGGGTATGTTTTGACCATTTTTTGTGTGTAATTTAGTTCCCGTTTGATGCAACTATCTAGCAGTCGATGTGCAACTACCTGACAATCGATGTGTAACTTTTTTCTACACGTGGATGTGCAGTTTTCACTGATGGCAACTCCAATGCGCAACTTTTCCCCTACCCATGGATGTGCAGATTTCACTATTTGCTGCTCGGCCAACTGCCTAGCAGTGGATGTGCAACTTTGGATGTTGGCCCGACTAACTGCCTAATAATGATGTGCAACTTTCCATCGTACCCCCGTGGATGTGTTGCTTTCGCTGGTAGCACCCAGTCTGAACCACTCCTGCTAGTGAGATGTGTAACTTTAACGCGCTGACTATATGCAACTTTTCAGTACCTCCATGGATGTGCAGTTTTCACCAACCAAAGATTTCTGCCAGTGAGATGTGCAACTTCATTTGTTATTTCGGCCAACTGGCTAGCTGTAACACCCCTGTAATTAAGCTACAGTGATTCATCATGATCAATGCCAAGTCAGCATCTTTTGCAAAGCACTATTGCCACTTGTCCAAAAATCAAACTCATATCCAATTTGAATTGCAAGTCAAATATTTACATCTTCAGGCATGCAAACAAAATATTTGGTAATATTGCAAATAATCTCAAAGTAATTATGTTAAGGAAAACAACATCACCTAAAATTATCAAAATGCCCCTAGGTATTAAAGCAGTGGATAAGCAGCACTTATTCAGCCCATTTAAATGCAAACATAAATTAAATGAATTCAAAATGCCCCCAAACTTTGTGGACATCTCCATAATGTTGCCAAGTATTATTGTGACAAGTCTCACATTTAACAAAATCCATTTAGTATTAAAGAGAAGTGCAGAACAATGGCTAATTTGGAAAGCAGAAAAGAAAAAGAAAAAGAAAAAGAGCAACGCTGCACTGCACTGTTGGGCTTCAAGTCAACAGTGAGGGGCCCAGCCCAACTAGCCGCGTCGTCCCTAACCTCCCTCCTCCACCTGTCGCGCGCGTGCCCGAGTCAGTTCGTCGTCCCCGCCGAGCCAGCTCGCCGACCGCATCGCTACACCCACCACGGAGAGGATAAGAACTCCACCGCGAGCCTCGGGGACACGCGCAAGATCTTTTCTCCCTCCCCCTCGCGCTGCTTCGTCCTCTCCCGCCATGGCCGCTACTGCCGTCGTCGTTGCCTTGCCGCCCACGTAGCCACCAAGCTCCCCGCGCCTCGCCACCGTGTCTGCAAGCTTCACCGTCGCCCGCTACGTCTTCTACACCGACGAACGCGAGCCCAGCACCTCCGCATCGAGCTCTTCTTCGCCGTCTTCTTCCTCAGCCGCCGTGGATCGCCGCCGCCCGTTCGTCGTCATCAAGCCTTCCCCGAGCCCGCTATGCACCTCTACAGGCTCACCATGAACTCCTCTTCCTTTCCCCCCTATCCACGCGCTCGATTTCGAGCTCTAGCCGTCGATTCAATGTCGACCAAAAAGCGCCGCCGCTGCAGCTCATCGCCGGCAGCGCTCCGGTAACCAAATGGTCACGCGCGAGTACCCATCATCTTCACACGCACCCGTAGTGCATCGCTAGTGTGTTAGTTTGCTCGTTTGCGAGCCGCAACAACAGATCCACGATCTCCCGAACTCCGGCGCCGCCAACGTCGTCGCCGGTAACGCTACGGGCCATCTCCGGCGCTGCCGCTGGTACCAATCGACGCGACGCAGCTCCAGCTCTCGAACGCCGCTAACCACACATTCATCCGTGCCCTGAGGGTGAATCCCGTCACCTCCCGTGCGCCTCCGCCGTGTTTTTGGCCACCGGCGGCTAAACGCCGGCACGCCACCGCCCCTGTGTCACTGACATGTGGGCCCAGTTACTGTAGCATTTAAGTTAACCCCCTGTCACTGACACTAGACCCCACCTCTGCTAATTAACTTAGTTAAATTAAACTAACCTCTGTTAATGTTAACAGTCACTAACTACTGGGTCCCACTGGACCCAGTTGACCAGTCAAACTGCTGACTGGGCAGCCCCCAGTCAATGACATGTGGGCCCCTGTTGACTCCGTTGACCAGTCAACTGATCAACAGTTGACCTGCTGACTCAGCAGGCTGGTCCCACTTGTCAACCTCGCATGCACATCTCTGGGTACACTTCTGTGTACCCATGGCAATTAAATATTAAATGATTTTTGAATTAAATTAAAACCAGAAATTCCAGAATATTGATAAAACTTTGAAAAATCATATAAAATAATCCGTAACTCGGATGAAAATAATTTATATATGAAAGTTGATCAGAAAAATATAACGAATCCAAATATGTCATCCACATACCTGACAAACACCTCTAACATAACAAACCTTGAACATTTGCACCTAGATCGATACTGACAATAATACCTGGAGCTGGGAAAATATTCCCAAATATTTTCCCTCTTCATTTAAAATACTCAGTAATGCATTAGAGCATATCACCAACACATTTTGCCATGCCATGCGTCCGTGTTGCATTTGTATGCCCGTTATTTATCTTTTCCCCCCTCCTCTACTCTCTTTTCGGTAGACCCCGAGACCGCTGACGCCACCGAGTACGACTACGCTCCTGACGATCAGATCATGTCAGCAGAGCTTCCAGGCAAGCAAACCCCCTTGATCATTCCGATATCACCCATTCTCTCTCTCTCTTCTTCATGCATTAGATTTTGCTACTGTTGTTATTCCGGTAGCTCCTATCCTGATGCATAGCCTGCTTTTGTAACTGTTGTTGATACATTACCTATTATCCTATGATGCTTAGAATAGTCATGCTAGTGTCACATCAGTGGCCTAACACCCTTGTCTGTTTGTCATGCTATATTATTGGGCCGTGATCCCTCTGGGCGACGATCACGGATGTTACGGCATTAATTTACTTCATACTACTATGCTTAGATCGTGGTGCTGAAGGAACAGGTGGTACCACCCCGGCAGAGGTGGACCTGGGTTCCCGACAGTCCCATGATAAAGTCGGGTCGGCCCCAAGGGTACCCGCGAGTGATTCACTGTGGCGGAACAACAGGGCAGGTGGAGATCACCTAGGAGAGAGGTGGACCTGGCCCTGGTGGTCGTCCGCGGATACTTAACAATAATACACTAACGAGATTTGGGTATTTGATCTGAGTTGGCCACTGGCTTATAAGCACTAACTGCCGCGCGAGATAATGGTATATGGGGCCCTCGGCGTCGTACATTCTCCCGAAAACTCTGTCAGACGTCACAGTTGAGCGGCGCGCGCCCGGGTAAGTCGCTTACGCCTACTCTGTATACAGAGGTTGGCTCGGTCCCGGCCGCGTTCGCAACGTGCGGGAGTGCTTAGGGCGATCAGTCCATGACCCATTCGCGCTTAGGATTTAGACCGGCGTGTTGACCTCTCTGCGTAGCCTCGATAGCACTACGGCGTGTCGGTTATCCGAGGCCGGGTGTTACCCAGAAAAGTGTGTCCGGCAAGAGGTAATCGAGCGTGTCGGGCTATATGGTGCACCCCTGCAGGGAAGACAAATCTATTCGAATAGCCGTGTCCACAGTAACAGGACGCTTGGAGTTGTATCCTGATCTTCTACAACTATAACCGGATAATGATGAAATACTTAACTATTATAAGTGCTCCGAGATCGCTTTCTCGTAGGGTAGTCGAGGCAGGATCTCAGAGTATGCTGTTGATATATGTTTGATGTTACTACCTACAATTACTATTTACAAGTTGGTATCTATTACGTTACTCTCTTCTGATGTGGCAAGATGCTAGTCTTCGTTAGGATAGGCTTCTCCTCCCTACTCTGGCATTTCTGCAGTATAGTCCACAGACATACCCATTCCTTTGATACCGATGCATACTTAGCATAGATCTGATGTAAGTCTTGCAAGTACTTCGGATGAGTACTCACGGTTGCTTTGCTATCTTTTTCCTCCAACCCGATTGCTGCACAGATGATGACTCCGCGGGAGCAGGTGATTCCGAGCTTGGATACTACGTGGATCTCGACGATGCCTAGTAGTTCGGTGGTCCCAGGCAGGAGGCCTTGCCTCTTTCGATTAGTGTCGCTGTTTATTTATGCCTTCTTAAGGCAACCCCCTGTTTGATCTGTCTGTACCCAGACTTATTTGTATTTGTACTGATGTATCCCTGGGTCCTCGTGGCCTGTTAGGGATATTCCCCACGGTTTGACCCGGCCAGGAGGTATGACCCGGCCCATCACTTGGCGGCTTATGGGTCACCTCGCTTACCGGGTCGACCTGGACGACAAGGCCTAAGGCCCAGTATGCAACCTGGCAGAAGGCCGACTCACGGAGAGGCTTGGAGGGCCGGCTCGCAGAGAGGGTCCAAGAAGAGGAAGGTTCCCTAACAAGGGAAGCAAGACCCGGCGGAGGATTGACCCGGTTTGTAATAGACAAGAGACTAGTTGTAGTCCTACTAGGACTCTACATGTAAGCCGGCCCCTTCAACTTATATAAGGAGGGGCAGGGCACCCCAAGAGGGAGAGGTCAAGGACAGACAGACAAGTCTTAGACAAGATCAAAGTAGATGCTCTCGAGATGAGAGGTAGCGAAATAGCACCCCTATAATCGAGATCATCATCAATAGCAATCAAGCAGGATGTAGACTTTTACCTCCACCGTGAGGGGCCGAACCTGAGAAAAACTCGCGTCTCTCGATTCCGACCAACCCCGTTCAAGCAACCACCTGGCAGCGATGGCCTCACGACTAAGTCCTTTTTTGTGGATATCCGCCGTGACAAAACCACACAGTTGGCGCCCACCGTGGGGCAGTGCACGGTGGTGTTGTGTTCTTGGAAGGAGCTCTCCTAGGGATCAAGAAGCTCAAGATCGATCAGATCAGAAAAAAAAACGGCGCGGAAGTATCCACATAGACTTGGATGAGCAGCATCAAAAAAAAAAATTGCAGCGGCGTAAGTCAGATCGTAGCCGAACAGGAATTTTAGGGGCGGATACGACAGCCAAGGAGGCGCCTAAAGCGACCCGGCAGTCTATGCGAGAGTTCCGCGCTTCGTCGTAAAATCCTGCTGTTAAGCAGATGAAGTCACCGCAGGCCATGGGGTCAGCAGCCGTTCCCACCAAAAAAAAAGAGGGCAGACAGCCGGCGCAAGCGGCAGGACTGTCCTCGAGGCCGCAGCCTGGGAGCGCCACCAGCGAGGTGTGTATGCCTGCGCAGCAGCAGTAGCAGACCAAGTCAACAGAAAAAAGTTGAGAATACCGCAGCATACTCCCTTCATTCCACAATGTAGTGCGTATAGATTTTTTGAGAAGTCAAACTTTATAAACTTTGACCAAGTTTGTAGAGTAAAACATATACATCTAGAACACCGAATACATAACCTTAGATACATCACAAGACATACTTTCATATTGTGTATATTTGGTATTGTAGATATAAATAGTTTTCTCTATAAACTTGGTCAAAGTTAGTAAAGTTTGACTTTTCAGAAAATCTATATGCACTATATTATGGAACGGAGGGAGTACCACATTGCCGTGAAGCGTCAGTTAATTAAATCTACACGTCAATCAAGGTTTGACCCATTGGGCACATAACGCCTAGGCACAAAGACGTCTAATCCGTAGCAAGTACAAGTCCTATTACGAATCAGTTTCTTTATTCCGTTGCTGGCTGTTGTGATTGGAGACCGGCAAAAATTCTGCTTTCCCAAGTGTGTCGATCGAGATTAAAAATTGGCGGCAAGACGAATCGATGAGATTCAAGAAACTTTTCTGAGAAGTCAGGTCAAGTGCTAGTTGAAAGGGCTGCTACTACTATTTGCACAGTTTACAAAAAAAAAGAGAAAAGAGAGACCACATGGAAGCTAGTGCCATGTCAGATCATCCGATCTATACGTGCGCCTGTGCATGCTATCTTTTTCTTTTTTTTACGAGAAAACTTTCATCTATTCATCTTCAATCATGGTAGTATAATGAACATCAGAAATAATAAAAATTACATCCATATCTGTAGACCACCTAGCGACGACTACAAGCACTGAAGCGAGCCAAAGGCGCGCCGCCGTCATCGCCCCTCCATCGCCGGAGCCGGGCAAAACTTGTTGTAGTTGACAGTCGGGAAGTCGTCGTGCTAAGGCCTCATAGGACCAGCGCACCATAACAACAACCGCCGCCGTTGAAGAGTAGCGTAGATTAGAAGGATTCAAACTAGAGACACATGAACGTAGACGAACTACGACCAGATCCGAGCAAATCCACCAAGGGCAGATCAGCCGGAGATACACCTCCACACGCCCACCGACGATACTAGACGCACCATCGAGACGGGGGCTAGGCGGGGAGAACCTTATTCCATCTTCAGGAAGCCGCCACCGTCTCATCTTCCTGAGCAGGAAACAAACCCTAGCAAAACTAAAAGCAACATCTAAAAACGGAGCCCTTCCGCCGGCAAGGGCCGGGATCCACCGCGCCGCCATGGCCCTAAGGCCACCGGAGATGAGGGGAACCCTAGTCTTTTCTTGGGAAGGAGTCAGTTTTTTCGTCCGACTACGTCCAGCATTATCCAGCATCAGTGTCCGCGTTCATCCGATAAAAATACCAGGTGCTATCCGTTCCATCTATGTTATTAGAATATATTAATTTCTTTGAGAACAATTACTTTGGCCTGTAATATTTTTACGCAGGACAATTATTTATTATAAAAGTGACGTGGCGTTATACCGCGAATACGGAGCTCGCGCCAATATCATCATGCGCCAGCGTCCGTCAATGCCGTACTGTCCGACGGACACGCGTGCTGGCCGCCGCCCCTGCGGTCCGATCAACATCAACACGCCACGGCCGACTCGCGTGTCCGCGCCGGCCTCCAACGCCGCGGCCGTCTCGCGTGTCCGCGCCGCGCCGGCTTACAAACGCCGCGGCCGACTCGCGCGTCCGTGCCGGCATCCAACGCCGCGGCCGTCTCGCGCGTCCGCGCCGGCTTACAACGCCGCGGCCGACTCACGCGTCCGCGTCGGCCTCCAACGCCGCGGTCGACTCGCGCGTCCGCGCCGCGCCGGCTTACAAACTCCGCGGCTGACTCACGTGTCCGCGCCGGCTTACAAACGCCGTGGCCAATTCGCGCGTCCAAGCCGGCTTCGAACGCCGCGGCCGACTCCCACGTCTACATCAACACACCGGAGCCGCGGCCGTCCGCACAAGCTGCTCAACGGACGCGCGCAGGCCGCTGCCCCTGCGGCCCGGTCTACTCCAACAACTCTGGAGCAAATAATAATATATTATCAGCCTCCGCCTGCACCGGATTGCGCACTGGACAGGTGCATTAGTCGCCGCCCCTGCGGTTCGTTCAACTTCAACAAGCCGCTGGTTCGAACCATCTGCCGGGTTACCGACACGCGACTCATACGCCGCGGTCAACCTCAACCTTCCGCGGGGTCACATTGCGTCATCGACGCTGAGACATAAAAACAGCCAGGTCATTTTCATGTTTTTCATGATTTTATTCTTCAATAAAATAAACTGGCACTTTTGAGTTAACCTCGGAGGTAGCACCACGTTCATCTTCACATGATTGTATGGTTTGGCAACCTCAGGAAAAAAAATGCCTACGGTTCGGCAACCTTAAAATGCCTACGGCTCAAATGTCTTAACACGCCTACCGTAGTAGCATTGTCTCCTGTATATATTATGATCAGTGGAATAAAACCGGCTTATCTGGACCCCTGATATTTTGCAGTAGTAGCATTGTCTCCTATATATCCTATGCTGAGCTTTTCTATGATCATATGGTCACTTGGGGGCTTCCAACTCACCGAGTTTAGATTTCTCACCCTCTTGACCCGGCATACGCCAAATATTATTCTTGGTTATACCTGCCTGTTAGTTTGATGCTACTCACAAACAAGGTGACCCGGCTGTACTTTTGACAAGTCAATCACACTGATGCCTATCATGGCCTGTGCTGACCCTGAACTCCTCAAAGTTAAAACACCAGCTTAAGTCACGTGAGAGCCGGCTTTCTAGATAGCGAGGACAAACCAAAAGAGGTTACAAGGCCTGTTTCCACAGGAAGCGAAACCAAGACTCGAGCCTCGAAAGCCGGCATTTTTATACTCTGTTATCATACACATACATCATCATGCATTGTATCATCATACAATGCATCATATATACGTGTCTATATTTATTTATGTTGCAGGAGCCGGTCTATTGGCCAGGTTAACCATTTGCAGTTATAAAATTTGTTAAGTCAATTACTCAGATGCCTATATGGCCTTTGTTGACCCCGAACTTATCAAAGTTAAAACATTGGTATGTTACGCAAAAGCGGCTCTCCATCAACCAATGGCTATCAAGCCGGCTTCAACATGAAGCACCAATAACTGGCTTCGAAAGTCGACATTTTTTCCATGTTTATTCAAACTTGGTTCATATTGATTTTATATCATATGATTTGTTATAATAACAATTCATTGTCTTGTCAAAGTATATATATTGGTTTCCTGTGTCGCAGGAGCCGGTCTTCAAAACCGGGTTACATTGTAACTATGCAGGAACAAACAAATCCTTGATGGCCAAAATTGTCGGGTCTTATATGGTTTATCAAAACCAGTTTCAAATAACATGCCTATCACTGCCGATTTTGAAAAAATTGCAGCCGGCTCAGAGAGATGACTATTCTTTCTAAATCCAAGACGCCGGCTTACAGTAAGGAGCATGGTATAATAAATTACCGGTGGCAATTCATAAATTAGATTATTGCAACGTTACAAAGAAGAACAAAAATTCAAGCAAGGATATCATGGCAAAGATCATGGCAACCGGCTTTATCAAAGGCAATGAAATATGAAGTGTTATGCAAGGCAGTACTCTTGATGGATTCAGCAACAAATTCAGCGTTGATATGCAAAGTACTCAGCAACATCATCCAGATAAGACTGTCTCTCAGACTCAGGCAAGTTTTTCTCCACAATTGTCAAACGCCGGGTTTTCAAGAGTTGGTTTGGCCGGCTTAGTTTGGTTTTCTCCTTGAGTCCTAGGGGCTACACTTTTTTGAAGTTGGAAAAATGTTGGAGTATATATTACAGAAGTCCTGAGCTGCTGCAAGCAATGCAACACGGCACTTGGGGCTACAGTGGATCTGATTCTATTCTACAATGGAAGGAAAAATCCCGAGTCGCCGCTGGCACACGACCTGGCACTTGGGGGCTACATTATTCAAATCAAGATTACATTCAGTATGAAAGTCCCATATCGCTGCAAGCATGCACCATGTCACTTGGGGGCTAATGCATTGTCATTTGAAACTACTTTCATTGAAGACCCGGCTCACTATTAATAGTGACCCGGCCCTTGGGGGCTACAATATTTAACTCTATAGTTCAAGTTCCAGATTGATGAGGATAGCTAACCCGGCTCTTGGAGGCTACACTATTTGCAGCTATACATCTACAAACATCAAAAGCTAAGCTCAAGTCCTAGGTTGCTGCAGGGAAGACAACCCGGCACTTGGGGGCTACAACGTTCAGTTGTTTACACAGATCATAAGGTCCAAATTGAAGACCCGGCCCATCACATACTGATGAGCCGGCCCTTGGGGGCTACACATTTGAAATGCAAAACATTCAGTTTATGACTGGTGACTCAGATGAACAACTTGGATTTTTTCAAAGTTGCAATATTTATATTTAAGCAAGTCTTAAGCTATCACTACGTTCTACTCTTAAGACTTGGGGGCTACAGGTAATATGGATATAAGGGAGGAACACCTTCAAGTTTTCAGTTTTGAGCGAACTGGGTCTCATATTCTTGGTGGAGAAATTTGCAAAGTTTATCTCCTCTAAGCTATTCATAGAAAGGCCTGGAAAGCCGATTCAACATCATATGGATTTCTTATTCCCAAAATTTTCATCAAGCCAAAGCACTGGAAGCCGACTCAATGGCAGATGGGTGTTTTATTTCCCAATATTTTTCCACATGGAACCCGCGTGAGCAAGTTGATTATGAAGTGGGCTTGTTGATATGACAAAGAGACCCGGAATTTCCAAGAGTTCAATTCCATGACCCGGCTGCATCAACCTCCATGACCCGGCAACCTCGACGCTCGTAACTCGACAAACTTTACATCTACAATCCGGCAATTATTTCATCCGTAATTCAACATTTACTACGACCCGGCAAGCACTCCGTGTCTCAGGAAGATGACATTCCACAAGCTAAAGCGTTTGAAAACCGGCTCAATAACGGATGGCTTATTATTCCCAATATTTTCCTGCAAAGGACACGCACTAGCAAGTTGATTATGAAGCCGGCTTGTTGATATGAAAAAGAAACTCAGATTTTTCAGAAGCTGGTTCATTGAATAAAGGCGGCCTTTTGATAGAGCCATTTACGTATTAATTATTCTTGTTTTCAGGAGCTTAGCATGAATAAATTCAAGCTAACCTGGGGGCTAATGTTGGGGATATTCCCCACGGTTTGACCCGGCCAGGAGGTATGACCCGGCCCATCACTTGGAGGCTCATGGGTCACCTCACTTACCGGGTCGACCTGGACGACAAGGCCTAAGGCCCAGTGTGCAACCCGACAGAAGGCCGGCTCACGGAGAGGCTTGGAGGGCCGGCTCGCAGAGAGGGTCCAAGAAGAGGAAGGTTCCCTAACAAGGGAAGCAAGACCCGACGGAGGATTGACCCGGTTTGTAATAGAAAAGAGACTAGTTGTAGTCCTACTAGGACTCTACATGTAAGCCGGCCCCTTCAACTTATATAAGAAGGGGCAGGGCACCCCAAGAGGGAGAGGTCAAGGACAGACAGACAAATCTTAGACAAGATCAAAGTAGATGCTCTCGAGATGAGAGGTAGCGAAATAGCAGGATGTAGGCTTTTATCTCCACCGTGAGGGGCCGAACCTGGGTAAAACTCGTGTCTCTCGATTTCGACCAACCCCGTTCAAGCAATCACCTGGCAGCGATGGCCTCACGACTAAGTCCTTTTTCGAGGACATCTGCCATGACAAAACCACGACATGGCCCCTATTGTAATATAAAGATTTGAACTTAAATTTGTGTCTTAGAGTTGTGTTGTGATATCCTACCGTGAGTCTCTGATCTTGATCATGCATGCTGCGTGTTTGTTTAGTACATGATTGATTTCGGGGGCGCCACAAATTGGTATCAGAGCCGGCTACCTGTAGGAACCGCTTCCAACTCCTTGGTCAAAGTTGTGTCTAATCTTTGAAAAACTATTTTCGAACTACTAACAGGGTTGTGTGGGTTACGGGCCCACATCGCAAATGGATGGGATTAGGATCTTTTATTCCGCACCTTTACTCTGGGTTCTATACTTCTTATCCTTTCGGGTTAAAGATTTTACTGACTTTAGGTTCTCGTGATCACATCATTCCGGCGATCTACTTGCGTAAAGTTATAACTTTGCGTGCATTTGCATTCAAGTTACCATAATTTGACCTCCTTGAAACCTCCTTTCTTTCAGATGCATCCCGCAACGCAGCTCGTACGCCAGACTATGGCTGCTGGTGTGACCGGATTCCCTGCTATTCTGGTCAACCTCCTGACCAGATTGGGGTATCCACTACAACAGGAACCCCCCTTCAGCAACGCATCAATGCGTTGTTGTTTGCACACATAAGCGTTGCAAAGATCTACACCAATGGATTGATATGCGTTGCCGTTGGTGACGTTGCAAGGGTCTACAACAATGTATATTCGTGCGTTGGTAAATAATGTCAAATAGCGTTGCTAGATAGCAACACATATAATTAGAGCCTAACAACACTTCACATGCGCTGCTCAGGGCGAGCCCATAAGGATTTCCAAATGGACATAGCAGATCATTGCAACACCTATCTAGCCCAATATTGGATTATCCATTCCATATTTCTATTAGGCCCAACACAAATCCAGCCCAATATTGGCTGATCCAATCCAATTTTCTATTAGGCCATGACAGTTCTGCTATGTTTTGTTGTCTAAAAAAAAGTGCTAGTATTTTTTCTTGGAATTATTTTCCTTCTCAGTTTTTTTTCTGTTATTTCCTCCTCGGTTAATTGTTGGCCCTATTCCGTACAGGGTATCTTTTTCCCCATTGAGCAAATTAATTGTCCGACACATGGTATTTTAACAACACACATGACAATCAGTTAGTTTATAAACAACAATACCATATTCCACATCACGGTTCATAGTTAACATTCCCATAAGCCAAAGAACACAAGCTACATAGCAAACTGATACAACATGTAGCATCAATACACTAAGGACTAGATTAACAAATGTGCACTGTCTTGATTGACGAACATAACTATATTATTTTCCTCTTCATCAAAGGTACATTTGCTGGAGGCATCTCCTCCTGACTTGCTTATTTGTCCATCCTAACTTCTTAAAGACGACTTGCATATCATCCTGTCAAGAGAATGGGCCCAGAATTGTAAACTAAAACATAAACAAATCCGTTAGCATGAAGTACAAAAAATGACCTACCATTGCAACAAAATTCCACATTATCATATTAACCATGTTGTCAACTTATGTAAATATTACCTAAAATTGCGCATGTTAAAATGCACCAGTTTTATTAACTATATGACATCTAACCTATGTTGATAAGAGAACCATATCCAAATAATAAATTTAGTGGCTCGAGATAGCACCTTATAAGCTAACCAGAACAGAATAAGACATGATCTTCCTCACAAAAACCACAAAGATCATTACCATCAGGTATCTGCTTGTCGAATTGGACACCCATTTTGGAACGATCCATTTTCTTCAACAATTACTCTGCCTCGGTAACCATAGCTTGCCCCCCTGAAGACCAACCAAAAATATCAACATGTATACGGAAAGAATATGGTCATCAGAATACATTCAAAGATCAATCAGACTAGTTGGAGACTCCCTCGTGTGTAGTACTGCAGGCATACTTGAGAGAATCACACCTATTTCAACACATTGCATCTACCATTCAGTTATCAATCGGACACTGTATTAGATATGCATGTGCCTTGTAGCTAGCTAGGATTAAACACACAGAAATCAAACATACATACTAGCTGGGGCTACATCATAAACTTGTGAAGAATTACTAGTACCTTGTAAGCACAGAATTGGTGGACACTTAACGAGAAGAGCTTGTTCACCTACCAGAATTCAGCCATCTCACTGCAGGGAAACTGCCTGGACAGTAATCCATACAATACAATATCCTGAGCGGTTCCCTCTGACCCGAGGAGGAGGCATCGGCGAGGTGGGGAGACCTGATCACCTGAGGCGAACGGACTTACCACGAGCGAGTTGCCGGACGGAGAATCTTGAGGAGGCGATCTGGACGGCGCCGAATCTGACGCTGTCCCACACCGGAAATTGCCCATTGACAACCTCGCCGCTGCCGCGAGATCCAGGAATACAGATGGAGGTGTATGGGAACGACGGAGGTATTGAGGGAAAAGGTGCTGACCGGCTTCCCCACCGTGCTCCACTTCGTCTCCGGCGGCGCCGGGTAGGAGAGCAGTGAGACGACGACGGGGAGGGCGGTAGCCTGTACGAGAGGAAAAGCACCGGAGAGGCTAGATCCGGCGAGGAGGCGGGCTGTAGAGTAGCGAGCGGTGGCGGGCCAAACGAGATCGGCGGCGCTGTACAGTAGGCGGTTGCATGGAGAGGGCCGGCGTTGCGGTGGTGGGTTTGAGGGAGATAAGATTTTCTTTAGAGCTGAAAGTAATATATGGTGGCCGGAAATTTCCCGGATCCCGCCACGCGCGTCCAAAACTTTTCACTCCGCGCGCTTATTATTATTTTTCAGACGGGGCGGCTTATTATTCTTTTAGTGTATATATATATTGCATGGTATATTTTTTTATCTCATGTATTTTTTTATAACGCAGTACAATCGCAAATGTGAATATACGCGCACATATACTCATCCATATTAAATGCACACATGCGCACCTTACCCTCTGTGAGCACTGAGATATTGAGTGAGCATCACATCTTCAGATTGGCGAAGTCATCATAGATGACTTGTACTCAACGAAAACGTCTCCTTCCATTGGCAAACATCGTCGGAAAGACTGAATAAATTCAGAAAAATGGAAACACCAATGCTAAATCTATTATTTGAACCCTGATAGGTTGGTTTGACCACAAAAAACCTTACCATTTTGATCTATTATAATATTCATCATAAATACAAAGCACCTCAAATATAAAGAAAAATTACATCGGGACCTATATACCACAGGACGATAACTATCGTCGTCAGAACAAGCCATTGTTGTTTCTCCCCTAACAAAGCCGACTTGACCTTGTCGATAACAGCTGAGAAGTCTCCATGCACGTGCCTAGCGTGCCCTAGCCGCAATCATTGTGGTTGAAACCTTGAATATACCTGAAACGACTGACACCAAATCTCGTCATCGCGTATGTGTGATGAAATACCCTAACCTCACCGTCCCAAGCCGCTAGCAGGAATCTACTCCAGAGCTCCATCGACTACGTCCAGATGGACAAACTCGAGGAGGAGTGGAGCCCAGATGAAAACTCAAAGAAGAAGGTGCACAATTCGCTCGAGCGCCATACCTAGGAGGACAAAAAAAACACAACCTAAACTACTAGCCAAAGTCAAAGGAGCCTCGCCGGGAGGGCGATACACAAGATATGCCGCGCGAGAACTTTTGAGACATGAAACCCCACACGTCCGAGAGGGGCCCCGCCAGGGAGTGCGGTGGCTTTTGGCTACCCAAGGTCAATTCACCTGCCCTTAAAGCCTTGAGGATTACTTCTCTCCAACACAAAAACGAAAAGAGAACAAGGACAAAATAGCAAGGGAGACGTGTCAAAAGTAGAAGAAGAAGTAGTATAGATGGGTTTGCGATTGGGTGTTGTTCAATCAACTGTCGCCCCTTATCTCTATATTATGCAGATGGACTTTCCTACTAGAAAGGGACTTGGATTTCAGTCCAAATGGTCAACTTTGAACCTAACTCCGAGTGATCACGAGCGTCGGTCCAGATATCTAGCTACCAAGCTGGACAATCCGGCCTTGCTTAGATTTTCCTACATCAAGTCATTTTCGGGCAGTAGAATTTGCATATGACCTTGGATAGACGCGACCCAAAAGGAAAATTTTATATGTTTTCACGGGGCGGATTACTATCATGTTGAACACTTTTTGATTTCAGGTCGTCTTGAAGGTGTTATGGCATGTTTTGTAACTTCTGCACAATGAAAACAAAAGTTCTTGGCCGGATAATTGCCTGGATGTCCGGGTTCCAAGTGTGGCATTCAACTTCAAATTTCCGGCTTTTGATGTCTCCGAGCAACTTCCGAGACAATATCTCGAACGTCCGTCCTTGGGCCGGAAAACCTGACCATCTATTGCAGCACACAATTTTAGTTGTAATTTTTGCATAATCTTGGATTGAGTTGATTCAAACAATAAAATCGCCGTCCTCGACAGGGCGAAGAATTTCCATGCAGAGCATTTTTCCATGTGAGGCTATCTTAATTATGTTCCTTGCCATGCCAAAATCTGGTGACAATGTTCCATGCTTCCTTTTCCCATTATTAATAAAAAAATGAAATCTTTAAAATTATGATGAACTTTCTTCAAGTACACAATAAACATCTTCAAATATATGACAAACATTTTAGAACACACTATTAATACTTTGAAATATATATTAAACAATTTGAAATAATTGACGAACATTTTGAAATGGATGATGACACGTTTCAAATAGACCATGTACTTCTTTTTTATGAAATACATTTTATCCTTTAAAATGTGTGATTTTTTAAATCACATGATGAACTTGAAATACAAAATAACATACTTGTATATACACCACGAACTTTTTGAAATGCATGATGAACATTACTGAAATATACAATGAACAATTGCAAAATACGTTGATGGTTTTTTTAGTAGAAGATCCACATTTTGGAAATAGACGCTGGAAATTTATAAATTACATAATAATTTTTTTTATAATAAACAATGAATACTTTTAAAAAATACGTGTGAGCACATTTTGAAAATGCCATTATTTTCATGAAGTTAGAACACTCTTTAAATTTAGAAAAAAAAAATTACTTGCACGAACACATTTTTCTCTTCTTATTATTTTGACCTAGTTATATAAAATTAGTAAATTAAAAATAACTTTATTAAATATATTATTAATTCCGTAAAATTGTGGATTTCAAATATTTGTGTGTGTGTGTGTGTGTGTGTGTGTGTGTGTGTGTGTGTGTGTGTGTTGGATTTGAAAAGATTAGGCATGTACCCAATAAAAAAATATCATACACGTACAGGTAGCAACTTTAGTTTGAGTGTAACTTACAAGTACTAGCATGGTTCAACTACTTCGTACAGGCAGCAAATTTTTTTTTTTGTTGAGATGTGCAACTTTTCTTTTCTAAGAAGTCGTACAAATAAGCCTTTTTAGCGAGCATAAAGCGCAAGTATAACTGAGCAATATTTAAAATCAGCGGCGGCCCGATTTGCCAGGCCGTGCGCACGGTCCGTGGGAACTAATTTGTGAAGGCCCAGATGAGACGGTATTAGTACATTAAAGCTGAATCTGAAAGCTAATCGCTTGTTGGGCGTAGGTGAGGTGGCTCGTTGTCATTCTTGGTAACTGTTAGGTCACTGGTTCGATTTACAGGTGCGCCTTTCTTTTTAACCTATTTATTTTTTATTTATGTGTTGAGGATAATAACTATATAGAGTTTCCATAGGGGTACAAAACTATATCCCAAAGTATATTGGTTGTTCCTTACATTGTATACCAACACATACAGTTCCCAACGCATATATGCGTAGCTAAGGCAGATGCTTGCAACATATCCTTAGAGCGTTGCAAAGGATTCGTTGTTATATGGGGGTTCTTGTAGTAGTGATCGTTGGCACCCCGAGTACTCTGTTTACGAGGACTTCCACGGGTTCAACCAGGAGCAGTACCATGCCATTGTTCATATCTACGATCGAGAGGCGAACTCCACCATTGTGTTGCACACCGCTCATGGTGTCGGCGTGACTGTTGACATGGCAGTTCATGACGCTGCCTATGCTGCTATCACATGTCTTCACGGAGACCATCATCACTTGGATGATTCTGAGTTCCGATACATCCCGTACGCCTCTGATGAAGGTGAGGGTGGATACTACACTGGTATCTATACCCCTTACTCGCGACGTCGTTATGATCCAGTATACTGAGGCTCTGGATCGCACTACCCGAGCTCTTTGCGTCGAGTTGTGTGCCACTCGTGCACGTCTTTACGATGCTCTGATGCAGTTGATGCCTGCTATCAGAGCAGGGTTACATCCTCAGTACGTTCTTTACCCACGCAGGACAGTGATGCCACTAGCTGTCGAATGGCCTGCCGTTGGAGGTTACACCCCTGCACGTGGACCTCTTCTACGGATTGAGGACCAGGTTTTGCATCAGAGTGTTCTCGGACCGCAGGATCCTTTCATCGAGGGCACCCTGGGTCATCACCTGCAGATGCCAGGCTTTAGTAGTTATCCCCGACGTTGATGTAGCCTTTGCTATATCCCTTTGTTGTATCCTTCCTGATAGGATGGAACCCGATGAATGAGTTCACGCCCGAGGGTGGCCCGATCTTCACGTCGTAGGATGGAATCAGGAGGGATAACTAGCTGCAAGCAACCGGGATAACTAGCTTTATACCTGCCAAGGTTGGATGCAACCCGTACGTTGGGGATGGCTGACCGGAGCTACAAGAACTCCAACCCGCTGTCCGAACAATCGCAAAACCACAAACCGGGACTAACCCACACAAAACGGCCGAAACCATAGAGCACGAATTAGGGGGAACCAGAGGCTCCTTCTCGCGAATCCGGATGAACTCACAAGAGCAAAGGTAGCAAGGATCTCTCGGATCTCTCTAGCAGTCTTGCTGCATAAGCTTGTAGCTCACAAAAGGTTTTTTTTAAGAGGATGGGGGAGATGGGGTTTTATAGCAGGAACAACCCCCCTTAGCTAGGTGTGAAAATGGTTTCAAAAGTAAGCAGGTTTGCATGGCTTCCTTGGGGGAATAAGCAGTCAACTTTGGGAGTTGTTGGAGAGCTCCTCGGAAATTCGCGAAGCCTTGACAGCCTGGACACCTTCCACGAGAATGACTAGAGCTTTTGACTCACAACTCCAAATGATGTGACGTTTTTTGCATTCGAAAGTAAATTTGATGTAGCTTCTGGTGATGTACCCCTATGGCCCCGTCATTCCACCACATGGGTGTGGCACAACGAAACATCAGAGGTAAAAAACTGATAGCATCAGCTTCACTTGAAACTTGTTTTCTCCAAACTTGTTCCTCCAAACCGGTTGCTTCAAGAGCTTAAAGATTGTTGGATTTCTTCCATGTGATACCTAAGTTCAACCAACAACAATGGAGATGAAAGTGCAGACATGTGTTCAAGATTGTAGTATGAAGTTAAGTTAGCGTTCACCTGGGCATGTGCTTGCTTGATTCGGCTTAGTAATTCTTTCCAGCTAAATTGTGCACTTTTTTGAAAATGTCATGTATGATGTACCCATGTGCTCTTCATCCTCCCTCCCTTGATGATGAGTCATCCTCAACTCTCTTTGATCTACAAAATATAAGTAGAAGGGAAGTAGATAATATCCATGCAAAGGAATAATCCAATCCTCATTTGTAGCTTTCACCTTAGAATTGTGTTGCATCCGATCATGTATTTGTTTGTCACAACTTGGAGTTTGTCCAGGGATGATTGGTGTTGTTTCAATGATCGAGATGTCCTCATCATCCTCCCTCTCTTGAAAAGGAGTCGTCCTCAACTCTACCTGGTCAGTAGACAAAAGAAAGCAGGGCAATACCAAATCATAATGCAAAGGTTTCATGATATAGAGAATTTTAGTTTTCAACTTTGCTATCTTATGGACGATGCCAACATGATGCTTTGTTCGACTTAGGAGTTCCTTCCAGCAAACATTTCCATGGAGCACAAATTTATAACCAACCATTACCATGTCCATATCATCCTTCCTCTCTTGGAGAAAAGTCATCCTCGACTTCATTTGGTCTACAAATTTACAGCATGAGGACAATACAAAATAACTAGGAAATGGAAAAGATGAATAATCATGTGCAACATTCAATTTTATTGGCTCTTTTATAGTTTCTTCATGATTGACAAAATCATATTGCTGGATGGATGATGTACCAAACAATTTTTCTATAATCATATCACGCCATTGCTTCAAAAACTCATAAGTGCATACCTCTGGATTCATCAAAAATGGATGATCTCTTTTCTTTCACCTCATTGAGTACTTCCATTCCTTGATGAAAATCAATCGACAAACATGCACCTTGTGTAGTGATGTTCCACGTGCACCACAATTGTTGCTGGATCTCGTCCTCCCATCGTTGCAAGAGAGCTGATAGGTATGCCTTTTACACCTCACTTTTCTTATCACTCTCAATATATGGAATTTTGGAAAGTGGAAACACTTTCTCACATTTGGTGGAGTCACTCAACTCATTTTTATTTTCACTCTCAAGTTGTGGGATTTTTGGAAGTGGATACTCTTCCTCATTTTTGGTGGATTCACTCAGCTTGCTTTTCTTATCACTCCCAAGTTGTGAGGTTTTCGATTGTTGACTCTCTTCCTCACATGGAATTTGTGGCACATGTTTCTTGGATGTTGGGACAATAGTGGTGGTCAAGATGGCAACATTAGGAATGAGCTTCTCATGTAAACATGGGCTATGAAGCACTGGAGTCGGTCCATCAACCACGGTCATGCTTTGTGGTGGGTTGTCGGTGTGCCGACGGGTGCCATAACTTTGTCGTCGGGCATGATGTCCTTGCTGCGATTTGTTAGCAGCAGCAACATGCCTAGGGGTAGTAGTAGCATGCCCTCGAGCATGTTGTCCTTGCCGCACTTCAGGAGCAGCAGCGACACACCCACGAGCAGCAGCAACACCATGCCCTCGAGCATGTCCACCATGCTGCAGTTCTTGAGTAGTAGTGACACGCCCACGAGCAGCATCATCATGCCCTCGAGCATGTCTTCTTTGCTGCACTTCATGAGCAGCAGGGTATTGTCGGTGTCGAACCCCATCACCACTTGCTCGAAGACGCTTGTTAAGCCTCCTCTGAAATTCTTGAACCATGTCCCGTAATTCCCGAAACTCAGCACGTGTGACCGGGACGTCTTCTTCCCCTTGATTTTGTCCCCGCGCGCTCGATTTAGAGCCTGTCATGTTAGTGGGGCTAAAGAAATGGAATAGGATAATTTTTAGTGGAATCACACAACCTCACCTCTTACTCACCAAAGTTCTTGCGAGTTCACATCAGATTGTGCTTCTCCCGGATGTGTTAAAGCGATTGAAAGACAGGGATCAAAGTACTAGCTTTGGTTTTTGATGGAGCTCGGTGGGGTAAACAAAAAGGGGCTTGTGCTGAAATCAAGTTGATGCAAACCAAGAAAATATGTGGATGGATCTGCTGGACCTTCGCACCAAGATTGAAAAACACACAACACACAAGCTTCTGAAATTTTTCTACCAAGCTGAAACTTTTGGATCTTACACAACACTTTCTTTTTCTTCCTTGACTTTTTTTTTCTGCCACTCTTTTCTTTCTCTCTTTGATTTTTTTTGCCACTCTTTTTTTTCTCTCTTTTTCCAAAGCACAACAACCAAATCTTAAAGGAAAACATTTATTTTCATCCGACTTAACTTTCCCTCGCACAAACCTCCTGGAGAACCGTCAGATCGCGTCTGATCGTGTGGCTGGAATCTGTCTCGGTCGGGTCACGCGCGCCCCGACCAGGTGTGTTGGCTGGCTCGCTATCCATTGCAACATCTACCCAGGCGCTCTCTCTGTCTCGCTCCTCCCCCATTTCCGTCTCGTTCTCTTCTCCACCCTCACCACTCGCGCAGATCCGGCAACGTGGGATGCGACGGTCAGCGCGGCAGCGAGGCAGAGGAACGGCGGCGCCGGTGGGCAGGGAGGGAGCGAAGACACGCGCTTTGTCGTCGCTCTCCATGGCCGACGACGACCCAGAGACCAGGTTTGTTTCCAGATCTCTAAATCGCATCCCTAAATGGAGGCATCGGATCGATCTATTCGAGTGAGGGATGGAGGAGCCGTGGTTGGGGTTGGTCTCGTCGGAGGTGCTTCGCAGGTGGGGGAGTAGCGTGGGTTGGGGTTGGGCTCGTCGGAGCTGCTAGGGCAGGAGTGGGTGATTTTTTTGGTTCCGGTGGCGTTTTTTGGGTGCGGCGTTGGTGTTTGACGGTGGTGCTCGTCGGCGTTGGCTGGGTTATTCAGGTTACTAGCACTAGAAATATTAGCAGAGGGGAATTTTTGCAGCTGAAAACTAACAGTGACATTGCAGCACAATCCAAACATACCTTTGGGCATCCCCATTTCCCTATCTTTTCATTTCTATTTTATGTGCTGTTTTATTTTAGTCTGAATTTTTGTGATGTCATGTTGTGCTATGTGTAGGTACTTGGTTCAGATTTAAATCCAGATTGCAGCATACTTTTTTTTTCTGAATTTTGTGATGCACAGTAGGTTTCATGCGTGCTATCTGTAGGTACACTATTTTTATTAGTCTCAAATTTGTGATGTACAGTAGGTTTTCATGTCTATTTTGTTAGTTGTATTGCAGCACACTATTTTACTTCAGATGTAGTATAGTGAACTAGCTACTGTTAGAATACAGTGATGTGCTCAGATTCAGTTTTCTTAGGACTAATAGTGTGTTATATGTAGTGTTGTGCTGCATTGTCACACTAATTAGTTTTATTAGAACTAGCTACTGTTTTTATCAGTGATGTGTTCAGATTCAGTTGCAGCACAGTAGGGTTTTTTGTGTCATGTGTAGTGTTGTGCTGCAATGGTACTCCTTTGTATTGTCTTCATATTGGTGTTTCCCTTTTATATTTGAGGTCTTATCATTGATAATATCCATCCTCATGCATTTTTTTCTTGCGGAATGGATAATGACGAATGTACTGCTGATGGGTCATTCTCAACACGTTTCTCAGCCACCCGCTTGCGCCAGGTCGCGGATAGCCAGTCCAAAAATAAGAAGGAAGTTATAAGCAAGGGCAGCTTTGGATCCCTCTTGAATGTCAGCGCTTTCTCTGTGCCGTCCGACCTTCTTGATTGGGTAGTCTTGAAAATTGACCCAGAAAAGGCAATGTTTAGGTATGCAACACAACCAAATGCTTTTTTTACCTTTCCTTTCCTTTTTTTGTTTTTTTTTTGTGTTTTCCCTTTGCAATTGATTTTGTGTTCTTATATCAGTTGCTGCATATATTGTTTGCAGTCACAAAAAGAAGTCTATATTGTTCACGAAAGACATGGTGCGAATTTTTTTTAATGTCCCTTCTGGGGCAAGGCCCGTGGAGCTGTTGAGGAGGAATGGGCCACATGTGCTGCGTGAACCCTATCGAGTAGGGTCAAGGGCTCCAATGAAGCACACCATTCAAGTGCTCGAGGGGGCAGACGATCTAGATGTAGTTACTATAGACAGGACCTGGGTGCTTTTATGCATTGCTCTCGTGCTATCTCCTGGGACTGGCAACATGGTACCCCTAGAATATGTTGCGAGCTTGGTTGACAAGGACAAGATTAATGAGTTTGCGTGGGATGAGCATTTCTTGGCTGCTGCGTTGAAGGAGGTGAAGAAGTACCAATGGAAGAGGGAGGTAGGGAAAAGTGGCTTCTGGATCGGCGGTTGTCTGCCAATGTTCGCGGTATGCCAAATGAGCTTGCTGCTTTTGTCTATTTTCTTTTATTTTTCGCTCTAGTATCTTTTTTTCCAGCAAGCTATGCTCACAATGGCATTTTTTCTTTTTTGTAGATAATTTATATGGACTTTGTTGATGTGCCTCGGGTGTTGGTTTATGAGCATAGAATTAACTACTCTCTCCCAAGGGCATGTTTCGTATGCAACAATGACTTCAAGCTGGTAGAAGAAATTGATAAGAACAAGCTCTGCCTTGATAAGATTGAATTTGGAAAACGGAATGTAAGAGCTCATCTTTCCTAGTTTCATATCTCTCTTCTTTTTGGTTGCTGCCCTATTTTTGATCTGGTGATTAACCCTTGGACTTTTTTGGTATTCGCAGCTTCGCTGTTTGCCAGAGACACCGTATGTATCGCTCGAGGGCTGCATTGAAGCTGATCGTGAGAACGACAATGTGGAGGGAGCTAGTGGAGATGCAAACATTCCCGAGATACCAAGCAATCCAGCCACGGATGGGAGCGAGATTGGTGGCAATCTGTGCGGCTCTCTAGATGAGTGGTTGCAGGCGCTGCCTTCTAGTCAAGACTTGGAGGTAAGCATGTACACTATTTGTTGCTTTTTTCCTCAATTTTTCAGTAAATAAATAGTTTATATATATTTTCTTTTTGTTATTTTTTGTGTGTGCCTTGTTGCTTCCATTGCTGACGTAAAGCTCCATTTCCTCTATTTCATTTGTTTTTCTTCGAAGCAGATTCCTCATCACATGCTACCAATATATGAGAAGCACAAGAAGTTGCATGCAGCAGAAGTGAAGAATGTTCTGTCATCGTTTGGCCAGATTATGAAGTCAATCTTCTGTAAGCATATAGCATCTATTTTGGTTGAAGCAAACTCCACCGCAGCAACCACCAAGGGGCAGATCTCCAATGACGTTACCTTTCATGCTTCAGCGGGCAATGCAGGCAATGCAGGCAACGCAACAAGAGCAGATCACACCAGGGCTCCACTCCACACTAGCCCTGCACCTCACATGAGTGCTACTGCACAAGAAGTCGAGGTTGACAGGGAAGTTGCAGGTTGTCCCGACACCAACCAGAATGGAGATCATCAGGACATTGGGTTGGATAAAATGCAGAGTTGCGATAAACTTGGGAAGGAAGATGTGCAGCTGGGAAAGGATAAGGGGGAACGGGAGGAGGTGGTAGTTCCTGAATATGTGGCGGGAGATCCGAAAGTTTCAGGTGTTGCTGATGAGGATGAGAGGGTGATTTTATCACAGGGTACGGTGGCTGCATTGGTAGGACTTGCATTGGAATTTGATGATGGTCCTTCATTTAGTCTGTTCAAAGAGGGTACTGAAGACTATGAATGGCTCAACATGGATGCTGAGACCGCAAGGAAGGTCACGGAAACTACAAATCGCGTTGTCGCCTCTCCTGATGTGCAACAACATGTTGCAGGGCCCACCTTTGACAACAGCCCACTGCTTGCAAGGCAAAGCAGCAGCTCAAAGTTTCCAGTGCAATACGAAGCATCAGTTCTTTGTTTTGACACTGATACAAAGCTTCAAAAGTCAACTGATACCCGGCAACCCATATATGATGCATCTCCAGTTGCATTCACAGCTCCACTTGTATCTTCAGGTTTGTCCTTTTTTGGTCATCTACTCTCCTTCAAGCTTCTTTTTAAACTACAATGTACCATGTAGTTAGTGCATCATTTTTAATGTCTTGCTATTTTTTATCTTTTGTTTTTGTCTTGTGCCAGTGCAACAAGATCGATCAGAAGCACAGTTGGATGAGCCAGGGGAGAAGACTGTCGAGGCTAGCAGTGGGCGCAGTGGTCATGTGAAGATGGCGGTTAAGAAAAGAAAGGCCCAGCCTCCTGATGGTGTTCCAAAGATGAAGAAGATCAAGATTGACCGAAAAGATGATGCATTGTACCAGCAGTATGTCATGAGTAGGTACAAGATACCCAAACCAAAGAAAGACCAACCGATGTGAGTCTTTTTGTTTTTTTGCTTTTGCTTTTTCTTTATACATTGTGTTTTTCCCCTTATCGAAACATATGGTGGGTCGGTGGTTATTTATACTACTAATCTGATGTTTCTTTTTTTTCTCTTGTTGCCATGTTGAAATGTTGCAGTCCCGATTTCATTGAAATAGAGGGTTTCCACACATCACTTCAGAACTTCCATGCTTCCTTAAAGCCACGAGCTGAGATTGACTGTGAGGTAATGACACTATATCTAAAAACTTTCAACTTGGAGCAGATGTACAACAAGAAGAAGCCGAAGAAGTTTGCATTCTCAGTGTTTATGGGGGTTAGTCTTTCCTCCATCTTGTTTTCTTTTTCATTTTTCTGCAACATATATAAACTCATCTGGTTGTGTTATCTTGTTGCATTTTATTCTTTTCTTTTACAGACTCAATTGGCCATGGATCCTGATTTGTTTGATCACAAGAAGTGTGAAAGAGAGTTCAGAAGGGCTTGTGAAAATAACCAGATTTTAAAAAGCGATCTAGTAAGCTTCCTCTTGACCCCTATGACATTTTTCACTTTATTTTTGAAGCCTGTTTTTCAACCTCTAGTTGTTTTATGTTCCATCGCAGCTCTTCATTACTGTTGTTCAGAATAAGCATTGGGCTGTGGTTGTTGTGAACTTGTTGCACAAGCAATTCAATGTTTTCGACTCTGTCAAGAACCCCATGGATGTTACTTTGCTGCACAAGGCAACCAACAATGTGGTAATGATTTGTTTGCTTTATCATTTTTTTATTTTTTATCTTCAAATCTGTATGATTCAAAGACACACACCCTCTTTTAGTATTGAATCTGTTTTTATTGTGTTGCATCCAATCAGATCACAAACATAAAGAAAGTTGCAAGTAGTGAATCTTCATTCAAATTTGATCTTGATTGCTTCGAGATTGTCACCCCAGTTTACCCGAAGCAATCAACACAGTAAGCATTTTTTTTCAATCAAGAACTACGTGATTTTTGTCAGAAAAACAGAGATTGATGAATTGTGGGGGGTTAGTGTTATTGATTTTTGTATCTATTTATGTATTTTCAGTTACAATTGTGGCTTCTATGCAATTCTATACTTGGAAAACTACAATGGTGTTGTCATGAAGCATTTTGATGAGGTGCCAATTTTTATCCTTTTTATATAAATAGGAGCTTACAGTTGTTTTAGATGGGAGTTTATCAAAAAAAAATCCATCCATTTAATCCCCTGCTTTTTTTTCTCTTCATTTTCATTGTCACAGAGTTGTATCCCCAACCTCCGGAAGCGCATCGCAGCAAATCTTTTGAAGCATCCCAGCAATACTTTGGACCCTGCAGAGCAGTTGAGGAAGCTGCTGGAACTTTGAATGAAGATCATTTTTCAACATTAACATCAAGGGGGTGGGTGGACCTTGTTTTTCCGGGGAGCTTTGTTTCCATCGTTAACTACTGGTGGTTGTAGTTTACAATTTTGCTGCAAAACAAGATATAAACCCCATGTAATGATGCAAACCCCGTGTTGGAATGTACTTTTGTGTTAGACGTCCCATCTGCATGGGTTCGACATGTTTTTATGTTTATATGGATGTTGATACAGTGCATTTAATGAAATGTTTGCACTCTACTCACTTGTCTCTTTTGGTATCACTTTTATTTTTCGTCGAAAATGAATGCAACGCGTTTCATGTATGATGAATATATCATCACTGTGGGTGTTATTTCTATAGTTTCAGTTTTGTTGAAAACCAATGTAATAGGTTTCGACTAGGTTTTATATACAGGTCCATATTTTTTTCTTTTTTTTTCTTTTTGAAATGTTTCCAGAAAGCATTCGCCCCCCTATAGAGATTTTTTTAGTTTTCCACTTGATGCTTCTTCCCATAAGAAGTGTTTCCTGCTCAAAATGCAAGTTGTTGCATAAATGTCCCATGAAGCATCAGGATAGCTTTTTAACCATGGCTCTGTTTATAATTTGGTTTGTCTCACTGGGGCATCAGTATAAGGAAGCACTAACACCTAATCAGACATCATCATTTCTGTCCAACACCTATATATAGACTACCCGAAAAAGAATTTTCTGAGAGAATAAATACAATATAAGCACTGTAAATATACATTGAATAGATATTTCTCACTTTGTCCAACACACAATATAAGCACAAATGTTGTGCAAATAAGAGCTTTCTTTTTACATGTTTTAAGCAGACTTTTCTCATGTGACAAAAACTAGCATGAAAAAATAGTTCATTTGAGATAGTATACGATTTGGGGGGACACCAAACACATTGGTAGGAAGCAATTGAGTCTATTTATCTCCATGCCAATTTTCTTCTCTTAAATTTTCTTCAAGGCCTAAGCTCTGTTGCTCTAGTGACATCAGCCTCCATTGACATCGCAGCACTTAGGTAGGGACAATTCTTCACTGCATGATCAGCCTCACTACAGTAGTTGCATTTCTGGACAGCCATCGCAGCCTTCAAGTACTCACATGCTTGGACACTGTGATCATCTTCTTTGCAATACGAGCAGATGTCTATTTTTTTCTTTGGTCCAGGTTTTCCTCTAGGCTTGGGTTCTTTCTTCTTCTCCTCTGTTTTTGCCTTCTTCTTTTGTGCATCTTCTCGTTGCTCAAGTAAAGTCTTTCTTCTTCTTGACTTTTCCGTCGGTCGACCCTTCTTCGGCACACGTGTTGGGTTTTGAAGCATGGTACTCTCCCCGGTATCTTGTGCTACCGGTGGGGTGGCCACTGGTTGCTGCTGCGTTGGGTGATCTGGGTGCTTCTTCCTTGGCTGTTTTGGCTGCTGTTGCTTTGGTCGAAGTGGTGGTTGTTGCTGCTGCATTTGTTGATGGTTTTGCTGCTGGGTTGGCCCCCTTTGATGCATTGTTGCTGGCTGCCCTTCACCTTGTGTCGTGTTTTGCTGCTGGGTCGGCTGCTGCTGTTGCGCTTCCCGCTGCTCTGGTAGTTCCCCTCTCCTTGCTGCAGCTATAATGGGCTCAAGCGTATGAGCTGCATCATTTAGTATTTTGTAGGCAACATCATTGCTACAAGCTTGCGAGGCCAACCATGTGTATTTCCTGCACAATGAGTTGTACTTGAGTGTATTGTTTGAAGGGAGCACGAAATCCAGAAGATGCCCGCTACCGCCCGTTGGTGTTGTTGCTCGTTCTGACCACCTTTCTAGCAAGTAGCGTTGCAGTATAGCTTGGACATTGAGGTGGACCATGACTCTAATGATGTGGGCACATATGATTCCATTCATCTCAAAACAATTGCAGCTGCACTCAAATGTCTCGTCTGCCATCACAACATTCACTGTACATATCTTGGGGTCTTCATAGTAATTTGAAAAGAGCTCAAATATCATGCTTCCAATGTCAAGAGACGGTACTTGGTTCATCACAAAGCCTGTGGAGGCAGTCACTTCTGCCTGAAACTTGCCAAACACGCTTCGGGTGTAGAAACCAACCGCCTGACGCTTAATGTTGTACCGTGAGTAAAGTGGGGTTGTGGTTGCTGCACCAATGAGAGCTTGATTGTCCTCACGGTCTAGCACAGTCTCCTGCAGCGCCTCATATTGCTGCACAAACCTCCACACCGAGTCCTGAGGATTGACAAATGTCTTGAAGTAGGAGTTTAGTCCCTCTGACCTCCCCGTAGTGCTTGTGAAGGGGAAGAAGCACTTCCGGAAGAACGCTGGAGCCCAGGTGTGCTGGGTTCGCCACATGTTGCATAGATGCCTGTTGTCAACCAAGTCGAAGCAATGTATCATATGCTGCCAATTCTCCTCAAATTCATCAACTGTGTCAGAATCGTTGATGCACGTGTAGAAAGCTTGCTCAAAAACCTCATCCCTGCTCATTATCCTGCCCAACTTCTCACGCGCTTTTCGATGGACGTGCCATTTGCAGCATCTATGCATCGTGTAGGGCAAGACCTGAGATATGGCAGTTTCCATGGCCTTGTCCTGGTCGGTCATAATGTTCAATGGGTGTTCATTGTTCATCGCAAGCAAAAAGTGCTGGAACACCCACTTGAAAGTTTCAATCTGTTCATTTGGCAGCAATGCACAACCCAGCAGCACCGTTTGCAAGTGGTTGTTCACTCCAACAATTGGAGCGAATGGCATGTTGTATCGATTTGTGCAAAATGTTGTATCAAAGAAGATACAATCTTTGTACTTAGGGTACAATGCCCTTGTCCACCCATCCACCCAAAACAGCCCTGTGACAGAGTTGGTCTCCTTGTCAACCGTTTTTGCATAGTAGAATTGAGGGTTCTCAGCTTGCCGCCTCTCAAAGTACTGAACTGTGAAATCCATGTCTCGGAGGTTTAGGTTTTGTCGCATCTTGGACCGAACATTTGAAACATCCCTCTTGACATATGGTAGTATCCTGCGGTCTCCGCCACGCACCCTTCCAAGCATTCCCATGCACGACGAAGTTGAGAAGTTCACATCATGCATAGTCATTATGAGATCCATATTTTCTTCCAGGATTTTGCGGTGTGAGCGGTAGTAGCGTACAAGCTCCGGCTGTGGCATCAGAGGGTGTGTATGCTCTGCAACAAAATGTGATACAACCCACTTATTGCCTTTGATCCCAACAATCAGGTGAGCTTTGTATTCATGTCGCAGCAGCCGATTCTTTTGACGCTTGTTTGTGACATCCATTTCAAACCAATTCTGTTTGCTAGATGAGGCTCCTCCCATCGAGAGACATTCAGAAGCACTACTACTGTCACTTTTACTTTCCGGCTTCCCTGCGTGGACACACTGGAAAACCCTCTTGATAAGTGTCGGAGGACCTTTCTTTTGGCTGTTTTTAGAAGCGCCAATGCGTGTGCCAAAGCCCATCTTGAATGCATATTCGTTGTAGAATGTTTTGGCATCATCAATAGAGTCAAACTCCATGCCAACATAGGGCATAAGTGGCTGAGATGAAATCTCATCATCCTCTTGATCATCATCATACATTGCAGCGATAGAGTTGTTCCTGGCATCGGAATTTTTCCCTCCATTTGTCGCAACATTCGGTTGTGCATAGCTCTCCTCACCTCCTGTCTTTTCACCAGCACCCTATAAGTGCAACAAAAGTGAATACATCAGAGTTTTTAGTTCTAGTACCATTTTTCTTCTATGCAACAGTATGTAAATGCTCAATAATATCAGTTTTTTTATCTTGTCTATTTTGAAACATACTAGTACCAATTTCACAAAAGTCATTAGTTACTTTTTAAAATCTAAAACAGTCTTCCAGTAAAACAAAGTAGAAGAAGGAAGAAGGAATCATGCTCATTTTAGTTCAACACATACAATAGGAACCCACACAATATCATCTTCATCATGGAAACAATGGTTTCTGAATTTTCCAACAACAACAGTCTCAATCTAGTGTACCACTGGAAACATCACAAGTTAATGAAGATGAACTTTTATAAACTTTCTGAATTTTTTTTCAACTGCACCACTGGAAACAACAAGTTAATGAAACTGAACTTTCTGAACTTTTCTTAATTTTGCAGCACTCTACAGATTTTTCTGAATTTTTTCCATGAACAGTGTACTGAAACAGGGGACACCGCTGAACAGTGGCTGAATCCAGTTTTCTGAACTTGAAGTTAACAATCACAACTACTGCCTGAACTTGGATTACGTCTAATTACCAACTGGAAGCGCCATTGCAACAAGGAATACAAGCATGTGCGCTAGGTTTTTTTTACAAACTTACCCAATTTGCAGAGGAATTGACAGCGGAAGGCGGATTTTCTGGGAAGAACACCGGTGGATTTCGGTAGTTACTCGCAGCAGGTACTACGTAGCTCGCCGGAGTTGGATCCGTCCACCTGGATGCAACGGATCCATGGGAGGTAGGAGCTGAGACGGAGGCGACCATATCTCTGTAGATATGCTGCGCCATCGGGGTCGATGCAGGGGCGGGGGAGACGTGCTGCGATGATTCGGGGCGGCGGGGCACTGCCGGAGGTGTTGCAGAGGTGGGGTTTTGGCGGCGAAGCGGCGCCGGAGGGTGGCCAGCCGGGCGTGGGGGGAGCGGCAGCCGTCGCCGCCCGCGATCTGCGGGGGTCAGGTGAGGTGCGGTCTGTTCGCCCTTGTTGTGTTGCAGCGCGCGCCTCGTTGCAACGGCTTGTCGGTAGCAACGGCCGCATGTGGCCCAGCTTCGGTCTGGATCGGGCGGCTGGGACGCGTCCGATCGGACGGCTATGGGGGCGGTTTAAAATGGGTACAAATCAGTCGGCTGTTTTGTAGCAGCCGCCAATCTGAAAGCAACTACGAAGATGAACTTGGTGCAGATCTAAAAGATGAAGAACATGCAAGGTATGCAACAACAAGATCTCAGCACCAACAAGGCTTGGATTTATTTTTGGTGGGGCTTTGGACTTCTAGGGCAGAAAATATAGCATGAAAAACACTCGATCTAAAGGGATGATAGCAAGATAAACTTGGATAACAGATCCTACCGTGTCAACGAAGGCTCTGATGCCAGATGATACGTGGGAACCCGAAGAACGAGTTCACGCCCGAGGGTTGCCTGATCTTCACGTCGTAGGATCGAATCGGGAGGGATAACTAGCTATAAGCAACCGGGATAACTAGCTTTATACCTGCCAAGGTTGGATGCAACCCGTACGTTGGGGATGGCTGACCGGAGCTACAAGAACTCCAACCCGCTGTCCGAACAATCGCAGAACCACAAACCGGGACTAACCCACACAAAACGGCCGAAACCGTAGAGCACGAATTAGGGGGAACCAGAGGCTCCTTCTCACGAATCCGGATGAACTCACAAGACCAAAGGTAGCATGGATCTCTCGGATCTCTCTTGCAGTCTTGCTGCATAAGCTTGTAGCTCACAAAAGGTTTTTTTTAAGAGGATGGGGGAGATGGGGTTTTATAGCAGGGACAACCCCCCTTAGCTAGGTGTGAAAATGGTTTCAAAAGTAAGCAGGTTTGCATGGCTTCCTTGGGGGAATAAGCAGTCAACTTTGGGAGTTGTTGGAGAGCTCCTCGGAAATTCGTGAAGCCTTGACAGCCTGGACACCTTCCACGAGAATGACTAGAGCTTTTGACTCACAACTCCAAATGATGTGAGGTTTTTTTTGCATTGGAAAGTAAATTTGATGTAGCTTCTGGTGATGTACCCCTATGGCCCCGTCTCTCCACCACATGGGTGTGGCACAATGAAACATCAAAGGTAAAAAACTGACAGCATCAGCTTCACTTGAAACTTGTTTTCTCCAAACTTGTTCCTCCAAACCGGTTGCTTCAAGAGTTTATAGGTTGCTGGATTTCTTTCATGTGATACCTAAGTTCAACCAACAACAATGGAGATAAAAGTGCATCCATGTGTTCAAGATTGTAGTTTGAAGTTAAGTTAGCGTTCACCTGGGCATGTGCTTGCTTGATTCGGCTTAGTAATTCTTTCCAGCTAAATTGTGCACTTTTCTGAAATGTCGTGTATGATGTACCCATGTGCTCATCATCCTCCCTCCCTTGATGATGAGTCATCCTCGACTCTCTTTGATCTACAAAAGATAAGTAGAATGGAAGTAGATAATATCCATGCAAAGGAATAATCCAATCCTCATTTGTAGCTTTCACCTTAGAATTGTGTTGCATCCGATCATGTATTTGTTTGTCACAACTTGGAGTTTGTCCAGGGATGATTGGTGTTGTTTCAATGACCGAGATGTCCTCATCATCCTCCCTCTCTTGAAAAGGAGTCATCCTTGACTCTACCTGGTCAGTACACAAAAGAAAGCAGGGCAATACCAAATCATAATGCAAAGGTTTCATGATATAGAGAATTTTAGTTTTCAACTTTGCTATCTTATGGACGATGCCAACATGATGCTTTGTTCGACATAGGAGTTCCTTCCAGCAAACATTTCCATGGAGCACAAATTTATAACCAACCATGACCATGTCCATATCACATCCACCGTGTGCCTGCGTGCCGCCTACTACCCCTAGCTATGTGTTTTCCAAACTCATACTATCAGCTTGTAATCGACTCTGTGTATGGATCTGTATGTCATAAATGACTACTGTTATGTACCTAATGCACCTCTTGTTCATTGTTCATGTTACATCATGGATAACTCTATACACTTGCAATTGCTTTTGCTAAATTGCCCCCTGTTATGTTTAGCAGGATGGTTAGACCCAATGCCCGTGGTCGTGGCCATGGTGCCAATGCTCCACCACTGCCTCACTACATGGCCGCTATGAAGCAGCAGTTTGAGCTGAACCGTCAGTTTATGACTGGGATAATGGGCCAGTTTCCAAACCAGAATGCTCATCAATAGCCTACCCCAATAACACTGCAAGAATTTGTGCGCCTCAACCCTGCCATTTACCATAACTCAACTAACCCCCTGGATGCTGATGATTGGCTCCGCGACATCACCTATGAGATGGAGTCAGCCAATGATGCCCCTGCCAACCTTGTCACCTTCGCGACGTACTTTCTGAAGGGTTCCGCTGCACAATGGTGAGACAGCCACAGGCGTACACTGCCGGTTGGAATAGTCGTCACCTGGCTAGAGTTCCAGACTGCCTTCCGTGCTCATCACATTCCTCAGGGAATTATGGACAGGAAGAAGAGGGAGTTTCGCAATCTCACTCAGGGCAGAATAACTGTGGATGCTTATCAGCGAGAGTTTATAGACTTATCCCGCTATGCTGAAGATGATGTTTCCACTGATGCTCACAAGTAGGAAAAGTTCCATGATGGACTGCACCCAGACATCAAGCTTGCACTCGCTATTCATGACTTCCTTGACTTCGCCACTTTGGTAAACAAGGCTATCCAGCAAGAGACCAGTCAGATGGAATAGAAGGAGTCGCTCAAACGCACCCGTGACATTGGCTCATCTTCGGGCTCGTCGGGACAGAAGCGTCGAGTATGGATTCCCCATAATGTGGACCGCCAAGCTACCCTTGCACCAAGGCCTTCTTATGCCGCACCTCGTCTGCCTCCTCCACCACTAAGACAGCCCAGAGTTCAAGCTGCACTGCCCAATGCTACGGCTTCTCGTCCCAATGTTGGATTGTGCTTCAAGTGTGGCCGCCCAGGTCACCGTGCTGGAGACTGCCGCCAGAACCAGAACTAGCTAGCACTTCCTTCAGCTGGCCGTGGAAATAACCAGCCCCGCAACTATAATGCCAGACCTTCTGCTTATGGTCGCGGTCAGGCTAACCACGTTGATATCGAAAAAGTTCAGAATGAACCAGCTACTGTGATGGGTACCCTCCTCGTTAACTCAGTACCAGCTTCTGTTTTATTTGATTCGGGAGCGTCACATTCATTCATATCAGAAAGTTTTGCATTCATGCATGGCATAACATATGAAGAGATGCATACCCCATTAGTGGTTAACACTCCCGGATCCCAGTGTCAAGCCTCCATGATTAGCCGTAATGTCCCCATTGAAATTGAAGGATTGGAATTCCTTGCCTCTCCCATCGTCCTGAAGTCTTCCAACATAGACCTCATTCTAGGAATGGATTGGTTGAAAGCCCATATTGCTTCAATCGACTGTGCCACTAAAACCGTCCAGCTCCTACACCCTTCCAACCAGATAATAAACTACTCCGCTCGAACTATCCAGAATGCCGAAGGCCAGATATATGCTTTGAATGCGTTGAATGCTTCACCTCTTGAAGACATTGAGAACGTTCCAGTCATTCACGAATTCCAAGATGTCTTTCCAGAAGAACTCCCAGGAGTACCCCCTGCTAGAGCTGTTGAATTCGTCATCGACTTGAAACCAGACACTACTCCTATCGCCAAGCGCCCCTACAAGATGCCACTGCATGAACTCCTCGAGCTTAAGGAGGAAATCAACAAATCACTTCGCAAAGGCTTCATTCGCCCAAGTTCTTTCGCTTGGGGAGCCCCTTCCCTCTTCGTTAAGAAGAAGGATGGAATGAATCGGTTGGTCCAGGATTATTGACCTATTAACAAGGCATCGATTTAGAATAATTATCCGCTTCCCAGGATTAATGACCTCTATGACCAACTTGCTGGTTCCTCAGTATTCTCTAAACTCGATTTGAGGTTGGGATACCACCAGATTAGAGTTCGTGAAGAGGACATTCCGAAGACAACTTTTGTTACTCGCTATGGTTCATACGAGTACACCGTCATGTCTCTCGGTTTAACCAACGCTCCAGCAACCTTTTCACACTTGATGAACTACATCTTCATGGAATACCTCGACAAATTCATCGTGGTTTATCTGGATGATATCCTTGTATATTCCAAGAATGAAGAAGAACATATCGAACATCTTCGTCTTGTACTGGAGAAACTTCGAGAACACCAGCTATATGCCAAGTATTCCAAGTGTGAATTATGGTTATCTGAAGTGACCTACCTAGGCCACGTGATTTCCAAAGATGGTATTGCTGTTAACCCAGAACGAGTTCAGGCTATTCTTGACTGGACTCCTCCACAAACTGTTAAGCAAGTTAGAAGCTTCCTCGGACTCGCCAGCTATTGCCGTCGTTTTGTTGAGAACTTCTCAAAGATTGCTAAACCATTGACTGACCTGCTCCACAAGGACAAGAAGTTTGAGTGGACACCTCAATGTCAGGAAAGCTTCCAGACGCTGAAAGACAAATTGACCTCTGCCCCAGTGCTTGCTCCCCCGGATACGCACAAGGACTTCGTGATTTATTGCGACGCATCCCGTCAAGGATTAGGTTGTGTCCTGATGCAAGAGCGTAAAGTGATTGCTTATGGCTCTCGACAGTTGCGTCCGCATGAAGAAAATTATCCAACGCATGATCTCGAACTTGTAGCAGTTATTTATGCTCTAAAGTTATGGCGACATTACCTCCTCGGTAATCGTTGTGAGATCTACACTGGCCATCAAAGTCTGAAGTATCTGTTTACTCAACCAGACTTGAACCTCCGTCAGCAAAGATGGATGGAAGCAATTTTAGATTATAATTGTGGTATCACGTATACCCCTGGCAAGGCTAATGTAATGGCTGATGCCTTGAGCCGCAAATACTAGTGCTGTGAACTTATGGATCAGCTACAGCAACCACTTCTTTATGAAGAGCTCCGGAAGCTGAACATCGAGATAGTTCCTCAAGGATATCTAAATACCTTGGTTATTGAACCAAATCTCGAGCGTACAATTAGAAACATACAGCGGTATGATGATGACTACTACACAACTTATTCTTGTAGATTCGTGTTGGGCCTCCAAGCGTAGAGTTTTGTAGGACACTAGCAATTTTCCCTCAAGTGGATGACCTAAGGTTTATCAATCCGTGGGAGGCGTAGGTTGAAGATGGTATCTCTCAAACAACCCTGCAACCAAGTACAAGAAATCTCTTGTGTCCCCAACACACCCAATACAATGGTAAATTGTATAGGTGCACTAGTTCGGCGAAGAGATGGTGATAAAAGTGTAGTATGGATAGTAGATATAGGTTTTTGTAATCTGAAAATATAAAAACAGCAAGGTAACGCAAAGTAAATGGGCATAAAAACGGTATTGCAATGCTTAGAAACAAGGCCTAGGGTTCATACTTTCACTAGTGCGATCTCCCAACATTGTTGACATAGTTGAATCATATGTAAATCCCTCACGTGCGACAAAGAGTTCACTCCAAAGTCACAAATAGTGGAGAACAAACGAAGAAATTGTTGTAGGGTACGAAACCACCTCAAAGTTATCCTTCCCGATCAATCTTATGAGCCATCCCCATTAATTGTCACGAACAGCCCTAGAGTTCATACTAGAATAACACCTTAAGATACACATCAACCAAAACCCTAATGTCACCTAGGCACTCCAATGTCACCACGAGTACCCACGGGTTTAATTATACGATATGCATCACACAATCTCAGATTCATCTATTCAAACCAACACAAAGAACTTCAAAGAGTGCCCCAAAGTTTCTACCGAAAAGTCAAGACGAAACCGTGTGCCAACCCTTATGCATAAATCCCCAAGGTCACGGAATCCGCAAGTTGATCACCAAAACATACATCAAGTGACTCAAGTGAATATCCCATTGTCACCACAGATATCCATATACAAGACATACATCACGTGTTCTCAAATCCTTAAAGACTCAATCCGATAAGAAAACTTCAAAGGGAAAACTCAATTCATCACAAGAAGATAGAGAGGGGAAAACTCCATATGATTCATCTATATCAACAAAGCTCGCGATACAACAAGATCGTGCCATCTCAAGAACACGAGAGAGAGAGAGAGAGAGAGAGATCAAACACATAGCTACTGGTACAAACCCTCAGCCCCGAGGGTGAACTACTCCCTCCTCGTCATGGAGACCGCCGGGATGATGAATATGGCCTCCGGTGATGCCTTCCCCCCTCCGGCAGGGTGCCGAAAAAGGGTTGTAGATGAGATCGTGGAGGTACAGAGGCTTGTGGCGGCGTAAAAACTCATCTAGGTTAACTTTTGGGGGTTTCTGAATATATATGATTTTTCAGCGTTGGAATCACGCGAAACGGAGCCACGTGGGCACTGGTTGGCCCCCCTCCAGTGGGTCTTGGTGCCAATATTTCTTATTTGTCCCATAAAAAATCTCTAAAAAGTTTCAGTTCATTTGGAGAACTTTCATTTCTGCACAAAAAACAACACCACGGTAGTTCTGCTGAAAACAGCTTCAGTCCTCATAAATTATACCAAAACCATATAGAATTGTTATAAATATGGCATGAATACTTCATAAATTATAGATACATTGGAGACGTATCATATGACAACGAAGTCAACCGCATCAAGCAATATATTTCTGAAGGCAAGCCCTCATGCTTCACCATCAATGATCAGGGCACTGTGTTCTTTTGAAATTGTCTTATGGTACCTAAGTTCAAGGGCATGCAAGAGGATGTTATGAAGGAAGCGCATGATACGCCTCTGTCAATTCATCCTGGCAGTACCAAGATGTATCAAGACATTCGTCAGAGATTCTGGTGGTCTAACATGAAGCGAGACATTGCTCGCTATGTTGCTGATCACTACTACAAAAAGGGCTGTTAGTGGCGCACCTGTTTTGGCAATTAATGGCGCACTACAGGTGCGCCACTATTATCACGCCATTAGTAACAAATAGTAATGGCGCACCCCTGGTGCGCCATTAGTATACCAGACAATAGTGGCGCACCTGGCAGTGCGCCATTACTATGTCCCCAGGTGCGCCATTACTATCTGACTTAGTAATGGCGCACCACATAGAAGTGCGCCATTACTATGTGACTTAGTAATGGCGCACCACATAGAAGTGCGCCATTACTAACAATTTTTTTTCAAATTTTTTTTCAGAAATTTTTTTACTATCTGACTTAGTAATGGCGCACCATATAGAAGTGCGCCATTACTATGTGACTTAGTAATGGCGCACCACATAGAAGTGCGCCATTACTAACAATTTTTTTTCAAATTTTTTTTCAGAAATTTTTTTTTCAAATTTTTTTTTTCAAATTTGTTTTTCGTTATCTCGGGTCACTATGGCTTAATCTCGGGTCAATATGCTTAATCTCAAGTCAAATCGCACTCCGTGGTCAAACTTCCCGGAAGGTCACCCATCCTCACACTACTCCAGCCCGAGCACGCTTAACTTCTCAGTTCTATCCAACCCCAGCACCAGCTCACTTAACAAGCACTTGTTGATATATCTATCATATCAATCCTATTAAACCTTGTTGATGTCTAGGACTTTGTTCATGTTCATGAGTGTGATAAAATTTTGATAAAATATTTCAAACTTCGCTGTGTAATCTCATTGGGCACTGGGTATCATATTTTGATAAAATATCTCGTGGGCACTGGGTATCATATTTTGAATATTTTTTCAAAAAAAAAATTCGAAACCATTTTTTTTTTCTGTTACTAGTGGCGCACCTAGCAGATGGTGCGCCATTACTAAGTTTGAATTTTTTTTCCATTTTCCCCCCTCTAGATCTTAAAAGCCCCGTATCTTTTATTCTGTTAGGTTTTTGGGGATTCTAAAAATCTTCAACGGTGTTCCCCCCGTTGAAAGCGGATGTAACTTTTCGAGTAGATGATTTTTCATATAAAAAACTTTTTAATCCGAGTTCGTATGCAAAAGTTATGCCCACTTTACTAAATTCCAGAGAGATTTTGCAAATAAAGTCGAAATTCATATTTGTAAATTTTCCACACAACTAGACCACATATCACATGGGAAACTTATTTTCTTTTATTTTTTTTGACATTTCCATCATTTTCTTTTATTTTTTTTAAAACTGAAAAGGCGGTCCACGGGGGGGGGGGGGGGTGCATTTTCTTTTATTTTTTTTAAAACTGAAAAGTTACCAATGGCGCACCACCTTAAAATGCGCCATTAGTAACCCTGGTTACTAATGGCGCACCTGTCATGTGGTGCGCCATTACTAGTTTTGCAAAAAAAATAAAAAAAAATTGTTAGTTTTGTTAGTAGTGGCGCACTATACCCTGGTGCGCCATTACTAGTTTGAACTAGTAATGGCGCACTATACCCTGGTGCGCCATTACTAGTTTTGAAAAAAAAAGTAAAAAAAAAATTTGTCAGTAGTGGCGCACAGAGCGTGTGGTGCGCCATTACTAGTTAAAACTAGTAATGGCGCACCATGCCCTGGTGCGCCATTAATAGTTTTGGAAAAATAAAAAAAATAAAATTTGCTAATAATGGCGCACCGTGTGTCTGGTGCGCCATTAGTAATGAGGACACTAATGGCGCACCACATACATGGTGCGCCATTAATGTCCATATCAGGTATAGCCCTTTTCCTAGTAGTGAGTGTGACGTTTTCCATCACATTAAAGCAGAACATCAAAGACCTGCAGGAACTCTGCAACCACTTACTATTCCTGATTGGAAATGGGACAAAGTTGGAATGGACTTCATCACTAGTTTTCCCAGATCGCAGAAGGGTCATGACGCTATTCTTGTCGTCATTGACCGGTTTTCCAAGGTTGCTCGTTTTCTGCCCGTCAAGGAGATAATCACAGCTAGTTAGTTAGCTGACTTATATGTTTCCAGAATTGTGACACTCCATGGTGTTCCGTTGGAAATCAGCTCAGACCGTGGCAGCCTCTTTGCCTAAAGGTTCTGGGAAAGTTTTCAGAAAGCTATGTGAACTCATCTGTCCTTTAGCACAACTTTTCACCCCCAATCCAGTGGTCAAGTTGAACGAGTCAACCAAGTGCTCGAAGATATGCTTCGTGCCTGTGTAATCTCATTTGGCAAGAAATGGGATAAATCTCTCCCATATGCTGAATTCTCATACAACAATAGATATCATGCTAGTTTGAACATGGCACCGTTTGAAATAATGTATGGACGTAAGTGCCGAACTCCTCTGAATTGGTCAAAAACTGGGGAACGGCCACTATTCGGTCCGGATCTTATCCAACATGCCAAAGAACAAGTCCGTATTGTTCGCGAACATCTAAAAACTGCTCAGTCTCATCAGAAGAGCAATTATGACCGCCATCACAAAGAAATGGTCTATCAACTTGGCGAACAAGCTTACCTTCATGTCACCCCGATGAAGGGCACTCACCGCTTCGGAATCAAGGGCAAGCTAGCTCCTCACTACATTGGACCATTTCGCATTCTTGCAAGACGTGGAGAAGTGGCATATTAGTTGGAACTGCCGTCGAACCTTTCTCAGGTTCACGATGTCTTCCTTCTGTCGCAACTCCGCCGCTGCTTCAAGGATCCAATTCAAGCAGTGGATCATGAAATGCATGAATTGCAAGATGACCTCTCTTACAAAGAATACCCGGTCCGCATTCTTGATCAAGTTGAACATTGAACCCGTCAGAAGGCCGGCAAGTTCCTCAAAGTTCAGTGGTCGAATCATTCTAAAGATGAATCCACTTGGGAACGCGAGGATCGTCTTCGTGATGAATACCCCGCTCTGTTTCTGTCTACCTCCTAAATTCTCGGGACAAGAATTTCTTTTAGAGGAGAGTTGTAACACCCCTGTAATTAAGCTACAGTGATCTATCATGATCAATGCCAAGTCAGCATCTTTTGCAAAGCACTATTGCCACTTGTCCAAAAATCGAACTCAAATCCAATTTGAATTGCAAGTCAAAATATTTACATCTTCAGGCATGCAAACAAAATAGTTGGTAATATTGCAAATAATCTCAAAGTAATTATGTTAAGGAAAACAACATCACCTAAAATTACCAAAATGCCCATAGGTATTAAAGCAGTGGATCAGCAACACTTATTCAGCCCATTTAAATGCAAACATAAATTAAATGAATTCAAAATGCCCCCAAACTTTGTGGAGAGCTCCATAATGTTGCCAAGTATTTTTCTGACAAGTCTCACATATAACAAAATTCATTTAGTATTAAAGAGAAGTGCAGAACAGTGGCTAATTTGGAAAGCAGAAAAGAAAAAGAAAAAGAGCAACACTGCACTGCACTGTTGGGCTTCAAGTCAACAGTGAGTGGCCCAGCTCAACTAGCCGCGTCGTCCCTAACCTCCCTCCTCCACCTGTCACGCGCGCCCGAGTTAGTTCGTCGTCCCCGCCGAGCCAGCTCGCCGACTGCGTCGCTACAGTCGCCACGGAGAGGATAAGAACGCCACCGTGAGCCTCGGGGACATGCGCAAGATCTTTTCCCCCTCCCCCTCGCGCAGCTTCGTCATCTCCCATCATGGTCGCCACTGTTATCGCCGTTGCCTTGCCGCCCGCGTAGCCACCAAGCTCCCTGCGCCTCGCCACCGTGTCTACAAGCTTCACCGTCGCCCGCTACGTGTTCTACACCGACGAACGCGAGCCCAGCTGATACGTCCATTTTGCATCATATTTTCCTACTATTATTTGTAATGTTTTAGACCAATATTTCACCTTATGATGTAATTCTTATGCCTTTTCTCTCTTATTATGCAAGATTTATATGAAGAGGAAAACTGCCAGCAGCTGGAATTTTCGACCTGAAAAGAGCTATAGCAGAGATAGCTATTCTCCAGAGCTCCAAATGACCTAAAAAGTTACGAAGATTTATTTTGGAATTAATAAAAAATATTGGAAGAAGAATCACCAGGAGGGGCCCCACCAGTGAGCCACAAGCTCAGGTGGCGCCCCCCCCCCCCCCCGGGGCGCGCCATGTGAGCTTGTGGGCCCACCAGCAGGCTTCCGTGGCCCTCCTTCTCCTATATGATGCCATTTGCCCTAGAAAAAAAATCAAGAGAAGACTTTCGAGATGAAGCACCGCCGTCTCGAGGAGGAACCTGGGCAGGGGTACTTTTGCTCTCCGGCGGAGCGATTCCGCCGGGGATACTTCCCTCCGGGAGGGGGAAATCGAAGCCATCGATATCACCAATGATCCTCTCATCGTGGCAGGACCAATCTTCATCAACATCTTCACTAGCACCAACTCATCTCAAACCCTAGTTCATCTCTTGTGTTCAATCTTTGTCTCAAAACCTTAGATTGGTACCTGTGGGTTGTTAGTAGTGTTGATTACATCTTGTAGTTCATGCTAGTTGGTTTATTTGGTGGAAGATTATATGTTTAGATCCTTAATCATAAATTATACTCCTCTGATCTTGAACATGAATATGACTTGTGAGTAGTTGCGTTTGTTCTTGAGGACATGGGAGAAGTCTTGTTATAAGTAATCATGTGAAGTTGGTATTCGTTCAATATTTTGATGATATGTGTGTTGTTCTTCCTCTAGTGGTGTCGTGTGAACGTCGACTACATGACACATTACCATGTGATGACCCACAAGTATAGGGGATCGCAACAGTCTTCGAGGGTAGTATTTCACCCAAATTTGTTGATTCGACACAAGGGGAGCAGAAGAATATTTTTGAGCCTTAGCAGTTGAGTTGTCAATTCAACCACACCTAGAAAGTTATTTTTCTGCAGCAAAGTGTTTAGTAGCACAGTAGTATGATAGTTTGATAGTAGCGGTAGCAGTAGCAATAGTAACAGTAATAGTTTGGTAGTGATTGTAATAGTAGCAGCAATGGTAGTAACTTAGCAAAGATCAATATGAGCAAAGCGTAGGCATTGGATCAGCGATGGATATTTGTATGGATGACATTTATCATATAATAGTCACAACCTAGAGCGATACACAATAGCTCCAATTCATCAATTCAATGTAGGCATGTATTCCGTATATAGTCATACGTGCTTATAATAAGAACTTGTATGACATCTTTTTTCCTACCCTCCCGTGGCAGCGGGGTCCATAAGGAAATCTAAGGGATACTAAGCCCTCCTTTTAATAGAGAACCGGAACAAAGCATTAACACATAGTGAATACATGAACTCCTCATACTACGGTCATCATCGGAGTGAATCCCAATTATTGTCACCTTGGGGTATGCAGATCATAACACGTAATAGGTGCATACAACTTGCAAGATAGGATCTAAAACTCACTTATATTCATGAAAACATAATAGGTTCAGATCTGAAATCATGGCACTCGGGCCCTAGTGACAAGCATTAAGCATAGCAAAGTCATAGCAACATCAATCTCAGAACATAGTGGATACTAGGGATCAAGCCCTACCAAATTGACTCGATTACATGACAAATCTCATCCATCTCCATCACCGTCCAGTGAGCCTACGAAGGAATTACTCACTCCCGGTGGTGAGCATCATGGAATTGTTGATGAAGAAGGGTTGATGATGACGACGGCGACGAATCCCCCTCTCCGGAGCCCCCAACGAACTCCAGAACAGCCCTCCCGATGAAGAACGGGAGGTGGCGGCGGCTCCGTATTGTAAAACATGATGAAATTTCTTCTCTTATTTTTCTCTCGAGGAAACGGAATTTATAGCATTGGAATTAGGTCAGACGGCCGCCTGTGGGCCCCACAAGACATCAGGGCGCGCCCTGGAGTGGTAGGCGCGCCCTGTTGTCTTATGGACAGCAGGTGGCCCCTCTCCAGTTGATTGTTGCGCCAATATTTTTTATTTATTCAATAAAAAATCTCCAGAAAGTTTCGTCCAATTCCGAGAACTTTTGTTTCTGCACAAAAACAACACCATGGTAGTTCTGCTGAAAACAGCGTCAGTCCGGGTTAGTTTCATTCAAATCATGCAAATTAGAGTCAAAAACAAGAGCAAAAGTGTTTGGAAAAGTAGATACATTGGAGACATATCACCATGGTTGGGCCTAGGGGAAACCATTCGAGAGTAATAAGTAGATGATTGGTTGCGAGAGTGACAGAAGCTTAAACCCTAGTTTATGCATTATTCCGTAAGGGGCTGATTTGGATCCATATGTTTCATGCTATGGTTAGATTTATCTTAATTCTTCTTTCGTAGTTGTGGATGCTTGCGAGAGGGGGTAATCATAAGTGGGATGCTTGTTCAAGTAAGAACAGCACCCTAGCGCCGGTCCACCCACATATCAAATTATCAAAGTAGTGAACGTGAATTAACTAAACATGATGAACCTAACTAGACGAATTCCTGTGTGTCCTCGAGAATGCTTTGCTTAATATAAGAGAACTTTCTGGCTTGTCCTTTGCTATAAAAAGGATTGGGCCATCTTGCTGCACTTTGTTACTATTGTCACTTGTTACTTTCTATGAATTATCTTGCTATCGAACTACACGTTACTACTACTTTCAGTACTTGCAGAGAATACCTTGCTGAAAACCGCTTATGATTTCCTTCTGCTCCTCGTTGGGCTCGACACTCTTACTTATTGAAAGGACTACGATTGATCCCCTATACCTATGGGTCATCAAGACTCTTTTCTGGCGCCGTTGCCGGGGAGTGAAGCGCCTTTGGTAAGTGGAATTTGGTAAGGAAACATTTATATTACATGCTGAAATTTATTGTTACTTGTCACTATGGAAAGTAATCCTTTGAGGGGCTTGTTCGGGGTATCTTCACCTCGACCGAAAGTGGTAAGAGCCACTCCTCAACCTACTCAACCTACTGAAAATATTTATTATGAGATCCCCTTTGGTATTTTGGAGAAGCTGCTAGCTAATCCCTATGCAGGAGATGGAACAATACATCCTGATATGCACCTAATCTATGTAGATGAAGTTTGTGCATTGTTTAAGCTTGTAGGTTTGTCCGAGGATGGAGTTAAGAAGAGAGTATTCCCTTTATCTTTGGGGAGAAAGGCATTGGCTTGGTATAGGTTATTGGATGATGATGTCTACTACACAACTTGTTCTTGTAGACTCGTGTTGGGCCTCCAAGCACAGAGGTTTGTAGGCCAGTAGCAATTTTCCCTCAAGTGGATGACCTAAGGTTTATCAATCCGTGGGAGGCGTAGGTTGAAGATGGTATCTCTCAAGCAACCCTGCAACCAAATACAAGAAATCTCTTGTGTCCCCAACACACCCAATACAATGGTAAATTGTATAGGTGCACTAGTTCGGCGAAGAGATGGTGATAAAAGTGTAGTATGGATAGTAGATATAGGTTTTTGTAATCTGAAAATTTAAAAACAGCAAGGTAGCAAAAAGTAAACAGACATAAAAACGGTATTGCAATGCTTAGAAACAAGGCCTAGGGTTCATACTTTCACTAGTGCGATCTCCCAACAATGTTGACATAGTTTCATATGTAAATCCCTCACGTGCGACAAAGAGTTCACTCCAAAGTCACAAATAGCGGAGAACAAACAAAGAAATTGTTGTAGGGTACGAAACCACCTCAAAGTTATCCTTCCCGATCAATCTTATGAGCAATCCCCATTAATTGTCACGAACAACCCTAGAGATCGTACTAGAATAACACCTTAAGATACACATCAACCAAAACCCTAATGTCACCACGAGTACCCACGGGTTTGATTATACGATATGCATCACACAATCTCATATTCATCTATTCAAACCAACACAAAGAACTTCAAAGAGTGCCCAAAAGTTTCTACCAGAAAGTCAAGACGAAAACGTGTGCCAACCCTTATGCATAAATCCCCAAGGTCACGGAACCCGCAAGTTGATCACCAAAACATACATCAAGTGACTCAAGTGAATATCCCATTGTCACCATAGATATCCATATGCAAGACATACATCAAGTGTTCTCAAATCCTTAAAGACTCAATCCGATAAGAAAACTTCAAAGGGAAAACTCAATTCATCACAAGAAGATAGAGAGGGAAAAACTCCATATGATTCATCTATATCAACAAAGCTCGCGATACATCAAGATCGTGCCATCTCAAGAACACGAGAGAGAGAGAGATCAAACATATAGCTACTGGTACAAACCCTCAGCCCCGAGGGTGAACTACTCCCTCCTCATCATGGAGGCCGCCGGGATGATGAAGATGGCCTCCGGTGATGATTCTCCCCTCCGGCAGGGTGCCGGAAAAGGGCTGTAGATTGGATCTCTCTGGTACAGAGGCTTGCGGCGGCGTAAAAACTCATCTAGGTTAACTTTCGGGGTTTTTTGAATATATATGATTTTTTGGCGTTGGAATCATGCGAAGAAGGGCCACAAGGGGCCAACGAGGCACCAGGGTGCGCCTGGGGGGTGGCACGCCCTTGTGGGTCGTGGGGCCCCTGTGGGTCTTCTGGCCTCCTCCCGAAGCTTCTAGTGTCTCTTATGTTCCAGAAAAAATCGTCAAAAAGTTTCGCTGCATTTGGACTTCATTTGATATGGATTTTCTGGAAAACAACAACAGGGCAGAAAACAGCAACTGGCACTGGGCACTAGGTCAATATGTTAGTCCATAAAAATCATATAAAAGTGCACCAAAATCATACAAAACTATAATAAATATGGCATGAATACTTCATAAATTATAGATACGTTGGAGACATACCAGCATCCCCAAGCTTAATTCCTGCTCGTCCTCGAGTAGGTAAATGATAAAAGAAATAATTTATGAAGTGTGAATGCTAGCATAGTGCATAAGTTTGATCAACAATAATTTCAATCACTTTTCCTAGCATCATAACAGCAACTTTTTCTCATAAAAGTCATCATGATAAAGTAGCAATTAAAAACAGAAATTTTGATGTGGAATGCTACCTATCATAATCATCATATAATTTTTTCTTTTGTTGCTTGGACATTGGACTTGAATGATTCAAAGCAAGATCATTATTATAACAGCAATATTTATTATCATAAAATTTCTCATGAGCAAGTAACAATTCATCACAACAATGAAGTACAAGGCATAAACTTTCTTGGAAACTAACAAACTATTCTAGTCAACAATGCAATTGCGATTCATCATATTTTCAGGAAGGGTCTCATGTAGGAGCTTTTTAGCAAGTCCACATGCTCAACCATCATTTAGTCTTCTATGATTGCTAACACTCATGACATATATATGGAGCAAAAGTTTCAGCCAGACACATAAAAGGAAGTAGAGGAGAACACTATTGACTCTTGCATAAAAAGTAAATACATAAAAGTAAAGGATAGGCCCTTCGCAGAGGGAAGCAGAGGTTGTCATGCGCTTTTTGTTGTTGGATGCACAAGCCCTTAATGCAAAGGAACGTCACGTTATATTGCCCCTTGTGATAGCTTCCTTTATTATGCAGTCTGTCGCTTTTATTTCTTTACCATCACAAGTTTGTACAACGCTTATTTCCCTTACAATAAAAGTTCAGACATATTTAGAGGCAATTTTTATTGCTTTTTGCACCGATGACAACTTACTTGAAGGATCTTATTCAATCCATAGGTAGATATGGTGGACACTCATGGGAAGAAACTGGGTTTAAGGGTTTTGGATGCACAAGTAGTATCTCTACTTGGTGCGAATTTTTGGCTAGCAAAGATATTGGGCATGCACCACATGTTGGAGGATCTATAACAATATAACTTCTATGTGAATATGAACAAACATAATTCATTACGTTGTCTTCCTTGTCCAACGTCAACACTTTGACATAAAATACTTAATGGGGGCTCACAATCATAAAAGATGTCCAAGATAGTATATTTGCATGTGAATCTTCTCTTCCCTTATTAAATTTTTCATGAATTGCATCATTGACTAATGCTATGCTTGTTAACCTCCAATAAATTTTACCACTTATACTTTTCTTTATGTAATGTCATTACTTTCCATAAGATTAGCATATGATCTCTTTCATTATTTTCATTGCAAGGAATCCAATGATCTATATGAAAGTTTTTATTATATCCCTCTCGAATATTCATCATCTTGGGACCGAATTCATATCTTGTGCAAATTACCATTACTATTATTAACTCCCAAAAAGATATAAGTGAAGCATGAGAATTAATGAAAAACTACTCCAAAATATATAAGCGAAGATCAATGAGTAGTGAAACAATTAAGTAGCTATGTGAGGACTCTCTCTCATTTAAAAAGTTTCAGATCTTGATATTTTATTCAAACAGCAAGCAAAACAAAGACACAACCAAGTATAGCACACATTATGTGAACAAGTAAAAACTTGGGTTCAATCGAGACTAACCGATAGTTGATGAAGAAAAGTGATGGGACGCCTACCGGGGCATCCCCAAGCTTGAATGCTTAATACTTCTTGGAATATTAACTTGGGGAGCCTTGGGCATCCCCAAGCTTGAACTCTTGTGTCTCGTTAATTCTTCTCATATAATAGTTTCCCTAAGTTTCAAAAACTTCATCCACACAAAACTTGACAAGAACATGTGAGATATGTTAGTATAAATCCACTCAAAACCTCGACATTCTCTACTGTAGAAAATCACTAAAATTATAATTAAACATTGAATACAAAATGCCTCTTCATATTTAATACTCCTATCCACAAATAGAAACATTAAACATGCAAACATATGCAAACAATGCAACTATAACAGCAATCTGCCAAAACAGAACAGTCTGTAAAAGGGGAATAAGAATCCATACTTCCCTAACTCCAAAAATTCTGAAAAATGACAACGTGACAGATAACTCATGCATGCTTACTTTGTATAAATTTCAGATTTTTATCATGTTCTGACTATGAAGGAATATTCTGGACATAACAGAAAACTTTCTGTTTTCAAACAGCAACACATGAACTTGCAAACTGAGCATGGTAAAGGCTATAATTGGCATTTTATTGAACTAAAAGATACAAAACATGATTATTGATAACAGCATGCAAATATCAACAGAAGAAAATTGACGCTCCAAGCAAAACTCATATTATGTGACGAATAAAAAATATAGCTCCAAGTGAGGTTACCGATAGTGTTGAAGACGAAAGAGGGGATGCCTTCCGGGGCATCCCCAAGCTTAGTTGCTTAGGTATTCCTTGAATATTACCTTGGGGTGCCTTGGGCATCCCCAAGCTTGGTGTCTTGCCACTCCTTATTCTCCTCATATCGATATCTCACCCAAAACTTGAAAACTTCAATCACACAAAACTTAACGGAACTTCGTGAGAACGGTTAGTATGATAAAGAATAAACCATCACTTAGGTACTGTCCAAGAAAAGATTCACAATTGTTCCCATATAATGCCTACTGTATTCTATCATTTCCACAATTTATATCTCATAATATAAGCTATGGAAACATTAAAACAAGCAAACTATGCATTGAAACAGAATCTGTCAAAAACAGAACAGTCTGTAATGATCTGAGCAACTACCATACTTATGGAACTCTAACAATTCTGAAAAATTAGGACAACGTCAACAACTTGCATATAAATACTGTGTAAAAATTTCAGAATTTTTTGACGCTCCAGTAAATCTGGGAAATTAAACACTGGAGGCAAAAGTTTCTGTTTTTGCACAGAATTGAATCAACAAGTATTCACACTATCCCAAAGGCTTTACTTGTCACATTATTGAAAGAAAACATATAAAACATGATTACTACAGTAGCTTAATCATGTGAACACACTAAAACAGAAAGGATACATATTGGGTTGCCTCCCAACAAGCGCTTTTCTTTAATGCCTTTTAGCTAGGCATGATGATTTCAATGATGCTCGCATAGAAGTAAAGAATTGAAACATAAAGAGAGCATAATGAAGCATATGACTAGCACATTTAAACCTAACCCACTTCCTATGCATAGGGATTTTGTGAGCAAATAGTTTATGGGAGCAAGAATCAACTAGCATAGGAAGGCAAAACAAGCATAACTTCAAAACTTTCAACACATAGAGAGGAAGCTTGATATTATTGCAACACCTACAAGCATATGATCCTCTCTCATAATAATTTTCAGTAGAATCATGAATGAATTCAACAATATAGCTATCACATAAAGCATTCTTTTCATGATCCACAAGCATAGAAATTTTATTTCTCTTCACATATGCAAATTTATTCTCATCAATACTAGTGGGAGCAAACTCAACAAAATAACTACCATGTGATACTTGATTGGCATAATCCAATTGAAAATTAAAATCATGATGACAAGTGTCATGGTTATCATTATTCTTTATAGCATACATGTCATCACAATAATCATCATAGATAGCAACTTTATTGTCATAATCAATTGAAACCTCTTTCAAAATAGTGGAATCATCATTAAATAAAGTTGTGACCTCTCCAAATCCACTTTCATCAATATAATCATCATAGATAGGAGGCATACTTTCATCATAATAAATTTTCTCATCAAAACATGGGGGAGTAAAAATATCATCTTTATAAAACATAGCATCCCCAAGCTTGTAGTTTTGCATATCATTAGCATCATGGATATTCAAAGAATTCATACTAGCAACATTGCAATCATGCTCATCATTCAAATATTTTATGCCAAACATTTTATTGAATTCTTCTTCTATCAATTGAGCACAATTTTCCGCTCCATCATTTTCAATAAAGACATGATAAAGACGAATAATATGAGGCAACCTCAATTCCATTTTTTGTAGTTTTGTTTTATAAACCAAACTAGTGATAAAACAAGAAACTAAAAGATTCGATTGCAAGATCTAAAGATATACCTTCAAGCACTCACCTCCCCGGCAACGGCGCTAGAAAAGAGCTTGATGTCTACTACACAACTTGCTCTTGTAGACTCGTGTTGGGCCTCCAAGCGCAGAGGTTTGTAGGACAGTAGCAATTTTCCCTCAAGTGGATGACCTAAGGTTTATCAATCCGTGGGAGGCGTAGGTTGAAGATGGTATCTCTCAAGCAACCCTGCAACCAAATACAAGAAATCTCTTGTGTTCCCAACACACCCAATACAATGGTAAATTGTATAGGTGCACTAGTTCGGCGAAGAGATGGTGATAAAAGTGTAGTATGGATAGTAGATATAGGTTTTTGTAATCTGAAAATATAAAAACAGCAAGGTAGCAAAAAGTAAACAGACATAAAAATGGTATTGCAATGCTTAGAAACAAGGCCTAGGGTTCATACTTTCACTAGTGCGATCTCCCAACAATGTTGACATAGTTGAATCATATGTAAATCCCTCACGTGCGACAAAGAGTTCACTCCAAAGTCACAAATAGGGGAGAACAAACGAAGAAATTGTTGTAGGGTATGAAACCACCTCAAAGTTATCCTTCCCGATCAACCTTATGAGCCATCCCCATTAATTGTCACGAACAGCCCTAGAGATCGTACTAGAATAACACCTTAAGATACACATCAACCAAAACCCTAATGTCACCTAGGCACTCCAATGTCACCACGAGTACCCACGGGTTTGATTATACGATATGCATCACACAATCTCATATTCATCTATTCAAACCAACACAAAGAACTTCAAAGAGTGCCCCAAAGTTTCTACCGAAAAGTCAAGACGAAAACGTGTGCCAACCCTTATGCATAAATCCCCAAGGTCACGGAACCCGCAAGTTGATCACCAAAACATACATCAAGTGACTCAAGTGAATATCCCATTGTCACCACAGATATCCATATGCAAGACATACATCAAGTGTTCTCAAATCCTTAAAGACTCAATCCGATAAGAAAACTTCAAAGGGAAAACTCAATTCATCACAAGAAGATAGAGAGGGAAAAACTCCATATGATTCATCAATATCAACAAAGCTCGCGATACATCAAGATCGTGCCATCTCAAGAACACGAGAGAGAGAGATCAAACACATAGCTATTGGTACAAACCCTCAGCCCCGAGGGTGAACTACCCCCTCCTCGCCATGGAGGCCGCTGGGATGATGAAGATGGCCTCCGGTGATGATTCCTCCCTCCGGCAGGGTGCCGAAAAAGGGCTGTAGATGGGATCTTTCTGGTACAGAGGCTTGAGGCAGCGTAAAAACTCATCTAGGTTAACTTTTTGGGGTTTCTGAATATATATGATTTTTTGGCGTTGGAATCACGCGAAGAAGGGCCACAAGGGGCCCACGAGGCACCAGGGCGCGCCTGGGGGGGTGGCGCGCCCTGGTGGCTCGTGGGGCCCCTGTGGGTCTTCTGGCCACCTCCCGAAGCTTCTAGTGTCTCTTATGTTCCAGAAAAAATCGTCAAAAAGTTTCGCTGCATTTGGACTTCATTTGATATGGATTTTCTGGAAAACAAAAACAGGGCAGAAAACAGCAACTGGCACTGGGCACTAGGTCAATATGTTAGTCCATAAAAATCATATAAAAGTGCACCAAAATCATACAAAACTATAATAAACATGGCATGAATACTTCATAAATTATAGATACGTTGGAGACGTATCAGATGACACCGGAACTTGGGACTAGAACCGATTGAAATTGGAATTCCATCAGAAATTCTATCCTATGCACCTGGTTCATTGTGATTGGAATTATATATATAATTTTTGGCCTCGTGAAGGAGAAAGTATCGCTCAAGCTTGGGCGAGGCTTAAATATATGATGCACACATGCCCCAATCATGAGCTTTCAAGAAAGATGATTATACAAAACTTTTATGCTCGGCTTTCTCATAATGATCGATGAATGCTTGATACTTCATCTGATGGTTCCTTCGTCAATAGAACTATTGAATTCAAATGGGATCTTCTGGAAAGAATTAAACATAACTCTGAAGATTGGGAAACTGACAAAGGTAATGAGTCAAGTGTAAATCTTGAATTTGATTGTGCTAAGTCCTTTATAGAAACATATGTTTTTCATAAGCTTAGCGCAAGATATGGACATGATTCTGATATAGTAGCCACTTTCTGTGAATCATTTACTGCTCATGTCAATCTCCCTAAGGAGAAATGGTTTAAATTTCATCCACCTATTGAATAAATTTGTGAAGAACCAGTTATCGCTAAAACTGAAACAATTGTTTATACTACCAACCTAGTTGTACATACTTCTTATCACTGTTCAAAAAATCTTCCGATTCAGCGATTTATCATCCGATTTATTGCTACTCCTCGGGTGACCGATATGATTATGCCTTATCTTCACCATTTATCGTTTGGGCCAATTTATTGCTCTGACAAGCGATTTATCGAGAATCTACTGATAAATCGAGCCTATTCCTAGCACTATTTTTGCAAAAACTATGTTTATTTGTGTTTTGTGGACCTTGTTAAGCAATATGTACTATTGTCCTATTTTGTTAGTCATTATATGAGGATTCAGAGGCTAGGAATCAAAGTAAAACTTATGTTCAATATTTTTTTGGTGTTGAATATAGCATATTTTAGTGTTGGGAACTTGGGATTTGCAAAAAATGACCGATTAATAGTCAACCGATAAAATCGATTAATCGGCCGATTTCCGATTAATCTCTAATCCTGGGCTGACCGAGACGCTAACGATAAGCGATATCCTCAACATTGCTTCTTATATTGAGAAACATCCTTTCCCTGTTAGGATTAAGGAACATGCTAAAGCTACAACTATGGTTCATAAAAGCAATATTAAAGCACCTAAACCCTCTGAACAAATTAAGGTTGAGTTCAATATTGCAATTGTTAAAGATCTCTTAGTTGATAATATTGATGGGCATGTTATTTATTTCTATAAGGAAACTACTAGAATTTCTAAACAAGTTAACACGGAACAAGATAAAATAGATAAAAGTAAACCAGTAGTTGGCATGCCTGTTGTTTCTGTTAAGATTGGAGATCATTGCTATCACGGCTTATGTGATATGTGTGCTAGTATAAGTGCTATTCCGTTCTCTTTATACCAAGAAGTCATGAATGATATTGCACCTATTGAGATAGAAGATATTGATGTCACTATTAAGCTTGCAAATAGAGATACTATTTCACCGCTTGGGATTGTCAGGGATGTTGAAGTCTTGCGTGGTAAGATCAAATACCCTACTAATTTCCTAGTACTTGGAGCACCACAAGATGATTTTTGTCCCATTATATTTGGTAGACCTTTCTTGAATATTGTTAATGCTGAAATTGATTGTGCTAAAGAAAAGGTTAAGGTTACATTCGGTGATATATCTCATGAATTCAATTTCTCTAAGTTTAGTAGACAACCTCATGATAAAGAATTACCTAATCAAGATGATATCATTAATCTTGCTTCTATTATTGTGCCTCCTGCTGATCCATTATGCATATGAATGAAAGAAATGAATAGATGGAATATTCTTTAAGAAAGCACCTATCCTTAAGCATAATTTGCCTGTCGAAACATTGGGAGACCCTCTTCCACCTAAGACTGATCCGGTGTTTGAATTAAAGAAATTGCCTGAAACACTAAAATATGGTTATCTTGATGAAAAGAAAATATATTCTGTTATTATCAATGCTAACCTTTTAGTGCATGAAGAAAAGAGGCTATTGAAAACTTTGTGGAAGCATCATGCTGCAACTGGATATACACTTGATGATCTCAAGGGCATCAGCCCTACTCTATGTCAGCATAAGATTAATATGGAGCCTGATGCCAAACCAGTTGTTGATCATCGACATTGTTTGAATCCTAAAATGAAGGATGTGGTAAGAACTAAAATATTAAAGCTTCTGAAAGCAGGTATTATTTATCCTATAGCTGATAGCAGATGGGTAAGTCCTGTTCATTGTGTTCCTAAGAAAGGTGGCATCACTGTTGTTCCTAATGATAAAAATAAACTTATTCCACAAAGAATTATTACAGGATATAGGATGGTAATTGATTTTAGAAAGTTAAATAAGGCTACTAGAAAAGATCATTATCCCTTGCCTTTCATTGATCAAATGTTAGAAAGATTGTCCAAACATACACACTTTTGCTTTCTAGATGGCTATTCTGGTTTTTCTCAAATACCTGTATCACAAGAAGATCAAGAGAAAACTACTTTTACCTGTCCCTTTGGAACTTATGCTTATAGACATATGCCTTTTGGTTTATGTAATGCACCCGCTACATTTCAAAGATGTATGACTGCTATATTCTCTGATTTTTGTGAGAAAATTGTTGAAGTATTCATGGATGATTTTTTGTTTATGGAACCTCTTTTGATGATTGCTTGAGCAACCTTGACCGATTTTTGCAGAGATGTGAAGAGACCAACCTTGTCTTGAACTGGGAGAAGTGCCATTTCATGGTGAACGAAGGTATAGTCCTTGGTCATAAAATCTCTGAGAGAGGTAGCAAAGTAGATAAAGCTAAAGTTGATGCAATTGAGAAAATGCCATGCCCTAAGGATATAAAAGGTATAAGAAGTTTCCTAGGTCATGCTGGTTTCTATAGAAGGTTTATTAAGGACTTCTCTGAAATTTCTAGGCCCCTTACTATAATCTCTTACAGAAAGATGTTCAATTCATTTTCGATGATGATTGTGTGGAAGCCTTTTAAATACTTAAGAAAGCTCTAGTAACTACACCTGTTGTTCAGCCACCTGATTGGAACCTACCCTTTGAAATTATGTGTGACGCTAGTGATTATGCCATTGGTGCTGTTCTAGTTCAAAGAGTTGACAAGAAATTAAACATTATCCATTATGCTAGTAAGACCTTGGATAGTGCTCAAAGAAATTATGCTACTACTGAGAAACAATTTTTAGCAGTTGTGTTTGCATGTGATAAATTCAGGCCCTATATCGTTGATTCTAAAGTTACCATTCACACTGATCATGCTGCTATTAAATATCTTATGGAAAAGAAAGATGCTAAACCTACACTAATTAGGTGGGTGCTTTTGTTACAAGAGTTTGATTTGCATATTGTTGATAGAAAATGAGCTGAAAACCCCATAGCAGATAATTTATCTAGGATGGAAAATGTTCTTGATGGCCCACTGCCTATTGATGATAGTTTTCCTGATGAGCAACTAGCTGTTATAAATGCATCTACTTCTCGCAATAATCCTTGGTATGCAGATTATGCTAATTTCATTGTTGCTAAATATATACCACCTAGTTACACATATCAGCAAAAGAAAAAGTTCTTCTTTGATTTGAGACATTACTTTTGGGATGACCCACATCTATATAAAGAAGGAATAGATGGTGTTATTAGACGTTGTGTACTTGAGCATGAGCAGGAACAAATTCTAAGGAAGTGTCACTCTGAGCCATATGGAGGACACCATGCTGGAGACAGAATTGCACACAAGGTATTACAATCTGATTTTTATTGGCCTACTCTCTTCAAGGATGCACGTAAGTTTGTCCTTTCTTGGGATGAATGTCAAAGAATTGGTAATATTGGTAGACGTCAAGAAATTCCTATGAATTACTCACTTGTTATTGAACCCTTTGATGTTTGGGGTTTTGATTATATGGGACCTTTTCCTTCCTCTAATGGATACACTCATATCTTAGTTGATGTTGATTATGTTACCAAGTGGGTAGAAGCTATCCCAACTAGTAGTGCCGATCATAATACCTCTATTAAAATGCTTAAGGAAGTTATCTTTCTGAGGTTTGGAGTCCCTAGATATTTAATGACTGATGGTGGTTCACACTTCATTCATGGTGCATTCCATAAAATCCTTGCTAAATACGATGTCAACCATAGAATTGCATCACCTTATCATCCTCAGTCTAGTGGTCAAGTTGAATTGAGCAATAGAGAAATAAAGTTAATCTTGCAAAAGATCGTTAACCGATCTAGGAAGAATTGCACTACAGGAATCAGCTACTTTGCCGTCTGCCATAACAGACGGCAAAGGACCAGCCCACAGACGGCAAACAACTTTGCCGTCTGCTGGCTGACGGCCCAATTTTCGGCACTGGAAGTCACGGTAATGAGCTACTTTGCCGTCTGCAGACGCACAGCAGACGGCAAAGACCTTTGCCATCTGTCCTCCTGGCTAAGCTGACGGCAAAGCTCGTGGACGGAAACGTATAGCTGTTAGCCTCGTTAGGTGGCTAACGGCAGATTTGCCGTCTGCCTGCTGACGGCAAACAAGCACTTCCTTTGCCGTCTGCTCAGTGACGTCAGCCGGCCTGCCGTTGCACGTCACTTCTGCTTTGCCTTTGCCGTCTGCCTGCCTTGTCTTTGCCGTCTGCCAGCGGACGGCAAAATGACCAAACTGGTCAGACATAGTGCTCCCAGGTTGCACAGGTTGCTGCCACGTGGCCCCTTTGCCGTCCGCCTACCGACGGCAAAGTGCTTTGCCGTCAGCTGGCGGACGGCAAAGTGCCTGTATTGCCACTTTTTTGTCTGTTTTCTGTTATTTCCCTGCATTTTCAAAACACAAATATGATATATATAGTTTCAAGCTGAAGCATAGGCCATGTATCCAACATCAGCAGTCCATCAATGCAAAGAGAACACATAGGGTATTAAAAGATCCAATACATACATAGTGTCAAGGAGTGCATCCATATATACATACATAGTTTCACATTGTTCATCAATACAAATCAAAACATAAACTAAACACTAGCAGTCCATCAATGCCAGCTTCCATGAAGTGAATCAAATCTGCAAAAATGGGAGTAAGAAAGTTAGAAGAAGAAGAAGAAGAAGAAGAAGAAGACTAGAAGAAGAAGAAGAAGAAGAAGAAGAAGAAGAAGAAGAAGAAGAAGAAGAAGAAGAAGAAGAAGAAGAAGAAGAAGAAGAAGACTAGAAGAAGAAGAAGAAGAAGAAGAAAGAGAAGAAAAATAATAAGAAGAAAGAAAGAAGAAGAAAGAAGAAGAATAAGAATAAGGAGTAGAAAATGGAGAAAAAGAAAGAAGAGAAAAAGGAAGAAAGAGAATATATTTTCTTCTTCTTCTCTCTTTTTCTCATCTTTAATTTCTTCTTCTCTTCTATCTTTTTATCCTTTTCCTTCTCATTCTTCTTCTTTTATTCTTTCTTTTTCTTCTCTTTCTTCTTCTATTCTTTCTTTTTCTCCTCTTCCTTGTTGTTGTTCTTCTTATTCCTTATTTGTGTCATTTTAGAGCTAGCTTAGGTAATTATGCCATTTTAGAGCTAACTAAGCTTATTATGTCATTTTGGAGGAAAATAAGGTAAGTATAGGTCATTATTGAGCTAACTTAGGTAATTATGCCATTTTTGAGCTAACTAAGCTTATTATGTCAATTTGGAGGAAAATAAGGTAAGTATAGGTCATTTTTGTGCTAACTTAGGTAATTATGTCATTTTTGAGCTAACTTAGGTAAGTATAGGTCATTATTGAGCTAACTTAGCTTATTAAGTCATTTTGGAGGAAAATAAGGTAAGTATATGACATTTATGAGCTAACCAAGGTTATTATTATGCCATTTTTGACCTAACTAAGCTAATTATGTCATAAATGAACTAAATAAGCTAATTATGTCATTTTGGAGGATAATTAGCTAAGTATGTCTTTTTTGGGGAAAATAAGCTAAATATGTGGCATATTAGGGCTAACTAGCATGTACGAAGCTAAGTATGCATTTGTTAAGCAAAACATTAGAGAAAACTTACCGTCGTCGTCATCACGGAGGTCAAGCACCAGGGTTGCTCTGGCAGTCGCGATCACCTGGAGAAGGTCGCCCTGGAGAAGGGGTGTGCAATGCGGCTCGGGAGTTATGCTGCACCAAAGATCATTTGCAATGTCTCGTTAGCATGATGACACTCAAATGTTAAGACTAGTAACTAATGACCATTCAAATGAAACTCACCGTTCCCGTCTGAGCAATGACTGGCATCGGCGGAGGGGTCTGATCGGTCTTCTCGCACATATACTGCACATTTGGTTTTGACGAGTCAGTCATATTAGTTAGTAATGAAACGAACATTACGTGCATGATTTGGCTAATATGCAGAAGAAACTTACCACGAGGAGCTCGTACATGGCCCGGTGAGCCGCCTCATTCCGATTCCTCTCCTCCTCCAACAACCTAGCCGTCTTCTCCTCCGCCAGCAGTTCCTTCTCCGCCGCCACCCGGTCCCTCTCCTCCAGAAGCGTCTGGGTTGTCGCTCTCTCTTTCTGAAGAGCAGCCTACAACACCACTCCTCGTTAGCATTGTAATCATCGATGGCCGCACACACAATGTAATGGAGGAAAGATATCTGAGTCCGTATAACTAACCTCGATGGCGAGATCGACTGGCCGTGGACGAGTCCTTATCTCAGGACAGGAGCTCATTTGGTGCGCCTTGATCTGCGGCAGAGTGAGAGGACAACGTATCAGTCCATCTCCAATGGCTATCGAGCCATGGGGCCTCCCGCCACCAGATATCATCAGCAGCTCTGGATCAATAGGATGCTGGCTCGGGTTATAGTCCTCCCCTTTCCTCGCCTTCGCCTCCGTGTTGTACCTCACGGGCTTGTGGTGGGAGGAGATGTTGGTGAACTTTTCTGGATGATCGAGGTCAGACTCAGAGAATGCCTTGGCCTTCTTGTACGAGGCAGTATGGGCCATGGCATAGAGGTCATACACCTCTGGCACCTCCGTGTTATTGTGTCGCGCCTAAAAGAGAGGAACAAAGTATTAGTAAAGGGCTCAAGATAGCATGAAGAATGAATTGCATGAATCATGAAGCAAAACACATACCCAGTTCCGCCCGAACTGATATAAGTTGGCGCTGCCTTGATGGTGTGTCACACTAACCATTTGGGCACGCCGGTCCTTGGCATTGTTGTGGACGGCTCGCCAGTGGTCTGTGCACCACTCATCCACCAACGCCTCCCAACAATCCATCTTATCCGCACACCATCGCGGGGGCACCTAAGCTAGTAAAGAGAAATTTGAGCACTACGCCTACGAATCAAATCAAGGAAACTAAGTACAACGCCTTAAGAATAGGTAATTACCTTCATGTACTGATGCTTCTTCAGAAACTTTTCGCGGCACGACGGCTTGTCCTTCTTAATACCACGTGTGGCGTAGTAGTCTCGAACAGCCTGTGGCCGAGCCTCGTGCCGTAAGTTTTGTAATAGGCGCTTGCACTCGGTATCGATAACCTTTGCCGCGTCCTCCTCGTATCCCTCCTCACACCTATAGAAGGTCTGCAATCAAACGAGACAACACTGATTAGTACAATAACTAGCTATTGTTAATTTTTAATTGTGTAAAGGAGAAATTACCCAAAAGCTTCTGATCACCATCTCGGCCCTCGTGTGGCACAAGACACCGTCGATCATCTCCTCCGGCGGGGCCTGGGCAGCCAAGTAGTGCTCCCAGCTCAATCCTAGCTGTGGAAGCTGACCCTCACCGGGCAACGTGACAAACCCCGGGAAATTTTGCCGGCAAAGCACACCAAGGACGCTGTTGGGCCTGCGGACTCCACTGGCGTGTAGCCAACCCCTGCAGTATGACAAGGCCAACGCATTAGATATTTGAAGAAACGTGAAGGCAAAAGGTACAAAAAGAGTAAATGCACTTACTTCTCCCCATCAGGCCTAATCACCGGCCTCTGCTCACGGGTCGCCGGCAGGGGCGGGAGCCGTGTACCACCATGCTGGTACACGGTGACCCCCTCAACCACCTCGCCCTCACTATCAGTAAACTGATCCCCGCCACCATCAGCATGGCCACTCGGCCCCTCAGGCGGATCCGGCCAGGTACCCCATCCGGACGTCTCCTGGGACGTAGCCCGATCCCCGTCCTGGTCCGGAGTCTCGTGGGCCGAAGTCTCGCGGGCGGAAGCCTCTGGGACCGGAGTCTCGTGGGTCGAAGGCCCGTCGACCCGAGGCTCGTGGTCTGGAGTCCCCGTAGCCTCCACCTCAGAGGGGTCCACCCTAGCAGTCCTGTGCTCGGGTGAATGAGCTGGGGGTGGCGGCGAGGAAGGCGTAGCAGTCTGCCTAACTCTCCCGCGGCCACGTCCTCCACCTCTCCTCTTCCCTCCCGGACCTCCTCTCCCGGTGGACAACGACGCCGACGAAGAAGCGCCCGCCGGTGTCCCCATACTCTCTATCAACGCTCTCCGGAGAGGTAGGGGTGGAATGGAAGTAGCCCTCCGGCGGGCCGCCGCCGAAGAAGTACCCGCGGAGCGCTCTGGACCCGCGCCCACCATCTTTCCGCACCTGCCATGACAAAGAGTAAACGAAATTAGTACAATATAATCATGATCCACCGAGTGTCAAATTTTTTTCTTCACTTTTTTTGTAGCAAGATCATCATGATCCAAATTTTAACATCCATCTATCTATCTATATATCTACAAAAACCTACCAAAATTTGTTCTCTTCCATCCATCTATTTATCTACAAAACTACCCAATACTACACAAACAAAATATTCCAATGCATCTATCCATCTATTCATTCAAATGCATCTATCCATCTATCTACAAAAACTACACAATTCCATCCAAATGCATCAAGAAGGTTCTATCCAGGTCAAGAGGATTTCAAAACCATCAAGAAGGAATTTGCTGATTTTGCTCTTTTCATGAATGCCTTCGAAAACCCAGATTCTATTGAAGATAGAGCTGATTTTGAACCTAAACAATGGTGGGGCACTCATGGAGTCAGCACAAAGCTATTGAAAAATTTAGCATTGAAGGTACTTGGGCAGCCTGCATCTTCCTCTTGTTGTGAAAGGAATTGGAGCACATATGTTTTCATCCATAGTGTTGCAAGAAACAAGCTAACACCTGCTCGAGCTGCTGATTTGGTGTACACACACAACAACCATCGCCTTCTTTCAAGGAATTCTCAAGCATATCAAACTGGGCCAAGCCGAATGTGGGATGTTGGGGGAGATGGAGTTGAGACTTTTGCTGGTGTTGGCATGCTAGAATCTGCAGATCTTTCACTTGATGAACCAGAATTGGAGGAGGAAATCATTGATTCTCTCACTTGAGTTTCAGTTTTAGTCTACTGCCATTCACTCCATGAGAGAATGAGACCATCAGTAATTCTCTCCATTTATGTTTTACTGTCATGTAATGTACTTATGAGCTACCTATTTCCCATTTGAACCGTTTGAGACTATGTGGCCATCTGCCCATCTGAGCCTTGTTATGCTCTTATTTATCATGTTCTTAGTGGACTGCTAAAAGCTGGACTATGTGTCTATGTCTATGTGAGCTTTTCAATTTGTTATTGTTTGTATTTGTAATACGGTGTTGAGATTGTTAAACCATTCTGCAATTGGGAGCTCAAATGGCATTGCAAATTGGGTAAGCAAAGCAAACATCTTTACTGTTTTCATGTGCTTGTATTGTCTTCCGGTTATGTCTTCTACTCTTCTAATCGTCTTTATTGTTTGATGTGTTTTGCAAGATGCAAGTTGCAATGACATGGGGTACAAGGATCAATCAAGCACTTCATTCATCGCATCAAACCACGGCCTAACCCTAACACTTTCTAACAAAAAAATTCTAGTCTAACATTTTCTCTACATTGCCCTCTAACAAATTCTAGTCTAACATTTTCTAACACATTGTTCTCTAACCTTTTCTAGTTTAAAATTCATCTAACAAGAATTATAAAAAAAAACTCACCGGAGGCGGGTCCTGGCCGGGGCAGCGGGAGACGGGGTCGGCCTGCTCCTCCCCACGCGGGGCAGAGGGAGGCCGGGGGGGCCATGGCGGCTGCAGGGTGGAGCGGGAGGAGGCCGGGGCGGTGGGGCAGCGGGGCGCCGGGGCGGCTGGGGCGCCGGGTCGGCGGGGGCGGCGGGGATCCGGGGCCGCCGGGGTGGCGGGGCGGCTAGCGGTGGGGCGGCGGGGCGGCGGCAGCGGCCGGGCGCCGGATGGTCGGGCGGTGGGTGGTGTGGCGGCGGCGGGTGGTGACGGCGGCGGGGTCGTGGTGGTCGTCGGGGAGAGAGAGGCAGAGAGAGAGAGAGAGAGAGAGAGAGGGGGGGAGGGGTGGGGGCAGCCGTTAGTTAAGTCAAATGTTTGCCGTCTGCTTAAAGACACTTTGTCGTCCGCTAGCAGACGGCAAAATGTATTCCATTTGACCTAACCAACTGCACGGTCCAGTGGGGCCCAGCTGAACTCTTTGCTGTCTGCCTTTTGGCTCTTTGCCGTCCGCTAACAGACGGCAAAGAATGCACTGACGGCAAAAAATTTCTTTGCCATGAGTCCTTTCTTTGCCGTCTGCTTTGTGGAAGCAGATGGCAAAGACCTTCTTTGCCGTCCGCAAGCAGACGGCAAAGAATGGACTGATGGCAAATTCTCTGATTCCAGTAGTGTTGGTCTAAGAAACTTGATGATGCACTGTGGGCTTACAGAACTGCTTATAAAAAACCTATAGTATGTCCCCATATAAAATGGTCTATGGAAAAGCATGTCATTTACCTCTTGAGTTAGAACATAAGGCTTATTGGGCGATTAAAGAACTTAATTATGATTTCAAACTTGCCGGTGAAAAGAGATTATTTGATATTAGCTCTTTGGATGAATGGAGAACACAAGCTTATGAAAATGCTAAGTTATTTAAAGAAAAGGTTAAAAGATGGCATGATAAAAGAATCCAAAAGTGAGAATTTAACGTAGGTGACAAAGTTCTATTGTACAATTCTCGTTTCAGACTTTTTGTAGGAAAACTTCTCTCCAAATGGGAAGGACCTTATGTCATCGAAGAAGTCTACCGTTCCGCAGCTATCAAAATCAACAACACTGAAGGCACTAATCCGAAGGTTGTTAATGGACAAAGAATTAAACATTATATTGCAGGTACCCCCATTAACGTTGAAACCAATATTATTCAAGTAATTAGTCCAGAGGAATATCTAAACGAAACCTTCCGGAGCACGCCAGAATCCTGAAAAAGGAATAGGTATGTGATACGGTAAGTAAACCGACTCCAAAAATTTCGTAAAAATACTTTTTGTCCGTTTTGGAATATATAACTAATTAGGAAAATAAGAAATAGCCAGGAAAGTGCATGAGGGGGCCACAAGCTCAGGTGACGCGCCCCCCTGGGGCGCGCCACCCAAGCTCATGGGGCCCTCGTGGACCTTCCCGACTCCGTATTCCTCCCGAAGACTTGTCCTGCATTGGAAAAATTCATTATATATACGTTTCACTGTTTTGACTCCCATATCGCGAGTTTCTCCTCTGTTTCAGGCTATTTTTCTGGTAGATCTAGATCGTCATGTCTTCATCAAGCTCGTCCAAGGACAAGTTCTTCGAGAAGGTCATCAATCCCTACCTTCCGAATGTGATGAAGCACCCTCAAACCATGGAGCTTTGTGAGGGGGTGCTTCACATCCGGGACATTCAAGGACCAAAGAAGGAGGGGAGCGAGAAGGCCAGACTTGAAGCAGTGGAGCAGGAAATCTTCAAGTGTCAAGGGATGGTGGAGCGTGGACTCAGTGCCAACCACTCCATGATTACGGATTTTATTCGTGAACATAAGTGGGACAGCAAGGAGATCGGAGAAACCATCTTCAAGCTTCATGACCGGATTGATCATCTCCAAGCACAAATCTATGATCCGCAAAATCAAAACTGTGAGTATGAATCCAGGTTTAAAACAATGAGCCTAGCTGCAGATTTCAGGATTCCGGAGACATGTTCCTCTTTCTTTGATGGGGAGCCCATGCCTTGGAAGGCGAAGGACAAGTCCACCACTTCATCACCACCATCACCAAAGAAGGAAACTTGAGTACACGGGTATGGGCACCACCTTTGGCTTGCTCTGAGCCTTGGGGAGGTGCCCCGGTATCGTATCACCATCACCTTTATCATCATTATCTATCTTAGTTTGATCTTTAGTTATTGCTTGAGTTAGATGAATAAAGTATTAGTATCAAGTAGTTTTCGAGTGCTTGTTTCGTGATCTATCTATGTAATCGTGTGTGAGAATTATATAATAAAGAGTAGTTTGAGTTTAGCTTCTTTACTTTTTTGCATCAATCATAACATGAAAATAAAAAGAGCATATACTAACCCCATGGGGAGTAATGACTTCACTTATGAAAAGTATAATTGATAAAATTTATTGGAAATCAACAAACATAGCATTGGTCATTGATGCAATTCCTGAAAGAACAGTAAAGGAAGAGAAGTTTCACATACAAATATACTATCTTGGACATCTTTTATGATTGTGAGACCCCATTAATTATTTTCAAGCTTGATCAAATGGTTGATGTCGGACAAGGAAGACAGTGTGATGAGTTATGTTTGCTTGTACTCACATAGAAGTTATATTGTCATGGATCCTCCAACATGTGGTGTTTGTTTATAATCTTTTGCTAGCCAAAATTTCGTACTATGTAGAGATACTACTTGTGCACCCAAAAACCCTTAAACCTAGTTTCTTGTCATGAGATTCCACCATATCTACCTATGGATTGAATAAGATCCTTCAAGTAAGTTGTCATCGGTGCAAAGCAATAAAAATTGCTCTTAAATATGTATGATCTTTTATTGTAAAGGAAAATAAGCTTTGTACGATCTTGTGATGGCAAAGAAATAAAAGCGACGGACTGCATAATAAAGGTTGTTATCACAAGGGGCAATACAAAGTGACGTTCCTTTGCATTAAGAGCTTGCACATCCAAAACGAAAACGTGCATGACAACCTCTGCTTCCCTCAGCAAAGGGCCTATCTTTCAACTTTTATTATTAAGCAAGAGTTAAAAGTCTTCACCCTCATTCCATTCTTGATTATTCTCCACTTGGCAAGCATCATGTGGTGGGGAAAGATCCAGGCACATATACCCAGTTGGATATAGGTGATCATGAGTTATTATTATTGACATTATCCTTGAGATAAATGAGTTGGGAGGTGAAACTATAAACCCCCATCTTCCTACGTGTCTGACTAAAACGTTTACTCTAAAAATATGCTTCAAGTGCTAGCAATCATGGAAGACTATATGATAGTTGAGTATGTGGAACTTTCTAAATCAAAAGCACTTACATAGACTCTTCCTGAAATATTATGAATTGTAATTGTCTTGATGACTGAGAACATAGTTTGTTGGTTTTCAAGAAAGTTTATTGCTTATACTTGGACATTGTGAATGAATCGTTACTTGATCATCAGGAATTTTATGTTAAATAATTGTTGTTATAATAATGATCATGATGCTGCTATGTCCGTATTTTTTTTATCGACACTTCGCTCTATAAACATGTGGTCATGATTATCGAGTTCAGTATTCGCTTGAGGACAAGCGGGGTCTAATCTTGGGGGAATTGATACGTCCATTTTGCATCATATTCTTCTGTTATTTATAATGTTTTAGATCAATATTTCACTTTATGATGCTATTCTTATGCCTTTTCTCTCGTATTATGTAAGATTTATATGAAGAGGAAAACTGCCGGTAGCTGGAATTCTGGACCTGAAAAGAGCTACAACAGAGATAGCTATTCTCCAGAGCTCCAAATGACCTGAAAAGTTACGGAGATTTATTTTGGAATTAATAAAAAATATTGGAAGAAGAATCACCAGGAGGGGCCCCACCAGTGAGCCACAAGCTTAGGTGGCGCCCCCCCCCCCCCCCCGGAGCACGCCATGTGAGCTTGTGGGCCCACCAGCAGGCTTCCGTGGCCCTCCTTCTCCTGTATGATGCCATTTGCCCTAGAAAAATCAAGAGAAGACTTTCGGGATGAAGCGCCGCCGTCTCGAGGCGGAACTTGGGCAGGAGCACTTTTGCTCTCTGGCGGAGCGATTTCACTGGGGATACTTCCCTCCGGGAGGGGGAAATCAAAGCCATCGACATCACCAGCGATCCTCTCATCGTGGGAGGACCAATCTTCATCAACATCTTCACCAGCACCATCTCATCTCAAACCCTAGTTCATCTCTTGTATTCAATCTTTGTCTCAAAACCTCAGATTGGTACCTGTGGGTTGCTAGTAGTGTTGATTACATCTTGTAGTTGATGCTAGTTGGTTTATTTGGTGGTAGATTATATGTTCAGATCCTTAATCATAAATTATACTCCTCTGATCTTGAACATGAATACGATTTATGAGTAGTTGCATTTGTTCTTGAGGACATGGGAGAAGTCTTGTTATAAGTAATCATGTGAAGTTGGTATTCGTTCAATATTTTGATGATATGTATGTTGTTCTTACTCTAGTGGTGTTGTGTGAACGTCGACTACATGACACATTACCATGCTTGGGCCTAGGGGAAGGCATTGGGGAGTAATAAGTAGATGATGGGTTGCGAGAGTGACAGAAACTTAAACCCTAGTTTATGCATTATTCCGTAAGGGGCTGATTTGGATCCATATGTTTGATGCTATGGTTAGATTTATATTAATTTTTCTTTCGTAGTTGCGGATGCTTGCGAGAGGGGGTAATCATAAGTGGGATGCTTGTTCAAGTAAGAACAGCACCCTAGCGCTGGTCCACCCACATATCAATTTATCGAAGTAGTGAACGCGAATTAACTAAACATGATGAACGTAACTAGATGAATTTCCGTTTGTTCTCAAGAACGCTTTGCTTAATATAAGAGAACTTTTCGGCTTGTCCTTTGCTATAAATAGGATTGGGCCATCTTGCTGCACTTTGTTACTATTGTCACTTGTTACTTGCTACGAATTATCTTGCTATCGAACTACACGTTACTACTACTTTAAGTACTTCCAGAGAATACCTTGCTGAAAACCGCTTATCATTTCCGTCTGCTCCTCGTTGGGTTTGACACGCTTACTTATCGAAAGGACTACGATTGATCCCCTATACTTGTGGGTCATCACCAGCGCCTCTGCATCGAGCTCTTCTTCGCCGTCTTCTTCCTCGGCCGCCGTGGATCGCCGCCGCCCGTTCGTCATCATCAAGCCTTCCCCGAGCTTGCTAAGCACTTCTATAGGCTCACCATGAGCTCCTCTTCCTTTCCCCCCTATCCACGCACTCGATTTTGAGCTCTAGCCATCGATTCAATGTCGACCGAATAGCGCCGCCACTGCAGCTCATCGCCGGCAGCGCTTCGGTGACCAAATGGTCACGCACGAGTACCCATCATCTTCACACGCACCTGTAGTGCATCAATAGTGTGTTAGTTTGCTCATTTGCGAGCCGCAGTAACAGATCCACGTGCTCCCGGACTCCGGCACCGCCAACGTCGTCGTCGATAACGCTACGGGCCATCTCTGGCACTGCCGCTGGTACCAATCAATGCGGCGCAGCTCCAGCTCTCGAACGCCGCTAACCACGCATCCATCCATGCCCTGAGGGAAAATCCCGCGACCTCCCGTGCACCTCCGCCGTGTTTTTGGCCACCGATGGCTAAACGCCGGCGCGCCACTGCCCCTATGTCACTGACATGTGGGCCCAGTTACTGTAGCATTTAAGTTAACCCCCTGTCACTAACACTGGACCCCACCTCTGCTAATTAACTTAATTAAATTAAACTAACCTCTGTTAATGTTAACAGTCACTGACTACTGGGTCCCACTGGACCCAGTTAACCAGTCAAACTGCTGACTGGGCAGCCCCCAGTCAATGACATGTGGGCCCCTGTTGACTCTGTTGACCAGTCAACTGGTCAACAGTTGACCTGCTGACTCAGTAGGCTGGTCCCACTTGTCAGCCTCACATGCACATCTCTGGGTACACTTCTATGTACCCATAGCAATTAAATATTAAATGATTTTTGAATTAAATTAAAAAAACAAATTCCAGAATATTGATAAAACTTTGAAAAATCATATAAACTAATCTGTAACTCGGATGAAAATAATTTGTATATGAAAGTTGATCAAAAAATATAACGAATCCAAATACGCCATCCACATACCTAACAAACACCTCTAACATAACAAACCTTGAACATTTGCACCTGGATCGATACAGACAATAATACCTGGAGCTGGGAAAATATCTCTGAATATTTTCTCTCTTCATTTAAAATACTTAGTAATGCATTAGAGCATATCACCAACACATTTTGTCATGCCATGCATCCGTGTTGCATTTGTATGCCCGTTATTCATCTTTTCCCCCCTCATCTGCTCTCTTTTCGGTAGACCCCGAGACCGCTGACGCCACCGAGTACGACTACGCTCCTGACAATCAGATCATCTCAGCAGAGCTTCCAGGCAAGCAAACCCCCTTGATCATTCCGATATCACCCATTCTCTCTCTCTTCTTCATGCATTAGATTTTGCTTCTGTTGTTATTCCGGTAGCTCCTATCCTGATGCATAGCCTGCTTTTGTAACTGCTGTTGATACATTACCTATATCCTATGATGCTTAGAATAGCCATGCTAGTGTCACATCAGTGGCCCAACACCCTTGTCCGTTTGTCATGCTATATTATTGGGCCGTGATCCCTCTGGGCGATGATCACGGATATTACGGCATTAATTTACTTCATACTACTATGCTTAGATCGTGGTGCTGAAGGGACAGGTGGTACCACCCCGGCAGAGGTGGACCTGGGTTCCCAACAGTCCCATGATAAAGTCGGGTCGGCCCCAAGGGTACCCGCGAGTGATTCACTGTGGCGGAACGACAGGGCAGGTGGAGATCACCTAGGAGAGAGGTGGGCCTGGCCCTGGTCGTCGTCCACGGATACTTAACAATAATACACTAACGAGATTTGGGTATTTGATCTTAGTTGGCCACTTGCTTATACGCACTAACCGCCGCGTGGGATAATGGTATATGGGGCCCTTGGCGTCGTACATTCTCCCAAAAGCTCTGTCAGATGTCACAGTTGAGCGGCGCACGCCTGGGTGAGTCGCTTACGCCTATTGTGTATACAGAGGTTGGCTTGGTCCCGGCCGCGTTCGCAATGTGCAGGAGTGCTTAGGGCGATCGGTCCATGACCCCTTCGCGCTTAGGATTTAGACCGGCGTGTTGACCTCTCTGCGGAGCCTAGGAAGGACTATGGCGTGTCGGTTATCCGAGGCTGGGCGTTACCCAGAAAAGTGTGTCGGGCCAGAGGTAATCGAGCCTGTCGGTCTATGTGGTGCACCCCTGCAGGGAAGACAAATCTATTCGAATAGCTGTGTCCACGGTAACAGGATGCTTGGAGTAGTATCCTGATCTTCTACAACTATAACCGGATACCTGATGAAATACTTAACTATTATAAGTGCTCCCAGATCGCTTTCTCGCAGGGTAGTCAAGGAAGGATCTCAGAGTATGCTATTGATATATGTTTGATGTTACTACCTACAATTAGTATTTGCAAGTTGGTATCTATTACACTACTCTCTTTTGATGTTGTAAGATGCTAGTCTTCGTTAAGATAGGCTTATCCCCCCTTACTCTAGCATTTCTGCAGTATAGTCCACAGACATACCCATTCCTTTGATACCGATGCATACCTAGCATAGATCTGATGTAAGTCTTGCGAGTACTTCGGATGAGTACTCACGGTCACTTTGCTATATTTTTCCTCCAACCCGATTGCTACACAGATGATGACTCCGCCGGAGCAGGTGATTCTGAGCTTTGATACTACGTGGATCTCGACGATGCCGAGTAGTTCGGAGGTCCCAGGCAGGAGGCCTTGCCTCTTTCAATTAGTGCCGCTGTTTATTTATGCCTTCTTAAGGCAACCCCTTGTTTGATCTGTCTGTACCTAGACTTATTTGTATTTGTACTGATGTATCCCCGGGTCCTCGTGGCCCCTATTGTAATATAAAGATTTGAACTTAAATTTGTGTCTTAGAGTTGTGTTGTGATATCCTACCGTGAGTCTCTGATCTTTATCGTGCATGCTGCGTGTATGTTTAGTGTACGATTGATTTCGGGGGCACCACACTAGCAGACTATGTGCAAATCTGTCTGTTGCCCCCGCCAACTAAAACTACACATCCACAAGTAGGATGGGAAAGGAGTTGCACATCGATTACTATGTAGTTGGTTGGAACAACAGACTAAGTTGCACATATTGCTGGTAGGGTAGGTGGGCAGGGTGTGCCTAAAAAACTATCCATCCACGAGGGAGGGGTTGCACATCGACTACTAGATAGTTGACGGGGACAGTAGACTAGTTGCACATCAAAAAAGTTGGTTGTCATGGTTGCTAGGTTGCAACCTCATAGAAAGTTGGATAATGCAGCTCTAAAATTGAATTTGAAAAAAGTTGCGCCATGCAGTACTAAAGTTGCACCATGTAGTAATAAAGTTGCACCATGTAGCACCAAAGTTGGCATCAGATTTTTTTTGTTGTTGAAATGTACCCATGCGGGATCTAGTTTCAAAGATCTCATCGCGAGTATTCCAACGGTGAAAACGGATCTGAATTCCAATGCGCGGGTTGAAACATATGGCTTTTTAAAAATTTGAAAACCTGAAACAAATGCACATGATCTTGTTTTTTCCAAACCAAAGTGATTAGTGTAAATGCATTTAATGCCACAACCACATGCACTAGCAGACAAAATTTTGAGGTAAATACACTAGGGGTGTGTTTGGTAGCCCGCATTACCTCCAACCAGGCCGAGTTGGGCCAAGAAAAACATGTTTGGTGGCAAACGGGGTGGGCTGGCTCACATCGGCACGAATCTTAAAGCAGTCCAGAGCCTGGCTCGCTGGAAACCCTCAAATCGGCAGTTTCCACCGAGCCAGGCTGAGTGCGGCACAAAAGGGATGCAGCTCGCACGTGAGGGATCAAGGCAAAATCGAGTGGAGATGGCGGGAGATGAAAATCGCGCGCGGCGGGATGGCGCCAAATCTAGCCTCACCCCCCAATTTACTCGGTTACCACTAACTCTAGGACAAGCACTTTCTCTGTTCTTAGCAACGGCGGCGGCAGCGACTTAGATATGCACAACCGGCGGCGGCGGACGCGGCAGCAGGACTCTCCGGCAGGAGGAGTTGCTTCTCGCCTTCCTCTTGGCCACTGTTAGGTCGTCCCCGACTTAGCCATGCCCCCCCCTCGTCGTCGTCATCTCCGAAGCTGGTAAGCAACATGGAACCGCCCTCTCCCCTATGTTAGGTCGGTTTTTAGGCCGTTAAGCAAGGTGTAGGATCGATTTCCCCATTTCTCAACGCACCCTCGATGTCGACTAGGTAATGGACACACGGATGAAGTTGGTTGTTCAGGCTGCTGCACTAATAGCTGTGATTCAGGCATGGCTCATGTTGATCCACAAGAGAGTTGTTCGTCATGGTGATAAGCCTGTCATCCGTTATGGTCCAATGTTAATCCGGGATCAGGAGAGGATGGCGAATCTGAACTACATCTAAAACTGCAACAACACAGAGGCTCTGTGGATGCTTCGAATGAAAAGAGCACAATTTTTCAGGCTTATGAAGACCTTCAGGAGTAGGGGGCTGCTGCAAGAAAGCAACCACACCAGTGTGGAAGAGCAAGTAGCCATGTTCCTCCATGTTGTTGGTCATAACCAGTGGTTCAGGGTTATGCACAATACCTTCAGGAGATCAATGGAGACCATCTCCAGGTACTTCAGGCAAGTGTTGTATGATGTTAGGGAACTCAGAGGAGAGATGATCAGGTCACCAACCGGCCAGACTCCTAGCAAGATTCGCACTAGCCCAAGATGGTATCCATACTTCAAGGTGAGCACTGACAGTATGTAGTTCATGCCTTAATATGCTTGTATTGTTCGGCTATAGCCATAACACAATCTTGTAATGCCATTTTAGGATTGCATTGGTGCAATAGATGGTACTCATGTCACTGCCAGAGTGTCGAGGTCACAATCTGCAGCATACATGGGTAGAAAGCACTACACAAGTCAGAATGTGCTTGCTGCTGTTGACTTCGATCTGAAGTTCACATATGTGCTGGCTGGCTGGGAAGGATCAGCACATGATGCTAACATTCTCAGTGAGAGCATGAGTCGTCCTGATGGCATCAACATCCCCGATGGCAAGTTCTACCTAGGAGATGCTGCATATGCATGTCGTCCAGGTGTTCTTCCACCCTTTAGGAAAACTAGGTACCATCTGAAGGAGTTCACTGGTAGGAACTATCCTAGGACTCCACAGGAGCTGTTTAATCTCAGACACTCCAGCCTTAGAGTTACTGTTGAGAGGGCATTTGGAGCTCTGAAGAACAAGTTTAAGATCCTAGATCAGAAGCCATTCCACACTTTCCCCACCCAGGTTAAGCTTGTGCTTGCTTGTTGCATTTTGCATAACTGGATCCTGCAATGGGGTTGTGATGAACTGGTGCCTGAGGAGGAAGATGTTACGCCTGACGATGTTGTCAGCTCCGGCCATGGTGTGGAGGCATTTGACAACGAAGCCTGAAAGAACAAAAGGATGGAGTGGGCACATGAAATGTGGGATAATAGAGGTCAGACAAGGATCTGAAGAAGAAGAAGAGTAAAGAGCAGCAGCAGAAGAGAAGAAACAGCAGAAGAGAAGAAGAAGCAGCAGATGAGGAGGAGAAGAAGAAGCCGAAGAAGAAGAAACAGCAGCAGAAGAAGAAGAGGAAGAGGATGGACTTCCACCTAGTTAGCATCGATGAATTTTCCCCTATTCAGCCATATGGCTCTTAATAATTTGTACTGCCATTTGATAGTAGCTAGGATGAACTGCGATTTGTTTCCTAACTAGGACTGAAACTATGTTCAGATCATCTGCCGTTTGATAGTAGTTAGGATGAACTGTGATTTGTTTCCTAGCTAGGACTGAAACTATGTTTAGATCGTCTGTGGTAAGGTCACCACTAGTGAGAAGTGGTGACAACACCTTATGCAGTTTGCAACCAAACAGCTGCAACGCAGCCAACCAAACGGCGGGTCAATATTAGTTCCCTCATGCTGTCAGTCTAGATGCGGGCAACCAAACTATGTGCAGATGCTGGTTTTTGGGCTGTTTTACCTTAGCCGGGCCCATCAGAGAAACACATGCAATGCAGGCAAAATCGGTGCAGACAACCAAACACACCCTAGGAGTCTTATAACTTGCATGCGGCGGTCAGTTTGGTGCACAAACTTGTAAAATACGTGATTGCAGTCATCAAACTTTCGCGGCCGTGCAAATACAGTCACATTTCGCGTATGCGGGCATGTATGATGCCTGTCTGGCACACCAGCATGGCGAGGGCCCGCTGTCAGCAACTATACGCATGGTATATTTGTAGAAAAGCCCTTGGCTTTTTTTATTTACGTAGGATACCCCTCAAATAAGCCCTTGGCTTTTTTTATTTACGTAGGATACCCCTCAAATAAAAATGAAAACTAAGGGGACGTTTGGGTTTCGAACCCATGACCTGCTGCGAGTACTCGCGCGTGGACAACCACCAGACGAAAGCCGCCTCATGTATTTGTTAGAACGACTACGATTTATATAGCATGAATTCGGACCGAATATTTTTTTAAAGAAAGTCTAACCAAAAACTTGGACCCTGCCGTTTCGAACCTGTGACCTTGTACTCCATCGTGCCTAAGCTTACAACCCGTCTACGACGACGCATGCTAAACATATAAGGGATAAACATATTTTATGTTGCTATTTATCTTGTTCTGTATAAGAAATCAACTTATATTCTGGTGTTTGAGACATTTAAAAAAAGTTCATATGTTACAAAAAAAAGTATGTGACATTTTGAAAATGTTTAAACATTGTGAAAAAATATTTGTGTAATTAAAATAACATACGTAGCATTTTAGAAATGTTCACGCATTTCAAAAAAAAATCTTGATTTTTTTAAATATTTATACAGTGTACAAAAAATTTCGTGTAGTTTCAAAAACAGATTCGTACAATCCAAAAAATGGTAACACGTATTTGAAAAAAGTTTCAAAAACTTGTGTTTGAAAAAATGTTAATCATATGTTTAAAAAACTATTAAATGTGTATAAAAATCTTTTTAGATGTATATCAAAAACAGAGAATGTGTATGGAAAAAAATAGACATCAAAACATATATTTTAAAAATGTTAATCATGTATTCGGAAAATATTAAATGTGTATACAAATATTTCTTATGTATACAAAAAATGTATAATGTGTATGTAAAAGTTGACATCTAAAAGATATATTTAAAAAATATTAATCATGTATTTAAAAAATATTAAACATGTATATGAATAATGTTTCAGATGTATACAAAAATATACCTTGTGTAAAAAGTAGATAACATATATTTGACAAAAATAATAAACATCTATTTGAAATATGCTAAATGTGTATGAAAAATGTTTTCGATGTATATGAAAAATGTGCAATGTGTGTCAAAAAATGGACATGTGTATAAAAAATGTTATGTCGCGGTGAATTCCCCGCATTGTTTGCTTACATATAACAAGATAAATAACAACATAATTTGTTTTCCTTAAGGTTATCATTTGTCATCGTAGCCGGATGGTTAGCAAAGGCACGAGCGTCTATGTGGGCACAGGTGCGAACCGCCACGACCCCTTTTTTTTGTTAGACTAGCAAAAGGGCCCGTGCGTTGCAACGGGAGGAACAAATCTTGCACGCCCTAGTTTGTGTTACCAATTGAATGGCACATGTTCTGACTGAAATTTGTGTGCAGATCAAAAAGAGCAATCCGCTATAGTACCAACTTCCACTTTGCACATTTTTTCAACCTGTATAATGTAATGTAATCATGTGTCCCGAAGGAATAGCTTCAAAATCAGAAATATATTTTCTTAGAATCAAAATCAGAAATAGCTAGCACGGACCCAAAATCATCTAATCGCTAGCCTGCTCTGCTCTGCTCATCGTGACTTCATTTGTACACTTCTTGTGCCTTTTGTTCTTGCATGTCCCGTCGCAAGCGCTCACTCTACAGAATAGATGTGAGAGATACAGTAGTATCCACAAGAGAATGGATTCACCAACTGATGGTTACTCATCACAGTATGCTGTAGCTTTCCATCTTTAACCGGAGCACCAGAGTGTACGCAAGCAAGCTTTGGTTTGTAACCCATAGAAGACAAAAAAATTCGAACCTACAAAAGAGAAATTTAGTCTGTATGGGCATCATCCTTTTGCACATACTGTCAGAATGTCGTTCAAAGAAATAGCTAGCAGAGACCTGAAAGAGATACAAACATACATTTTTCTGAGTAGTACAATACATAGTCCTGGATACCACTTCTTTCTCAATTAGCATGATTACCTGGCAAGATCACAAAGTTGTGTTGCTGAAATTTCAGGACAACGTTGAAAAGAGAGGGGATTCGAGAAGAGAACTGCCAAATAAAGAGCTGAAGAAGCCCATCTCATCACCATATGCCACCTGTTGTTTGTCTTGGTGGATGAAACAAACTAATATCCTGAACAAATTTACCTTTGGCCATGGTGAAGATTATATTTGATAACCTAGTACCACGAGACAATATCATTTTGAAATAGATCAGTAATTGGTTTGAACTATAAAACAAACGTTGAGTTCCTCTGATCACCTGGAATAGGCCATGTTGATCATCATGACGGGGGCATCGGTCAAGATGCAGGCGGTGTTGCTGCAAGTACAATCTTTTCCATCTAAGGATTCAATAAGCTCACCTGGAGTAAGTAAGAATTCAAGTTGAATAAGAGCTGAGATGAAATATTGACCTAAACAACAACTGGTATGAGCAAAAGGTAGCTGTATTTGTATTTATCGTGCACAATTAATTGAGAAAAAAGAGGAGTAACAACCTTGTAGGCATGTTAGTAAAATTGACAGCAACATATGCTTAGAAGCATTCATACACAAGTTAAATAATTATGAATGGACCAATCTAATGGGAATGGACCAATCTAATGGAGTAACTTGAATTGCTAATAAGATGGTAAAGTATGCCAGATCATTCTGGTGGCATGTTGAGCCCATTATAGTGCTTGTGTAGTCATACAAAACAGTGTGATGCAATATATGTATGGAAAGGGTGTCACATAAGAACATGCAAGATCAGATGACTTAACAGGAACCTTTGGATTTATATCTAAAACATCAACCAAAGTTATCCTGGACATTCTTAATTTCCCTTGTAATTTGCTTAATAGACGTGTTTCGAGTAATATTATGAACGTCATCAAACTTATTATTGTGAAAACAAAAACATTCCAGAAGACAATGCCTACTATTTCTCAAAGGCATATCATCAGACTAACTATTAGATAAACACCAAACCATGCAAGATCTGTTCAATGAAACGAGCTATTAGTGTTCTGTAAAAAATCTGATTATAGCAGAGGAAGTGAGCACCAATATTTATCATCTACTACAGACTGTGAATCAAAATTCCAGCGCCATAAACTGCTCCTTTGGGTGCTGCCATACAACCCTAGCATCCTCTTAAAACAAGTATTTAGCCTCATTAGAAACATCATGAATTTTACTTGCGATCAAGCGAATTGATTATTCACCAGGCTGGAAGAAGTAGTGGCCGGGCGGTGACCATGGTGTAGCAATAGCGGTGGCGTCCCATGGAGGAAGCTCGGCGCAGCACTGTGGACGAGCTTGGGGCACCGATGAGATGATCTGCGATGCGGGCGACCTCCACTGGGTCTACGAGCTGAGCATCCTCGTAGAGTAAGAGTTTGACCAGAAAATTAAAATGTATTTCGATCCCTCATACGCATAACATCGAACAGGTTGTGGGCAAAAGCTCATGGAAAGGGCGCACATAATTTGGCATAACATGTATGAATTGTTAGTGAAAATAAAGAATTAAGAGAGTACTTTGGCCGTTGCAAATCCATGTAAGAGAGAGAGAGAGAGAGAGAGAGAGAGAGAGAGAGAGAGAGAGAGATCCCTATAAGCAACTAGGCCAGCAATGGTCGCTGCTTCTAGCTGCTCCTCGTCGATTCTAATCACCCTTCCTGCCTCACAACACCTGCACATGTAGCACAACAAAAACCAAAGACAAGATGACAGAGAGCAGAGAGCAGCACAACAACAGGAGGAGATGCGTTTTTCAGCCACCGCCGCCCCGAGCATTGTTAGATCGTGCCCATAGACCTCCAGGGAGATCACCAGGCGAGGGCGTATCCAATGCTTGTTGGTGCTTTTCTGCAGTGGAAGATTGGATCGATCAGTGGTTGAACCAGAATCAGGCGGCGGTGGCGTTGGTCGCCGTCGGCAGCCTGCCAGCAACCGGCTAGGGGAGCAATGGGATCTGGGGTCCGCGAGGGGAGAAGAGCGGCCTTGGCGAAGCGGCGGCGGCGGATTTGAGGAGGGCATCGAGCAGGTCGAGCGTGAGCGACGACGGCAACTCTGGAAGCATAGATATGACGCACGACACCAGGGTCAGCTCGTTCACGAAGGCCACGACCATCGCTTGTACGTCTCCACGATGATGGCCGCGGGTCGCTGGCAGTGGACGGCCACCGCTGTGGGGGCACGTGGGGCAGGGGCAGGCGCACCGGCGAGGTAGGCGGCGCTGGCGCGCGACAGGGGGGTGTGGGCCGGCGGCGCGCGGCAGGGCGGGGGGGGGGAGGTGGGCCGGCCGCCGGCGGGGCGGGGCGTGGCAGGAGGAGGCGGCGCGCTGGAGAGGGGATGGGATTGGGAGGCAGGGTCGTGCGGGCGGCTGCGTTATTTTTTTCTTCTTTTCTCTCGCCCGTACCGGTTCGGATAGACTTATTACGAGGATTGCGGGTTGAATACCCAAAACCTCAGGGGCTTTTTTACAAAAATGCCACGACGGGTGTGCGGGCAGACGCAATGCGTTCTTTATTACTATAGGAAATGTGCCCGTGCGTTACAACGGGAGAAACAATTCCTCACACGCCCCGAGCAACCCATTATATTATGTTGCCATTTCTCCTCTTTGTCACCATCGCAGATGGTGATCATATTGTCCATCTATTCACAACGAACATGATCAATCCCAAGGCGATGTGCTTGCCATCATTCTCTGGCACAACATCTGTGCGTCGCAACACAAAATTTAGGTCAAGGAACTGTTGATGCATACTCAACACCAAATTTAGAGATAATGGAGTCTGACTTGGAAGGTAAGTTTATGAATAAGTTTAGGTTCAATCCCCGCAAAATAAAAAGTTCAGGTTCAAACATTTCATCAAGCATCTCAAAGAAATGTAAATAAACTTGTACCTGAATGTTAACGAATCAAAAGAAAATATGAAACATCATTTGTATGAAAAGCGAATCAAAGAAGTCATCCTAGGAAATTTATTTTGTTAAATCTTAAAAAAATTAGTAAAATCTTAATCTAGTTTTTTTAGACCATCTAGTGTTATTGATCTCATCTCCGGTCAGCCACGATTCCCTTTACTTGTGCATGGACTTGCAAGTTACTTGCTTTTTTTTTTAGACTGGGTCCTCAGTTTAATATGCTTGTCCTTTGTTCCCTTCATCTTATTGATCTCATCTCCGGTCAGGCACGCCTCACGTGTCCTTAGTTTGATATGCATGTCCTTATTGATCTCATCTCCGGTCAGGCACGCCTCACGTGTCCTTAGTTTGATATGCATGTCCTTCATTCGCTTAGGATAAATCCAATTCCCACACGGTCAGCATGCACAACAACGTCCCTTCCTTGCATGTGAATGTCATGCTGCCCACAATCTTGAAATGCATCCTTCTTCCTTCTTTAAAGAAATACCCAAGTCCCAAGACTGCCCTCAATTCCTTCCTTTTATAAGCCTAGTGTCATGCAGTGTGCACGTCCATCCTTTCCTTCCTTTAATTTAATACCCAAGACAGCCCATGCTAGCCCTCTTGTCCGCTCTCATCGTCCCTAAAGTATATAAATAGGCAGAAATCTCTTTGAACGAACGATGTGGGACTATGGCTCAGTTGGTTACCCCCCGCCGTACGTATATTTTAATCACGTGGCATGTGGCCCAAAAAAGGCCTAGCAGTGGTACGCTCAGCGGTGCAGTTTTTGAAGCCCAATAGTGCCTGCAATAATTTAATGTTGAGTAGGCATAGTGGTGCAGCAACGTGGGCTGATTTTTCTAAATAAAAAAGAAGCAACGTGGGCTGGTACGGTCTGAGGAGCGTGCGTGCGGACGTACCTGGTGAGGCGCGCATGCCTGCGACCGTACGAAAAATTTAGCGTGCGTGCGGACGACGGACGAAGAAACGTACGAAAATTTTAGGGTAAGAAACGCTCCGTGCTTTATTATTAGGTAGAGATTATTATTATTATTATTATTATTATTATATAAAGATAAAGATTTCGTCTTTAAATATATTGTTTCCGTCCGTATTGATTACTATATAAATTGTAGTCGCGCTATATTACACATGACGCATTGTTTGTCTGGCGGTTCTCCACGCGAGAGTACTCCCAGTACTTTTTGTGTTCGAAACCCACCTGTCACCTTATTTTTCCTTTTTATTTGAGGGGTTTCCTACGCAAATGAAAAATTGCCGACGGCTTTTCTGCAGATCTACCATGTGCGAACGTTTACAGTGGCTGAAAGCGGGCCCTGGCCACGCTGGCATGCCATGCAGGCAGCGTATACGCCCGCGTACGCGAAATGTGACCGTATTTACACGCCCGCGCAAGTTTGATGACTGCAATCACGTATTTTACAAGTTTTTATGCCAAATTTTACGTAGTGAATCAATATGAATGTAACTATTTATATTACAAATATAATTTATTTATGAAACGATCGTAAGATTACCTCGGGTGAAGAATAACTTATTCTCACCCTGGGTGATGAATAGTATTACTATATATATATATGCCCACGAGGCTCAAGCAATACAACCACAATTTCACCAATCTTCCTCTCTATTCTTCTACAGAAAGAAAACAAATGATGGCAGGGAGGGCCTTTTTGGCTCTTGAGTGCATATGTTTTCTGATGAATAGTAAATTCAAAATAAATAACAAATAAAATTTAAAAATTCTGATTAAGGTGAATAGATCGGAAGTTTCCGCGCAAAAAAAAGTGCTACTACGCCATCTTCCTTAATTAGCCGTTGCTTTTTTACCATACTCCTCCTACGTTCAACGATGTTGCATTCCATTAATTTATTTGTTTCGCGTGAAGAAAAGAAGATCATCCGGTGAACCTGGGTGGGAGATAGCCCCGGCATGGATTTCATCAAACTCCAAGTGATCGAAGCTATCACAAACAACTTTGCAGAGGATCAGAAAGTTGCCAACGGTGGGTATGGAGATGTTGACAGGGTAAGATGGACTAATCATTCTACTTCCTATCTATACTTCTCACATTACTAGTCAAGATCTGTGCCGTGACAAGTGATTGATTTTGTCAGGCAACCCATGAAGGGCAAGAGATCGCCGTGAAGAAACTTCATCAATTGCAGGGGCTCGATGATAAGAAATTGCACAGTGAGTTCCGTAACCTTCGTGAGGTATGCCACCAAAATGTTGTGCGGCTAATTGGCTAATGCTACGAGTCTCATCATAAGTACATGAAGCACAAGGATGAACTCGTCTTCGCTAAGGAGATGGAGCGAGTGCTTTGCTTTGAATATATGCACGGCGGAAGCCTCGAGAAACACATTGAAGGTAACCTATACTAGGGTGGATCTAAGTACTCTTTTGAAACCCCTAAAAAAGTACTCTTTTGAACTCTTTTGTAGTTGTTTCATCTTGATATGACTCAAATAATCAATGGAAGTTCTCCTTAATTGGCTACATCTATAGTTTGCCCATCAAGATGAATGATTCAGTACCTTATTTTATATGTATTTTTTCCTTCCAAATGCAGATGAATCTTGCGGGTTTGAGTGGCCCACATGTTACAAGATTATCAAAGGGGCTTGTGAGGGAGTAGATCACCTTCACAGCTCGCAGGGAAAACCTATTTTCCATCTGGATTTAAAGCCTGGTGATATTTTGCTGGATGAAAGTATGACGCCCAAAATTGGAGATCTTGTTTTGTCAAGACTCGTTGCTTCAACAAAAACGCGACAAGCAGAGATGCACGACGGAACACTGTAAATTGATGGATCATCATACTCTGAGCCGTTAATTTTTATGGACCAATGATTATAAGATATATGTACTCAACTATAAATAACAATTGAATAATTACAACGTGGTGAAGTGCGCCGGGGGGGGGGGGGGTGGCATTTGCCCCCTGTCCATGTTGATTTTATGTTCTGCAAATCATTTTTTTTTTGTAATTTATTTAAGTATGTACATATATTGGGTCCTTATTTTACGATCATTCGCACTAATTGAAGCCTTGTTTTCCTTGCAGAGAAGTTGTGACACCAACATTTTGTCGGTGGATCCAATGCTGGAGCTGCGGTTTGTCTTCAAGTTGAAGAAGAACTCGTTGTGCTGCCTGCAGCTGACCAACAAGACAGACGGTTTCATTGCATTCAATGTAAAGATCAATGAGGAAAAGTACGTGTGTGGCCAAGCCAAGGGACCATGCCGCCGTGCTCCTAGCGTTATGTCATCGCGATGCTGCAAAAGCAGGAGGCAGCGCCGCCCAACATTTGGTGCCACGACATGCTCTTCGTGCATAGCACCGGCGTCACCCAAGACTTGGCATCACAAGATGGTGAGATTGATTATCAAGAATTTTTCGAGAAGGCCATGGCGGATAAGGTGGTTGATGTCATGAAGCTTCCGATCGTTTATGTTACACTGGACCAATAGTCTCATCCACCAAGAACTCTTTGAGGTTGTTAAAATCCAAAAGAAAAAATCTTGAGTTGTTGTTTGCGAAAGGGTGTTCTTTTTGTGTTCTATTTAATTGTTTCTTATTCGGTTATGCAGTCTTTAGTTAGCTGCTACAAACATTGTCCTCTCTAAGTGCTGATTACTGTCTATGGAAAGTATGGAAGACGTAATCCGAACAAGCAGCTAACGCAAAGGTCCTTCACTTAGGAAGGCTTGAGTATGTGTTACAAGAGATGGTCAATTTGAATGCCTATAGAACAGGTCCATAATATTGAAGATAGCAGTAATCGTGACTTAATTCAAAAAAGGGCAACATTCAGTTATCTTAATAGTTAGTTTGAATCTAAGAAAAGGTATCTCCATCCGTAGGATGAGCAACATTCAGAGAACCAAAAAGTTATCCAGGTTTTCCCACAATCATCATGCTATTTAACATTGGTATAATGAGCAAGAAATAAGGAATGAAAGAATATGAAACAGCAACAAAACTCAGTGAATGACTCTTAGCTTGGTATAGGCCAACCTCAATGGATGCCCACATATATTAATGCGAAGTCTTTACTCTGTACCCCTTCGAATTTTTCAACATTTATAAAGCAGAAAGTGTCTATGTAGATATGCGGCAATCCTCAGGCGATAACGATAACGATTTCTGTACTACTATTGTCTGTTATATGAAAGAGTACTAAAGAGCTAAAGAGCACAGGTCACTGACAAGTATGCAAGTTAGTCATTAAGAGACTAATTAAAGAGAATATCTGGGGAGGATATATTGATTCTTTCTTGCCTCAAAAGTAGATACATGGCACGCTTACTTCATGGACGCTTAATTAGATCCTTGTCCTTCCTTAATAAGATTGGACTTATTAGAAATTTAAATAGGAAAATATGATTCGACTCCTTATAAATGAAAAATTGGCTGGAAATATGCTCCCATCCGTCGCACCTGGCAGGCGTGCGACGGGTGGGAGCTGAACCTGGCAGCGGTGCGATTGCTTCGAGCGGGCGGAGGAGATCGCGCTGGCCGGCCGGCGAGCAGAGCAGCCGGCGTCTTCATCTTTGCCCGCCATTCGTCTCCTCGTCACCGCCACCGTCTGCTATCGGACTCATCAGGGGAAGACCACAGTAGTAGGAGTAGAGGAAGAGGAATGGTTTTATTCTTTGAGAGAGAGAGAAAGAAAGAGGAATGGGTGGGTGGGGTTGGTCGATGGTGGGCCAGCCTAATTTGTTGCCGGGCCGAATAGATAGATATGGGCCTTCCCGTTGTGGTCGGTACCATGTTTAAATAAAATAGTTGCCCCTAAAAAAAAATAGTTGGACACCCCAATCCCTATTTGGCGTTTCAGGCGCAGTTTTACGTTGTTCCCGTAACGTGGCGCACACCCCCCTCTGTCCTGGGCTCGGCACATTTACATTTATTTTCGAACCTTCACGTGTCCACCACGCACTCCACCATGAGTCCTCCTAGTCAGCACTCATTGTGTGTGGGCCGGCCAAAACAACGCGAGCAGCTCGTTCGCTCGGTTAACCGCCCCCCCCCCCCCCCCCCCCCCCCCCCCCCCCCCTCTCGCTTGGTTGACTGGTAATTAGCTTTTTGTGTCGTTGTTTGGCTGGATGTAATTAGCTTGTAATGTCCTAGCTGCTTTTGGGCGCTATCTTGGACTATTTAGGATAGTTTTTGTCTAAGTGCTAACAGGTTTTCATCTCGCGGCTTGCATGCCGATTGTGGGCACAAGTGGTGGGTTTTCTGTAAGTGCTGGACTCGCTTATCTCCTTTACAGCCTCCTTTATCTCTGTCCGGAACTGATTGTATTTCCTCTATGTGGTTTGTCGGCCCACTAACGCGCTTTGGAGAAATGCTCCGGTTCATCGGCTCAGTAACACGCTTCGGAGAAATGAAATAAAATAAAATTTGCTAAGAGTAAGGATCGAACACACAACCTAACAAAAATGATGGTAGTCCTCACCTGGAAATGGGTTAATGCCCGATTCAAAAAAAAAGATGAACTTGCAAAATAAAGTACCCTGGCGGGCTGGCAAGAGCCAATGGAAATGGCACTGCCACGTACTCAGCAAAGGGTGACCAAAGGGAGAGCACCAGGAGTCCAGGACGTGCCACGTGGCAAAGCTTCGCTGCCCTTTGAAAGAAACCTGGCAAAGGTCGACCAACAGGAGGGCCTCTTGACAAATACTCTCTCTCTTACTTTTTATAAGACGTTTTTAGAGTCCATGACCGTGTCAAAAAAACATCTTATATTAAGTTACAGAGGGAGTACTAGATGCGAGCAAAGTTGTTGGGCCTCTCTCGTTCGTTCACGTCAGGTAAGGGCATCTCCAACGCTTCCGTCCGCGGACAGGGGGACCAGTCCGCAGACACTGATGCCGGAGGCGGCCATCCAACGCTCCCCACATACATTTCAACCACTCTTTGAACTAACCGGACGAAATTCGTGCAAACACGGCGGATTTCATATAAACCGGACGAAATTTATTACATTTCAAATATTTTTTAACTAAAAACTATACCGGACTAAGGTAAAACTACTCTCCGGCCGGCGCCGGCGGATATCCATTCCCACGACACGGATACCCTTGACTAGTCTACGGCCGGCCGCGGCGGATCTCCATTGTCTTCCCCATGTCCGGCAGCCCGCTCATCAGACTGCCGTGAGCCCCGGAGGTATATGCTTCAGCGCAAAGGGCGGCTCGCTTCCCCATCTTCGGCAACGCCGCTCATCGGAGTGGAACCGCCCGGATGTGCTTCAGCCGGAGGGGAAGGGGACGACGGTGGCCTGCGACCAGGTAAGACACCGGTTGTTTACGCCGGCGTCGCCTCGGCGGTGGCCTTCATGGGACCAAAGCGGCGGCGGCCTCCCATGTTCTACTTCTCCTCGATGATGGCGGCTGGCGCGGACGCGCTGGCCACCGTTTCGTCGATCTCCGCGAAACCGGCTTCTTTCTCCGCCGGCAGGGCGCGGTTACGCGTTCGTTGACGACGGATGGCGCGGTCACTGGCACGTGAGGAGTGGTACGACATGGCATCGTCCACGGCTGTTGGGAAACGTATTAGAAAACAAAAAAATTCGTCCTACGATCAAACCAGGAACACTATGAAGATGCATTAACGGTTTAGATCGGATCGTTACCAACTCCGAGTTGCGGCGGAAGAAGAGTCGATGTAGATCATACTTGAAGTCCCTCGAACCGTTCACGAACGATCCCTCGAACGGAAGACCGAAAGCATGGCCACTCCACAGTTTGCAAGCGTATAGTCTTCACGATCCGGCCCCGCTTCGCCTTCCAGAGCTAATCGATGCCGGAGAATTAGAAGGAGAAGATTCGAACTACACTGGGCTTCTAATTATGAGGACTAGAGAGGAATAGATCTAGCTCTAATTGGATCAACTAGAATTAGAACTAGAGAACTAGAGGAGGCTCTAAAACTTGTGTGTCCCAAGGGGCCAAATCCTCAAGTATATATAGGTTGGAGGAGAGGGAGGAGTGCCACAAGGGGAAAGGAAACCTCCCCTCCTTGGCCGGCCAAGAGGAGAGGGAGTTCCCCTTCAATTCGGCATCCCTAGCTTGTCCAACAAGCTAGGGGGGCGCCCCAAGTGTTATTGGGCCCTAGGGCCCAATAACTCACCACCGCTTGGCCTTTTTCTTATTTCTTTGGCCCGTTGATATTTAATTAATTATAAAAGCCTCCTAATCATTATTAGAGCCTTTTATTATTAATTTAACATCTCCAAAAATATTTTTCACCTATATATCAATTCCCGGTATTACCCGGTAAACTCCGAAACTCTTCCGGTAACTCCGAAACGCTTCCGGTTCCTCTCGAAACTATTTCTAATATTAATGAAACTATTTCATAAATATTTTCTCATAACTCTTGCTCCACTAACACTCAACAGATCGTGATTCCCTTAAGCGTGTGACCCTGTAGGTTCAGTAAAACATATACATGAACAAAACCCCTTTCGTTCAATGACCAATAGCGGAACCGTGGACATCCATATTGATCCCTCTGAATACACGAATGACATTCGAGTGAACCTTTGGTTATCATGTGCTATTCCCTTTGCTTCGCGATACTTTACAAAACCCGAGGTGAGATATATCGGTATCCTCTTGAGTCATTCTCATGCTCACTATACCGGTCTCCTCGTTACCGGTTTCGTTCTTATTTCTTGTTGACATGTTCCGGCATCCCTGTGACGTAGTCACCTGTGTCTGGCCAGATGATGATGGATGCCGTCACACCGAGAGGGCCCTAAGAATATCTCTCCATCGTCGGAGGAGCAAATCCCACTCTTGAGCTATCTAGCCCCTAGTCAAACTTTCCGATGAACCTGTAAGTTGTCGTTATGATCACCATGTTACAGATGACGTTTGAGCAACCCCAAAGTCCATCATACGGTAAGAAGTGACTACGATACTCTATTGGTCTAAGGAACTAAATCATACATTAACTCTCCGTGTTATAACGATTGACTTGTGACGATTGTATCTCAAAGTATAACAAACAAGTTGGGTCAATTCAATATGATCGTTCTTCCAACGTCATACTCTCAAAGTTGTTTTGGGACTATCGTTACACTTAACGATATCCCAAGATCCGGAAAACATGATCACAAACAATACTTGAGCTCAGTGGTGGAGACAGGACCCAGGCCGGGGGGGGGGCAGGCTAGATCCATCTACATACATAGAAACATACTCTAGGTAGTTACATATCACCCTCTTGTAATCCCTCGCACGAGGCAATCCACCATGAATATGAATCAGAAGCAAGATGTAGGGTATTACCTCTCCCTGAGTGCCCAAACCTAGGTAAACTCCTCCTTGTGTGAACTCTGATCTGGTACTTCCGGCCGCGTATGCCACCCAACCGAGGGTACTGATGGTTTCACGTACCGCCATCCATCGCCTTCATAAACTTCACCATTGTCTCCATAGCCATCTCCACCCTCTCTACAGTGGCCCACTTGCCCATAAACCTCTGTAATTCCCTACTTGAACATGGTGTTTGATGCTATAAATTATTTACCAATGATTTGTTGCATTGCTTTTATGTCTGAGTAGATCTTTTAGTCCTGCGGTTAATTGGTGATCTATTATGATTGATATGAGTTGTGTGTTATGATATGTGGTTGTCCTTTGGTGCCCGATGTATGAGTGCAAGGTTATGTTGGACCACACTTTAGGGTTAGTAGTATGTTGAGATGAATAAGCAAGGGTGGTCGGCGTGACATATATTACCGAACTTGCATATAGGAGTTGATGCATATGGGATAAAGAGGATCCATATCTTAATGCTATGGTTGGGTTTTACCTTAATGAATCTTGCTATGGTTCCAATCATAAGTACATGTAATTAGTGGATTTTGTAGCATGTTAGCATAGGCCTCTCTCACATATAAAACTGCAATAGATGATTACCGGCCTAACATCTTAGCCAATTTCCTAGGGACAATTCCTCACTTCCTACCACTGCTACTCCACACTCGCTATCCTTTACTTTATTGTACCTTTACATTGCAGCAACTAAGCTTTATTTTCAAGTTCTTTATTTGCTTGCAAGCTATCTCTTTTTATACTAGCAAAGTAGTTTTATTTATTGTTTCTAGGTAAAGCAAATGTTTGGTGTGCGTAGGGTTGTACCATTGGCAAATAGAACCTGAGAGAATATGAATCCTACCTTTAGCTTCCTTTGGTTCGACACTCCATACTTATCACCTCCACTTTGGAAAGTGCTACAATAACTCCCTGTACTTGGGGATTATCAGCTATGCTTACGCAAGTCGGATCACACGAGGGGCCCAGAGTATATCTTTCCAGACCGGATGGGCAAATTCCTTTCTACTCAACCATGTCTCGCGGCATGGGTCTGTACCAGCCTGAAACCGACCTTTATAACCACCTAGTTACGGATCAGCGTTTGATAAGCCATAAGCAGGTCGTTCACCATCCCAAGTCCATGCACCAACCTCAGGTCTAGGACACAAAACGCATGTCGTACTAGAGACTAATAAGTGGCATGTCGATGTGTCTCATGGTTGGGTTTGTTTGAACTGAATTTATCCGAGCCCGGTTCCGGCTACCCAGAGCCAACCTCGGATCTCATCAGGTCCATACTATCCGGTTAGCATCCAATGCTACATGGCCAGTGAGATCGAGCCATCTACCGGGTTGCATGCCGGTCTAGTCGGATGTGAGCTCGGTCACGTCCTCTTGCCGACCAGGGATGTTTTAGAATGTATCATACAATGTACGATCTCACGGGCAAGTCATGTATTTGCCAACATGCATCATTGATATCATCCAAGGCCTATAATGGTAGGTTTCATGAATATACTGGAAAAATCATCATACATGATTGCCTCTAGGGCATATCTCCAACATTCTCTTGTCACGGTGTTTCTAGCATTGTGGGCTCCACACTAGGTAAGACAAGTTACACTAGGTCAAGTTCCATACCACACTAGAGAAATGTGGTCGAGGAGGGTAAGGCAACGTAGCAAGATACACTGAAAGCTTGGTCCTTAATCAACCTAGGCGTGAAACTACCATCAGGTCATCTCATCATAAACAAAACCAACAACATCATCCACATGAACAATACTAACATCATCCTCGTCAAGCTATCCTTTGCCGTCCAACTCTAGTTCATAGAACCACGATTCCATTTGACCCTTCTTACTCTTAAAATTTCATTTTAGAAGCATTCTTGGGCAGTAAGGTCACCCAAGATTTTTACCAAAGCATCCACAAGTTTTAATCAAATGATCTACAAGTCTCTGTTATATTTATCATAAGGATTAAGGAAGAAACTACTTCATTTGACCTATACATAAAAATTGGTAAAGAGCAGAGAGCATACATCCTAAGCTAGCAAGGAATTGTAATAGGATTTTTTTATTTTCTACCAATAATGTATTAGTAGATGATTACGCGGAGCATATGTGGTGGTGTTGCAACACCTGTCTGTGGTTCAGTCTTATGTTACAATGCACAAGACCAAGCTAAAAAGACGAGAACCCAAGAAGAGGAGCAGCTTGGCTGCTAAAAAATCATGCAATGTTTTATCAAGTGGCTTAGAAAACAAACTAACCAAACGAAAATAAAGGCTAAGAGAAAACAAAGTTGTACTACCAAGCAATTGTGGTGTAAGTGCATCTCCAATACCGTCCATCAAACCGCCCGTAAATGTTCGGACCGCATCATCCGAACACTCTGAGCCTTACAACGCCGTCCATCAAGCGTTCGCGGACCGGTCCGCACGTCTGAATTTCGCCAAATTGGAAACAAAGTTGGTGGAGGTTTGGGGAAATCCGGACAGCCGCTCCGACACACCCGGCCCACACAAAACACCATCCCGGAGCCCTTTTCCCTAACTCTGTCCCTTCCCTTGCTCTGTATCCACACCCACCAAGAACGATGCCACCTTTACACTACTCCGGTCGCCGCCTAGTTCTTGCCAGACCATCGCTGCTCCACCCAGGCACCTTGTACTATGCCATCATTGCACCCCCTGATTCGTCCGTAGCTCGGGTATCGTCTGCACCTTCCGACGCCGTTCATGGCGGACAACATGCCCGGCAAATGTTCTGCCAAATGTCATTGAGGATTTTTTTTCACTTTTTCCTTGTTTAACATCAAGTAAGCACGATGGCAGGATACTCGGTGACGGTGTCCTAGGTTGGGGGTCACTCACCATGTCGTCTCCCGGCCAGTGGGCCGGGCCGAGAACCCCCATGTTGGTTCACTAGTAGGCCACGCTAAGGCGGCCCATGCATGGCGCATAAAAGAAAGGCTCCCAAAGACTTGTTGTGTACTCCATATTTAGAAGTCGTCTATAACTCTGTCTCTTGATATGTACCAACTAAGATGTAACCCTAGGCCCCTCGGTACCTATATAAATCGAGGGGTAGGGCATGTAGAGGACACACAACAATCTTGAGGTAGATCATATGTACTCTGTATTCCACTCAAAAGCAATAAAACACAAAGCATGACATAGGGTTTTATCTCTTTGAGAGAGCCCGAACCTGGGTAAAACTCGTGTCCTTGTTGCCATCGTCTCAAGACCCTCAGTTCGGGACCCTCTACCCGAGATCTGCTGGATTTGACTCCATCATTGGTGGCCTATACAGGTCCCACTGGGAAGTCGCAGCGAGTCGATAGGGATCAAGATTGACGAGCAGATCGGCACCGGCATGACCTTCCTACCCTGCCAGATCTTCATTTTTGGCAGATCGCCCTCTTCGCCGACTCGACTGGCCACCTTGGCCAGGTCGAGACCTTTTCGCCAGGCCAGATCGTTAGATTCGGCAACTTGGAGTACACCGCGGACTCACGCAGAGAGCTGGTCTTCACGAGCTGGGTGTCAGACCAGATCAAATATCAGAGTGAAGCATTCGCCTCCGTCCCGATAACAGATCTGACTCCAGACGAGTGCGAGAATCAATCATCGGGCCCGACCTCAGTTCAGGAACCGATGACGCTCCCTGAGAACCTGGCAATGGACCAGGCCACAGACGGGAAACCGAGGCCCGTGTTGGACCAGATCTCGGAAAAGATCCCCTTGGTCCCGACGCTAGATCGGGCCAAGGAAGAATGCGAGAAGGCCCTCCTAAATGAGATGCCAGATTGGATTCAGAAGCTCATGATATCAGATGACCAGGCCTCGGTGTATGACCGGATTTGGGAATCACCTGGGAAAGTCAGATTTTTTGACCCACCCACCATCCATTTAGTCGCCAACGTTGAAGACCTAACCGACGTCCTTGCAAGTGCCTCTGAGGAGGTCGACGACATGGATGACGAGATCGGCAAGTCTTCAGGCAATCCTCCTACAGTCGCCACTCCCATGGGTAAGTGGAAGGCAACCTCCACCAATGACATCTACCTGGTAGACACCCCCAACGGCGGTGGAGGGGGCGGAGGAAGCAATGGCCCCAACGGTAGAGGTGGCAATGGTAATAACGGCAGGGACAACAACAATGGCGATAATGCCAATCCCGATGATGACGGTGATGAGCCTCATAGCAGTCTTAGTCCAGAAGACCAAGACATCTTAAACGAATCACTCGGCAGCCCCAATCATGATGCGTTGAGAGTGAGGCTGCTCGGCACAGCAAACAAGATAACCAATGAAAAACGTTGGCTTCACTAGGAGCAAGATTACTTGGAAGAGTGGTGGAACAAACTGTACCAGGCCAAAGAGGTGCTCAAGACCAAGATGAGGCAGGCAAAGAACAACAAAGCGCCACCTAGCTACTGCAGAAACCTGCTCGAAGACAAGACTGCCGCTGCCGATGACAGCGCAATATCCAGGAACCCGTGCGCCAAAGACCTCGGCCATGCCGAGGACCAGCCCCCTCGCCAAGACACACGTCGAAACGGCACCGGTCCGTGCTACTTGTGAGATGCGTTGGGATTTTCCCTGAAGAAGAAGGGAGATGCAGTACAGTAGCGGATAAGTATTTCCCTCAGTGAGAACCAGTAGGAGATTCACGCAAACAACCGTCAACAACACCTACACACAACAAGAGCAAATACTTGCACCCAACGCGGGCAAGAGGGTTGCCAATCCCCTTGAACTGGTCAAATCTGATAGTTGTAGATAGATAAATTGCAAAGTAAAATAAAAGTAAATAAATTGCACCAAGGTATTTTTGGTTTTTGTAATATGGTTAAAGTAGACCCGGGGGCCATAGTTTTCACTAGAGGCATCTCTCTCATAAGCATGGCATACGGTGGGTAAACAAATTACTGTTGGGCAATTGATAGAAAAGCACATAGTTATGACGGTATTCATGGCATGATCATGTATATAGGCATTACGTCCGTGACAAATAGACCGACATGATTCTGCATCTACTACTATTACTCCACCAATCGACTGATATCCAGCATGCATCTATGGTATTAAGTTCATGACAAACAGAGTAACTCTTTAAGCAAGATGACATAATGTAGACAGAATAAAACCAATCAATATGATTGAACCCCATCATTTTACCCTTAGTAGCAACAATACAAATACGTGCCTCGCTACCCCTTCTGTCACTGGGTGAGGACACCGCAAGATTAAACCTACTACTATGCACCACTTCCACTGAAGATGTACTCATCAACTTGGCCAAAGAAAACGCATAGATCGGAAAGCATTACATAGCTATAACAATCATACATAATAGAATTCAGAATTGACTCAATTACTTTCAATGAATAATCTGATCATAAACCCACAATTCATCGGATCCCAACAAATGCACTGCACAAAAGAATTACATCGGATAGAACTCCGAGGAGAACATTGTATTGAAGATCATAACGAGAGAGAGAGCCATCTAGCTAATCACTATGGACCCATAGGTCCTGTAGGAACTACTCACACATCATCGGAAGGGCAGCAAGGTTGATAAAGAGGCCCTCCGTGATCGATTCCCCCTCCGGCAGATTACCGGTGGAGGCATCCAGATGGGATTGGGGAAGAATAGAGGCTTGCGGCAGCGAAAGAATTGTTTCGGGTCTCCTTCTGGTGGTTTTGGGATTTATGGGAATTTATAGAAGTGGAATTAGGTCAAGAAGACCTATGAGGGCCCCACAAGCTCAGGTGGCGCCCCCCTTGGGGGCGCACCGTCTGAGCTTGTCGCTCTCTCGTCTGGCTTCTGGACTCCTCCCGATGCTCCTAGGGTCCCTTCTTGTCCAGAAAAAATCACCGTAAAGTTTCATCGTGTTTGGACTTCGTTTGGTATAGTTTTTCCCTAAAACAATAAAATAGGCAAAAACAAGAATTGGCACTGGGCTCTCTGGTAATAGGTTAGTTTCCAAAAATGATATAAAATTGCATAAAATGTATGCAGGATTGATAAAATAATAGCATGAAACAATCAAAAATTATAGATACGTCAGAGACGTATCAGTCCGCGTACTGCAGAGGTGCTGGAACACCGACGAGGCCGCTTTGCAGCAGTTGGCAACGAAGGAAGGCCAAGGCCAAGCGCGGGTTCTCGCACCATGGACTGGAGTCAACCTCCACCTGAGGACCAAGCTCCTCGGACCATCTATCATACCAAGCGCCGTCCGCATGCGCCCGCCGGGGAGGCTGGACACCTTGCATGGATGGCAAAATATGGAGACAGGCGCGCCTACTCAAAATACGGTGACGCCAGGCCGTTCGATGCCAGCCAAGCCATCACAGAAACCCGAGGAGCCACACATCCACAGTGCTTCTTGGATCGGGTGATGGCTCGCCAATGTTCGACGGGCTTTAAGCTCGTCAATATCGAGAAGTACGATGGCTCGACCGACCCGTTAATTTGGGTCGAAGATTACATCCTCGCAATCCATGTGGCAAACGGCGATGACTTACACGCCATAAAGTACCTACCGTTCAAATTCAAAGGATCAGCTCGGCATTGGCTGCACACATTGCTGCCAGGCTCAATCGATTCATGGGGTGTCCTCGAAGCCGAGTTCATGGTGAACTTACAGGGGACTTACGTCAAACCCCCGAATGCTCACGACCTGGCTCTTGTAGTGCAGAAGTCGGGTGAACCGGTACAAAAATTCTGGATTCATTTTCTCAAAAAGAAAAATGAGATCGTCGATTGCAGTGATGCTGAAGCCCTAGCGGCATTTCGAACAAACATTAGCGATAAGTGAATCTCCTGAGACTTCGGCCACTACAAGCCAAAAACCATGGCCGAGCTAACGGTCATGATGACCAAATTCTGTGCCGGATAGGACAACTAGCCCACCAAAAAGCGGGGCTGAAATGGAGACCCCGGCACATCCGAGGTGCATGACGAAAACGGGAAACTGCGACGCCACCGTAGGAACAAATGCCGCAACAGAAGCGACAGCAACGCCGAGGACAGTGAAGTTAACACCGGATTTAGGAACCAGCGTGGAGGCGGCGGGGCAAAAAAGAAGCCCTTCCAAGGAAGAAGGGGTGGTGAATCTCAGCTTGACAAAATTCTGGATCAACTGTGCGCCATTCACCCTGGCACAGCAGAAAAGCCCGCCACCCATACAAATCGCAATAGCTGGGTCATTAAGTGGGCCACGAAGGTGGCAGGTGGCAACAATGGTCGAAACCAACCCCATAATGACGATAACGGGGATGGGCAGCAGCCTGGACCAGGCAATGCTAGTCAAAAACAATTCCCTCCAGAGGTAAAGGACGTCAACATGATTTATGCGTCCCATGTCACCAAAAAGGAGCGGAAGCACGCGCTCCATGAATTATATTCCATCGAGCCTGCAGAACCAAAATACAATCCATGGTCTGAAATTCTGATCACATTTGATCGCCGGGATCACCCGATCAGTGTTCGCCACGGTGGAACCGCCGCACTAGTCCTCGGCCCAATTGTTGATGGATTCCATCTGACCAGGGTCCTTATAGATGGTGGCAGCAGCCTCAACCTGATATACACCGACACACTAAAGAAGATGCAGTTTGACTCATTTCGTATCCAGACTAGTAAGACCAAGTTCAAGGGGATCATTCCCGGCATGGAGGCCCAGTGCACGGGCAGAGTAACACTGAATGTAGTGTTCATCACCCCCGACAACTACTGCATCGAGGCTTTGAGCTTCGACGTGGTGTCATTTCAAAGTGGCTATCATGTGCTGTTAGGACGCACTGCCTTCGCACAGTTCCACGTCGTCCCTCATTACACCTATATGATGCTAAAGATGCCAGGCCCCAAGGGCATCATCGTGATCCACGGCAATGCCGAGCGATCGCTTCAGACCAAGGAGCAGACGGCCGCCTTCACGGTCGAGGCTCAGGTAGCCGAAGAACAGTCCGGGGCCAAGGCGAGACACAATGACACTACCCTCGCAAAATGTACCAAGTCAACTTTTGGCAACTCCATCGGACAGTCTGGCACTGGCCTTGCTCGTCCCGAGGACCACTCCGCCATGACCTCAGCAGGCCCTGACCTCGACCCTAAATAGGGAAGCGTGCTCCGCGAACGCCACCATGTTTATGAGGATCTCCCTTCTGGGCGCCTAGCCGGTATACCAGAAACCTCATGGGGGTCAGTGGAGCACTCCTTCATTATCGCCCTCGGCCTAAGAGCAGAGGAGCAGGCATCATGTCACACCTTAGAACCCAAGCGTCAGGCTTCGGGAATAGAACTACTCAAGCTATTACTGAAAACAAATATCTTTATTGTTTCTTTTGTTCTAGGGAAAATTTTGTTTTTGCCACTCTAGATTTTGCCAATTTTCCTTATGCCACTCTAGATTTTGACATTTCACTTTTGCCACTCTTAGTTTTTGACAATTATCACAATTGCCATTCCCGTGGCAAAAGCAAAATTTCCAGAGTGGCAATTGTGATACATTTCAAAAGCTAAGAGTGGCAAAAATGAAATAAAATTATTTTGCTTTTGCCACGGAATGGCAATTGTGATAATTGTCAAAACCTAAGAGTGGCAAAAGTGAAATGTCAAAATCTAGAATGGCATAAGGAAAATTGGCAAAATCTAGAGTGGCAAAAACAAAATTTTCCCTTTGTTCTACCCGAGGTAACATAGATCCGGATAGGGTGTCAAGCCTAGTCCCGGTACAAAGCGAGTACAACTCCTAGTGCCCCCACGTCAAAGGCGTAATCAACACATGCCTGAAGGGATCGATTCCCCCATGACGCATTGGGCAAGTACCCAATGGAACGTCTGGGCATTATCTTATCAGCTTTCCGGAGGCGTGCTCCGGACATTACCGACTCAATACTAAGGAGCCCGGCTGGGGGCTAGACTCCCCCACCATTTCCCATGGTTGATCTTGCTTCCTCGGTATTCCCTTCGGGCTACAGAACGCGGCAGCTACCTATCAACTGCACATCGAGTCGTTGTGCGCAAGTACTCCTCGGATGGACTAGGAGCTGGTGGCACAAAGAAGACGCCATGGGAGGTCGGATGGGTGATGCTCCTCGGTTGGACGAGGATCCAGCATTGGAGAAGATAGCAATACAGGAGCATTCGGACGACCCAACGACGCTGGACGAAGAGCTGAAGCACAACCTCCTAGACATCACTATGCTACATCGCTCTCATACCTAGTCTTGTTTTTACTTTTTCTTAGTTTAAATTATTGTTTTAGCTCGATCAGTAGTTTACTTTTTTGTACGGATTAAATAAAGGTAGCTGCCCCAAATCCGGGGTCTCTTATATAAGCTTCTTTTTTGCCCTTTGTTTGATTCGATTTCGCTGACTCCGGCTTGACAATTTACTTGCACCAGTCATGTTCTTAGTAAAAAGCGCTGACATGTACCTCAGGAGGTATCCGGGGACTAGCACAGCCCAAACACCAATACGGCACCGCTCCGAGGAAGATGTAGATCCCTTCCCGAATGTTTTTTGACATAATATGCATTTAATTCGACTTGTGTCTTTGGTTAAGCTAGGTTGCCTTGCTCCTAAGTTTGCCTCTTACGTCTCCGCATGTTCGGCTAAGGGTGTCACGGGAGTAACTGATACGTCTCCAACGTATCTATAATTTTTGATTGTTTCCTGCTATTATATTATCAATCTTAGATACTTTATATGCAATTTTATATCATTTTTGGGAACTAACCTATTAACTCAGTGCCCAGTGACAATTCCTGTTTTTTGCCTGTTTTTGGCTTTTCAAAAAATTAGTACCAAACGAAGTCCAAACATGATGAAACTTTACGAGGGTTATTTTTGGACCAGAAGAGACCCTAGAAGGTTCGGGAGGAGACCAGAAGCCTTACGGGAGAGCCACGGGCTCACAGGGCGCGCCCCCTGAGCTCGTGACTCCCACGCAACCTCTTCTGACCTAATTCCACTTCTATATATTCCCAAATATCCCCAAACCAACAGAACGCAAGAAGAAAAAACCTTTCCACTGCCGCAAGTCTCTATTCTTTCAAGATCCCATCTGGAGGCCTTTTCCGGTAATTTGCCGGAGGGGGAATCAATCATGGAGGGCCTCTACATCAACCTTGCTGCCCTTTCGATGATGTGTGAGTAGTTTACCACAGACCTACGAGTCCATAGTTATTAGCTAGATGGCTTCTTCTCTTTCTTTGATCTTTAATACAATGTTCTCCTCGGAGATCAATCCGATTGTTCTGATGTAATCTTCTTTTGCGGTGTGTTTGTTGGGATCCGATGAATTGTGGGTTTATGATCATATTATTCATTGAAAGTAATTGAGTCACTTCTGAACATTATTATGCATGATTGTTACAGCTTTGTAATTCTCTCTGATCTATCCGTCTACTTTGGCCAACTAGATTGATTTATCTTCAGCGGGAGAGGTGCTTTGTAGTGGGTTCAATCTTGCGGTGTCCTCACCTCATGACAGAAGGGGTAGTGAGGCACGTATTGTATTGCTGCCACTAAGGGTAAAACGACGGGGTTTAATCATATTGCTTGGTTTTATTCTGTTTACATTATGTCATCTTGCTTAAAGCGTTACTCCATTTGTCATGAACTTAATACCCTAGATGCATGCTGGATAGCGGTCGATGGGTGGAGTAATAGTAGTAGATGCAGGCAGGAGTCGGTTGATGTCTACTACACAACATGTTCTTGTAGACTCGTGTTGGGACTCCAAGCGCAGAGGTTTGTAGGACAGTAGCAATTTTCCCTCAAGTGGATGACCTAAGGTTTATCAATCCGTGGGAGGCGTAGGTTGAAGATGGTATCTCTCAAACAACCCTGCAACCAAATAAAAGAAATCTCTTGTGTCCCCAACACACCCAAGACAATGGTAAATTGTATAGGTGCACTAGTTCGGCGAAGAGATGGTGATAAAAGTGTAGTATGGATAGTAGATATAGGTTTTTGTAATCTGAAAATATAAAAACAGTAAGGTAGCAAAAAGTAAACGGGCATAAAAATGGTATTGCAATGCTTAGAAACAAGGCCTAGGGTTCATACTTTCACTAGTGCGATCTCCCAACATTGTTGACATAGTTGAATCATATGTAAATCCCTCACGTGCGACAAAGAGTTCACTCCAAAGTCACAAATAGCGGAGAACAAACGAAGAAATTGTTGTAGGGTACGAAACCACCTCAAAGTTATCCTTCCCGATCAATCTTATGAGTCATCCCCATTAATTGTCACGAACAGCCCAAGAGTTCGTACTAGAATAACACCTTAAGATACACATCAACCAAAACCCTAATGTCACCTAGGCACTCCAATGTCACCGCGAGTACCCACGGGTTTGATTATACGATATGCATCACACAATCTCAGATTCATCTATTCAAACCAACACAAAGAACTTCAAAGAGTGCCCCAAAGTTTCTACCGGAAAGTCAAGACGAAAACGTGTGCCAACCCTTACGCATAAATCCCCAAGGTCACGGAACCCGCAAGTTGATCACCAAAACATACATCAAGTGACTCAAGTGAATATCACATTGTCACCACAGATATCCATATGCAAGACATACATCAAGTGTTCTCAAATCCTTAAAGACTCAATCCGATAAGAAAACTTCAAAGGGAAAACTCAATTCATCACAAGAAGATAGAGAGGGGAGAACTCCATATGATTCATCTATATCAACAAAGCTCGCGATACATCAAGATTGTGCCATCTCAAGAACACGAGAGAGAGAGATCAAACACATAGCTACTGGTACAAACCCTCAGCCCCGGGGGTGAACTACTCCCTCCTCATCCTCGAGACCGCCGGGATGATGAAGATGGCCTCCGGTGATGCTTTCCCCCTCCGACGGAGTACCGGAAAAGGGCTGTAGATGAGATCATGGAGTTATAGAGGCTTGCGGCAGCGTAAGAACTCATCTAGGTTAACTTTCGGAGGTTTCTGAATATATATAATTTTTTGGCGTTGGAATCACGCGAAGAAGGGCCATAGGGGGCCCACGAGGCACCAGGGCGCGCCTGGGGGGGTGGCACGCCCTGGTGGCTCATGGAGCCCCTGTGGGTCTTCTGGCCTCCTCCCGAAGCTTCTAGTGTTTATCTTGGCCAATAAAAAATCTCCAAAAAGTTTCGTGGCATTTGGACTTCGTTTGGTATTGATTTTCTGTAAAACCAAAACAGGGCAGAAAACAGCAACTGGCACTGGGCACTAGGTCAATATGTTAGTCCATGAAAATCATATAAAATCCATATAAAAGTGCACCAAAATCATACAAAACTATAATAAACATGGCATGAATACTTCATAAATTATAGATACGTTGGAGACGTATCAGCATCCCCAAGCTTAATTCCTGCTCGTCCTCGAGTAGGTAAATGATAAAAGAAATAATTTATGAAGTGTGAATGCTAGCATAGTGCATAAGTTTGATCAATAATAATTTCAATCACTTTTCCTAGCATCATAACAGCAACTTTTTCTCATAAAAGTCATCATGATAAAGTAGCAATTAAAAACAGAAATTTTGATGTGGAATGCTACCTATCATAATCATCATATAATCTTTTCTTTTGTTGCATGGACATTCGACTTGAATGATTCAAAGCAAGATCATTATTATAACAGCAACATTTATTATCATAAAACTTCTCATGAGCAAGTAACAATTCATCACAACAATGAAGTATAAGGCATAAACTTTCTTGGAAACTAAGAAACTATTCTAGTCAACAATGCAATTGCAATTCATCATATTTTCAGGAAGGGTCTCATGTAGGAGCTTTTTAGCAAGTCCACATACTCAACCATCATTTAGTCTTCTATGATTGCTAACACTCACGACATATATGGAGCAAAAAGTTTCAGCCAGACACATAGAAAGATAGGGGCTTATAATTTTGCCTCCCAACTTATTCACCTCAAGGGTGATGTCAACAATAATAACTCATGATAACTCATATCCAACTGGATATATATGCCTAGATCTTTCCCCACCACATGATGCTTGCAAAAGAGAAAAATAAAAAGGAATAGAGGAGAACACTATTGACTCTTGCATAAAAAATAAATACATATAAGTAAATGCATAGAAGTAAAAGATAGGCCCTTTGCAGAGGGAAGTAGAGGTTGTCATGCGCTTTTTATTTTTGGATGCACAAGCCCTTAATGCAAAGGAACGTCACGTTATATTGCCCCTTGTGATAGCAACCTTTATTATGCAGTCCGTCGCTTTTATTTATTTACCATCACAAGTTCGTGCAACGCTTATTTTCCCTTACAATAAAAGATCATACATATTTTAGGAGCAATTTTTATTGCTTTTTGCACCGATGACAACTTACTTGAAGGATCTTATTCAATCCATAGGTAGATATAGTGGACTCTCATGACATGAAACTGGGTTTAAGGCTTTTGGATGCACAAGTAGTATCTCTACTTGGTGCGGATTTTTGGCTAGCAAAGATATTGGGCAAGCACCACATGTTGGAGGATCTATAACAATATAACTGCTATGTGAATATGAACAAACATAATTCATTACGTTGTCTTCCTTGTCCAACGTCAACATTTTGACATAAAATACTTAATGGGGGCTCACAATCATAAAAGATGTCCAAGAAAGTGTATTTGCATGTGAATCTTCTCTTCCCTTATTAATTCTTTCATGAATTGCACCATTGACCAATGCTATGCTTGTTAACTTCCAATTAATTTTACCACTTATACTTTTCTTTATGTAATGTCATTACTTTCCATAAGATTATCATATGATCTCTTTCATTATTTTCATTGCAAGGAATCACACTTATCATATCCAATGATCTATATGAAAGTGTTTATTATATCCCTCTCGAATATTCATCTTGGGACCAAATTCATATCTTGTGCAAATTACCATTACTATTATTAACTCTCAAAAAGATATAAGTAAAGCATGAGAATTAATGACAAACTACTCCAAAATATATAAGCGAAGATCAATGAGTAGTGAAACAATGAAGTAGCTATGTGAGGACTCTCTCTCATTTAAAAGGTTTCAGATCTTGATATTTTATTCAAACAGCAAGCAAAACAAAGACACAACCAAGTATAGCACACATTATGTGAACAAGTAAAAACTTGGGTTCAATCGAGACTAACCGATAGTTGATGAAGAAAAGTGATGGGATGCCTACCGGGGCATCCCCAAGCTTGAATGCTTGATACTTCTTGGAATATTAACTTGGGGAGCCTTGGGCATCCCCAAGCTTGAACTCTTGTGTCTCGTTAATTCTTCTCATATAATAGTTTCCCTAAGTTTCAAAAACTTCATCCACACAAAACTTGACAAGAACTTGTGAGATATGTTAGTACAAATCCACTCAAAACCTCAACATCCTATACTGTTGCAAATCACTAAAATTATAATTAAACATTTAATACTAAATGCCTCTGCATATTTAATCCTCCTGTCCTCAAATAGAATCATTAAACAAGCCAACATATGCAAACAATGCAAACATAACAGCAATCTGCCTAAACAGGATAGTCTGTAAAGGATAATTAAGAATCCATACTTCGATAACTCAAAAAAATCTAAAAATTTACCACACTGGAAATAATTTATCAAAGTTGACTGTGTCAAAATTTCAAGATTTTATCACATTCTTACATTTCTGGGCAATTTAATCAATAGCAGCAAACTTTCTGTTTTGGAACAGCAACTCATAAACTTGCAAACTAGGCATAGTGAAGGCTATAATTGGCATTTTATTGAACTAAAAGATACAAAACATGATTATTGATGACACAAAGAAAATATTAACAGAAGGAAATGATGCTCCAACCAAAACTCATATTATGTGACGAATAAAAATATAGCTCCAAGTGAGGCTATCAATAGTGTTGAAGACGAAAGAGGGGATGCCTTCAGGGGCATCCCCAAGCTTAGGCGCTTGAGTTTTCCTTGAGTATGACCTTGGGGTTCCTCGGGCATCCCCAAGCTTAGAGTCTTGCCACTCCTTATTCTCCTCATATCGATATCTCACCCAAAACTTGAAAACTTCACTCACACAAAACTTAACGGAACTTCGTGAGAACGGTTAGAATGATAAAGATTAAACCATCACTTAGGTACTGTCCAAGACAAGATTCACAATTGTTCCTATATAATTCCTACTGTATTCTATCATTTCCACAATTTATACCTCATAATATAAGCTATGGAAACATTAAAACAAGCAAACTATGCATTGAAAACAAAATCTGTCAAAAACAGAACAGTCTGTAATGATCTGAGCAACTACCATACTTATGGAACTCTAAAAATTCTGAAAAATTATGAAAACGTCAACAATTTGCATATCAATACTGTGTAAAAATTTCAGAATTTTTTGACGCTCCAGTAAAATCTAGGAAATTAAACACTGGAGGCAAAAGTTTCTGTTTTTGCACAGAATTGAATCAACAAGTATCCAGACTATCCCAAAGGTTTTACTTGGCACTTTATTGAAAGAAAACATATAAAACATGATTACTACAGTAGATTAATCATGTGAACAAACAAAAACAGTACGTATAAATATTGGGTTGTCTCCCAACAAGCACTTTTCTTTAAAGCCTTTTAGCTAGGCATGATGATTTCAATGATGCTCGCATAAAAGTAAAGATTTGAAACACAAAGAGAGCATCATGAAGCATATGACTAGCACATTTAAGTCTAACCCATTTCCTATGCATAGGGATTTTGTGAGCAAACAATTTTTGGGAGCAAGAATCAACTAGCATAGGAAGGCAAAACAAGCATAGCTTCAAAACTTTCAACATATAGAGAGGAAACTTGATATTATTGAGATATGTAAAAGCATATATTCCTCTCTCATAATAATTTTCAGTAGCATCATGAATGAATTCAACAATATAGCTGTCACATAAAGCATTCTTTTCATGACCTACAAGCATAGGATTTTTATTACTCTCCACATAAGCAATTTTCTTCTCATCAATAATAGTGGGAGCAAATTTAATGAAATAACTATCATGTGATACTTGATTGGCATAATCCAATTGAAAATTAAAATCATGATGACAAGTTTCATAGTTATCATTATTATTTATAGCATACATGTCATCACAATAGTCATCATAGATAGCAACTTTGTTGTCATAATCAATTGGAACCTCTTCCAAAATAGTGGATTCATCATTAAATAAAGTTGTGACCTCTCCAGATCCACTTTTATCATTATAATTGTCATAAATAGGAGGCATACTTTCATCATAACAAATTTGCACATGAAAATCATATAAAATCCATATAAAATCCATATAAAATCCATATAATTGTCATAAATAGGAGGCATACTTTTATCATTATAATTTTCATAAATAGGAGGCACTGGGCACTAGGTCAATATGTTAGTCCATGAAAATCATATAAAATCCATATAAAAGTGCACCAAAATCATACAAAACTATAATAAACATGGCATGTATACTTCATAAATTATAGATACGTTGGAGACGTATCATTGGTCTACTTGTCACGGATGTAATGCCTATATACATGATCATTGCCATGAATAACATCATAACTATGCGCTAATCTATCAATTGCCCAACAGTAATTTGTCTACCCACCGTATGCTATTCTTGAGAGAGAGAAGCCTCTAGTGAAAACTATGGCCCCCAGGTCTACTTTTATCATATTACTAAAACCCTGATTACCTTGCTGCCATTTTACTCTTTTTATTTTATTTTGCAATTTACTTATCTATCACTATCAGATTTAATCCTTGCAAGTAACGAGTCCAAGGGGATTGACAACCCTCTTGCCCGCGTTGGATGCAAGTATTTGCTCTTGTGTGTGTAGGTGCTGTTGACGAGATACTTGTGTGATTCTCCTACTAGTTTGATAATCTCAGTTCTCACTGAGGGAAATACTTATCGCTACTATATTGCTTCACCCTTCCTCTTCGGGGAAAATCCCAAGGCAGCTCACAAGTAGCAGAAAGAATTTCTGGCGCCGTTGCCGGGGAGACATCATCAAATATCTACGAGGTTCCTTCACACAAATTATCATTTACTTGTTCTATTTTTATTTTCCTTTATTTACTTTTATTAGTCTTGTTATAAAAAAATTAAAAAACACAAAAATATTTTATTTTGCTAGTTTGCTATCTTGCTCGAATTGCCATTATGACTCAAGATAATACTAAGTTGTGTGACTTCTCGAATACTAATAACAATGATTTTATTAGTACTGCAATTGCTCCTCCCGCCACTAGTGCGGAGTCATATGATATTAATGCTGCATTGTTAAATCTTATCATGAAAGAACAATTTGTCGGAAACCCTAATGAAGATGATGCATCCCATCTTAATACCTTCGTTGAATTATGTGATATGCAAAAAAAAGATGTGGATAATGATATTATTAAGTTGAAATTGTTTCCTTTCTCACTAAGAGACCGTGCTAAAACTTGGTTTTCATCCTTACCTCGCAATAGTATTGATTCATGGGATAGGTGCAAGGATGCTTTTATTGCCAAGTATTTTCCTCCCGCTAAGATTATTTCTCTTAGAAATCAAATTATGAACTTTAAGAAACTTGAGCAAGAACATGTTGCACAATCTTGGGAGAGAATGAAATTAATGATTAAAAATTGTCCCACTCATGGATTAAGCTTACGGATGATTATACAAAATTTCTATGCGGGACTAAACTTTGTGTCAAGAAATCTTCTAGATTCTGCTGCAGGTGGTACCTTTATGGGAATTACATTAGGAGAGGCCACGAAGCTTCTCGATAATATGATGACAAATTATTCTCAATGGCACACCGAACGAGCTCCAACTGGTAAGAAGGTAAACTCCGTCGAAGAAATTACTACTTTGAGTGATAAAATGGATGCTCTTATGAATATGCTTGCTAGTAAAAATGCTCATGTTGATCCTAATGATGTGCCGTTATCTACTTTGATTGAGCAAAATAATGATGCTATTGATGTGAACTTTGTTGCAAGAAATAATTTCAATAACAATGCTTATAGAGGGAATTTAAAAACTAGACCGTATCCCGGTAATTCCTCTAATAATTATGGTAATTCCTATGGTAATTCATATAATAATAATAATAGGATACCTACTGAACTTGAGAACAACATTAAAGAATTTATTAGTTCTCAAAAAGTTTTTAATGCCATGGTAGAAGAAAAACTACATAAAGTTGATGATATGGCTAGAAATATGGATAGAATTGCTCATGATGTGGAAACTCTTAAAATTAAAATTATGCCACATAAAAATGATGTTTCTGACTCTCTAAAGTCTATTCAAGTCTCCATGAATGAAAGTAGAGAAAGAATTGCTAGGTTGAGAGCTAAGCGAGAATTCCTAGAAAAATCGATTCCACCCGGTTTTTATCATAACCATGATGAAGATATTAAAATGATTGGTGTTCCACCTATTGAATCTTTGTTTAGTAATATAAAACTTGGTGAAAAAGGGACTAGAGATAAGTCAACTTTTGCTAGAAGGCGTCCCCATTGTTCGGAGGGTGATGATCTTAATGATAAAAACAATAAAAGTGGGTTTGAAGAGGTCAAGACTTTAAATAGTGATGTGCCCACTACTTTGGATTACAAGGACTTTAATTATGATAATTGCTCTTTGATTGAATGTATTTCCTTGTTGCAATCCATAATGAATTCACCTAATGCTTACGAACAAAATAAAGCTTTTACTCAACATATTGTCGAAGCTATGATCAAAGCTCATGAAGAAAAGCTAGAATTGGAAGTATCAATACCTAGAAAATTACAAGATGAATGGGAACCTACTATTAAAGTGAAGATTAAAGATTATGAATGCAATGCTTTGTGTGATTTAGGTGCTAGCGTCTCTACTATACCAAAATATTTATGTGACGTGCTAGGTCTCACCGATATGAATGAATGTTCCCTCAACTTGTATTTAGCGGATTCAACTATTAAGAAACCATTGGGAAGAATTAATGATGTACTCTCAACAGCAAATAGAAATTATGTGCCCGTGGATTTCATTGTGCTAGATATTGAATGCAATCTGCCTTGTCCTATAATACTTGGCAGGCCTTTCCTACGAACCATAGGCGCTATTATTGATATGAAAGAAGGAAACATAAGGTTCCAATTTCCATTAAATAAAGGGATGGAACACTTACTAAGGAAGAGAATTAAACCACCATATGAATATATTATGAGGGCCACCTATGGAATTAATTTGAAGGATGACAATACTTGAAACATGCATTATGCCTAGCTAGGGGCATAAAACAATAGCGCTTGTTGGGAGCCAACCCAATAGTTATCTTAAATGTTTGCTTTTACTTTCTGTTTGGTGTGATTACATAATTATTGATACTGTAATGATTGTGTTTTTTATGTTTTAATTAGTGTTTGTGCCAAGTAAAGCCTTTGGGATGATTTGGATGATAGTTGATTTGATTCTGTGCAAAAACAGAAACTTTTGCACCCAGTACAGAAAATGATATAATTTACTGGAGCATGATTTTGATCTGAAATTTTTACACATAGTTTATATAAAAATTGTCTACGTTTTTCTAATTTTTCAAAAAAATTGGAGTTATAGAAGTATGATTTCTATTCAGATCATTACAGACTGTTTTAGACAGATTCTGTTTTATATTGCATAGTGTGCTTATTTTAATGATGCTATGGATTATATGTAGGGGAACGCGACAGAAAAAAAATCAGTACAGCGAGCACGCCCAGGATCACTATGGAGACTGCATACAAGGTTTGATCTGATCCGTACCGACTCGAAGCGCAACGGAAGAAGAGTCGGTGTAGATCGTCGGTGCAGATCCCTGCAGCTAGGATTTACAACCTCCCAACCGCAAGGATGTACTCCCACTCCGGACAGCCCTTTGGGAGGCGGTCGGACAGTCCCCCGGACGATGTCGCAGACAGCCCTTCGGGAGGACCCTCGGAACCCGAACAGTAACCCGGACAGCCCTTCGGGAGGACGCCGGAAACTCGAACGGTAACTCGAACAGCCCTTCGGGAGGACACTCGAAAACAGCCCCTCGGGCAAAAGATCGAAACTACAATCTCTCTACGGGGTTGCACACATACGGTGTTAGCTATCCGGCAGGGCTTCGCCGTCCAGAGCTAGTTCTTGCCGGAACCCAGACAGCCTTTCGGCTCTACGAAACTATTTCGTGGGAGGGAGAGAGAAGCCAGACAAGTCAAATGGCATGTGTATGAGAGAGCAAGGATGAGTTTTGGGGCAGCCCACTCTCCTCTATTTATAGGATAGCCAAGGGGTAAAGATGTCATACAAAAAACCCCAAAGTACCCCCACTTTATGCCTTTTCATAAAAGAATAAAGATAAAAGGGATGCCATGTGGAGCTCCAAGGAGCTCCACCATGCTTGGCCGGACACACTTGGGCCCCCCCCCACATGGGGGTGCCTTGGCTCCCAAGTCTTTCTAGAAGGCCTTTTGGAAATATCCCAAAAGGTGCTTTCCCAAAAATATCCAAAAAGCACTTTCACTATTCACGAAGACATTTTTCTGCGTCCGTTAAATCCCAAATTATTTCTGTGTGCCTAGAATAATTCTAGCACCCAACAAAATAATTTTGAACGCATTCCAAAACAATTTCGGAACAATGTTTCTTCAGCGAAAAGCAACCAAAGCGGTTCCGGCTGCTCCGGAACATTTCCGGTTTTTGTCCCGGAAAATTCCCAGAAGTTTCCAGAACACTTCTGGCATCCTCCAAGAATTTCCAGGCATGTGCCAGAACCAATTTGACTTAATGGAATACCCTGAAACAACTTTTTAGTTTCACCGGAACTATTCCGGTGTTCTCTCCAGAACGTTTCCGTTTCGTCCGAAACTTTTTCTGTGATTTTCTCTCAGACTCCCCGTCTAGTATTCAGCAGATAGATGACCCTTAAGCGTTAACCCTATAGGTTCGGTGAAGTATAGACATGACCCGGAACTCTTTCCGATCAATGATCAACATCGGAGCCATGGACACCCATATTGACCCCTATACCCACACGAATGAGTATTCGAGTGAACCTCCAGTTGCCATGTGCTTTTCCTGTTGCCTCACGATATATTACAAATACCCGAGGTGAGATTCATGCATCCCCGTGGATCAACAACTTGTCCACTATGCAAGTTACCTCGTTACCGGTTTTGTTCTCTTTACTCGTTTCCGTGTTCCGGCATCCCAGTGATCAAATCACAATGTGTCTGGCCAGACGATGATGGATACCGTAACACCGAGAGGGCCCGAGAATATCTCTCCATCGTCGGAGGAGCAAATCCCAATCTTGAGCTATCAAGTTACTTGACATACTTTTCCATGAACCCGTAAGCCGCCGTAATAGCCACCCATTTACGGATGACGTTTAACAAACCCCAAAGTTCATGAAGCAAGCATGAAGAAACTCGATACTCTCATGGTCTAAGGAATTATGCAAACATTAACTTCCTGTGTTATTTAACCATTAACTTATGACGAATGTATCTCATAGCATAACATCAATATTGGGTCGATTCAACACAAGTGTTCTACCAACAATTGTGCCCTCAAAATTGCCGGCATAGCCATGCCCATGATCAGGAAAACAGGATCATCATGCAATACTTGAGCCAGTCATAGAGGTTTGACTAGGAATACATTTTACCGTTTATTATCCCACACGTGCAAATGAGTCTTCCTCCGAGCCTCGTGGTTATTGTAGACTCGAGAATCATTGCAGTTATAGCATGGAACATAAACATTCATTACAAACTCGGAGATACAAAGTAACTGTTATTACTGCCTCTAGGGCATATCTCCTACAGACTCCCACTTGCACTAGAGTCATAATCTAGTTACATGGCTTCCCTAACACCAATGGCTATCCGGTGCTGCTCATGCTTTGCTCGTGGTAGAGGCTTCATCATCGGGTCTGACACGTTCAGATCCGTGTGAACTTTGCGTACTTTCACTAAACCCGCTTCGACATGATGTCGAATGAGTTTATATTTGCGTTCAATATGTCTTGTCTTATGGTGTGAACTTGGCTCCCTTGCCTGAGCCACGGCGCCACTATTATCACAATAGATCTCCACTGGGTCCAAAGCACTTGGAACCACACCAAGGTCTTCAAGAAATTGCTTGATCCATACCGCCTCCTTGGAGGCTTCTGAAGCAGCAACATATTCCGCCTCTGTCGTAGAATCCACTACAGTCTTTTGTTTGGAACTTTTCCAATCAACTGCACCGTCGTTCAATATGAAAACATAGCCTGATTGAGATTTGAAGTCATCTGGGTCAGTCATGAAGCCTGCATCAGTGTAACCATTTACAATGAGCTCTTCATGACCTCCGTACACAAGGAGTAAATCCTTGGTCCTTCTGAGGTACTTAAGAATACCCTTGACTGCGGCCCAGTGTTCCAATCCTGGATCACTTTGGTACCGGCTGCTAACACTTAGCGCATAGGAAACGTCCGGTCTTGTAGATAGCATGGCATACATAATAGAACCAACTGCCGAAGCATATGGAACATCATTCATCTGTACTCGCTCATCGAGAGTCTGAGGACACTGATTCTTGCAAAGTACTGTGCCAGGTGACATGGGGAGAAGGCCTTTCTTGGAGTTCTCCATGTTGAACCTTTTCAACACCTTGTCAATGTACGTGCTGTGGCTAAGCGCTATTAGGCGTCTTGATCTATCTCTATAGATTCTGATGCCCAATACATATGCCGCTTCGCCTAAGTCTTTCATTGAAAAACTTTTCTTCAATGAGTCTTTTATTTCGTTAAGAAAATTCACGTCATTTCCAATCAATAATATGTCATCCACATACAAGATTAGAAATTCTTTTGCGCTTCCACTAAACTTCTTGTAAACACAAGATTCTTCGTCATTCCTGATGAAGCCAAACTGTTTGACTACTTCATCAAAACGAATGTTCCAGCTCCTTGACGCTTGCTTCAGACCATAAATGGCTTTCTGAAGTTTGCATACCTTTCCAGCATCCTTATGGACGACAAAACCTTCTGGCTATATCATGTATACATCCTCTTTGAGGTTTCCATTTAGGAAAGCCGTTTTGACATCCATCTGCCATATTTCATAATCGAAATAAGCAGCAATTGCTAGTAATATCCGAACGGACCTAAGCATAGCTACGAGCGAGAAAGTCTCGTCGTAGTCCACTCTTGGAACTTGCGTGAACCCTTTTGCGACAAGTCTAGCTTTGTGGATAGTAATGTTACCATCCGCGTCCGTCTTTCTTTTGAAAATCCATTTACAACCAATGGGCTTTACGCCTTCTGGAAGTTCTTCCAAGTTCCAAACTTGGTTTTCGTACATGGATTCCATCTCGGATTTCATGGCCTTGTGCCATTCCTTTGAGCTGGGCCCCGCCATCGCTTCCTTGTAGTGCGCAGGTTTATCGTCTTCAAGAATGAAGATTTCGTTATGAAACCATTCAGGTGGCTGGATAGCCCTACCTGATCTGCGCGGTTCAGTTACAACATGGTCTGAAGTTTCCGCATCACATGCGACAACTTCTGGCTCAGTTGTAGGGATAATTAGCGGAATTTCTTCCGGTTCCTTAGCCATATCAACAGTTGCCGAAGATTCACTAATCTCATTAAGTTGTATTGTCCTCCCACTTACTTCTTTAGCGAGAAACTCTTTCTCGAGAAAGACTCCATTTCTAGCGACAAACACTTTGTGCTCGGAGGGAAGATAGAAAGAATACCCAATAGTCTCATTGGGATAACCTACAAAGTAGCATTTATCTGCTTTGGGATCGAGTTTGCTAGGTTGTAAACATTTTACATAAGCTTCAGAACCCCAAATTTTGAGATGCGACACAATGGGTTTCTTCCCATACCATAATTCAAATGGCGTCGTCTCAACAGATTTAGACGGTGCTCTGTTTAATGTATAAGCGGCAGTTTGTAGTGCATGACCCCAAAAAGATATCGGCAGATCTGTAAGAGACATCATCGACCTAACCATGTCTAACAGGGTTCGGTTACGTCTTTCCAATACTCCGTTTCTCTGTGGAGTTCCGGGAGGCGTAAGCTGTGAAACGATTCCACGATCACTCAGATGTTGGCTAAACTCATGACTAAGATGTTCGCCCCCGCGATCAGACCGCAGAAACTTAATATTTTTGTTACGATGATTTTCTACCTCATTCTGAAATTCTTTGAACTTTTCAAAAGTTTCCGACTTATGCTTCATCAAGTAGATATATCCATACCTACTTAAATCATCAGTAAAAGTCACGAAGTAGAAATAACCACTCCGTGCGGCCGTGCTCATTGGACCACATACATCACTATGTATTATTTCCAACAATTCACCCGCCCGTTCAGGGTGACCCGTGAACGGCGTCTTGGTCATTTTCCCCATCAAGCAAGCTTCACATGTGTCAAATGATTCGAAATCAAAGGACGGTAAAACTCCATCTTTATGGAGTCTTTGCATGCGTTTCTTTCCGATGTGGCCAAGCCGACAGTGCCACAAGAAAGTGGTGGTGGTATCAGTCTTCTTAAGGCATTTAGCATTCACGTTAAAGACATCATTTCCACATTCAAGATTTAATATGAAAAGGCCCCCAACAATGGGTGCAAATCCATAAAACATATACTTACAATAAAGTGAACAACCATTGTTCTCAGACTTGTACGAATACCCATCGTGTACTAAACATGATCCGGAGATAATGTTTCTACACAATGCCGGAACAAAATAACAGTTATTTAGTTCTAAGGTAAATCCTGAAGGGAGACGTAGAGGCCTAATGCCGACGGCTTGAGCGGCGATCCCAGCGCCGTTCCCGACGCGCATCACGACTTCATTCTTTGCTAGCTTGCGCACCTTCTGAAGTCCCTGTATCGAGTTGCAAATGTGAGCAACCGATCCGGTATCAAATACCCAAGACTTAGAATTTTCGCTAGCAAGCAAAACGTCAATGACATTAACTTGTATAACAATTATACCTTTTCCGGTTTTCCCGGACTTCTTATCTTCCAGATACTTCTTGCAGTTTCTCTTCCAGTGTCCTGTGCCCTTGCAGTAGAAGCACTCAGTTTCATTCTTGGCTCCGCCCTTAGAGTTGCTTTGGGAGCCAGTCTTACCGGCGCCCTTGCCTTTCTTTGGCTTGCCTTTCTTTTTGAAACTGGCGGTTTTATTCACAAGCAACACTTGCTTGCGATTTTTCCGCAGTCCTCCTTCCGTAGTTTTTAGCATGGCGAGCACCTCTTCCGGTGTCTTCTCCATCCCACTCATGTTGTAGTTCATGATAAAACCGTCGTAAGACGGGGGGAGTGAAGAAAGCAACATGTCCATCATATGGTCAGGTGGAAGTGGAAACTCCAGGGTTTTAAGCCTTTCAGCATAGCCAATCATTTTGACTACGTGTTCGCCAACTGAACTACCCTCAGCCATCTTGCAATCCATCAAGGCCTTCATGACATCAAATCATTCAGACCTTGCGGTTTCTTTGTACAGGGCATCCAAATCCCGGATGATATCGCGGGGTTTATGGATTTCAAAACGTTTTTGAAGCCCTGCACTCATGCAAGCTAACATGAGGCACTGCACTAAGTTGTGATCATCATCCTTAGTGGCCCAGACATTCTGCTCAACTTCCGGGGCATCTGCCGCCGGTTTAGCTGGAAGAGCAGTTTCAAGCACATACATTTTCCTAGCGCTCCTGAGGACAATCCTCAGGTTACGGACCCAGTCCGCATAGTTGTTTCCAGTCGCAGCTAACTTCTCTTTCTCTAACATCGGGCCTAAGTTGAACGCGGTGTTGCGAGCCATTTGATCTACAACGGAAAACACAAGTTTCACTTAGACTTTGTTTATAATGATTTTGGCACTAGTGAATAAACAATTTTTATTCTAAAGTGCGCTCCCACTCAAATCAATATCTCTCAAAATTGATTATGAGTGATTCAAGATACAAATTGTAATTCAACGTCATTGTTCGAGATGAACACTGATGGCGTGAACTATAATTGGTAGGCAAACTTGCCGATCACATCTCTATGTGACTCTTGTTCATCTTTCGATGCGTGTGTTCCGAGCTCAGGACGATCCTGCCATGAACGTTAAGACAACCAAGTGATCTTGCTACGAGGTCTGACCTCACCCGCCTTACATCCGTACAATCGTTCGTACCCATGTAGATCATGGCGCACCCCGAAAGGAAAGATGTTGTGACGGTGCTACACTTGGGAGAACACTAACTACTTGATATTTTTAGTGAGAGATCACCCTAATAAAAAGCAACTACCGCGCAATCAAGAAGGGTGCATCATAAGGGATAAACATCTCAGGCAATTCATAATAGCATGATATGGTATAGCCCTTTCTGACGGAGAAGTCAAGTATTTCTTCGTCTTCGGCATTTGCGTCGGTGTTCACCTTCGCGAAGATTGCCACCACCTTGTCGATGCACCAGATAATATTGCTATCTCTATAGCTAATAAAATAAGTGCATTACATAAGGTTGACACGCAGGTCATTAAAGTGACAATCATATGGCTCCGGCCATCATGCCGAATCATGACACGCAGGTCATGTTAATAAATTTACATCATATAGTCATCTCATACATAATGGAATTATTATGAGCATTGCTATACCACATCACATGCACATCCTGCAAAACCAAGTTAGACGCCTCTAATTGGTTTATGCAAAATTTTATTTTATGTGGCTTCTAAGGTTTTGACTTAAACCGCAGCTACCAACGTTTTATCATCAACTATGATTATTCAAGTCGCTAGATTAACATCTCGGGGTGTATGAAACACGAGATAATTAAATCTCGAGCCCCATACTAAACTTCGTCATACGCATGACCCCCATGCAGATCATATCTGCACTGCCCTTTCATCTGCGAATTTCATCTTTCTTTTGACTATGGCGGAACCCAAAGAACTGATAGCACTTCGTTGATCAATCAGGATCGCGGATTGCCAGAACTTTGTGAAATTCCACCATGCTGTCTCGAGATTGAGCAAACGCAAGTTCTAGGGAAGCAACAAGAACATCGGGTAACAGATTTCATCTATCACCCGCATAAATAATTTTCAGCAATAGATCATATCTACTCCAAAATTATATTATGCAATACCCATACATCTCCATGTATTCTAGATCGTAACCTGCATCTACGCATAGCACGGCTCATGATGCCACTGTAGGGGAACGTGGCAGAAAACAAAAAATTCGGTACAGCGAGCATGCCCAGGATCACTATGGAGACAGCATACAAGGTTTGATCTGATCCGTACCGACTCGAAGCGCAGCGGAAGAAGAGTCGGTGTAGATCGTCGGTGCAGATCCCTGCAGCTAGGATTTACAACCTCCCAACTGCAAGGATGTACTCCCACTCTGGACAGCCCTTCGGGAGGCGGTCGGATAGTCCCCCGGACGATGTCGCGGACATCCCTTCGGGAGGACCCTCGGAACCCGAACAGTAACCCGGACAGCCCTTCGGGAGGATGCCGGAAACTCGAACGCTAACTCGAACAGCCCTTCGGGAGGACACTCGAAAACAGCCCCTCGGGCAAAAGATCGAAACTACAATCTCTCTACGGGGTTGCACACATACGGTGTCAGCTATCCGGCAGGGCTTCGCCGTCCAGAGCTAGTTCCTGCCGGAACCCAGATAGCCTTTTGGCTCTACGAAACTATTTCGTGGGAGGGAGAGAGAAGCCAGACAAGTCAAATGGCATGTGTATGAGAGAGAAAGGATGAGTTTTGGGGCAGCCCACTCTCCTCTATTTATAGGATAGCCAAGGGGTAAAGATGTCATACAAAAAACCCCAAAGTACCCCCACTTTATGCCTTTTCATAAAAGAATAAAGATAAAAGGGATGCCATGTGGACCTCCAAGGAGCTCCACCATGCTTGGCCGGACACACTTGCCCCCCCCCCCCACATGGGGGTGCCTTGGCTCCCAAGTCTTTCTAGAAGGCCTTTTGGAAATATCCCAAAAGGTGCTTTCCCAAAAATATCCAAAAAGCACTTTCACTATTCACGAAGACATTTTTCTGCGTCCGTTAAATCCCAAATTATTTCTGTGTGCCTAGAATAATTCTAGCACCCACCAAAATAATTTTGAACGCATTCCGAAACAATTTCGGAACAATGTTTCTTCAGCGAAAAGCAACCAAAGCGGTTTCGGCTGCTCCGGAACATTTCCGGTTTTTGTCCCGGAAAATTCCCAGAAGTTTCCAGAAAACTTCTGGCATCCTCCAAGAATTTCCAGGCGTGTGCCAGAACCAATTTGACTTAATGGAATACCCTGAAACAACTTTTCAGTTTCACCGGAACTATTCCGGTGTTCTCTCCGGAACGTTTCCGTTTCGTCCGAAACTTTTTCGGTGATTTTCTCTCAGACTCCCCGTCTAGTATTCAGTAGATAGATGGCCCTTAAACATGTGAACCTATAGGTTCGGTGAAGTATAGACATGACCCGGAACTCTTTCCGATCAATGATCAACATCGGAGCCGTGGACACCCATATTGACCCCTATACCCACACGAATGAATATTCGAGTGAACCTCCAGTTGCCGTGTGCTATTCCTGTTGCCTCACAATATATTACAAATACCCGAGGTGAGATTTATGCATCCCCGTGGATCAACAACTTGTCCACTATGCAAGTTACCTCGTTACTGGTTTTGTTCTCTTTACTCGTTTCCGTGTTCCGGCATCCCAGTGATCAAATCACAATGTGTCTGGCCAGACGATGATGGATACCGTAACACCGAGAGGGCCCGAGAATATCTCTCCATCGTTGGAGGAGCAAATCCCAATCTTGAGCTATCAAGTTACTTGACATACTTTTCCATGAACCCGTAAGCCGCCGTAATAGCCACCCATTTACGGATGACGTTTAACAAACCCCAAAGTTCATGAAGCAAGCATGAAGAAACTCGACACTCTCATGGTCTAAGGAATTATGCAAACATTAACTATCTCTGTGTTATTAACCATTAACTCATGACGAATGTATCTCATAGCATAACATCAATCGGGTCGATTCAACACAAGTGTTCTACTAACATTGTGCCCTCAAAATTGCCGGCATAGCCATGCCCATGATCAGGAAAACAGGATCATCATGCAATACTTGAGCCAGTCATAGAGGCATGACTAGGAATACATTTTCCGTTTATTATACCACACGTGCACATGAGTTTCCCTCCGAGCCTCGTGGTTATTGTAGACTCGAGAATCATTGCAGTTATAGCATGGAACATAAACATTCATTACAAACTCGGAGATACAAAGTAACTGTTATTACTGCCTCTAGGGCATATCTCCTACATTATATCGGGGGGTATAAGTCATGGAAGAGTTAGAATACAGTACGTATTATGCCAAAATAATTATGAATGAGTTTGCAATAGTACCTAAAGTTTATGATTTGTCTATTATACTAACGGATCTCACGAGGTTTTGTTGAGTTTTGTGTGCTGAAGTTTTCAAGTTTTGGGTGAGATCACGATGGATGAAGGAATAAGGAGTGGCAAGACCCTAAGCTTGGGTATGCCTAAGGCACCCCAAGGTAATATTCAAGGAAGACCCAATCATCTAAGCTTGGGGATGCCCCGGATGGCATCCCCTCTTTCGTCCACAATTCATCGGTATGCTACTTGGAGCTATATTTTTATTCATCACATGATATGAGTTTTACTTGGAGCATCTTGTGCCATAGTTTTATTTTTTTGCTTGTTAGTTTGCCACAATTATTGTTTGCTGGACACACCTTTTGAGAGAGACACACATTCATCATAATTTCTTAGAATACTCTATGTGTTTCACTTATATCTTTTGAGTTAGGCAGTTGCTCTTGTGCTTCACTTATATTTGTTAGAGCACAGCGGTGGTTATATTTTATAGAAATGATTGCACTCTCATGCTTCACTTAAATCTTTTTGAGAGTCTTAAATAGGAAGTGGTAATGAGCATGGGTTATAAGACTAGTCGGAAAAGGATAGGTATTTAAGAGTGATATAATAAAAACTTTCATGTAGATCACTAAATATGAAACATGTGATTTAATTATATTGATGTAATAATATGAAAGGGTATTGGTCCATGATCATTGGTTAGTAGAAATATCGATATTTAAAGCTTGTTAGTAACTACTCATTTAAGTGTCCAACTTGGCATGACGGGGATGCGTGAGCATTTTTATGTCTGATTGAAATCCTATGTGCTGTTTGAATCGGGGGCGCGCGATGGTTAACTCTTACCAACCTCCTCCCTAGGGGCATACGAGTAGTACTTTGCTTCGAGGGCTAATAAAACTTTCACAATAAGTATATGAGTTCTTTATGACTAATGTGAGTTCATGGACAATTACGCACTTCCACCTTTCCGTATATTGCTAGCCTCGTCGGTACAGTGCATTGCCCTTTCTCACCTCGAGAGTCGGTGCAAACTTCGCTGGTGCATCCAAACCCCATGATATGATATGCTCTATCACACATAAGCCTCCTTATATCTTCCTCAAAACAGCCACCATACCTACCTATCATGGCATTTCCATAGCCATTACGAGATATATTGCCATGCAACTTCCACCGTTCCGTCCTATGACATATGTGTTCCTCATCATATTGCTTTGCATGATCATATAGAGCTAACATGATATTTGTGGCAAAGCCACCGTTCATCATTATTATACATGTTACGCTAGATCATTGCACATCCTGGTACACTGCCAGAGGCATTCATATAGTCATATTGTTCCAGTTATCGAGTTGTAATATCGAGTTGTAAGTAAATAAAAGTGTGATGATCATCATTATTAGAGCATTGTCCCAGTGAGGAAAAGAATGATGGAAACTAATGAGTCCTTACAAAAGTGGGGATGAGGTTCATGATATTGTTCTAAAAAAAGAGAGAGAAAAAAGAGAGAAAAAAAGAGAGAAAAAAGAGAAAAAGGGAAAAAAGAAAAATGAGAGAAAAAGAGAGAAGGGGCAATGCTACTATCCTTTTACCACACTTGTGCTTCAAAGTAGCACCATGTTCTTCATATAGAGAGTCTCCGGAGTTATCACTTTCATATACTAGTGGGAACTTTTCATTATAGAACTTGGCTTGTATATTCCAATGATGGGCTTCCTCAAATGCCCGAGGTCTTCATGAGCAAGCAAGTTGGATGCACACCCACTTAGTTTTATTCGAGCTTTCATACACTTATAGCTCTAGTGCATCCGTTGCATGCCAATCCCTACTCCTCGCATTGATATCGATTGATGGGCCTCTCCATTGCCTATTGATCCGCCGAGTTGATGCGAGCCTTTCTTCCTTTTTGACTTCTCCTATATATCTCTACCACCGCATTCTATTCCACCCGTAGTGCTAATGTCCATGTCTCATGCTCATGTATTGAGTGGAGTTGAAAATGCTGAATCGCGTTAAAAAGTATGATCCAATTGCCTGGTTTGACACCTTGGGGCTCATGATCTATATTTATGCGGTGAGGGCGGAGTCATGCCATGCTTACATGATCAATGAGTAGGGATAACATTCTTTGAGCATCGTATATTTTGAAAAAGTAATGATTATGTTCTTGTATTAATGGATATTATTATGTTGATATCAATTGCTTCATCGTTTCTCAATATTTATACCGTAAAAGAGATTACATGATAAACATGCTAGGTAGCATTCAACATCAAAAATTCTGTTTTTATCATTTACCTACTCGAGGACGAGCAGTTATTAAGCTTGGGGATGCTGATACGTCTCCAACGTATCTATAATTTTTGATTGTTTCATGCTATTATATTATCAATCTTAGATACTTTATATGCAATTATATGCAATTTTATATCATTTTTGGGAACTAACCTATTAACTCAGTGCCCAGTGCCAGTTCCTATTTTTTACCTGTTTTTGGCTTTTCAGAAAATCAGTACCAAACGAAGTCCAAACACGATGAAACTTTACGGGGGTTATTTTTGGACCAGAAGAGACCCTAGAAGGTTTGGGAGGAGACCAGAAGCCTTATGGGAAAGCCACGAGCTCACAGGGCGCACCCCGTGAGCTCGTGACTGCTACTTGTAGCTTGCGTTGGTATTTTCCCCGAAGAGGAAGGGATGATGCAACACAGTAGAGATAAGTATTTCCCTCGATTATGAAACCAAGGTTATCGAACCAGTAGGAGAATCACACAACACCTCATTAGCAGCACCTGCACACAAACAACAAATCCTTGCACCCAACGCAAACAAGGGGTTGTCAATCCCTTGGCTGTAAGATTGCAAGATTAAATTGTATTTGATAGATTGATAGATTGAAATAAAAATACAAAATAAAATAAGTAAAAGAAAATTGCAGCAATGTTTTTAGGGTTTTAGTAATATGATTTAGATAGACCCGGGGGGCCATAGGTTTCACTAGAGGCTTCTCTCGAGAAAATAGCATACGGTGGGTAGACAAATTACTGTTGGGCAATTGATAGAAAAGCAAATAATCATGATGATATCCAAGGCAATGATCATGTATATAGGCATCACGTCCAAGATTAGAAGACCGACTCCTGCCTGCATCTACTACTATTACTCCACACATCGACCGCTATCCAGCATGCATCTAGTGTATTAAGTCCATAAAGAACGGAGTAATGCCTTAAGAACGATGACATGATGTAGACAAGATAAACTCACGAATTAATAAACTCAATGAATAAACCCCATCTTGTTACCCTTAGTAGCAATGATACATACGTGTCATGTCCCTTTCTGTCACTGGGATTGAGCACTGCAAGATCGAACCCACTACAAAGCACCTCTTCCCATGGCAAGAAAAATCAATCTAGTTGGCCAAACCAAATCAATAGATCGGAGAAGAAATATGAGGCTATAATAATCATGAATAAAAGAGTGCAGCAAAGACTCAAATAATTTCATGGATAATCTGATCATAAACTCACAATTCATCGGATCCCAACAAACACACCGCAAAAAGTGATTACATCGGATAGAACTCCAAGAACATCGAGGAGAACATTGTATTGAAGATCAAAAAGAGAGAAGAAGCCATCTAGCTACTACCTATGGACCCGAAGGTCTATGGTAAACTACTCATGCATCATCGGAAGGGTGGCAAGGTTGATGTAGAGCCCCTCCGTGATCGATTCCCCCTCCGGCAGATTACCGGAGAAGGACCCCAGATGGGATCTCTCTGGAATAGAAGCTTGCGGCGACGGAAAAAGTATTTCGTCGACTCTCCTGAGGGTTTCTGATTTTTTCTGAATTTATAGTGGAAGAATTAGGTCAAACGGAGCTGGGTGGGCCCCACGAGGTACCAGGGCGCGCCTGCCCCCCCCCCCCCCCAGGCACGCCCTGGTGCTTCGTGGCCCACTCCTTCATCTTCTGGCCCTCTCCCAAAGCTTCCAGTACTTGTTATGTCCAATAAAAAATCTCCAAAAAGTTTCGTGGCATTTGGACTTCGTTTGATATTGATTTTCTGTAAAACAAAAACAGGGCAGAAAACAGCAACTGGCACTGGGCACTAGGTTAATAGGTTAGTCTCCAAAAATGATAGATAATTGCTGTAAATGATTGTAAAAACATCCAAGATTGATAATATAACAGCATGGAACAATCAAAAATTATAGATACATTGGAGACGTATCAGCATCCCCAAGCTTAATTCCTGCTCGTCCTCGAGTACGTAAATGATAAAAACAGAATTTTTGATGTGGAATGCTGCCTAACATATTCATCACATATTGTTTTCTTTTGTAGCATGGACATTGGACTTGTATGATTCAAAGCAATAGTCTATAGTTTGACATGAAAACATAAATACTCAAGCATGCTAACAAGCAACCATGTCTTTCAAAATATCAACGCTAAAGAAAGTTATCCCTAGCCCATTATGCTCAATAATTGATCCCTTCATGAAACTCACTCGAATATTAGCTACATCCAATGCACAAGTATGACAATAGTGCTCTCTAGTTGGTGCTTTTGTAAGAGAAGATGGAGACTCAAGAAAAATAAAAATTGCATAAAAGTAAATAGATAGGCCCTTCACAGAGGGAAGCTGAGATTTGTCAAATGTGCCAGAGCTCAAAGCTTAAATTAGAGATATAAAAATATTTTGAGAGGCATGCTTTTCCTGTCAACGAAAACGACCGAGAATTCCCATTATCTTCCATGCTAGACACATCATAGGCGGTTCCCAAACAGAAAAGTAAAGTTTATTTCCTTTCCACCATTTCTTTCACAATCCATGGCTAGCCGTATCCACGGGTGCCCTCCATATCGTCACATTCCAAGGAATTTTGTTGTTATTAATTTGATTCATGTGGGACTGGGCATCCCTATTACCAACCATTCTCTTGTGCAATGACAAGTGAATAAACACTCATCGTGAGAATAACACACCTAGCATGGAAAATAATGGCCACCCCCTGCCGCTTCATGAGCGGTACGGGCACACAAAACGAGAAAAATTATTTTGAAATTTAGAGTTGGCACATGCAAATTTACTTAGAACGGCATTGAAATACCGCATATAGGTAGATATAGTGGACTCATATGGCAAAACAGGGTTTAAGGATTTTGGATGCACAAGCAGTATTTCCGCTTAGTACAAATGAACGCTAGCAAAAGATTGAGAAGCAACCAACCAAAAAACGAAAACGGTCATAAACATGCATTGAACATAACTAACACCGAATAATGCACCATAAGTAGGATGTAACTTCATTGCATAACTATTGACTTAATGTGCATGCATAGGGAATCACAAACCTTAACACGAATATTTTTACTAAATCGCAATTACTCACTAACATGACTCACATATTATCATTTCCATATCGCAAAACTATTGCAAGGAATCACACTCATCATATCCAATGATCTATATGAAAGTTTTTATTATATCCCTCTTGAATATTCATCACTTTGGGACCAATTGCATAACATGTGCAAATTACCGTTACTATCATCATCTCTCAAAAAGATTTAAGTGAAGCATGAGAGTGCAAATATTTCTTAAAAATTTCAATCTTAACAATTCTCAAAATAATATAAGTGAAGCATGAGAATTCATTTCTTCAAAATTTCAATCAACTCTCAAAATAATATAAGTGAAGCATGAGAGTTTATTTCTTCAAAATTTTAATCAACTCTCAAAATAATATAAGTGAAGCATGAGAGTTTATTTCTTCAAAATATAACCACCACCGTGCTCAAAAAGATTTAAGTGAAGCACTAGAGCAACTGCCTAGCTCAAAAAATTTAAGTGAAGCACATAGAGTATTCTAACAAATTATGATAACGTGTGGCTCTCTCAAGATAGGTGTGTGCAGCAAGGATGATTGTGACAAACTAAAAAGCAAACAAAGCAAAGACTCATATCATACAAGATGCTCCAAGCAAAACACATATCATGTGACGAATAAAAATATAACTCCAAGTAAAACTACCGATGGTTGGTAGAAGAAAGAGGGGATGCCTTCCGGGGCATCCCCAAGCTTAGACGCTTGAGTCTTCCTAGAATATTACCTTGGGGTGCCTCGGGCATCCCCAAGCTTAGGCTTTTGCTACTCCTTATTCCTTCATCCATCGTGATCTCACCCAAAACTTGAAAACTTCAATCACACAAAACTTAACAAAACCTTCGTGAGATCCGTTAGTATAACAAAATAAATCACTACTATAAGTACTGTTTCAAACCCATTCATATTTTATTTTTGCATTATACCTACTGTACTCTAACTTCACCATGGCTTATACCCCCCGATACAATCCATAGATTCATCAAAACAAGCAAGTAGTGCATCAAAAACAGAATCTGTCAAAAACAGAACAGTCTGCAGAAATCTGCATTATAGTCATACTTATGTAACTCCAAAAATTCTGTAAAATTAGGACAACGTGGGCAATTCATATATCAATATTTTGTAAAAAATTCAGAAGGTTCTGAGGTTACAGTGAAAAAACAAAATTCCATCACTGGACGCAAAACTTTCTGTTTTCAAACAGCATCAATTATACTATCTTCCAAATCATCCCAAAGGTTCTACTTGGCACAAACACTAATTAAAAACACAAAAACACCATCATACCAGTAGCATGACAGTAAAAACACACCATAACAGAAACTTATAACAAAAATTTATTTTATTCATTGGGTTGCCTCCCAACAAGCGATATTGTTTTATGCCCCTAGCCAGGCATAATGCATAGTTTCAAGTGTTGTCATCTTTCTTCTTCTTATCCAGAGATGCACTTTCATCAGAAGTTTTTTCAAAGGCAATATGGAACACATCATCCATAGAAATTTTAGCATTAGCAAGTTGTCCATCTGTAAATCCCTCTTGATTACCGGATACAATCCAAGAGTATTGTCTATTAACACTATTGAAAACTTGTTGTATTATATTCAAAGGAGGAACCTCTTTTTTAGTATTCTCATCAAAGATGTGGTCATTGTGGAACAAATATCTCAACAAGTAATCTCTATCATAAAGGATCTCATCTATTACCGGTTTTTCACGGTTCATACCATAAAAATCAAAGATCTCCCTAGCCTCTCGCACTATGTGATCAAATTCATTCATGAGGACAAGGGTAGCTATTTTCTTAGCTCTAGGTTTTTTTATAACCGGCAACTCATAAAACAATCTTTGCAAAGTTTGATGGGTACGAATAAATCTTCTCTCAAGTTTAAGAACAAGTTCGGAAATAGCATCGGCATAAGGTTTGGTTCTTTTAAGTATAGGGGCATCATCACAAGCCAAGGTCCCAATGCAATTAAAGAATTCTTGGATGACGCTTTTTCCTATAACATTCCAGTGTCCCAACACAAAAGTTTTAGCATCAAGATTGGTAGAACTTTCAATTTTAGGAGTCTTGCCATCCTCACTTCTTTCCATACCAAAATCAGCCATGATAACAACTTCAAGCAAGCAAACAAGCAAACGAGAAAAAAGGCAAACGGAAAATATTTTTGTATTTTTTGTATAAATGTTTTAGAAGTGGGGGAGATGAAAATGAGAGGCAAATGGCAAATAAAGTAAATGCAAGAAGATGAGAGTTTGTGCGAAGGTACTTGATAGATGTTGATGATGTCTCCCCGGCAACGGCGCCAGAAATTCTTCCTGCTACTTGTAGCTTGCGTTGGTATTTTCCCCGAAGTGGAAGGGATGATGCAGCACAGTAGAGATAAGTATTTCCCTTGATTATGAAACCAAGGTTATCGAACCAGTAGGAGAATCACACAACACCTCGTTAGCAGCACCTGCACACAAACAACAAATCCTTGCACCCAACGCAAACAAGGGGTTGTCAATCCCTTGGCGGTAAGATTGCAAGATTAAATTGTATTTGATATATTGATAGATTGAAATAAAAATACAAAATAAAATAAGTAAAAGAAAATTGCAGCAAGGTTTTTAGGGTTTTAGTAATATGATTAAGATAGACCCGGGGGCCATAGGTTTCACTAGAGGCTTCTCTCAAGAAAATAACATACGGTGGGTAGACAAATTACTGTTGGGCAATTGATAGAAAAGCAAATAATCATGACGATATCCAAGGCAATGATCATGTATATAGGCATCATGTCCAAGATTAGTAGACCCACTCCTGCCTGCATCTACTACTATTACTCCACACATCGACCGCTATCCAGCATGCATCTAGTGTATTAAGTCCATAAAGAACGGAGTAATGCCTTAAGAACGATGACATGATGTAGACAAGATAAACTCACAAATTAATAAACTCAATGAATAAACCCCATCTTGTTACCCTTAGTAGCAATGGTACATACGTGTCATGTCCCTTTCTGTCACTGGGATTGAGCACCGCAAGATCGAACCCACTACAAAGCACCTCTTCCCATGGCAAGAAAAATCAATCTAGTTGGCCAAACCAAATCAATAGATCGGAGAAGAAATACGAGGCTATAATAATCATGCATAAAAGAGTGCAGCAAAGACTCAAATAATTTCATGGATAATCTGATCATAAACTCACAATTTATCGGATCCCAACAAACACACCGCAAAAAGTGATTACATCGGATAGAACACCAACAACATCGAGGAGAACATTGTATTGAAGATCAAAAAGAGAGAAGAAGCCATCTAGATACTGCCTATGGACCCGAAGGTCTGTGGTAAACTACTCACGCATCATCGGAAGGGCAACAAGGTTGATGTAGAGCCCCTCCGTGATCGATTCCCCCTCCGGCAGATTACCGGAGAAGGACCATAGATGGGATCTCTCTGGAACAGAAGCTTGCAGCGGCGGAAAAAACTATTTCGTGGACTCTCCTGAGGGTTTCTGATTTTTTCTGAATTTATGGTGGAAGAATTAGGTCAAACGGAGCTGGGTGGGCCCCACGAGGTACCAGGGCGCGCCTGCCCCCCCCCCCCCCCCCAGGCGTGCCATGGTGCCTCGTGGCCCACTCCTTCATCTTCGGGCCCTCTCCTGAAGCTTCCAGTACTTATTATGTCCAATAAAAAATCTCCAAAAAGTTTCGTGGCATTTGGACTTCGTTTGATATTGATTTTCTGTAAAACAAAAACAGGGCAGAAAACAACAACTGGCACTAGGTTAATAGGTTAGTCTCCAAAAATGATAGATAATTGCTGTAAATGATTGTAAAAACATCCAAGATTGATAATATAACAGCATGGAACAATCAAAAATTATAGATACGTTGGAGACGTACCAGTGACTCCCATGCAATCTCTTCTAACCTAATTCCACTTCTATATATTCCCAAATATCCCCAAACCAACAGAACGCAAGGAGAAAAAAACTTTTCGCCTCCGCAAGTCTCTGTTCTTTCAAGATCCCTTCTAGAGGCCTTTTCCGGTAATCTGCCGGAGGGGGAATCGATTACGGAGGGCCTCTACATCAACCTTGCTGCCCTTCCGATGATGTGTGAGTAGTTTACCACAGACCTACGGGTCCATAGTTATTAGCTAGATGGCTTCTTCTCTCTCTCTGATCTTCAATACAATGTTCTCCTCGGAGATCAATCTGATTGTTCCGATGTAATCTTCTTTTGCGGTGTGTTTGTTGGGATCCGATGATTGTGGTTTTATGATCAGATTATTCATTGAAAGTAATTGAGTCACTTCTAAACTTTATTATGCATGATTGTTATAGCTTTGTAATTCTCTCCGATCTATCCGTTTAGTTTGGCCAACTAGATTGATTTATCTTCAGCGGGAGAGGTGCTTTGTAGTGGGTTCAATCTTGCGGTGTCCTCACCTCGTGACAGAAGGGATAGTGAGGCACGTATTGTATTGCTACCACTAAGGGTAAAACGATGGGGATTAATCAGATTGCTTGGTTTTATTCTATCTACATTATGTCATCTTGCTTAAAGCGTTACTCCGTTTGTCATGAACTTAATACCCTAGATGCATGCTGGATAGCGGTTGATGGGTGGAGAAATAGTAGTAGATGTAGGCAGGAGTCGGTCTACTTGTCATGGATGTAATGCCTATATACATGATCATTGCCATGAATAACATCATAACTATGCGCTATTCTATCAATTGCCCAACAGTAATTTGTCTGCCCACCGTATGCTATTCTTTCGAGAGAGAAGCCTCTAGTGAAAACTATGGCCCCCAGGTCTACTTTTATCATATTACTAAAACCCTAATTACCTTGCTGCCATTTTACTCTTTTTATTTTATTTTGTAATTTACTTATCTATCACTATCAAATTTAATCCTTGCAAGTAACGAGTCCAAGGGGGTTGACAACCCTCTTGCCCACGTTGGGTGCAAGTATTTGCTCTTGTGTGTGTAGGTGCTGTTGACGAGATACTTGTGTGATTCTCCTACTGGTTCGATAACCTCGGTTCTCACTGAGGGAAATACTTATGGCTACTATATTGCTTCACCCTTCCTCTTCGGGGAAAATCCCAATGCAGCTCACAAGTAGCAGTAACTCTGTGATTGTTACTTCCGGGTTAACCGGTTAAGTTCCTCAGGTGGTTGAAGCCGAAAGCTAACCGTCACAATGTATGAATCAGTTGGCACATCATAAGAATCAAGAAGTAGCCAACCATGTTGCCTACAAGAAATCAGCTACAAGCCATTCACAGGACTTCATAGGTCTTCGGGACTCCGAGGCCACAAGAAGATGGCTAGGCCATGCCAGCTACACACTATACCAGTTGAAGGTGGTCTGTGGACCCGAAAAAACCCAGACAGGGGGCTGCAACATGCCCCACAAAGCTCTCTGACACACTTGTGTTTAGGCCTTAAGGCCGGATTGCTTGATTTCCAAATTGACTTATCCCATAAACTACCACCAGATTGGCTGGGGGTTGTCCTCGGAAAGACTTCGATATACCTTTTGGTTAAGGAAGTTAGAGTCGAAGGCTGGCGATACGTCCATTTTGCATCATGTTTTTTCTACTGTTATTTTTATTGTTTTCAAGCTATATTCCATATTATGATGCAATTCTAATGCCATTTCTCTCTTAAAATGCAAGATACATCAAAAGAGGGAGATTGCCGGCAGCTGGAATTCTGACCTGGAAAAAGCTATAGCAGAGATAGTAATTCTCCGGAGCTCAAAATGACATGAAAATTTGCGGAGATTTATTTTGGAATATATAAAAAAATACAGCAAGAAAGAAGTACCGAAGAAGACCCTTGGTGGGCCCACAAGCCAGGGGCGTGGCCTACCCCCCAGGGCGTGCCCAAGTGGCTTGTGGGTCCCACAGAGGCCCACTACTGGTCATCTTCTCCTATATGAAGCCATTTACCCTAGAAAAACATAAGAGAAGACTTTCGGGATGATCCGCCGCCATCTCGAGGCGAAACCAGGCCAGGAGCACATTTGCACTTCAGCGGAGCAATTCCGCCAGGGATACTTCCCTCCAGGAGGGGGAAATCGAAGCCATCGTCATCACCAACGCTCCTCTAATCGTGGGAGAGCTCATCTTCATCAACATCTTCACCAGCACCATCTCATCTCCAAACCCTAGTTCATCTCTTGTGCTCAATCTTTGTATTCAACCTCAGATTGGTACCTGAGGGTGCTAGTAGTGTTGATTACATCTTGTAGTTGATGCTAGTTGGTTTACTTGGTGGTAGATCATATGTTCAGATTGTTAAACACATATTTATATCCTCTGATCATGAACACAATTATGCTTTGTGAGTAGTTCTATTTGTTCTTGAAGACATGGGAGAAATCTTGTTATTAGTAATCATGTGAAGTTGATCACCGTTCAATGTTTTGATGATATGTTATGTTGTTCTTCCTCCAGTGGTGTCGTGTGAACGCTGACTACATGACACTTCACCATGTTTGGGCCTAGGGGAAGGCATTGTGGAATTAGTTTGTAGATGATGGGTTGCGGGAGTGACTGAAGCCTAAACCCCAGTTTATGAATTGTTCTGTAAGGGGTTGTTTTGGATCCATATGTTTCATGCTATGGTTAGATTTATCTTATTTACTTCTCTTGTATTTGTGGATGCTTGCATGGAGGGTATAATCATAAGTAGCTGCTTGTTCAAGTAAGAACAGCACCTTAGCTCCGGTCCAGCCACGTAACAACTTATCAAGGCATTGAACATAAGTCAATGAATCGTGGTGAAAGTAACTAGACGAAATTCCCGTGTGTCCTCGAGAACGTTTTAATCACTATAAGAAGTATCACCGGCTTGTCCTTAGGAACAATAAGGATTGGGCCACCTTGTTGCGCCTTATTACTTTTGTTACTTGTTACTTGCTATCAATTGTCTTGCTATCAAATTACCTATCAAAACTATCTTACAGCACTTACAGTGAATACCTTGCTAAAAACCGCTCATCGATTCCTTCTACTCCTCATTGGGTTCGACACTCTTACTTATCGAAAGGACTATGATTGATCCCCTACACTTGTGGGTAATCAAGACTCTTTTCTGGTGCCATTGCCGGGGAGTGAAGCACTCTTGGTAAGTCGAAATTGATAAGGAAACATTTATTATACGTGCTAAATTTTATTTACACTTGCTATTATGGAAGACAGTCCTTTGAGAGGCTTGTTTGGGGTATCTTCACCTCGAACACTGTCGTGGGAAACGGACACCTATGGGATCAAGGAGATCCCTTTACGGTTCGGCAAAGGGGAGAGGATTGCACAAAGAGCAGATCTAACGAACAGCACACGGGGGATTTTACCCAGGTTCGGGCCGCACGGATGCGTAAAACCCTACTCCTGCTTTGATTGTATTACTGTGGATGTTCTTGGCCGAGCTCTGGGAGCTACAGTAGCAGCTATGCATGCAGAACAGGTCCAATCTCAAAAGTGCTCTCCTTTTCTTCCTCTCTGTATGCCTCGGGCCTCCTTTTATATGAGTCAAAGGGGCTACCACAGTGGAGTACGAGATAAGGCATGAGGTGGAAAGTAGCTACAGTGTTATCATACCTAACCCTGACGTCCTGGGACAAACTCATTAAATGCACCGTGAGGTGTCCATCAAGGTGTCCCTTAGCGTCTTGGGCTTGGAAAAGCTTTACGGGGGATGGGAAAAGCAGCCATCCCATCAGCACCGCTTAAGCATCTCGTGGCCAGCATTGCGCCACGTCATCATGAGGACAAGCCCTAAACGACAAGGCTGGCCGCTGCACTGGAGCGATAGCGCTGCACTGTGCAGAGACTTGCCGGGGCTGAATCCTTGCCGGACCCGGGGCTTGCCGGGACCGGGTCTTGCCGGGTGCGAATCCTTGCCGGGGCTAGATCTTGCCGGGACCGGATCTTGATGGGATCCCGGCCTTTGGTCTTCAGTCTTCTGATCCTCAGCTCGAACGCCTTCTCCCGGCAGGCCTTGCCGGGGACGGAGCTTGCCGGACCTTTGGCTTGCCGGCTCGCGCCTTGCCGGCAAGCGTTGTCTTCGTCTTGGCGATGACTTGCCTGGAAGTCTTCTCCCAGGAAGGCTTGCTTCCAGGAATCTCTATCTTGATCTTGCCGGCCTTGAGCTTGCCGGTAATACTAGGTCTTGGATGCTTCGTCTAAGTGGATTTCTCCTCTAGCCATGCCCTTCCCGCCTGGAGACTACAACTCGCCGGTGCATGTCCAGGGGTAATGAACACCCCCTGTTCAGTACACCGACAGGAGCCCCCGGGCCTGGGCCGGGCAGGCGTGCACAGTGCTGTCCGGGCTAGGCCCAAAAACATGCACCGGTACACGTGCGGCGAGAAGCGATCGACACTCATAACTTTAGCCGCGCACTGATGAATGGCGCATGAAATCTCCCCTTGCCGGAGCGCATGGCTCGACGACAAAGTTGAAAGCTTCCTTCTCGGAGCGCATGGCTCGACGACAAGGCTAAGAGCCCCCTTGTCGGAGCGCATGGCTCGACGACAAGGTTGCTAAGCTTGCGGCTTCAGCGGAAAACTTAGACGTTCTCGACGCCGACTTCCGGCAAGGATCTTTCCGGGAAGGCTTATGACTTCGGCAGAGAACTTCGACGTTCTCGACGCCGGCTTCCGGCAAAAATCTTGTCGGGAAGGCTTATGACTTCGGCGGAGAACTTCGACGTTCTCGACGCCGGCTTGAGCTTGTGGTTTTCCGGGCCTTGGGCTTGCCGGCAGCGTGGGCAAACAGAGCAGGACGGCAGCAGGAGTCGTGTGCCCGAAAGGGAACGTCACACTGCGCGATGAAGAGCCAGCCCCCGAGCTTTCCCCAAAAAGGGTGCTGCGGGTGCCATGCTCGATTCATACGCTCATCTCTCCGCCGTCTACTGCGAGTGCCCCACTGCCATCTTGCCGGCCTCCTGCACGGTGCCCTTGGCTTTCTCGGCTGCCAAGGAAACAATTTATCTTGGTTAGATCAATCTTCACGCATGTAAGACATGCGTCTCTTTATGCTAAATAAATGCTGCCCCCCCTCTTGATTAATTCTGTCCCTGCACATATCTTGTCCTACGCTGTCTGGTAACCTTGCCGGAGCATAACCTTGCCGCGAGCGCTGGATTCGGGGCGTCAGCAGCCTGCTGGCGGTGCTGCTCACGGCAAGGCAACTTGCCGGGCCAGAACACAGCTGCTAAGTTTGCCGATCGGACTCGAGGCGAAACTAGGCGCGGACTGGCCATGACAAAGCCCCTTCGCATGTAGATCAATGTACAAGGACAAGGAATTAATCAAGACATCCCATGCTTGCCAGAGAGCTTCCCGGTGCGCATGCTCCTGTCGGCAGCGCTTGAGGAACGGGTCCTTAGCGGCTTTCCGGGAACGCCGCCTTCCGGAAAGGTTCACCTTCCCGGCGATAGCGCAGCTGCACACATCGCCGAGCGGACTCGAGGCGACATGGAGAGCAACTAGCCCTGGGAGGGCTCCTTCGCATGTAGGTGTAAGGGGTAAATAAAGACAGCAAGGGAAAAGTAATTGTTATAAGTCTCTGTGACTTATCTTTTCTTGCTATTCGTCTCGCATATCGAGGCGCGCTCATGGTGATGACCGGCAGCTCTCTAGGGCGCCGCCAGCCCCCGAGCTCGCCTTCCATGCATATTCCTGCAACGCTGGTCGGACACGAAGTGCCACAACAGCGTTTTAGCACAAAAAGTTGATTAGCTTTTGATCTTTATGATTAACCTGTTATAATCTGGATCTCTGTCAAATGTTCCCTTGCTTGCCGCAACTCTTCCCGGTGCGCACGATCCAATCAGCGGCGCTTTGAGGAACGGGTCCTCAGCAGCTCGCCGGGAACGCGCTGCCTCCCGAAAAGGTTTACCTTCCCAGCCTTTAGCGCAGCTGCACACATCGCTGAGCGGACTCAAAACGATTAGGAGCACGACTAGCGCAGCTGCACAAATCGCTGAGCGGACTCGAAGCGATATGGAGCGCAACTAGCGCAGCTGCACACATCGCTGAGCGGACTCGAAGCGATATGGAGCGCAACTAGCGCAGCTGCACACATCCCTGAGCGGACTCGAAGCGATATGGAGTGCAACTAGCGCCGGGAAAGCTCCTCAGCATACGGGTTCATGCAGAGATCTCAAAATAAAACTCATATCTAAACAGCAGAAAGCAATCAAAGTTTAAGAACTTAGCTTCTGCGAAGATCATGGTGCCCTTCTCTTTGGACGCCGTGCTGATGAAGATGATGAAGAACTGGCGCGCTGACCGCTAGATCGGATTCGCACAACCTCTCACCCCCTACCTAGCGCGCCAAAGATGTCGTGGGAAACGGACACCTATGGGATCAAGGAGGTCCCTTTACGGTTCGGCAAAGGGGAGAGGATTGCACAAAGAGCAGATCCAACGAACAGCACACGGGGGATTTTACCCAGGTTCGGGCCGCACGGATGCGTAAAACCCTACTCCTGCTTTGATTGTATTACTGTGGATGTTCTTGGCCGAGCTCTGGGAGCTACAGTAGCAGCTACGCATGCAGAACGGGTCCAATCTCAAAAGTGCTCTCCTTTTCTTCCACTCTCTACGCCTCGGGCCTCCTTTTATATGAGTCAAAGGGGCTACCACAGTGGCGTATGAGATAAGGCATGAGGTGGAAAGTAGCTATAGTGTTATCATACCTAACCCTGACGTCCTGGGACAAACTCATTAAATGCACCGTGAGGTGTCCGTCAAGGTGTCCCTTAGCGTCTTGGGCTTGGAAAAGCTTTACGGGGGATGGGAAAAGCAGCCATCCCATCAGCACCGCTTAAGCATCTCGTGGCCAGCATTGCGCCATGTCATCATGAGGACAAGCCCTAAACGACAAGGCTGGCCGCTGCACTGGAGCAATAGCGCTGCACTGTGCAGAGCCTTGCCAGGGTTGAATCCTTGCCGGACCCGGGGCTTGCCGGGACCGGGTCTTGCCGGGTGCGAATCCTTGCCGGGGCTAGATCTTGCCGGGACCGGATCTTGACGGGATCCCGGCCTTTGGTCTTCAGTCTTCTGATCCTCAGCTCGAACGCCTTCTCCCGGCAGGCCTTGCCGGGGACGGAGCTTGCCGGACCTTTGGCTTGCCGGCTCACGCCTTGCCGGCAAGCGCTGTCTTCGTCTTGGCGATGACTTGCCTGGAAGTCTTCTCCCAGGAAGGCTTGCTTCCAGGAATCTCTATCTTGATCTTGCCGGCCTTGAGCTTGCCGGTAATACTAGGTCTTGGATGCTTCGTCTAAGTGGATTTCTCCTCTAGCCATGCCCTTCCCCACCTGGAGACTACAACTCGCCGGTGCATGTCCAGGGGTAATGAACACCCCCTGTTCAGTACACCGACAAACACAATTGGTAAGAGATGAGCCTCAACCTACTGAACCTATCTATTATGAAATTCCTCTCGTATTTTGGAAAAACTGCATGCTAATCCTTATGCAAGAGATGGAACAATGCATCCTGATATGCACTTAATTTTTATGGATGAACTTTGTGGATTATTTAAGCTTGCAGGTCTATCGAGGGATGAAGTTAAAAAGAAGTTATTCCCTTTATCTTTGGAGAGAAAAGCACTGGCATGGTGTAGGCTATTGGATGATTCTGATTCATGGGTCTGGAACCGAACGAAGCTGGAATTCCATCAAAAGTTTTATCCTATGCACTTGGTTCACCGTGATCGATTTTTGGCCATGTGAAGGATAAAGTATCGCTCAAGCTTGGGGGAGGTTTAAGGACTTAATGCTCAAAGGCCCCAATCATGAGCTCTTGAGAGATATTATTGTTCATAATTTTTATGCTAGGCTTTCTCTTCATGGTAAAGAAATGCTTGATTCTTCTTCTGATGGTTCTTTCTCAAGAAGAAGTATTGAATTCAAATGGGATCTTATTGAAAGAATTAAATGCAACTCTGAAGATTGGGAGGTCGACAAAGGTAAAGAGTCAGGTATAAATCTTGAATATGATTGTGTTAAGGCTTTTGTAGAAATAGATGTTTTTCATGAGCTTAGTGCAAAATATGGACTTGATTCTAAGATAGTAGCTGATTTTTGTAAATATTTTGTTGCTCATGTTGATCTTCCTAAAGAGAAGTGGCTTAAATATCATGAACCCGTTGAAGATGCTTGCGAAGAACCTATTATTGCTAATACTGAAACACTAGCTTGTTCTGCTAATCCTGTTGTGCCTACTGCTTATATTGAGAAGCCTCCTTTCCCTGTTAAAATTAAGAAACATGCTAAGGCTACAACTGTGGTTCATAAAAGTTATATTAAAGCACCTAAACCCTCTGAACAAATTAAAGTAGAACCTTCAATTGCAATGGTTAAAGATCTTTTGGTTGATAATATTGATGGGCATGTTATTTTTTCTGTGAAGAAGCTGCTAGAATTACTAAACCTGTTAGGACTGAAAAGGATAAGTTAGATAAAAATAAAAGAGTTGTTGGCATGCCTGTTGTTTCTGTTAAGATTGGAGATCATTGCTATCATGCTTTATGTGATATTGGTGCTATTATAAGTGCTATTCCTTTATCCCTTTATCAAGAAGTTATGCATGATCTTTCACCTGTTGAGATAGAGGAGATTGATGTTACTATTAAGCTTGCAAATAGGAACACCATTACACCGCTGGGGATTGTAAGAGATGTTGAAGTCTTGTGTGATAAGATCAAATACCCTACTAATTTCTTAGTACTTGGATCTATGCAAGATAATTTTTGTCCCATTATATTTGGTTGACCCTTCTTGAATACTATAAATGCTAAAATTGATTGTGCTAAAGAAAAAGTTAAAGTTTAGTTTGGAGATGAATCTCTTGAGTTTAATTTTTCTAAGTTCTCCAAGCAACATCATGATAAAGATTTACCTAATGAGGATGTTATTATTGGTTTTGTTCTATTGCCGTGCCACCTACAGATCCTTTAGACCAATATTTGTTAGATCATGAAAATGATATGCATATGCATGAAAAAATGAAATAGATGAAATATTCTTTAGACAATAACCTATTCTTAAGCATAATTTGCATGTTGAAATCTTGGGAAATCCTCCTCCACCTAAGGGTGATCATGTGTTTGAATTGAAGAAACTCCTAGATACTTTGAAATATGCTTATATGGAGCCCGATGCTAAACCTGTTGTCGATCATCAACGCCACCTAAATCCTAAAATGAAGGATGTGGTAAGAACAGAAATACTAAAGCTCCTGGGGCAGGTATAATTTATCCTATAGCTGATAGTAGATGGGTAAGTCATGTTCATTGTGTCCCTAAGAAAGGAGGCATTATTGTTGTTCCTAATGATAAAAATGAACTTATCCCGCAAAGAGTTGTAACTGGTTATAGGATGGTTATTGATTTTAAAAATTAAATAAGGCTACTAGAAAAGATCATTATCCTTTGCCTTTTATTGATCAAATATTAGGAAGATTATCTATGCATACACATTTTTGTTTCCTAGATGGTTATTCTGGTTTTTCTCAAATACATGTGTCTCCTGAAGATCAGGAAAAAACTAATTTTACTTGTCCTTTTGGAACTTTTGCTTATAGATGTATGCCATTTGGTTTATGCAATGCACCTGCTACCTTTCAAAGATGCATGACTGCCATATTTTCTGATTTCTGTGAGAAAATTGTTGAAGTTTTCATGGATGATTTCTCCATCTATGGAACATCTTTTCATGACTGTTTGAGCAATCTTGACAAAGTTTTGCAAAGATGTGAAGAAACTAGTCTTGTTTTGAACTGGGAGAAGTGCCACTTCATGGTAAACGAAGGTATAGTCCTTGGCTATAAGATTTCTAAAAGAGGCATTGAGGTAGATAAATCTAAAGTTGATGCCATTGAGAAAATGCCATGTCCTAAAGATATCAAAGGTATAAGAAGTTTTTGTTGGGAAACATAGTAGAAAACAAAAAAAAGGCCTACGAACACCCAGGAACAATATGAAGGTGCATTAGGGGATTGGATCATGATCGTTACCAACTCCGAGTTTGTAGCGGAAGCAGACGAGTTGGTGTAGATCATACTTGGAGTCCCTCGAACCGTCGATGAACGATCCCGCGAACGATCCCTCGAACCGAAGACCGAAAGCACGGCCTCTCTATAGTTTGCAAGCGTACGGTCTTCACGATCCGGCAGCGCTTCGCCGTCCCGAACTAATCACCGCTGAAGAATTAGAGAAGGATATTAGAGCCACATAGGGCTTCTAATTATGAGGATTAGAGGAACTAGAACTAGCTCTAATTATCTCAATTAGAACTAGTAGTATTGGGCTAGAGGAGGCACCTAAAACTTGTGTATTGAAAAGGGCCATGACCTCCACTATATATAGGTTAGAGGGGGAGAGGGGGCAGCCACCAAGGAGGGAAAATCCCTCCTTGGGGCACCGGCCTAGGGAGGAGGAGTTGGACTCCTCCTCCACTCCAATTCGCCCCCCCACAAGGAAAGCGGGGGCGCCAACTCCACTTGGGCCCTTGTGGCCACAGTTGCCTTCCACCTCTAGGCCTTTTAAGGCCCGTTGATATTAAATTAATTATAAAAGCCCTCTAACAATTACTAGAGCATATTATATATAATTTAACAGCCCTGGAAACATTTTCCACCAATATATTATTTATCAGTAATACCCGGTATTACCCGATACTCTCTGAAACCCTTTCGGTGACCCCGAAACGCTTACGATTCCTCTCGGAACTATTCCGAATATTAACAAAACTATTTCACAAATAAATCCTCGATACTCTCCTAATACTAACACTCAACAGATCATGATTACCTTAAGCTTGTGACCATGTAGGTTTGGTAAACCATAGACATGAACGAAACCCCTTCGTTCAATGACCGATAGCGGAATCATGGACGTCCATATCGATCCCTATGATTACACGAATGACATTCAAGTGAACCTATGGTTATCATGTGATGTTCCCTTTGCTTCGTGATACTTTACAAAACTCAAGGTGAGATATATCAGTATCCTCTTGAGTCATACACATGCTCACTATACCGGTCTCCTCGTTGCCGGTTTTGTTCTTCTTTCTCGTTGTCGTGTTCCGGCATCCCCATGACGAAGTCACCTATGTCTGGCCAGATGATGATGGATGCCATTGCAACGAGAGGGCCCTAAGAATATCTCTCCATCGTCAGAGGAACAAATTCCACTCTCGAGCTATCGTGTCCCTAGTCAAAATTTTCCCATGAACCTGTAAGTTGTCGTTATGATCACCAAGTTACTGATGACGTTTGAGCAACCGCAAAGCTCATCGTACGGTAAGAAGTGACTACGATACTCTCATGGTCTAAGGAACTAAAATCACAAGTTAACACTCCATGTTATAGCAATTGACTTATGACGATATTATCTCAAAGTATAACAAACAAGTTTGGGTCGATTCAATATGATCATTCTTCTAACGGCATACTCTCAAAGTTGTTTTGAGACTATCGTTACACTTAATGATATCTCAAGATCCGAAAAACGTGATCACCAACAATACTTGAGCCAGTCTTAGAGGCGAGACTAGGAATCTTATTTTACCGTTTATCGTTCTACACGTGCATATGAGTTTTCCACTGAATCGCATATTCCAGGATCATAGCAGTTATAGCATAGAATATAAACTCTAAATTATGAACATGAAAATATAATAATACAATATTATTTCCTCTAGGGCATACTTCCAACAGACTCCCACTTGCACTAGAATCAATAATCTAGGTGCATGCTCTCTATTAACACCAATGGCTATCTGGTGTTGTCTCATGCTTTGCTCGTGGTATAGTCTTCGTCAATGGTTCTGTCAAACAAATCCTTTGTGAAACTTGCTTTTATTATATCTGTTTTATGTGGGTTGAAAACTCCCTTTTGCTTTGACCAATGACCCTATTATTCATAATATAGTGTCATTAGTTTTATCTCATTTAGGATCATCAAATCTATAACAAGACACTTCTTCATCTAGATATTCTCATCCTATTTTAATCAAGACACTTCTTGATTCCTACAGACATTTTATCAAGACACTTCTTGATTCAAACATTCTTCTTAGAAGCAACTTAAGCCTCAACATATAATTTTCTCTCGTCATAGAATTGACAATATTATTCATGTTTGAAAACATTCAAACTATTATTCTAGCATAGCAAGATAATCATATCAAAATAGTCATGAAGATTTTGTTCGTACAACAATCTCTTCATCTCCTCCACAGACAAAACATGTCCTTTTGTCCTTCTGAGGTACTTGATAATTTTATTTACTGCCCAGTGAGCCATCCCGGGATCACTATTACTACCACTTAGTACATAAGAAACTTTCATTTTTGCACATATCATGATTCTTTATGATGGATTCAACTGATAGCATATCTTGAACTCCAATCATCTACACATGCTCATTAATTATCCTATGACATTTATTTGCTAAGTGTTACACCATGTGACAATTGGGAGAAAAAACTTTCATCATTCTCCATTTCAAACCTCTTTGAAACCTTGTCAATGTACATACTCTGGTTTTTAGCACAATTGGATATATTGATCTATCTCCATAGAACTTGGTGTCCAATAAGTTGTTTTACCTAAGTCTTTCATCAAAATACTCCTTTTGATGAATCCTTTTATTATGCTAAGAAACTATATATTATTTCCAATAATATGTCATCCACATATTGTATTTTAGAAATGTCTTACAGCTCCCACTAAACTTCATAAGTCTCATCATTCTAATGAAGTTAAACTATTTAACCATTTCATCAAAATGTTAATTCCAGCTCCTTTTAATGCTTGCTTCAAACCATAGATTTGTTCCTTTGAAGCATATAATCTTTTACCGATGTTTTTTTGCTATCATTATCCGTACAGACTTTTAATATTGCTTTTGGTGAAAATGATTCACATAATCGATTCTCACAACTTTGCAAAATTCTCTTGCAACTAACCTTCCCTCATGGATAATATAATTACCATCAGTGTCTGTCCCCTGAATAATCAATCAAGTTCCAAACTTGATGAAATTCATTTTGGATTACATAGCTTTAAGTCATTCTTATGAGCAGGGCGCCACCATTGCTTCCCTGTAGTTCACAGGTTTATCTTCCACTAAGATGAACTCTTTCTTACCTACACTGTTCAAATTACAGTCTTAGCTCAGAGTTTCTACAACTGGTGTTGTAACTTTTCCGATTCAATTGTGTGAACAACTTCTGGAATAAATTCCGTTTCATTAGTCCTCTCAATATCTTCTGGAGATTCAGTAATCTCGTCAAGCTATCCTGTCCTCCCACTTACTACTTTAGCGAGAAACTTTTCTCGAGAAAGTGTCCATTCACTGTGACAAAACACTTTTGTCTCCGAATCTTTGTAAGAGGGATAATCTACAGGATAGTATTCGTCTAGGTTGTTTATTCCATAACTCATATGGTGTGGTTTGCCAGACATTTAGACGGTGCTTTGTTTTAGTGTATATATTGTTATTTTACATGCATAACCCCAGAACAATTACAAGTGGATCGGTAAATTATGAAACAATTTCATAATCATTTATTTACTAAACTCATGACTCAGATAGCTGATTATCTTTTTTCATGATGATCTTTAAATTCATCCTGAATACCTTTGAACCCTTCAAATATTTCAGACTTCATGTTTCAACAAGTAAATCTAATCTACTCAAATCATCAGTGAATTTTATGAAGTATTGATTTTCACCGCGCCCTGGTATGATCACTGAATTATATACATCACTATGTTTTATTCAAATGATTTTACCCTTTCGATCAAAAACAATTTTGAGCGATGTATTAGTCATTTTATTCATCGAACAATTCTTGTATGTCTCAAATGATTCAACAATCAGAAGACACTAAGACTTCATCTCAATGAAGTCTTGCATACAATTCCTTTCGATATGACCAACATTGCGGTGCCATAATCAATTAATTGTTATCAGTCTTCTCAAGATGTTTAGCATTAATGTTATATATATATGATACATCTCCAACGTATCTATAATTTATGAAGTATTCATGCCATGTTTATTATAGTTTTGTATGATTTTGGTGCACTTTTATATGGCTTTTATATGATTTTCATGGACTAACATATTGACCTAGTGCCCAGTGCCAGTTGCTGTTTTCTGCCCTGTTTTTGTTTTACAGAAAATCAATACCAAACGAAGTCCAAAAGGCCACAAAACTTTTTGGAGATTTTTTATTGGCCAAGATAAACACTAGAAGCTTCGGGAGGAGGCCAGAAGACCCACAGGGGCTCCACGAGCCACCAGGGCGCGCCACCCCCCCCCCCAGGCGCGCCCTGGTGCCTCGTGGGCCCCTGTGGCCCTTCTTCGCGTGATTCCAATGCCAAAAAATCATATATATTCAGAAACCCCCGAAAGTTAACCTAGATGAGTTTTTACGCCGCCGCAAGCCTCTGTACCTCCACGATCTCATCTACAGCCCTTTTCCGGCACCCTGCCGGAGGGGGGGAATCATCACCGGAGGCCATCTTCATCATCCCGACGGTCTCCATGATGAGGAGGGAGTAGTTCACCCTCGGGGCTGAGGGTTTGTACCAGTAGCTATGTGTTTGATCTCTTTCTCTCGTGTTCTTGAGATGGCACGATCTTGATGTATCGCGAGCTTTGTTGATATAGATGAATCATATGGAGTTTTCCCCTCTCTATCTTCTTGTGATGAATTGATTTTTCCCTTTGAAGTTTTCTTATCAGATTGAGTCTTTAAGGATTTGAGAACACTTGATGTATGTCTTGCATATGGATATCTGTGGTGACAATGGGATATTCACTTGAGTCACTTGATGTATGTTTTGGTGATCAACTTGCGGGTTCCGTGACCTTGGGGATTTATGCATAAGGGTTGGCACACGTTTTCGTCTTGACTTTCCGGTAGAAACTTTGGGGCACGCTTTGAAGTTCTTTGTGTTGGTTTGAATAGATGAATCTGAGATTGTGTGATGCATATCGTATAATCAAACCCGTGGGTACTCGTGGTGACATTGGAGTGCCTAGGTGACATTAGGGTTTTGGTTGATGTGTATCTTAAGGTGTTATTCTAGTACGAACTTTAGGGCTGTTCGTGGCATTTAATGGGGATGGCTCATAAGATTGATCCGGAAGGATAACTTTGAGGTGGTTTCGTACCCTACAACAATTTCTTCGTTAGCTCTCCGCTATTTGTGACTTTGGAGTGAACTCTTTGTCGCACGTGAGGGATTTACATATGATTCAACTATGTCAACAATGTTGGGAGATCGCACTAGTGAAAGTATGAACCCTAGGCCTTGTTTCTAAGCATTGCAATACCGTTTTTATGCCCGTTTACTTTTTGCTACCTTGCTGTTTTTATATTTTCAGATTACAAAAACCTATATCTACTATCCATACTACACTTTTATCACCATCTCTTCGCCGAACTAGTGCACCTATACAATATACCATTGTATTGGGTGTGTTGGGGACACAAGAGATTTCTCATATTTGGTTGCAGGGTTGTTTGAGAGATACCATCTTCAACCTACGCCTCCCACGGATTGTTAAACCTTAGGTCATCCACTTGAGGGAAAATTGCTACTGTCCTACAAAACTCTGCGCTTGGAGGCCCAACACTAGTCTACAAGAATAAGTTGTGTAGTAGACATCAAGCTCTTTTCTGGCGCCGTTGCCGGGGAGGTGAGTGCTTGAAGGTATATCTTTAGATCTTGCAATCGAATCTTTTAGTTTCTTGTTTTATCACTAGTTTGGTTTATAAAAGAAAACTACAAAAAAAATGGAATTGAGGTTGACTCATATTATTCGTCTTTATAATGTCTTTCTTGAAAATAAGGATTCCGATAATTGTGCTCAATTGATAGACGAAAAATTCAATAAAATGTTTTCATAAAATATTTGAATGATGAGCATGATTGCAATGCTGTTAGTATAAATTCTATGAATATCCAAAATGCTAATGATGATTGCACTAGTCATGACAAAAATGTTTCTTATAAGGATGTCAATTTTTGTGGAGTGAATTGGGAGTGCAAATGCATACCAAAAAGGGAAAATAGATTTTGTAAGAGGCATAAGTATTTAGAAACTAAAGGGTTGCAAGAGAGGCTAGATGATTGTGCTGAAAGATTTAATTTTTCTCGCCATCCTTGTGAACTTTGCAATGAACGTGGTCATTTAAATCTCCAATGCAAATTGTTTCATGATCGAATCGTGTCCAAAAGTTGTGATAACTTGATTACCCTTGCGCATCATAATGAACTTAGTCTGCTTCTGGGGTATGAAGAAATGAAATGTATAACTAGGGATATTCCAGAATATAATCTCAAGAGATTTCTTGATTTTGATCTAGAGGAAATTTATATGTATTGTGCGGTAAATTGCATTGAGAATCCTTATATTGCCAATTATTTAAAGACAAGAAAACAAATAGAAGATGAAGAGAATACTAATGAAGGGGAAGAGGTTTCCCAATATCCTCCTATTTTTTCTTATGATGAATCAGGTGATGAGGAGGAGCTTTTTATTCAACCAATCTCTTCAATAAAGAGCACGGAAAAATTGGCTAAACCCACACACAATGTGGTGAAGAAGAAGAAAAGAAGGAAAAGTAGAGGTAAAAAGGTATCTCTCCAAAGTAATGTTGCTCCTATTACCATTGTGCCTCATGAAAATGAATCAAATATGTTGATGGAGGATGATGATATTGAGTATGATTTGGTGATGCCTACTACTTGTTGTGATGATTATGATTGGGAGAATAATGATACTTACTATAATCTTGAAAATCTTTTTGGCACCAACTTAGAAAATTGTGATGATAATAATTGTTATACTATTGGTGCTATTCATACTATTGATGATAATAGTGATTATGCTAATGATATACCAAGCCACAAGCTTGGGGATGCTATGCTTAATGAAGATGATCTTTTTAGTCCCCCTACTTTGAATGATCAAATTTATTATGATGATTGCATGCCTCCTGCTTATGATGATTATTGTGATGATACTTATGTTATAAAAGTAGTGATGATTATATTTATAAAACTTGTCATAATTATGATTACCCTTTTACTGAACATTACTCTTTTAATTTGGAAACAATTTATAGTATTCGAGTTTCATACCATACTCCCACTATTATGAATGAGAAGAAAATTGCTTGTGTGGAGAGTAATAAAAATTCTATGCTTATGTATCATGACAAGAATGCTTTGTGTGATGGATATATTGTTGAATTTCTTCATGATGCTACTGAAAATTATTTTGAGAGAGGAATATATGCTTCTACATATTTCAACAACATCAAGTTTCCTCTCTTTATGTTGAAAGTTTTGAAGTCATGCTTGTTTTGCCTTCCTATGCTAGTTGATTCTTGCTCCCATAAACTATTTGCTCACAAAATCCCTATGCATCGGAAGTGGGTTAGGCTTAAATGTGCTAGTCATATGCTTCATGATGCTCTCTTTGTGTTTCAATTCTTCACTTTTTATGCGAGCATCATTGAAATCATCATGCCTAGCTAAAAAGGCATTAAAGAAAAGTGCTTGTTGGGAAACAACCCAATACTTATTCCTACTGTTTTTGTGTGTTAACATGATTAATCTACTGTAGTAATCATGTTTTATATGTTTTCTTTCAATAAACTGCCAAGTAAAACCTTTGGGATAGTGTGGATACTTGTTGATTCAATTCTGTGCAAAAACAGAAACTTTTGCCTCCAGTGTTTAATTTTCCAGATTTTACTGGAGCGTCAAAAAATTCTGAAATTTTTGCACAGTACTGATATGCAAATTTTTGACGTTGTCCTAATTTTTCAGAATTTATAGAGTTCCAGAAGTATGGTAGTTTCTCAGATCATTACAGACTGTTCTGTTTTTGATAGATTCTGTTTTCAATGCATAGTTTGCTTGTTTTAATGTTTCCAAAGCTTATATTATGAGATATAAATTGTGGAACTTATAGAATACAGTAGACATTATATGGGAATGATTGTGAATCTTGTCTTGGACAGTACCTAAGTGATGGTTTATTCTTTATCATACTAACCGTTCTCACGAAGTTCCGTTAAGTTTTGTGTGATTGAAGTTTTCAAGTTTTGGGTGAGGTATCGATATGAGGAGAATAAGGAGTGGCAAGACTCTAAGCTTGGGGATGCCCGAGGCACCCCAAGTTAATACTCAAGGAAGACTCAAGCGCCTAAGCTTGGGGATGCCCCGGAAGGCATCCCCTCTTTCGTCTTCAACACTATCGGTAGCCTCACTCGGAGGTATATTTTTATTCATCACATAATATCAGTTTTGCTTGGAGCGTCATATTCTTCTGTTAATATTTTCTTTGTGTCATCAATAATCATGTTTTGTATCTTTTAGTTCAATAAAATGCCAATTATAGCCTTTACTATGCCCAGTTTGCAAGTTTATGAGTTGCTGTTTCAAAACAGAAAGTTTGCTGCTATTGATTAAATTGCCCAGAAATGTCAGAATGTGATAAAATCTTGAAATTTTGACACAGTCAACTTTGATAAATTATTTCCAGTGTGGTAAATTTTCAGAATTTTTTGAGTTATCTAAGTATGGATTCTTAATTATCCTTTACAGACTGTCCTGGTTAGGCAGATTGCTGTTATGCTTGCATTGTTTGCATATGTTGGCTTGTCTAATGACTCTATTTGAGGATAGGAGTATTAAATATGCAGAAGCATTTAGTATTCAATATTTAATTATAATTTTAGTGATTTTCTACAGTAGATATTGTTGAGGTTTTGAGTGGATTTACACTAACATATCTCACAAGTTCTTGTCAAGTTTTGTGTGGATGAAGTTTTTGAAACTTAGGGAAACTATTATATGAGAAGAATTCATGAGACACAAGAGTTCAAGCTTGGGGATGCCCAAGGCTCCCCAAGTTAATATTCCAAGAAGTATCAATTATTCAAGCTTGGGGATGCCCCGGTAGGCATCCCATCACTTTTCTTCATCAACTATCGGTTAGTCTCGATTGAACCCAAGTTTTTACTTGTTCACATAATGTGTGCTATACTTGGTTGTGTCTTTGTTTTGCTTGCTGTTTGAATAAAATAACGTTTCTGTAGTTCAGGATCCATGCAAATTAACATAAGGCAGTGGACTGACTCATAGTCATCCTTACGGGCTGTGAAAGCATCTGCAACTTCCTACGACACTCCTGGCGCAGGAGGATCACCAAGGGGCTGATCCAGCACATACTCCTTCTTAGCACTCCTGAGAACAAATCTCAGGGTCTGGATCCAATCCGCATAGTTTCCACCATTTGCAGCCAACTTTTCTTTCTCCAACATAGGGCCTAAGTTGAACATATTGCGAGCCATTGATCTACAATGATAAACACAAGATTCACTTTAGACATTTGTTCACAATTATGTTGCACTAGTGTTTAAACAAGTTTTAATATAAAGTGCACTCCCACTCAAATCAATATCTCTCATAATTGAAAGTGAGTGATTCAAGACCCTGATTTCGTTCACAGCCATTGATATGGACATCACTGATGACGTGAATTTCAATCGGTAGGCAATCTTTTGCCGATCATATCCCCATATGACTCTTGTTCATCTTTCGATGCTTTGTGCTCCGAGCTCAGAATGATTCTGCCAGAACTTCAAGACAACTGAGTGCTATTTGCTTGCTCGGTCTGACCTCGCCCGCCTTACACTTCACGCTCCATTTGTACTCATGTGGACATGACATACTCCGGAAAGCCACATGTTATAGATGGTTGCAACACTGGGAAGAGCACCTTTTAACTTGTTATTTTCAGTGAGAGATCACCCTAATAATTGTCTACTGCGCAATCAAAGGGTGCAAACAATAAAGGGAAAAACATCACAGGCAATTCATAATAGCATGATGTGATATAGCCCTTGGCACCGGGAACTTCTCCATGGTCCTCCGTGGTCTTCACGAAAGTACTCCGGGACGGTGTCGTAGCCACCATCATGTTCTCCTGTGCCTGGTGAAGCCACATTGCTCCAGGTCCTCCGTAGCACGTCCGTCACTCCATCGATAAATAAAAATTAACGAGTTCCGACACGCAGGTCGTATAAATGACAATCACTTGGCTCCAGCCATCATGCCGTACTGTGACGCGCAGGCCACTTAACGTTACATCATATAACCATCTCATACATAAACTTATTATCATGACGAAGGCGATACCACATCACATGCAATCCTGCAAAACCAAGATAGACGTCCTCTAATTGGTCTTAGCAAATTTTAATTATGTGGCTGCTAGGGTTTAGGGACAACACTAGCTACCTACGTCCACAAACAAAGGTGATAATCCTTGTTGCTAGATTAACTTTCGGGGTGTGTGAGGTAAGAGACTTAATTAAAAATCTCTAGCCCCACACTAAACTTCGTCAATACGCGTCACCCCCTAGAAGATCGAACATCTTCATTGCCCTCTCGTGACCATGATGGTTCACTATTCTTGACTATGATGTACCCCAAAGAACTGTTCGCAGATCATCGACAGCCAGAGCCGATCGATTGTCAGAACTTTGTGAAAAGCTACACCATGCCATCAATGAACTGAACTGAAGCAACACTCGTGGGAAGCATAGCAAGAACATCAGCCCTCACATCAACATGTGATCTAGGTTGCAACCTGCACCTACTCATAAAACCGCTCATGATGCCATTGTTGGGAAATGTAGTAGAAAACAAAAAAAATCGGCCTACGAACACCCAGGAACAATATAAAGGTGCATTAGGGGATTGGATCATGATCGTTACCAACTCTGAGTTTGTAGCGAAAGCAGATGAGTTGGTGCAGATCATACTTGGAGTCCCTCGAACCATCGATGAACGATCCCGCGAACCACCCTCGAATGATCCTTCAAACCGAAGACTGAAAGCACGGCCTCTCTACAGTTTGCAAGCGTACGGTCTTCACGATCCGGCAGCGCTTCGCCGTCTAGAACTAATCGCCGCCAGAGAATTAGAGAAGGAGATTAAAGCCACACGGGGCTTCTAATTATGAGGATTAGAGGAACTAGAACTAGCTCTAATTATCTCAATTAGAACTAGTAGTATTGTGCTAGAGGAGGCACCTAAAACTTGTGTATTGAAAAGGGCCATGACCTCCACTATATATAGGTTAGAGGCGGAGAGGGGGCAGCCACTCCCTCCTTGGGGCGCCGGCCTAGGGAGGAGGAGCTCCTCCTCCACTCCAATTTAGCCACCCCACAAGGAAGAGGGGGGCGCCAACTCCACTTGGGCCCTTGTGGCCAAAGTTGCCTTCCACCTCTAGGCCTTTTAAGGCCCGTTGATATTAAATTAATTATAAAAGCCCTCTAACAATTACTAGAGCATATTATATATAATTTAACATCCCTAAAAACATTTTCCACCTATATATTATTTATCGGTAATACCCGGTATTACCCGATACTCTCCGAAACCCTTCCGGTGACCCCGAAATGCTTCCGGTTCCTCTTGGAACTATTCCGAATATTAACGAAATTATTTCACAAATAAATCCTCAATACTCTTGTCCTACTAACACTCAGCAAATTGATACGTCTCCAACGTATCTATAATTTATGAAGTATTCATGCCATGTTTATTATAGTTTTGTATGATTTTGGTGCACTTTTATATGGATTTTATATGATTTTCATGGACTAACATATTGACCTGGTGCCCAGTGCCAGTTGCTGTTTTCTGCCCTGTTTTTGTTTTACAGAAAATCAATACCAAACGAAGTCCAAATGCCACGAAACTTTTTGGAGATTTTTTAATGGCCAAGATAAACACTAGAAGCTTCGGGAGGAGGCCAGAAGACCCACAGGGGCTCCACGAGCCACCAGGCGTGGCCCTTCTCCGCGTGATTCCAACGCCAAAAAATCATATATATTCAGAAACCCCCGAAAGTTAACCTAGATGAGTTTTTACGCCACCGCAAGCCTCTATACCTCCACGATCTCATCTACAGCCCTTTTCTGGTACTCCGCCGGAGGGGGAAAGCATCACCGGAGGCCATCTTCATCATCCCGGCGGTCTCCATGATGAGGTGGGAGTAGTTCACCCTCGGGGCTGAGGGTTTGTACCAGTAGCTATGTGTTTGATCTCTCTCTCTCTCTCGTGTTCTTGAGATGTCACGATCTTGATGTATCGCGAGCTTTGTTGATATAGATGAATCATATGGAGTTTTCCGCTCTCTATCTTCTTGTGATGAATTGAGTTTTCCCTTTGAAGTTTTCTTGTCGGATTGAGTCTTTAAGGATTTGAGAACACTTGATGTATGTCTTGCATATGGATATCTATGGTGACAATGGGATATTCACTTGAGTCACTTGATGTATGTTTTGGTGATCAACTTGCGGGTTCCGTGACCTTGGGGATTTATGCGTAAGGGTTGGCACATGTTTTCGTCTTGACTTTCTGGTAGAAACTTTGGGGCACTCTTTGAAGTTCTTTGTGTTGGTTTGAATAGATGAATCTGAGATTGTGTGATGCATATCGTATAATCAAACCCGTGGGTACTCGTGGTGACATTGGAGTGCCTAGGTGACATTAGGGTTTTGGTTGATGTGTATCTTAAGGTGTTATTCTAGTACGAACTCTAGGGCTGTTCGTAACAATTAATGGGGATGGCTCATAAGATTGATCGGGAAGGATAACTTTGAGGTGGTTTCGTACCCTACAACAATTTCTTCGTTTGTTCTCCGCTATTCGTGACTTTGGAGTGAACTCTTTGTCGCACGTGAGGGATTTACATATGATTCAACTATGTCAACAATGTTGGGAGATAGCACTAGTGAAAGTACGAACCCTAGGCCTTATTTTCAAGCATTGCAATACCGTTTGTGCTCACTTTTGTTACTAGTTACCTTGCTGTTTTTATATTTTCAGATTACAAAAACCTATATCTATTATCCATACTACACTTGTATCACCATCTCTTCGCCGAACTAGTGCACCTATACAATTTACCATTGTACTGGGTGTGTTGGGGACACAAGAGACTCTTTGTTATTTGGTTGCAGGGTTGTTTGAGAGAGACCATCTTCATCCTACGCCTCCCACGGATTGATAAACCTTAGGTCATCCACTTGAGGGAAAATTGCTACTGTCCTACAAACCTCTGCGCTTGGAGGCCCAACACGAGTCTACAAGAACAAGTTGTGTAGTAGACATCAAGCTCTTTTCTAGCGCCGTTGCCGGGGAGGTGAGTGCTTGAAGGTATATCTTTAGATCTTGCAATCGAATCTTTTAGTTTCTTGTTTTATCACTAGTTTGGTTTATAAAAGAAAACTACAAAAAATGGAATTGAGGTTGCCTCATATTATTCATCTTTATCATGTCTTTCTTGAAAATAAGGATTCCGATAATTGTGCTCAATTGATAGAAGAAGAATTCAATAAAATGTTTGGCATAAAATCTTGAATGATGAGCATTATTGCATTGTTGTTAGTATGAATTCTATGAATATCCATGATGCTAATGATATGCAAAGCCACAAGCTTGGGGATGCTATGTTTGATGAAGATGATATTTTTAGTCCCCCAAGTTTTGATGTGCAAATTTGTTATGATGATTGCATGCCTCCTATTTATGATGATTATATTGATGAAAGTGGATTTGAAGAGGTCATGAATTTATTTAGTGATGATTCCACTACTTTGGAAGAAGTTTCAATTGACTATGACAACAAAGTTGCTATCTATGATGATTATTGTGATGACATCTATGCTATAAATAATAATGATAACTATGAAACTTTTCATCATGATTTTAATTTTCAATTGGATTATGCCAATCAAGTATCTCATGATAGTTATTTTGTTGAGTTTGCTCCCACTATTATGAACGAGAGGAAAATTGCTTGTGTGGAGAGTAAAAAAATTCTATGCTTACGTATCATGACAAGAATGCTTTATGTGATGGATATATTGTTGAATTTCTTCATGATGCTACTTAAAGTTATTATGAGAAAGGATCATATGCTTGTAGGTGTCGCAATAATATCAAGTTTCCTCTCTATGTGTTGAAAGTTTTAAAGTGATACTTGTTTTGCCTTCCTATGCTAGTTGATTCTTGCTCCCATAAATTGTTTGCTCACAAAATCCCTATGCATAGGAAGTGGGTTAGACTTAAATGTGCTGGTCATATGCTTCATGATGCTCTCTTTGTGTTTCAATTCTTTACTCTTATGTGAGCATCATTGAAATCACCATGCCTAGCTAAAAGGCATTAAAGAAAAGCGCTTGTTGGGAGACAACCCAATATTTTTACCTACTGTTTTTGTGTGTCTACATGATTAAGCTACTGTAGTAATCATGTTTTATATGTTTTATTTCAATAAAGTGCCAAGTAAAACCTTTGGGATAGTCTGGATACTTGTTGATTCAATTCTGTGCAAAAACAGAAACTTTTGCCTCCAGTGTTTAATTTCCCAGATTTTACTGGAGCATCAAAAAATTCTGAAATTTTTACACAGTACTGATATGCAAATTGTTGACGTTGTCCTAATGTTTCAGAATTTTTAGAGTTCCAGAAGTATGGTAGTTGCTCAGATCATTACAGAATGTTCTGTTTTTGACAGATTCTGTTTTCAATGCATAGTTTGCTTGTTTTAATGTTTCCATAGCTTATATTATGAGATATAAATTGTGGAAATGATAGAATACAGTAGGCATTATATGGTAACAATTGTGAATCTTGTCTTGGACAGAACCTAAGTGATGGTTTATTCTTTATCATACTAACCGCTCTCACGAAGTTCCGTTAAGTTTTGTGTGATTGAAGTTTTCAAGTTTTGGGTGAGATATCGATATGAGGAGAATAAGGAGTGGTAAGACCCTAAGCTTGGGGATGCCCAAGGTACCCCAAGGTAAAATTCAAGGAAGACCCAAGGAACTAAGCTTGGGGATGCCCCGGAAGGCATCCCCTCTTTCGTCTTCAACACTATCGGTAACCTCACTCGGAGCTATATTTTTATTCGTCACATAATATGAGTTTTGCTTGGAGCGTCATTTTCTCCTGTTGATATTTGCTTTTTGTTATCAATAATAATGTTTTGTATCTTTTAGTTCAATAAAATGCCAATTATAGCCTTTACTATGCCCAGTTTGCAAGTTTATGACTTGCTGTTTTAAAACAGAAAGTTTGCTGCTATTGTTTAAACTGCCCAGAAATGTCAGAATGTGATAAAATCTAGAAATTTTGACACACTCAACTTTGATAAATTATTTCCAGTGCGGTAAATTTTCAGAATTTTTGCAGTTATCTAAGTATGGATTCTTAATTATCCTTTACAGACTGCCCTGTTTATGCAGCTTGCTGTTATGTTTGCATTGTTTGCATATGTTGGCTTGTTTAATGATTCTATTTGAGGATAGGAGTATTAAATATGCAGAGGCATTTAGTATTCAATGTTTAATTATAATTTTAGTGATTTGCTACAGTAGAGAATGTTGAGGTTTTGAGTGGATTTATACTAACATATCTCACAAGTTCTTGTCAAGTTTTGTGTGGATGAAGTTTTTGAAACTTAGGGAAACTATTATATGAGAAGAATTAACGAGACACAAGAGTTCAAGCTTGGGGATGCCCAAGGCTCCCCAAGTTAATATTCCAAGAAGTATCAAGCATTCAAGCTTGGGGATGCCCCGATAGGCATCCCATCACTTTTTCTTCATCAACTATCGGTTAGTCTCGATTGAACCCAAGTTTTTACTTGTTCACATAATGTGTGCTATACTTGGCTGTGTCTTTGTTTTGCTTGCTGTTTGAATAAAATATCAAGATCTGAAACCTTTTAAATGAGAGAGAGTCCTTACATAGCTACTTCATTGTTTCACTACTCATTGATATTCGCTTATATATTTTGGAGTAGTTTGTCATTAATTCTCTTGCTTTACTTATATCTTTTTGAGAGTTAATAATAGTAATGGTAATTTGCACAAGATATGAATTTGGTCCCAAGATGAATATTTGAGAGGGATATAATAAAAACTTTCATATAGATCATTGGATATGATAAGTGTGATTCCTTGCAATGAAAATAATGAAAGAGATCATATGCTAATCTTATGGAAAGTAATGACATTACATAAAGAAAAGTATAAGTGGTAAAATTGATTGGAAGTTAACAAGCATAGCATTGGTCAATGGTGCAATTCAGGAAAGAATTAATAAGGGAAGAGAAGATTCACATGCAGATACACTATCTTGGACATCTTTTATGATTGTGAGCCCCCATTAAGTATTTTATGTCAAAATGTTGACGTTGGACAAGGAAGACAACGTAATGAATTATGTTTGTTCATATTCATATAGAAGTTATATTGTTATAGATCCTCCAACATGTGGTGCTTGCCCAATATCTTTGCTAGCCAAAAATCCGCACCAAGTAGAGATACTACTTGTGCATCCAAAACCCTTAAACCCAGTTTCATGTCATGAGAGTCCACTATATCTACCTATGGATTGAATAAGATCCCTCAAGTAAGTTGTCATCGGTGCAAAAAGCAATAAAAATTGCTCCTAAAATATGTATGATCTTTTATTGTAAGGGAAAATAAGCGTTGTACGAACTTGTGATGGTAAAGAAATAAAAGCGACGGACTGCATAATAAAGGTTGCTATCACAAGGGGCAATATAACGTGACGTTCCTTTGCATTAAGGGCTTGTGCATCCAAAAATAAAAAGCACATGACAACCTCTACTTCCCTCTGCGAAGGGCCTATCTTTTACTTCTATGCATTTACTTTTATGTATTTATTTTTTATGCAAGAGTCAATAGTGTTCTCCTCTATTCCTTTTTATTTTTCTCTTTTGCAAGCATCATGTGGTGGGGAAAGATCTAGGCATATATATCCAGTTGGATATGAGTGATCATGAGTTATTATTGTTGACATCACCCTTGAGGTGAATAAGTTGGGAGGCAAAATTATAAGCCCCTATCTTTCTATGTGTCTGGCTGAAACTTTTTGCTCCATATATATGTCGTGAGTGTTAGCAATCATAGAAGACTAAATGATGGTTGAGTATGTGGACTTGCTAAAAAGCTCATACATGAGACCCTTCCTGAAAATATGATGAATTGCAATTGCATTGTTGACTAGAATAGTTTGTTAGTTTCCAAGAAAGTTTATGCCTTATACTTCATTGTTGTGATGAATTGTTACTTGCTCATGAGAAGTTTTATGATAATAAATGTTGCTGTTATAATAATGATCTTTCTTTGAATCATTCAAGTCCAATGTCCATGCAAAAGAAAAGATTATATGATGATTATGATAGGTAGCATTCCACATCAAAATTTCTGTTTTTAATTGCTACTTTATCATGATGACTTTTATGAGAAAAAGTTGTTGTTATGATGCTAGGAAAAGTGATTGAAATTATTATTGATCAAACTTATGCACTATGCTAGCATTCACACTTCATAAATTATTTCTTTTATCATTTACCTACTCGAGGACGAGCAGGAATTAAGCTTGGGGATGCTGATACGTCTCCAACGTATCTATAATTTATGAAGTATTCATGCCATGTTTATTATAGTTTTGTATGATTTTGGTGCACTTTTATATGGATTTTATATGATTTTCATGGACTAACATATTGACCTAGTGCCCAGTGCGAGTTGTTGTTTTCTGCCCTATTTTTGTTTTAAAGAAAATCAATACCAAACGAAGTCCAAATGCCACGAAACTTTTTGGAGATTTTTTATTGGCCAAGATAAACACTAGAAGCTTCGGGAGGAGGCCAAAAGACCCACAGGGGCTCCACGAGCCACCAGGGCGCGCCACACCCCCCCCCCCCCAGGCGCGCCCTGGTGCCTCGTGGGCCCCCTGTGGCCCTTCTTCGCGTGATTCCAATGTCAAAAAATCATATATATTCAGAAACCTCCAAAAGTTAACCTAGATGAGTTTTTACGCCGCCGCAAGCCTCTGTACCTCCACGATCTCATCTACAGCCCTTTTCCGGTACTCCGCCGGAGGGGGAAAGCATCACCGGAGGCCATCTTCATCATCCCGGCGGTCTCCATAACGAGGAGGGAGTAGTTCACCCTCGGGGCTGAGGGTTTGTACCAGTAGCTATGTGTTTGATCTCTCTCTCTCGTGTTCTTGAGATGGCACGATCTTGATGTATCGCGAGCTTTGTTGATATAGATGAATCATATGGAGTTTTCCCCTCTCTATCTTCTTGTGATGAATTGAGTTTTCCCTTTGAAGTTTTCTTATCGGATTGAGTCTTTAAGGATTTGAGAACACTTGATGTATGTCTTGCATATGGATATCTGTGGTGACAATGGGATATTCACTTGAGTCACTTGATGTATGTTTTGGTGATCAACTTGCAGGTTCCGTGACCTTGGGGATTTATGCATAAGGGTTGGCACACGTTTTCGTCTTGACTTTCTGGTAGAAACTTTGGGGCACTCTTTGAAGTTCTTTGTGTTGGTTTGAATAGATGAATCTGAGATTGTGTGATGCATATCGTATAATCAGACCCGTGGGTACTCGTGGTGACATTGGAGTGCCTAGGTGACATTAGGGTTTTGGTTGATGTGTATCTTAAGGTGTTATTCTAGTACGAACTCTAGGGCTGTTCGTGACAATTAATGGGGATGGCTCATAAGATTGATCGGAAAGGATAACTTTGAGGTGGTTTCGTACCCTACAACAATTTCTTTGTTTGTTCTCCACTATTTGTGACTTTGGAGTGAACTCTTTGTCGCACATGAGGGATTTACATATGATTCAACTATGTCAACAATGTTGGGAGATCGCACTAGTGAAAGTACGAACCCTAGGCCTTATTTTCAAGCATTGCAATACCGTTTGTGCTCACTTTTGTTACTAGTTACCATGCTGTTTTTATATTTTCAGATTACAAAAACCTATATCTATTATCCATACTACACTTGTATCACCATCTCTTCGCCGAACTAGTGCATCTATACAATTTACCATTGTACTGGGTGTGTTGGGGACACAAGAGACTCTTTGTTATTTGGTTGCAGGGTTGTTTGAGAGAGACCATCTTCATCCTACGCCTCCCACGGATTGATAAACCTTAGGTCATCCACTTGAGGGAAAATTGCTACTGTCCTACAAAGCTCTGCGCTTGGAGGCCCAACACGAGTCTACAAGAACACGTTGTGTAGCAGACATCACTTATCATGATTACCTTAAGCTTGTGACCCTGTAGGTTCGGTAAACCATAGACATGAATGAAACCCCTTCGTTCAATGACCGATAGCGGAACCGTGGACGTCCATATCGATCCATATGATTACACGAATGACATTCGAGTGAACCTATGGTTATCATGTAATGTTCCCTTTGCTTCGCGATACTTTACAAAACTGGAGGTGAGATATATTGGTATCCTCTTGAGTCATACACATGCTCACTATACCAGTCTCCTCATTGCCGGTTTTGTTCTTCTTTCTCGTTGTCGTGTTCCGACATCCTCGTGATGAAGTCACCTATGTCTGGCTAGATGATGATGGATGCCATTGCATCGAGAGGGCCCTAAGAATATCTCTCCATTGTCGAAGGAGCAAATTCCACTCTCGAGCTATCGTGTCCCTTGTCAAAAAAAATCGATGAACCTGTAAGTTGTCATTATGATCACCAAGTTACTGATGACGTTTGAGCAACCCCAAAGCTCATCGTACGATAAGAAGTGACTACGATACTCTCATGGTCTAAGGAACTAAAATCACAAGTTAACACTCCGTGTTATAGCAATTGACTTATGACGAAATTATCTCAAAGCATAACAAACAAGTTTAGGTCGATTCAATATGATCTTTCTTCTAACGTCATACTCTCAAAGTTGTTTTGAGACTATCGTTACACTTAACGATATCTCAAGATCTGGAAAACGTTATCACCAACAATACTTGAGCCAGTCTTAGAGGCGAGACTAGGAATCTTATTTTACCGTTTATCGTTCTACACGTGCATATGAGTTTTCCACTGAATCGCATATTCCAGGATCATAGCAGTTATAGAATAGAATATAAACTCTAAATTATGAACATGGAAATATAATAATACAATATTATTGCCTCTAGGGCATACTTCCAACAGCTTTCTTGGTCATACTGGTTTCTATAGAAGGTTCTGTTGGAAATATGCCCTAGAGGCAATAATAAATTGGTTATTATTATATTTCCTTGTTCATGATAATCGTTTATTATCCATGCTATAATTTTATTGATTGGAAACTCAAATACATGTGTGGGTACATAGACAACACTGTGTCCCTAGTAAGCCTCTAGTTGACTAGCTCGTTGATCAAAGATGGTTAAGGTTTCCTAGCCATTGACATGAGATGTCATTTGATAACGGGATCACATCATTAGGAGAATGATGTGATGGACAAGACCCAAACTACGAACGTAGCATATGATCGTGTCAGTTTATTGCTATTGTTTTCTGCATGTCAAGTATCTTTTCCTTTGACCATGATATCATGCAACTCCCTGACATCGGAGGAATACCTTGTGTGTATCAAACGTCGCAACGTAACTGGGTGACTATAAAGGTGCTCTACAGGTATCTCCGAGGGTGTCTGTTGGGTTGGCATGGATCAAGACTGGGATTTGTTACTCCGTGTGACGGAGAGGTATCTCAGGGCCCACTCGGTAATACAACATCACAATGAGCCTTGCAAGCAATGTGACTAAAGTGTTAGCCACGAGATCTTGTATTACGGAACGAGTAAAGAGACTTGCCGGTAACGAGATTGAACTAGGTATAGAGATACCGACGATCGAATCTCGGGCAAGTAACATACCGAAGAACAAAGGGAACAGTATACGGGATTAACTGAATCCTTGACATAGAGGTTCGACCGATAAAGATCTTCGTAGAATATGTAGGAGCCAATATGGGCGTCCAGGTCCCGCTATTGGTTATTGATCGTAGAGGTGTCTCGGTCATGTCTACATAGTTCTCGAACCCGCAGGGTCTACACACTTAACGTTTGGTGACGATTAGTATAGTTGAGTTATTTTGTTGGTGACCGAAGGTTGTTCGGAGTCCCGGATAAGATCCCGGATATGACGAGGATCTCCGGAATAGTCCGGAGGTAAAGATTGATATATGTGATAATAGTGTTTTGGTTTCCGGAAGGGTTCCGGAATTCACCGGAAGAGGTTCCGGATGTTTCCCGAAATGTTCGGATACGAGAACACTTTATTTGGGCCAAGGGGTAAAGCCCACGAGGCTTAGGCAAGGTGCGAAAGGAAGTTTTGCTGGCGTCTGGGGCGGTACTACCGCTTATCGTAAGCGGTACTACCGCTACGGGCGGTACTACCGCTTATCGTAAGCGGTACTACCGCTTGTACGTGATACTGCAGGGATCCGAGTTGGACTCTTTCCCTGCGGGCCAAACCGACCTTGTGCGGGCAAAACCGACCTGGAGGAGGCTTTTACTCCAAGTTTAGACCCCAAGGCTCAACATATAAATAGAGGGGCAGGGCTAGCACACGGGATACATCAAGATTTCCCAAGCCGTGTGTCGGCAACCCTAACCCTCTAGTTCTCCCGTCATAATCTCCGTAGTGCTTGGCGAAGCCCTGCAGAGATTGTTCCTCACCACCATCACCACGCCGTCGTGCTGCCGGAACTCATCTACTACTTCATCATCGCTCGCTGGATCGAGGAGGTGAAGGCGTCATCAAGCCGTACGTGTGTTGAACGCGGAGGTGCCGTCCGTTCGGCACTAGTTCGTGATCGGATCGAGGGACGACTTGCGATTTGGATCGCGGAGACGTTCGACTACATCAACCGCGTTTCTTAACGCTTCCGCTTAGCGATCTACAAGGGTATGTAGATTCACTCTCCCTCTCGTAGATGCTCATCACCATGGATAGATCTTGTGTGTGCGTAGGAAAATTTTTGTTTCCCATGCAACGTTCCCCAACAGGTTCATTAAGGACTTTTCTAAAATTTCTAGGCCTCTTACTAATCTCTTGCAAAAAAGATGTTCTATTTGTTTTTGATGATGATTGCGTAGAAGCTTTTGAAACACTTAAGAAAGCCTTGATCACTGCCCCTATTGTTCAACCACCTGATTGGAATTTACCCTTTGAAATTATGTGTGATGCCAGTGATTATGCTATAGGTGCTGTTCTTGGCCAAAAAGTTGATAAGAAATTGAATGTTATTCACTATTCTAGTAAGACTTTGGATAGTGCTCAGAAAAATTATGCTACTATTGAGAAAGAATTTTTAGCAGTTGTGTTTCCTTGTGATAAATTCAGACCTTATATTGTTGATTCTAAAATTACTATTCATACCAATCATGCTGCTATTAAATATCTTATGGATAAGAAAAATACTAAACCTAGGTTGATTAGGTGGGTCTTTTTATTAGAAGAATTCGATTTTCATATTGTTGATAGAAAGGGAGCTGATAATCCTGTAGCAGATAATTTTTCTAGGATGGAAAATATTCTTGATGACCCATTGCCTATTAATGATAGTTTTCCTGATGAGCAATTAGCTATTATTAATACTTCTTCCTCTCATGATAACCCTTGGTATGCTGATTATGCTAATTACATTGTTGCTAAATATATACCGCCTAGCTATACATATCAACAAAAGAAAAAAAATCTTCTTTGATTTAAGACATTACTTTTGGGATGACCCACATCTTTATAAAGAAGGGGTAGATGGTATTATTAGACGTTGAATACCTGAGCATGAGCAGGAACAAATCTTGAGGAAGTGTCACTCCGGCGCATACGGAGGACACTATGCTGGAGACAAGACTGAACAGAAGGTATTGCAATCTAGTTTTTATTGGCCTACTCTCTTCAAAGATGCACGCAAGTTCATCCTTTCTTGTGATGAATGTCAAAGAGTTGGAAATATTGGTAGACGTCAAGAAATGCCTATGAACTATTCACTTGTTATTGAACCATTTGATGTTTGAGGTTTTGATTATATGGGACCTTTTCCTTCCTCGCATGGGTACACTCATATATTAGTTGCTGTTGATTATGTTACTAAGTGGGTGGAAACTATTCCAACTAGTAGTGCTGATCATAAGACTTCTATTAAAATGCTTAAAGAAGTTATCTTCCCGAGGTTTGGAGTCCCTAGATATTTAATGACTGATGCTGGTTCACATTTTATTCATGGTGCTTTCAAGAAAGTCCTAGCTAAATATGATGTAAACCATAGAGTAGCATCACCTTATCATCCTCGGTCTAGTGGGTAAGTAGAATTGAGTATTAGAGAAATAAAATTAATCTAGCAAAAGACTGTTAATAGATCTAGAAAGAATTGGTCTAAAAAACTTGATGATGCACTTTGGGCTTATAGAACTGCTTATAAAAATCCTATGGGTATGTCCCCTTATAAAATGGTTTATAGAAAAGCTTGTCATTTACCTCTTGAGTTGGAACATAAAGCTTTTTGGGCTATTAAAGAACTTAATTATGATTTTAAACTCGCTGGTGAGAAAAGGCTTTTTTATATAAGTTCTCTAGATGAGTGGAGAACAAAAGCTTATGAGAATGCCAAATTGTCTGAAGAAAAGGTTAAAAGATGGCATGATAAAAGAATTCAGAAACAAGAATTTAAATATTGGTGACAAAGTTTTTTTTGTACAAGTCTCGTTAGACATTTTGCAGGCAAACTTCTCTCCAAATGGGAAGGACCCTATATCATCGAAGAAGAATATCGATCTGGAGCCATCAAGATTAATAACGCCGAAGGAGACAAACCAAAGGTGGTTAATGGGCAAAGACTTAAACATTATATTGCAGGTACCCCCATTAGCATTGATTTGGACGTTATTCAAGTAATTACACCGGAAGAGTATATAGGGGAGACCTTCCGGAACACTCCAGAATTCTGAAAAAGGAATAGGTACGTGATACGGTAAGTAAACCGACTCCAAAAATTCCATAAAAATACTTTCAGTCAGTTTTGGAATAAATAAAAAAACAGGAGGTCGAGGCGGTGGCAACCAGGGAGGCACTACAATTCGGATCGGAGGGGTGGCTGTGGCGGCGGCGGTGGTATGCGTCGATCGTGGCGATTGGATAGATGGGCCTGGGCACGATCGTGCGTAGGGCAGATCGGTTTGGAAGGGCAGAAAACTGAATAGGAAAATCCGGTGGGGAGGAAGGACGTGGGGAGATGGGCAATCAAAGAGAAGCGAAAAACCGGGAAAACCGTGCGGGGAGCGCTGGAATAAAAATCGGTCGGACGAGGAGTTCGTGCGAGGGGTGAGCGAACGAACGAACGACGACGTACGGACTGTCCCATTAGGAGTAGAGATTTGCAGGCAAACTTCTCTCCAAATGGGAAGGACCCTATATCATCGAAGAAGAATATCGATCTGGAGCCATCAAGATTAATAACGCCGAAGGAGACAAACCAAAGGTGGTTAATGGGCAAAGACTTAAACATTATATTGCAGGTACCCCCATTAGCATTGATTTGGACGTTATTCAAGTAATTACACCGGAAGAGTATATAGGGGAGACCTTCCGGAACACTCCAGAATTCGGAAAAAGGAATAGGTACGTGATACGGTAAGTAAACCGACTCCAAAAATTCCATAAAAATACTTTCAGTCAGTTTTGGAATAAATAAAAAAACAGGAGGTCGAGGCGGTGGCAACCAGGGAGGCACTACAATTCGGATCGGAGGGGTGGCTGTGGCGGCGGCGGTGGTGTGCGTCGATCGTGGCGATTGGATAGATGGGCCTGGGCACGATCGTGCGTAGGGCAGATCGGTTTGGAAGGGCAGAAAACTGAATAGGAAAATCCGGTGGGGAGGAAGGACGTGGGGAGATGGGCAATCAAAGAGAAGCGAAAAACCGGGAAAACCGTGCGGGGAGCGCTGGAATAAAAATCGGTCGGATGAGGAGTTCGTGCGAGGGGTGAGCGAACGAACGAACGACGACGTACGGACTGTCCCATTAGGAGTAGAGATTTGCAGGCAAACTTCTCTCCAAATGGGAAGGACCCTATATCATCGAAGAAGAATATCGATCTGGAGCCATCAAGATTAATAACGCCGAAGGAGACAAACCAAAGGTGGTTAATGGGCAAAGACTTAAACATTATATTGCAGGTACCCCCATTAGCATTGATTTGGACGTTATTCAAGTAATTACACTGGAAGAGTATATAGGGGAGACCTTCCGGAACACTCCAGAATTCTGAAAAAGGAATAGGTACGTGATACGGTAAGTAAACCGACTCCAAAAATTCCATAAAAATACTTTCAGTCAGTTTTGGAATAAATAAAAAAACAGGAGGTCGAGGCGGTGGCAACCAGGGAGGCACTACAATTCGGATCGGAGGGGTGGCTGTGGCGGCGGCGGTGGTGTGCGTCGATCGTGGCGATTGGATAGATGGGCCTGGGCACGATCGTGCGTAGGGCAGATCGGTTTGGAAGGGCAGAAAACTGAATAGGAAAATCCGGTGGGGAGGAAGGACGTGGGGAGATGGGCAATCAAAGAGAAGCGAAAAACCGGGAAAACCGTGCGGGGAGCGCTGGAATAAAAATCGGTCGGACGAGGAGTTCGTGCGAGGGGTGAGCGAACGAACCAACGACGACGTACGGACTGTCCCATTAGGAGTAGAGATTTGCAGGCAAACTTCTCTCCAAATGGGAAGGACCCTATATCATCGAAGAAGAATATCGATCTGGAGCCATCAAGATTAATAACGCCGAAGGAGACAAACCAAAGGTGGTTAATGGGCAAAGACTTAAACATTATATTGCAGGTACCCCCATTAGCATTGATTTGGACGTTATTCAAGTAATTACACTGGAAGAGTATATAGGGGAGACCTTCCGGAACACTCCAGAATTCTGAAAAAGGAATAGGTACGTGATACGGTAAGTAAACCGACTCCAAAAATTCCATAAAAATACTTTCAGTCAGTTTTGGAATAAATAAAAAAACAGGAGGTCGAGGCGGTGGCAACCAGGGAGGCACTACAATTCGGATCGGAGGGGTGGCTGTGGCGGCGGCGGTGGTGTGCGTCGATCGTGGCGATTGGATAGATGGGCCTGGGCACGATCGTGCGTAGGGCAGATCGGTTTGGAAGGGCAGAAAACTGAATAGGAAAATCCGGTGGGGAGGAAGGACGTGGGGAGATGGGCAATCAAAGAGAAGCGAAAAACCGGGAAAACCGTGCGGGGAGCGCTGGAATAAAAATCGGTCGGACGAGGAGTTCGTGCGAGGGGTGAGCGAACGAACCAACGACGACGTACGGACTGTCCCATTAGGAGTAGAGATTTGCAGGCAAACTTCTCTCCAAATGGGAAGGACCCTATATCATCGAAGAAGAATATCGATCTGGAGCCATCAAGATTAATAACGCCGAAGGAGACAAACCAAAGATGGTTAATGGGCAAAGACTTAAACATTATATTGCAGGTACCCCCATTAGCATTGATTTGGACGTTATTCAAGTAATTACACCGGAAGAGTATATAGGGGAGACCTTCCGAAACACTCTAGAATTCTGAAAAAGGAATAGGTACGTGATACGGTAAGTAAACCGACTCCAAAAATTTCATAAAAATACTTTCAGTCAGTTTTGGAATAAATAAAAAAACAGGAGGTCGAGGCGGTGGCAACCAGGGAGGCACTACAATTCGGATCGGAGGGGTGGCTGTGGCGGCGGCGGTGGTGTGCGTCGATCGTGGCGATTGGATAGATGGGCCTGGGCACGATCGTGCGTAGGGCAGATCGGTTTGGAAGGGCAGAAAACTGAATAGGAAAATCCGGTGGGGAGGAAGGATGTGGGGAGATGGGCAATCAAAGAGAAGCGAAAAACCGAGAAAACCGTGCGGGGAGCGCTGGAATAAAAATCGATCGGACGAGGAGTTCGTGCGAGGGGTGAGCGAACGAACCGACGACGACGTACGGACTGTCCCATTAAGAGTAGAGGAGCGGCCGAAGGGCTATGCCACGTCGATTTTTACTGTGCCGTATAGGAAAAAAAAAAGGTGAAAACGCATCGAACTATCGATCCTCTCTGCTCATCTCCTCGTTCGCCTCTCTCGTTTTCTCCTCCCCAAGTGGCGGCTAGGGTTACGCGACCGCCGCCGCCGCGGCCACCACATCCCAGCTCGCGGCCTCGGTCGATTAAGCGCCGCCGCCGCACCTTTTCTCTTGTTCCCCGCCGTCCGCGCCGCCACATCCCACTTACCCATGTCGGCCTCGCCGCGGAAGAGAGCTAGCCCGCCCGCGCCGCCAGTCAAGTCGCGTCTGGAGGCGAGGAGGGGGGCAGCCACGCCCGGAGGAGGTCGTCCCCGGCCTAAACCCTAGGGCGCCGTTTCCGGATTGATCCCCTTCGTCGGCGATGAACCGGCGGCCAGAGCTCTGCAGGAAGTACCAGCGCGGTAGGTAACCCGATGCATCCCCTCTCTAATTCAAACACGGCAACTGATTTAGATTCGTTGCTCCTGCGCTGAGTCTGCCGCGTATGCCGTGGATTTGTATGTAATGCTGGTTTTGGATAGTGCGCGTAGTTGCAAATACAGGGAGCAGTGCAGGTTTGTGCACGCCAACTGTAATCAACAGCAGCAGGTGAAGCCCAACCCATTCGCTGTAATTATGTAACAAGGCGTTAGTCGGTGAAGGTCAGACTATGTTAAGATGCTCTAGCTAATCATCTCATTCACTTGGAAAAGGAACTAATGTTGGTGTCTGTATTTTCAGTTCCTTTCAGAATTCCTACTGGAGGCTTATAAAACTCTAAAATAATGAAGTGATACATTTTGGGAGTTCGTTTCCCAAATATTATGTTCGTCTGCTGAAGGTACCAGTCATAGACGACAATGAGATAGCTTATTTTGGTTATTCACTACTCTGTTTCTTGTTAAGTTTGTATTTAAGAGCCTCACTGATATGATTTTTCTTATATAGATATTATGGAAATTGATAGATTGTCATATTATTTTGATTCCATTTCAGTAGTTGTTATTCCACCTTGAACTTGAAACATGCAGCGTTTTTTTTTTTGAGGAACTTCTCCTTCTACAGTGAGATAGCCAATGAACAGAGGTAGTGGGCTGGAGAAGGAGAAGGTCCTTCTTGATCAGTGTAGAATGCTCAAAGATGCGTATAAATGACATTTAACTTGTATAAAACTATACATTTTGAGCGTAGAACAGCAAGGGAGGCATATGTACAGGCTTTTTTGGTAGCTACATAGGTTAGACTACAGAGAGTAACTGCTTGACAACAGTATTTATAGGCTGCTAAGTGAAGGTCCATCATTGTGAAAACTAAAGCATTATACGCTTTTGAACTGGGCATGTCTTCTATATTTGCGTGCAAGAGTTCCCTGCCCTCTTGACGAGGTTCTTGCCAAAAAAGATATGTCTTGAACACTCTTATCTCCTATCCAAAGGTTCCAGCAGTTGTCTGGAAGTTCAAACGTGAATATACATCTGAAAGGCTTCATTTGTGAGAAATACAACCTTGCAAATTTTCTTAACGTTGATTAAACACATACTTTTTTGCGTGAAAAGTTTCTCCATTTCTGCAAAAATATTACTAATATTATGCGTGTACAGATCCTATCTATTTGTAGGAGTGTTACTATTAACCGGCATCTTTTGTAGGATTCAAGCAAAAAATATCAGAATATGTGCCTTCCACGTTTTTAAGGTACCATCTTTATATAAGTGCATGCATATTGTATTTCCCCGTCAAACAAATTCCTTCTAACAATTTTTGTTGGTCCATTTCCCTGTGCCGAATTAGGTGTTTGTGGGCAATCCAAACAAGCCTCGCGGTATATCGAAGCTTTGCGAGACAATTGCAGAGAATTATTGAAACTACTACACAATCTTCCTGCAAGTAAAGGTGGTGCTGTGAAGTTCCCATCTTAGAACCCATCACAGACCAGCTTGAAACTGAAAAAGAATGATAGAGTAGTCAGGAAACCCGCGTGTGGTTGATTTGAGTTTTGACTTGAAGCCGAGGTCAACCACCACAAAAACTTGTGTATGTAATTTTGTTGTTGCATTTTACAGGTGAAGATAAACTTGACAAGGAGAGAGACCTGATCATTCAGGAAATTGAGAATTTGTAATGCTGATCACCTATCAGAAGTTCTTACTTGTTTGGCCTATCAGAAGTTCAGAACCAACCTATTAGTGTTTGATTGAGGATGTCGCCCGAACTCCATCGGTTGCATTGGGGGTAAATCCAGGAGGTGGCCATCCACAAATTGTTGAAGGGGTGTGTGTGTGTGTGCAGATATCCTGAAAACTCTGATTGTTCCGTAAACCTTTTTACAGGCATATTCTTGGGGATCCAATATACAAAACTGGCAGCGCCACCTCAATCTTCTTACCTGGCCTGAAATTTTACGGCAGTTTGCTTTACTGCTGGTTTTGGACCTCAACTGAAGAAAAGGAATGCTGAAGATGTTTTTTATCGTGATCAAAATGAGGTTTGTATGCTATCTCATACTTGTGCATGACAAGAAAAATTTCTGGAAGAGTTTTAACAAGATACATATAAAAATTGATATATAGGGTCAGGATGGTCAGAATGTCATATCCATTCTCCGAAATGGTTCAGCAGCTGTGCGTGCTGCTGTTTTGATGAAAGAAAGAGGCTACACCCATCGTCGGATCTCTGCACGGCCTCACTCCTGGGACGTTAAAATTTGCTGCTTTCCATGTGCTTTCTCTTGAAAATAATAGTGGTCTCACAATATTGGAAGTTGCCGAGAAAATCCAGGTATGCAGCATAAAGATATGCTAGCTTTATCATTGCCTTCTGTTCTATCTCTAATTTAATAGATTTATGTGCTCTTTCTCTTCGCCCACATCTGTGATTCAGATTTTTTATGGGTTAATTGGATAAATGTCACTCGAATTCTGGCGATTCCAAGAAACGCCACTGCAATTTCCGAACTATGAAAAATGCCATTTCCAGCATTTCGTGCAGGGATTGCTGGTGTGCTAAGAATTTTAGTTAATAGTAATACTCACACATTCTATATGTAGAAATGTTGCAAAAGTTTATGCTTTACTACAATGGGTTCGACTGTCGACCTGTGTTTGACAACCTTGAGGGGTTGCTCAAATGGTCGGGCCTGTATGGACTCACTCGGAGGACACTCGAGGAAGAGCTGGTTGATGCTGGGCTCAATTCTCAAACTGTAGCAGAGATTGTCAATGTATGGACTCTCGCAGGACATTCTATATGTATCAGAGTGTATCATAGTAATTAAAACCATGATCCTATTTTTGCAAGGTATCTCATTATACACACCACACACACGCATGATTGCACATTCATTGCACACTGCTTAGTATAATTCATAACATCTTGTATTTAATTTACATGGAACATTTGTATCAGTATTAAAAGAGCCGTTCAACCCACCACAGGTTCTATTTTCATTTGCTGCCTTCTATTATGTTTGTTAAAAATTCTACAATTAACCTCCTCACATAACCCTCGCTTTGTTTGATATCCTGCTTATGTACACATGTAGAGTACTGATAATTGTCTTCCTCGGGTTGCTTTGGGCTTGCGCGTCGGTTGCTGCTGATCAGTGTCTTCTAGGTTTCTCCATCGTTGTTGCCTTCACCGCACGTGCAACAATTGCAGACTCGGCAAGCAGGTCAGCGCGACACCACCTTCCCTTCGTCATGCCTTTATTTGATGCTGCACACGTCCTACTCGTTCTAGCATGTTTGGCTGCCTATTGGGTGATCATGTTAATGCCATACATATGAAGTGTGCATCACATTTTTTTCACAGGGCCAAAGGTAGGGCAAATCTCAAGTTGTATACTTATCTTTTATTTATTTACAAGGAGAGCCTGAAGTCATGGTTCGAGCACACTCGCTTCTCCCAGAATTCGTATATTCATTAGAAGTTCACAACCAGTCAAGCCAAACTGTAGTAGGAGAAGTAGGCACAGCTGAGGAGCCAGGACGCCAACGGTGAGGAGCCGTTCACCATTGAGGACCAACCACAAATCGCATATACATAGCCCGCCTAGCAAAGTTTCTGCATCAAGATGCTCTTCTGTCATGTATGCTGTGATCCAAATTGCCTTCCCTCACTTTTGAACCATCTAGCCGGCTCTTAAGCTGAGTGCTACTCTTAGACTGTCGCATGTAACCGATCTCATCTACTTAATGTTGTTTATGAAGAGCTCGTCGGCTACGTTTGCATGTATCACACCCATAACCAAAAAGGCTAGCCGAATGGGCACTACCTACCTGGCACCGCCCCAACTTTCTCTCACAAGGCCCGCAATGGCGGGAATTAACTGGTGTTGTTCAATTGTATTTGTATCACCTTGATGTAATTGCATAATTCAGGAACTGAAACTAATTCAGTCCTTTTTCAAATATAAAGGAATAAAGGAAGCTAACTTAGTCCTTTTTCAGACAAGGAAAGCTAATTCAGTCCTTTCCTGTATTGGTTATCTTGCCTGTATTGGCACTCAAACCAACATCATAATCTAGGAGTTGCTGAAGTAGTATATGCTTTTGGAAAAATGCCTCTTTTTTGGACTGGAAATATGTTATCAACACATTCAAGCAAGTGTGCAGTACCACTCGTTCCAAAAAGATATGCGGTCGTGTTTAAGAAATAATATGATATTTGATAGGAGTGAATTGGCTCTAGCATGCTTTTATCCTTTGTTTTTCTTTACCCAGTGATAATAAAGATTACTCTAATTAAATTACTCAATTCATAGTAAAATCTTTTATATGAAGCAATGATGTCCTCTGGAAGAGACGGAAGAGACTATAATGTAACACATACATATAGCTATACAAACGGTAATAGTAAGAGCATATAGCTATACAAGTGACAGTTACAAGTTCGATAAAGCATGGGTGATCAGAAGTACAAAAGTAGTAAATGAATGAATGATTGATCATGTGGGTTATAATGTAATCGATTCCAGTGTGCGAGACAACAACCAAGAGCAGTCTACTTTATCATTCTAAAACAACACCACTTACACCAAACGTCAGTATAGTATCATGTTCATGTCAGAATCTAAGAGACTTAGGAACGTAGGGAGTAGATGGTAATTATGGACATCAGAGAGGAATAAATTTGATCACATATACTATATAGGGACTTTTGTAGATGCATGCTGCAGAAGCACATCCTTGTATGGAGAAAATTCACTTTATTAGAGTACCGACATGAATATGCCAGTGCAGTGCAAGACGGTGTTGATCAGTGGTGGTGGCCGAGGTGGCGGGAGGCGATGGTGAGGAATGATATAGTCATATAGTGGTCAGTAGATAAAACATAAGTGCCACCGCCGTTTGGTCTCCCCCCTCTCTTGCTCGCTTCTGCCTCTTCCTATATTCATGTTTCCTGTTCTTGCCTCGTCAGATGCCGTTCATCTCCATTGCTCACCTCTTCGGCGGCTGATGTAGCATTAGTCAGCATAGGAGGAGAGACGGCTCTCACGGATTAGGATGTTGCACATCAAGTGAACCGGTTGACGGGCCGTTCAACGCGTTGATCTTGTTGATTTGTTTTTGACATATCCTCTGTGCTGCTGTATTTTCTGAATCAGTTGGTGGTTTATATTAGCAAGTACTATCATTCTGTCACTTTTGAACCACCGGTACTGTATGTAATTAGTCCTCTAAACTATAAAACTATTGCCTTTGCATTCATATAAGCCTCTTAATATCTATGATGTCACTTTTATTGATGTACTTTGAGTCTAATGCAATAACACTACATAGTACAAATAGGTGAGTGAAAGGGGCGCCTCCCACCTGGCACCGCCCCAACTTTCTATCAGGCGGCGCCACCCGGTGGCGCCCCAACCACTAGTATGAATGCCATTGCTTTGCACCCAGCGCGTTTCTGCCTCCACGTTCGCCTCTGTCCTCATCTTCTGCCTCCCAAGCTGCCCTGACAGCAAGCAAGAGGTGGCCTCATCTCCACCCCTCTCTCTCTCTTGGAAACAGTACTACTCCAGTATACTAGTATACACACTGCCCAAACAATTGTGTCATCTATATGCTGGCTGCTGCTAACTGCATAATTATACGAATATATCAAGCAAATTATCTGGAATTCGTCATGCGGGGCAGCATTAATCCTTGGAATAAGGATCGACGGCTAAGATTTGCTCTCACTCTTTCCCTGTCCTTTTTTATTTCTCACTAATGCAAAAAAGAAAACAATAGGGCCGGAGAGAGAATGTGTGGAAAAGTCGTTGAAACGGTCCAAAAATGGCTAGCACAGTATGATTGGATATCAGAAAATGAAGGGAGCGAGCCCACCAAAATTTTGGGGGCCGGGGGGGGGGGGGGGGGGGGGGGGGGTTAGTGGGGGACACGTACTAAACAAAATTACTCATAAGTCTAGGATTATCGGGATATTTGTGTGTTTCTTCTTGTTACGTTGTCAGTGTGTGTGCACCATGTGTGTAATAAAACATAAAAATGTGTTGCTCCATCAGAAAAACAGAGTTTAATTCATTTCTTTCTTTGCATCCAGGCATATGTATCAGACCCAGAATTTGGAATTTATCCTGATGAATACGAGTTGCAGTATAGCAGGCCTGACTGGCATCTTTTTTTCTTTCGGGAAAGGCTACTATAATCTATATGTTGCTGCTAGCCAAGATCTCCTCCTACCGTGCTGCTAAACATGGATGGGATTTCTCTGCCCACCTTCATCTGAAAAGGAAAGAACCCCGCCCCTTTGCGCCAATTAAGTCTGCTCAATGTCGATGCCCTGCGCTTTCAGTTCCGAATTCCGAAACCACAATGGCAGTGTGGCCTATGCCAAGGGAGAGAAGCTCTGAATTTGCAGTCTGGCGTGGTCCGAATGTGGAGGAGGCGGAGGCACGTGCATGTGTTGGGTTCAGTTCTCTCAAGACCTCTTTATATATCCTTGAGAGCGATTTGGCGACTGTGATCAACAACATCCGCCCGACAACACAGCGAAGCTTTGACTAGGGATGCAGATTATTCAGGTGAAGCTTCAGACAGGTTGCACGCTCACGACATAGGGGGGGCAATGCGATCAGTGGCGGAGCTTGGGCTGAATTCTAGGGGGGGCAATGGGCTGGGGGGGCAAAGAATATGTATTTTGGGCTGATTTTCCTTGATATATGGGCCAAATACTAAGGGGTATTTCAGAAAAATTCCATGGGCTGGGGGGGCAACGGCCCAGGTTGGCCCCTGAGAAGCTCCGCCACTGCATGCGATCCTGCCAACATCCGGCACATCTTCACGACGAACTACACCAACTTTCCCAAGGGCGTGGAGTTCACCGCGATCTTCGACATCATGAGCGGCAGCATCTTCACCATCGACGGTGAGCCAGCTCGTCGGCAGCGCACGAAAATCAAGAGCATGCTCAGCAGCCCACGGTTGGTTGCAAGGATGGAGGCTTGGTGCCACGACAAGGTGGAGAACAACCTGCTCCCATTGTTTATTCACAGGGCGAGCACCAACACTCCATTCAATATGCAAGAACTTATGTCGAGGTTTATGTTTGACATGGCTGCTACTCCTCTCTTCGACGTAGACCCTAGTCTCCTATCCTGGGACATGCCACCCATGGACCCGGCGGTTGCCATGGATACAGTCATGGAGGTGGCCTTTTTCCGAGCCATGATGCCGGCTTCTTGCTGGAAGCTAATGAGGCGGCTGAACATCGGCCCTGAGAGGAAGCTCAAGGCAGCGCACAAGGTGCTGCGTGGGTTTGTCATGGAGATGATGGAGAGGAGGAAGATTAACACATGTTATGTTGGCAATGGCAAGGGACAGGAGGGTGTTGATATTTTGTCTTCCCTCCTCAACGACCCTGAGTATGCAGATGGTGACTTGCTTCATGCGATGATCGTCAACTACATGCTGGCAGCAAGGGACACAGTTGGAACGACGTTAACATGGATTTTCTACAACCTCGCCCAACACCCTAAAATTGTGTCAATCATCCGCAAAGAACTCTCACCCATTGCATCACATAAAGTAGCGGCCGGTGTGGATGCCATGGTGATCTTTGAGCCGAACGAGACCAAATCTCTAGTCTATCTAAGAGCCGTCTTGTACGAGACTCTCAGGCTGCACCCACCGGCGCCTCTCGAGCGCAAGATGGTGGCCGCCAATGATATCATGCCGAGTGGCCATGAGGTGCACACCGGCGACACCATCTTTATTTCTCTCCATTCCATGGGAAGAATGGAGGGCATATGAGGTAAAGACTGCCTCAACTACAATCCAGATAGGTGGCTCTCGGAGGATGGCAACAAGCTGAGGTACGTACCATCTCAAAAGTTCTTGGCCTTCAACTCGGGCCCGAGGATATGCCTCGGCAAGGACATCGCAGTTATGCAGATGAAGACCGTCATCGCCTCAACGTTGTGGAACTTCGATGTGGAGGTGATGGAAGGGCAAAGCATCCAGCCTAAGCCGTCTTGTATACTGGAGATGAAAAACGGGCTCATGGTTAAGCTGAAGAAGCGAGAAATGTAACATTAGACTCTCGTGTTATGTAAACGTACTTAGTGACCACTAGGACTGTTTTGTGCTGCCCACAACCACATTATTATCGAATAATAAAGGCATCCGTGAATCAAAATGTATCTTTCTTTTACAAAAGACGACCAACGTGCCGGCAATGATTACTCCGTTGTATGAAACATGGTATAAAGACATCGAGACATAATATTTTTCTCCACTGTATGAGACTAGGTACATGTCCCATACATTTCTATGGAGTATAAACATCGATTGTATAGTTGCTTTATTCTGTTAACATACGTGCTGAGAAAGATGTGCTGCAGTTTAAGACCGCTTCGATTTCATCCAATAGATGGTGTCCTCTTGAGCGTGTATGTAATTAGCAAGCGTAGCAGCAACAAAAGCAATATATATTTTTCTTTTTGCAGGCGTGCCGCAAATGTAAGAAGGCACTACGCGTGTCTGCTCTGAGTAGAGGGACATTATGTATAGTATAATCAGCTAGTGTAATGGATGGTCGAAGTTAGCAGCAGTTGAGAGTAGCTGGAGAAGGTTCAGATGGTAAGTATTTTGCATTGATATTATTGCAAAGTATTCTGAGCCTGGTCGGTAGAACTTACACGTATCTGGTTTGCTGCTGCTTTATTTGCCAGCCGAGGTATCATGGAACAGATGGTATCTTGCCTGCTGTCGAAGTAAATGGTCAGCTTGTTCTTTCTTCCAAAGAAATGCTGCTCATCTCATCTGGCTTGCTTCAGAAGTCTTGCCCTTGACGACGCCGTGCCCACTGCTCCGAAGATATCTGGCAAGGCTCAAACCATTCTTCTTTCACCACACGTCCACACAGACACAGTCATAATAATTCTTCCTTCATCACATGTCATTAAGGGAAGCCCGCTAGCTGCTTGACACCCCTGCTTTTCAACCATACATACCCGATGGATGCTTGCTTACTTGGAGGCGTAGTATCTGCTGGAAGGTTGTCTGCCACTGTCTGTGTTGATTTATTTGATTACCAAAGGTCAGTGCTGTTTTCTGCGATTTCCCCGACTGTTTTTCTTCTTATTATTTTTGGCTGTTGTTCCGAGCGTTGTCGCTGCATCATAAAACAGAGCTTAATTTCGATGATGCAAAGGCTGTCTGCAGATTCCATTCTTCCTTTGCATTCAGAGAGATTTGTTGCTATTCTTCATCTTATATCAGACGCATGAAATTTATAGCTGTTCATATTTCTTTCTTTCTTTGCATTCAAACACCACAACCCAATGTGCCATAACACTCCCAGCACATGCCCCCAAAGAAGAAAAAAACACACACATACACGCACAACCAACCCATGAACTGATCATGGGCCGGCTGTGCTCAGTGGTTGGTTGCTGCCATTGATGCCAAGCTAAGCCCAGTACTAGCCGAGGCCCGCCTCCCACAGTAGCCAGGAGGGCAGCCAGAACGGCATTTCCAGTTTGACGTACGTTGCTTCTAAATGCGGGTCAATCTCACACATCGTGCTAAATGGGCACGGGAATACAATTTTTGGGAACCTTCTAGAAGGCTCCGGTCAGTTTTTCTTCGTTTTTCATTTTGTTTCCTTTACCAGGTTTTTTATTTTCAGCTTATTATATAGAATTTTAGAAAAGAAAATTTCAGAATATGTTAAAAAATTTAGAAAAAAAATCCCAAAATTTAAAAATTGTTCACATTTTTGAAAATATTCAATTTTTTAAAATAATTTTTTTTCGTGTTAAACAGAAAGAAAACAAATAAAAACCCCTAGGAACTAGAACCGGAAAATATCGCGCTACCGTACCGAGTGCTGCTGAATGCCACAACAATTCAAACGGGTCGTGTTTTGAATTTCCACAGCATTTTTTCGATTTTGGAATCATGTTCACTCTACAGCACTCAGATGCTAGTGTTTTTGTTTTTTTTTGGGCGGCTAAGGAAGCAAGCGCTTCATCTGGTGGATCCAGAGGCGAAGAAAACAGGAGACTGTTTCATTGGGCTTTCAGTTGTTTCGTAGTGGGCTGAAACTAACTAGAAAAGGAGAACACCGAACAGCCTCCTCGTCGTCGCCGTCGAGAGATCCCCACCCAAATCGCAGAGAATGCCTGCCGGAATCCTCCGCCGCGTTCCTCCATTCCTGGTCTCTTGACGGATGGCTGCGCAAACCTCGTAGTAGAGGTGTCCGCAGACCGGAGAGGACGGACGAGGGAGGTGGAGGCCAGTGAGCAGTGCGCTAGCATCGGCAAGTCGCGGCCGTCTTTCCCCATGCTGGCGGCGCGTGCAGCACGGAAGGGCAGAAGTGGGGGGCTCCGGTTACTTCAGAGGGTCTGAATATGGTAACTCGCAGTTTGAATTTTGTGCTTGTAGGTGGATCCACATCAGCTAATCTTGTGCATGCTTCGGAAGAGTACTTAACACTTCTTCTAGCCTTCTAGGAATGTTTTTCAAAAGAAGGTACTAACTCAACTTAATCTGTACACACTGAAATGTACAGGTTAAAAATGTTGTTCCCCTAGCTGGACTGTTTAGTCCCATACCGCTAATCTTCATTCCCTACAAACTCACAGCAATGAATAGTGGAAGATTGAAAATGGATGACTTGCTACTAGGTATGCCATTTCTATGTTCGAAGGTTTTAAATTGGAATTTAAATTATAATGTTTGAATTTTTGCATATGAATGTGTTTAAATTCTATGCAGTACAAATATCATAGTTCGAATTGTTGAGGTGTCAAATAGAGTACAAATCGAGACAGAAAAAATGTAGGGGCTCCCTGCTGGAGTTGGAGCCATTTTTTGGGGCCAAAAAGGTAGGGACTGGCCCCTGCTGGAGATGCTCTTAGTATTGAAATGCCGCACATCATGGTTCGTCGTCTTGATGCTTCATGTGATAGAAAGATTGATACTACTGGTTCTTGATTTTGGTAACTGATAGTCTGAATCTTATATCTAACAGTCTGAATATGGTAGCTCACAGTCTGAATTTTGTGCTTGCAGGTGCATTCACGTAGCTGATCTTGTGCAGCCTTTGGAAGAGTACTTGACACTTCTTCTAGCCCTCTAGGAGTGGCAAAAGAAGGTAACTGGACTTTTTAATCTGTATACCTTGTGCTTCCTTGCATCCTTGCTGCTTTGAAAAATGATTGAGGTCCTTGAAAAATTCAGACAATTTTTGCTCCCATCATTGTTGTTCAACTCTTTTCAGGGAGCAAGCATGGAGATAAGCAAATTCTATCGCCTAGTACTTGGTATGAGGTGTTATCCGAAGCAAATCCCATGCTCCTCCCAAAGACGTCTCTTGGTCTGAATCACAAGCTGATCGAGCCGTGTGCCATAAGCTCCTTAATTCCCACCGTTGCAGTTTCCAGAATCACAAGCTGATCGAGCTGCAGTTCTGAATATTTTATACAAGTGCATTGCCTGAATTCCATATAGTTTTCAGAGAACAAACGAGTTTCCGTCAAAGCATTTCTCAAGGCGGCCAGGCACCTGGAGTGTGCTATGCAACACCTTCTATCCAGGATGCCGCTATGTCATCTGATGATGAACAGCTGTTTCTTTAGTGATGAACAGTGCCCATTGCTTCCATTTTTCAGTAATTGTTGATGACCGCCTGCCATTTCGTGTTGGAAAGGCCTTCCCATGCAAGCTCTCGGTCAGGTAAGAATGATTTTGTTTTCATTCTAATTATTTCACAGTAACTAGCTAGAGATTCATGTGTTAGTAAAATAGCATGCAATTGAGGTGCCGGCTTCTCGGTTAGTTCATCCATCATGCTACATGTGTGTTTGCCAGGCAATTGATTTTCAACTTGGGTTGGCAATTGGAAGTCCAATCTCTTCTGTTTTTTGTTTTAACATAAAGATCTCTCTACCTATTTCTGGCTATTGTTCTTCTATTTGGCCAGTTATCTATGCCAGTGATTCGCTGGCTTATGTTTGCAACTGTTAGTTATCTGTACCGTTCATTTCCACATAAAATAATTTCAGAAACAAATAAATGGTCAATTTTTCCGTCATGTCTCCCATTTAGTCTGTGTGTGTACAATCCTGTTGATTTCATTTGCATGAAAGCATTGCAAACCTACCTCTCCTTGATGGCGTGTGTGAGAATCGACAAAACTAACTCTTGTTTGAAAGTTAAAAATGACCTTACTCTAAAAATTTAACCAAATCTGACCCTTGCTCAGCGCCACCCTCCGGGCGCTGAATTTCGCTGTGTCAACGCACTTCCTCGTTCCATGCACAGACAAAAAAATAGAGCTTTTTCACGGCATCCGTCCCATCACACCAATCTACGCCAAGATAAAGAATGCTGGGTTGCCAGGAACAAACTTAAGCACTAGTATAACAGGGTGCCGTGTCTAGCCTTGATCTAAGTTGAACAGGGTACTAAAGGAAGAAATAATGGTCGAAAGATACTTTCTTAGTCTGTAGCAGCATTGATCCCTTTTCTTTTCTCCTTCCTTTATTCTTATTCCGTTACGTGCAACGCACCGGTTCTTGTAATCTTGTTCCATGCTCCTGCCCCACAAGGACAAGCACTGATGCCTTCCTGCCCTTTCACCTTTAGGCTCCAGCCCAAACTCCAAAGAATGCACGCATTTGTTTCTCATGTCTCTGATAACTCTCCAAACAAGGTGTTCCTGCAACGACTCAACCCTTGGCAGTACATTTGGAAGTGCTTACGCCTCACACTTGTGCTTTGCAAGCAAGCAATTGCAGCACGTTAATTAATTTTGTTTGACCGCTGATTAATTATCAAGTGCTGCAAAATACTTTTGTGACCCACCGGCACAATTCTCATAGTATCATATTCTCCCTCATTTTTGAGAGTTTTTTTTTCCTACAGCACCATATTCTCTTTTTTGTGTGGGTGGAGAAGTTGTGATATCTCAGTGTGAATGGTATGGCATCTTATCTTGCCATCTTTTGAGCTGTCATCCACCCACACCACTTTCAATTCCTTTTTGGCTTGCAAGAGAGGAGACTCAGACTCCGTGTTTACCCAGCTTACAGGTTAGAGAGATTGTATATCAATATCAGGTCCTTTTTACTCTACGTACTCCCTCCATCCATATATATGGGCCTAATGCGTTTTTTCGAGACTGCCTTTGACTATTTATAAGATTAATAGTATATGAGATATATAATGTGAAAATTATATCATTTGAAGCTCCTTTCACATACGAATTTGACGGTGTGCTTTGTGTAACTTGCATGTCATATATTATTCCTCAAACATGTGGTCAAAGTTAGCCTCGAAAAACGCATTAGGCCCCGTATAGATGGATAGAGGGAGTATTAGATTTGTCTGGAGTCAAACTTTGCCAAGTTTGACCAAATTTATATTAGAAAATATTAACATCTACTATAATACCTAATAAATATAATATGAAAATATATTTCAAGATGGATCTAATGATATTGGTGTTGTTATGTGAATGTTAATAATTTTTCGTATAAAATTGGTCAAACTTTGAAGAGTTTGACTTCACACAGACCTGCTATGCAGAGTAAAAAGATCGGAGGGAGTAATTAGCTGATAAATAAACCAACGGCCGCATGATTCTTGTACTGTAGTAAGCAAAGACAAAGACTTGGAGGTAGGTGATCCAGATAGGACCTCTCAATTATTACCGGACAACAGTGCGCGATCCAGAGGTGGTAACAGCACTGTGACAAAACTACTACTCCTCCTTCGCTCCCCTGCTCTCCACTGCCCGCCCCTGCTGCGCTTCACCTCCGCCTCGCCGTCCGGGAACGCAGCCCCCTCCGCCTCCCGCGGTCGACGCAACTCCGGTCATCTCGCCCTCTCACCACGCCGACGGCGGCTCCCGCCCGGATCTAAACCAGCCGCACCCTACCGGCCGCCGCCGGAAAGCAGCAGGTCAGTTGCCTCTATCTCTCTCTCTCATTCCGTGCTCTGTTTCAGTGCCTCCATTCCTGTACCCCCTCCCCTGGCCCGGTGTGACTCACTCAACCCCCCATTTGCAGCTAGGTAGGCGGCACCCGTCACCGGCGGGGGCATCCGTCACCGGCAGACCTCCTACGCACCGTACCACCGACGCACAGCAGCAGGTCAGAGTTCTCTCTCTCTTGTGATTGAAAATTTTCTAGCCTGATGCCTTAGTTATATTTTCTTGTGATTGACAAATCCCAACAGGCAAACTTCCCTGGCCTGCTGTGCTGTGCTGCTACTCAACCCCCCATTTGCAACAGCAGCAGCAGCAGCTAGGTAGTAGGCAGACGGACGGCGGCGGCATCCGTCACCGGTAGGAAGGCAGGCAGGCGACATCCATCACCGGCAAACCTCCCACGCACTGTGCCACCGACGCACACCATTCACATAGCTGGTATAAATAAAAATAAAGAAAACAATTCAGTTCTGTTCTTGTTCTCTCTGTCTTGTGAATGGAGATTGTATTTCCCTTGTGAGTTGTGATTGAAAATTCTCTGGCCTCCTGATGCCTTAATTATATATGTTTCTCTTGTGATTGCAAAATTCCCATCAGGAACAGGTACACACTTCCCTGGCCTGCTGTGCTGCGACTGCGACTCAACCCCCCATTTGCAGCAGCAAGGTAATTGGCAGGCGGACGGCAGCGGCATCCGTCACCGGCGCGCTTGCGCCAACGTACGTACTATACACACACCCATCTCCTTTCATTAGCACCTTATATACAGCAGCCTATAGCCTACTAACGAACGAATTCCTTTTGATTCCTGGATGCAGGCACATCACGTTGTCCATCCCTCCATCCGACCAAGGGATGGCCTATGCCGCCGTCAGTGCGGCGCAATGGGTGGTGGGCAAGGCGCTGGCCCCAGTTGCGGATGGCGTGCTGGGGGCTTGGGCAGCCGCCAGGAACTTTGGCCCCAACGTCGAGGCCCTCAGCACGGAACTGCTGCTCGTGAAGGCCACGCTCGAGCAAGCTGCCCTCAAGGAGCTCGGTGGCCCCGCCATGGAGATGCTGCTGCAGAAGCTGCGGGATTTGGCGCACAATGCCGAAGACTTACTGGACAAGCTGGACTACTTCCGCATCCACGATGAGCTGCACAGCACATATGATGCAGCAGATCAGCATGGCGAGGGTGGCGTCCACGACGTCGCCCTCAATGCTCGCCACACCGCCAAAGCTCTTGGCAAAATGGTCAACTGTTGCCCTTGGCAGCCTGCTAAGCGCCAACAGAGGTCACACAGTGATTGCTCCTCAGTGTCACACACCAATCAGCAGGTCAACGGATGCATGCCCAAGCTCAGTAAACTCTTATGTTGCTCATCTTCTCCACATCCATATGTTCGTGATGATGATTGTGGCAAGTCCCAAGAAACACAAAAGTTTGAGTTTAATAGGGTTGATTTCTCTCAAAGGATGAAGGACATTGTAGAGAAACTGCAGCTTATCCGTAGTGAGGTTAACAAGCTTCTTCAAGGTTGTGACCCTAGAATTGTCCCAAACATTGCTCAGAGTCGTCCCGTCACCAAAGGTCGGATTGATGAGCCAAAACTGTACGGGAGGGACCCTGTCATGAATAGAATCATACATGACATCACCAATGGCCAGTACCGTGACAAGGGTCTAACTGTGATTCCGGTTGTCGGTCCGGGGGGAATGGGGAAGACTACACTGATACAACACATTTATCGCAGCCAACAAATGCAAGATCATTTTCCCGTCATGATTTGGATATGTGTGTCACTCAGTTTCAATCTGGATAAGGTGCTAGAGCAGATTAAAACATGCACCCCTGCACTTGAAAAGGAAAAGATTGGCAGTACAACTGAAGATTTGATTGAGCAAAGATTAAAATCTAAAAGGTTCTTACTTGTATTGGATGATATATGGAAGATTAGTAATGGGGATGACTGGGGGAAATTGTTGTCGACACTCAATAAATCAGAGGAAAAGGGTTCCATGATTCTGGTCACAACTCGGTTTGAAGCAATAGCACAGAAGGTTGAAACACCTTGCCAGTCAATAAAGCTGAATGGTTTAGAATCTGGAGAGTTTAGAAAGTTATTCCTTGCATTTGTCTTTGGTGATGAGCAATATCCAAGGGATAAACAATTTTTGCTTGAGACTGGAGATAAGATAATGGAAAAACTAAAGGGCTCCCCTCTTGCGGCAAAAACGGTTGGTAGATTACTGAGTAAAGACCTTAGTTTGCGTCACTGGAAAAGGGTCCTAAAAAGTAAAGGATGGGAGAAGCAGACCGATGACAATGCAATTATGCCTGCCTTGAAGCTTAGCTATGACTTTCTTCCTTTCCATCTGCAACAATGTTTTGCCTATTCTGGATTGTTTCCTGAAGATTACAATTTCAGAAGTGACGAGCTGATCAGTCTATGGATCGGACTAGATATTTTGATACCCAATGGGCAAGACCAAATATTTGAAGACATAGGTCTGAGCAATTTAAATGAGTTACTCATCCATGGATTTTTCAGAGAAGAGAAAACTAAGTATGGTCTGCGTTATGTTATGCATGACCTGCTGCATGATTTGGCATTGAAGGTTGCATCTCATCATTGTCTTAGTTTAAGTCTCCCTAGTGTTGGATCAGTAGAGATTCAGCCAACCACCCGTCACTTGTCTATAAGCACATATGGTTTAGGTAAATATGATGCAGTGTCTGGTAAAAAATTGAAGAGTGAATTGGAAGAACTAAAGACAAGATTTAAGGTTGAAGAATTGCAAACATTGATGTTATTTGGAAAAATGGATGAAGGTTTTGTCAAGATATTTGGTGATTTTTTTGGAGAAGTTAACGCTCTCCGTGTTCTTCATTTGACCAGCATGCTTTGTCCTGTGGAGTCCATGTTACATAACTTTTCGGGACTTCTCCACCTACGATACCTATGTCTAGGGACACAGGAGAGGCATATGCAAATACCACTTAGCATCTCTAAATTTTATCATTTAAGGATTCTAAATCTTGAGTCATGGGATGGCAGATGTAATTTGCCTGAAGACATGAGCAACCTTGCCAAACTGTGTCATTTTTATGTCCCAACTTATGTTAAGGTTCATTCTGATATTTATAATGTGGGAAAACTTAAACTCTTAGAAGAGCTGAAGGTATTTCAAGTCAATAAAAGAAGTGAAGGGTTTGAACCAAAGCAGCTAGAGCACTTGACCAAGCTAAGGGAGCTTGGCATCTACAACCTTGAGAAAATACGTACAGAGGAAGAAGCAACTCAAGCAAAACTGGTAGAGAAAAGCTATCTGAGGAAGTTAACATTGGACTGGGATAGTAAGCGATCTAGTGTTGAGCCTAGTGTGGAAGCAGTGGTTCTTGAGAGCCTTCAACCTCATGGAGATCTTCAAGTGTTGTGCATTAGAGGGCACGGAGGTCCTTCTTGTCCGACATGGTTGGGTGATGAGTTCGCTGTTGAAGCTCTACAGTCTCTTTATCTTTATGGTGTTTCCTGGGAAGTTTTCCCTTCTTTAGGGAAGGCGTGGGATCTTCGTGAACTGAAATTGAAGCATATTGCCAAAATGAAGGAGTTTATTATAGAGGAAAGCTTTTGCAGGCTAACACAGCTTATACTCATTGGCCTTGGAAGTTTTGAAAAATGGGTTTACACGGGTGAACAAGAGTCTTCCGTTAGTGGAGACTTGTTGCCACCGGATGCTCATATGTTCCCTCTTTTGCAAGTTCTGGTTATTAGGAAGTGCCCAAAACTGTTGGGGTTGCCTTTCTCAAACCACATTGTTTCCCCAGATTGGTTCCCCAAGCTACAAGAGCTTGAGGTACGCAAGTGTCCCGAATTCTTGCCAGTGATTCCCATCTCCTGGATCGAAAGTCCGCGTTCTGTCACGATGAAATGTGTAAAGATGCTAAAGAAGTTTGCATACTCAGAATCATCCGGTGGAGCAGAATTGAAAATTACCGGAGAGAGTGATCTGCTTAGCTTAGACCAAGTGCTGGTTTTTGATAAAGAAACAAGTCTTGAGAAGCTGACACTCAAGAGGTGCCCACCTCTGGAGTTGAAGCACCTTCTGATGCTAACATCGCTGAAGACGTTGCTTGTAGAAGATTCAGTTGGTCTAGTTGGACCACTAGGAGGAGGTCAGAGTGATGTGGAATGGCAGCTCCCTGTTGAGTATATCATGATCAGCGAATTAAATGGTAATAGTGGGAAGGAATTGACAGAGCTCCTCCCCCACCTCCCAAAGCTCTCCAAATTGGAAATATGGAAGTGTAAAAACATAAAAAAGCTGGTAGTGGGGGTGGATGTGCAACAAACAACACAAGAAGCATCAGAGATGGGGGGAGGTGAAATAACAGCAGCAGCAGTGGAAGAGGATGATGGGGTGCTGCTCTTCCCAGCTCATCTCTGTGACTCACTACGGGAATTGGAGTTCCATTTCTGCACAGAGCTGGTCCTGGTGGACCCACCCACTCCTGTTCCTGGAGAAGGATGAATCCAAGCCTTGCGATCCCTCCAGAGATTAACAATAAAGAGTACCACAAAGTTTCTATCCACCTTCTCCTTTTCCCGTCACGTTTTCCCTTCCTCCCTGCAGTTCATGACGCTTTGGAATGTGGAAGGCATGGGGACACTGGAGGCCCTCTCAAACCTCTCCTCTCTCATCAGATTAGAATTGTGGTATTGCGGAGAGGATCTGAAATGTCAGAGCTTGTTGTCTCTCCTTTCCACCGGGGGCCAGCTCAAAGAATTAGATGTCAAGGGCAGCCCTAGATTCTTTGCTGATTGGGATCCCAATCCCAGACGGGCTTTGGAGGATGCTGAGGGAGGTGAAGAGCAGCAGACACAGCTTGTTTCATCCACACTGCAGGAGCTCAAGACAGATGACATAGCAGGACTTCTTGCTGCACCCATCTGCAGATTCCTCTATTCCTCCCTCACCAAGCTGCAACTTTGTGGGAATTGGTGTGAAGGGATGGAGCGGTTCAGCAAGGAGCAAGAGGACGCCCTTCAACTCCTCTCCTCCCTCCAGCAACTAGAGTTTTCGAGTTTCAAGGACCTTCAACTAGTCCCTGCAAGGCTGTGCAACCTTATTACCAGCCTCAAGATATTATCAGTCAACTGATGCCCTCCCGAATTCACTGGAAAAGCTAGGTGTCTTCGGCTACAGCGAGGAGCTGAAACAGCAGTGCAGGGGGTAACCATCCCAAGAGTCAAAATACTGTGATCCAAGGTAACACATACTTTCTTGTGTTTTTCTATTTTGCCCTTTTCCTGCAATCCTACTTAATATATAACTCTCTGTTTGTTCCCATCCACCGTGCAGGACAATGCCTTGGAGTGCCCTTGTACATTCTTCTAGCCTTGTAGAGCTCTTCCCTTCCCATGCAAACACATGCATGACACAAGGGCTGTGGTCTTCCTTCCTGTACTTAAATCTGGTAAGTACATCTAAACTGGAACTTTACTCTTCCTGTACTATATCTGATAAGACACAACGTGTGCTGATTGGCCCTGATCTTTTACCACACACTAATAACAACAATATTTGGGGATTTTTGGTGGAGAAGTGTATGAACTAGGAGAAGTTGATCTATCTAGCAACCAGAAATTAGATAGAATAGATAATTTGGTGGAAGCAAAGTAGATGTGAGAGGAGAAGCAGAAAATAAGATGGGGATTAAGCACATGGGGGTGCACCCAAAATACCTTTCTGATTGAGATTTCTCAGCACCTTTCTTTGATGCAAAGCAGGAACAACATACTTCTGAACTGAACTATAACTGGGCTCCCTCTTGGTTCTAATTTCATGCGGAGCCATTACATGCAAATTAGCTGCAGGAACTTTCATAGGGGTGTCTACATCAATATCAATTATATACAGTTCCACTTACAGTCTCCGCAAAAAAAAAAAGCACTTTTACTCCTGCCATATCTGATTTCCATTTTCTTCTCAACGGTAGTGAAATTATCTAAGATTTGTTTCTCAACGCCACTTGTCTTTCCACAAGTGGATAACAAACATTATTATCAGCCAATGCCTTCAGCCTTCTGCAAGTCTATCTTCTTTTCTTCCTAGTTGTAATTACGAGCAGAACCTGTGATCACCATTTGTTTTGGTTCTCTGTGTGCAGGTGTTCGCTCGATCTTGCAGGCTTCTTCATATTTTGCATTTCAATTCAGGTTATTGTCATTCGTCAAGACGTGGTAGTCGACTTCACTATTTTGGGTGTCACAATCAAAATATCGTTACGGCATCAGTGCGGAATAAATGAGACTTTGGTCAAGCTACTGATATTAAGGTGATCATTTTGTTTCATACACTGCTATGTTGCTATCAGTACCAGGTGTTCCTGCATTCCTAATTTATGTTTTCTTGGTGTTCAGGTGTTCTAGTGTTTGTTTGGTAGGCTTTCTAGCCACTTGTGTTTACATTTTGTCCAAAACTCATAAAGACTGATGGTGTACCTGGAAAGTTCAATTTTAGGGATCAAAGAAGAATCATCTTGTCGTAATTATGGAAAATATTGAGTTGTCGAGGTTTCGCTACTGATAGGATTTGCAGTTTTTTAATCCAGTCTACATTCTACTGATATCAGGTATAGTTGCAACCGATAGGGTTTGCAGTTTTTTCAGTTCAGTCTACATTCTACTAATACCAGATATTCTTCCATTCATCATAATTGTTATTGTTTATTGTTTTAATGGCATATAGGATCTTCACAGGAATAGCCTGCATACCATGGCACTGCACCCCTGGAGCCAATTAAAGATGCATTCTAACCGAATAACCAACTTTTATGTTTCTGCAGTATGGATTGAACTGGGAGAAGGAAGCACTTAATAGCCTGAATAGAAATGTCATATGTGGAGCTGACAGGAATCAAGCTGTTCCCCTCCAACGGGCCGGCCTGATTCAGCCTCTTGTCGCCTGCTTGCTGGAGCTCACCACCGTTTGTGCGTGCCACAAGTGCCTTCTTGATCTAGCCGGAGACCCATGCCTGCTGTGCCTGTATATTGAGCAGTGTTCTTACATGCCGGTATGGTCGCCCGGCCTCTCCCCGGTGGCTGGAAGCAATCGCCACCTGGTCAGGTGCTTGCCTGCCAAGTGCTTGCGTTTATGCCCATAAGGTTCGTTCCACCGCGGCCTATCTAGCTCGAGTACTATAGACAGTGACCAGCCAAACACTAGGTTTCACAATCAAAATTAAGGAATAAATGAGACTATATGGGTCAAGATACCCATATTAACGTTATAAATTGTTGTCAATACCAGGTGTTCATGTAGTCTAATTTCTGATGGCTTTGCTGTTCAGGTGTTCGTGTGTTCTTTATCGGAAAAAAGGCGTTCGAGTGTTTCTGATGGCTTGCTCCTACTTTGCTATCAGTACCACTTGTGTTTATATTCGTCCAAAACTCATGAAGACTTGATGGCAATTTGAAAAGTTCAGTTTTGATGTTCAAAAGGTCATCATGTTCAGACTTGATAGTGTTCTGCCACCGATAAGGTATGCATTTCTGTATCCAGTCTACATTCTACCGATACCAGGTATTCTACATTTCTCATACCTGTTTTTGTTAATGAAATTTAATAGCGAGAGGATCTTCACAAGAACATCCTGAGTACCATAGCAGTGCACGTGTGGAGCCAATTTTTAATGAAACAGTGAATTTTGCATTGCAGGGCATGTGCAATTTTGAAATTTCATGACTCCATTAAGTCATGAAGATGCATAATTACAACCCCAGGACAGTGTCTTTTAAGAAGTCTTCAGAAGATATCTTCTTTCCAACTGCTACATGTCACCAACAGACTGGCAGAGCTCCACAGTAAGTTTACGAATTGACCAGAATTTTTACGTACTATGGCATCATACAGTCGTTATCTCTGTCTACTATTTGGATTTGCAGCTTTGAATTGTCTAAGACTGAAATTTGTAGTACGGTGTTTATTAGAATGTACAGTGCAATTGTACATGCTTATCTTTTCCTACATGAACACTGTTTTTCAGCTCTAACTAGCTATTGTAAGAGAGCAGGAGTTATATCTCGAAATCCTTCACCAATTTCTCAACATCACGAATGTGCGTTCTGAATGTTTAGTACTGCTCACTGTAGGAAAAAATGAACATGTAATACTGCTGATAAATTTCATTGCACCAAAAATAGGCTACCAAACCGGGGGGCAATCATTCAGCGGAAGTCCCAGCCCAGTTTATCAGGACCATATTCCCGTTATGTTATAAAAACACTTTTGCAAATGAAGCCTGGTCTGTGTCTGGCATTTCATTGCTCTTTATTCATAAGTAATCAATATTGTTTTTTAGTACAAGTAATCGAGCTTACTACTGAATGATTGAAGCCAACGTTACACTTTGCAGATCTTATCACTCTATTATCTTGGTGAAAATTGCAATGCAGTCTAGGGTATCATTTATGCGTTTGAAGTGATACAAGTGCAACTGCAACTGCAACTTCGAATTGTTCTCTAGTTGGTCTTCAAATGGATTCCCCCTCTGAAGTGTCTCGTGTATATACAGCAGCGTAAGTGCAAAGAAATCAGCTCTCTTTTATCATACTGTAACCAAAGCAGCTCTCTTTTACTCTGCAAAACTAAGCCTCCTTTCATGATCTTTTATCTATTTCAGTCAGACATGCGCTGTTGGTGGCTATTGTTTTCGCTGTTGGAGTGCTGTGGATTGACTTGCAACAAGTCGACAGAGTACTAGTTATGCAATTACATCTGCGATATGGTTGCTGGAGCCATGCAAGGAATAAGCATTGTCTAGGCTGTATATCTGAAGCCCGTCGCTTGGTGACTGACTTAAATTGCTGCGATGGTTAGTATTTTCCTTCATTCAGTATTAGTGGATTGCAAAGTATTCGGTCCCTGGGCGGACACATTTCAAGTACTGACACGTTTCGTTTACTGCTGCTTTGGCAGGCCTCGTGCCCGCTGTGCCCAAGATATTTGGCTGGCAGGACTGAAACCACCCATTCTTCCTTCACTCACCAGAAAGTCATAATAATCCTGCAATATCTGTACGCCGTTGTTGTTGGCTTTACGAGGTGATGAGAAGATGATTGAGGGTGTTGGTTGACAAACGGTGCTTCTTTTGGATCATACCCGTCTGGTGGAATCGAAGATGTGCCTGCCTCCCTTCATTGCTGGCGTGCTTCTCTAGTCTAGTTTAGTGCTCATGTTCGTGTGGTTCTTGTTACGGTGACAGTGCGTGTGCACCATGTGTGCAAGAATTAATGGATTTGGGGGCTGTTTAATTCAAATTTCCCCCAAGTGTTGTTGCTCGGTCGCAGAAAACAGAGCTTGATTAATCTCAACGATGCAAAGGTTGGCTGGAGATTTCTTTCTTTCTTTGCATTCAGACATATTTGTAACTGTATATACTATGTGATTTCTATCAGACGCAGAGTTTGGATTTTACCTGATGATTAAATATGATTATAATCGCTGCATCATCTCAGGAATTAGTGATAGTATTGTGCACGGAAAGGGGAACAGCTTGTTACAGATAGAGCTATGTAAAATGTTGTGCTGAACATGGATGGGATGGGAGTGCCGAGTCTAAAGGTGATGATGAACCGTCAAGTTCAATGTTGATGCCGTGCGTTTTCAGAGCGGTGAGTGCGGGTGGCCGTGATGCGGACCAGCTGACTCTAGTGAACTGCTTGCTCTCTCGTAAGAGTGGTTGGGTAACCCCCAAGTGTAAGGGTGAAGTAACAAAGCAATAAGTATTCCCCTCAATTGAGATCCAAGGTTTATCGAACCAGAAGGAGTTTCTACAGCAAACAATATCCTCGGTACCTGCACACAAAACACAAGACACTCTTGTCCCCAACGTTTCAAGAAGGTTGTCAAGCTTCTTGTCCTGCTAGTTACAAGGATAAATTGTATGGTATCGTAGGAATCGATAGATATATAAAATAAATAAAATAGTATAGCAAAGAAAAGTAATTGTAACGGTGTTTTCAGGAAAGGAAGATAGACCCAGGGGGCCATTGTTTCACTAGAGGCATCTCTCCAAGCAGAATAAATGTGGTGTGGTGAACAAATTACAGTTGGGCAACGATTAAATTGCAACTGGGTCCGTAGATATTGATTTTCTGAAAAGTCAAAAAAATGCAGAAAATGATAACTGGCTCTGGGCACTGAATTAATAGGTTAGTCCAGAAAAATAATATAAATTGCTATAAAAAGTATTCAAAAGTGATATTATAATAGCATGAAACAATAAAAAATTATAGATATGTTTGAGACGTATCAGCGTCCCCAAGCTTAATCCCTACTCGTCCTCGAGTAGGTAGATGATAAAACAAAAATAATTTTTGATTTGGAATGCTACCCAGCATGTTCTTGATCTAATGATGTAAAGTGTTGTGAACTCAGGATAAAAGTGATTCAAGGCAATAGTCTATAATTAATAACAAGCAAGTAACATCAAGATGTGCAAATAAAATTACTCTTGCTTTTCACGGTTCAATGTCTTCATGTAATACCAATCAATACTTATATGTATCAAATACCATGGTTCCAAATGCTCAAGGCTTTATCATATCAAAACACCTTATCATAACATGACCCAGAGCATCAGTCAAGTAACCGAATCCATGACTCCCCCTTTTCAACTACTCAGCACTTCGCTCGGTGCCTAAGTCACAAGCATTGAATCTTCGCACTTAAATGGGAAATAGAATGATGATGGAGGTTTTATAAGAAGTCAAAAACTAAGAAAGTCTCACACCAATGCAGCTGATCATTAGGCAATGGAGAGGCCTTACGATCGATATTAGTGTGAGGAGTAGGGATTTCCATGTAACGGATGCACTAGAGCTATAAGTGTATGAAAGCTCTCCAAGTGAACTAGTGGGTGTGCATCCAACTTGCTTGCTCACGAAGACCTAGAGCGTTTGAGGAAGCTCATCATGGGAATATGCAAGTCAAGTTCTATAATGCAAGAATCTCACTAGTATAATCATGAAACATATGAAAACTCTCTATATGAAATGCATGGTGCTCTGAAGCACAAATGTATATAAAGTATAGTACTATGCCCCCTCTCTCTTTTATTCTCTCTTTTTCTATTTTTTTTCTTTTTTTCTTTTGGCTCTTTGGCTCTTTTTTCCTTTTTTTTCTTTCCCCACAGGTAGAGGCACACTCTGGAAAACATCACACTTTTATTTACTCATAACTCAAAAAATATAATGACTACAAATGAATGCCTCTGGCAGTGTACCAAGATGTGCAATGATCTAGCGTAACATGTAAAACAATGATGAACAGTGGTCAAGCCACATCTATATCATGTAAGCTCTATAGGATCATGCAAAGCAAATGACAACATAAGTCATGTAGAGTAACAATGGAAGTTGTATGGCAAGACATCTCGGAATGGCTATGGAAATACCATAATAGGTAGATATGGTGGCTGTTTTGAGGAGATAGATGTTTTATGTGTAGGAGAACAAAAGGAAGTTCTCCCACGGGGTTTGGATGTACCAGCAAACTATGCACCTAGTCTCAATGTGAGAGTGGGCAATGCACGGTATCGTAGAGGCTAGCAAATATGGATAGGTGGAAGTGCATAGAAGACCGCAACTCATAACTCAAACACATTACTAATACTTTATAGTCTACACCAGGCTTACTATGAGATCGATTACCATCTAGGGCAAGTGTTTGGCGAAGCCTAAGCCCGTTGCGCATTCCTGACCCATGCTACATGAGCGGTTACTTACAATGTCCTTCAACTTAGACCCCTTACAACCAGTTCCACTAAAATGAAGACAAGTATTGACATGTAGGACCTTACACCACCTCTCCACTACTCTACTCAAGTTCTTTTTCTGACACATTCATTAATTACTCACATATTATCTCAAAACTATTGCAAGGAATCCAGCTATCAAGTTCAATGATCTACAAGTTCATGTAGGTTTTTATTTATACCACCAATGAATACCCATTATTCCTAGTATCAACATATAATTCATGCAAACAACCAATTGCTATTCAACTCTCTAAAAGGATATAAGTGAAGCAAGAGAGTCCTAATCTTTTCTATAAAAGCATGCTTCTCCACCGTGCTCTAATATATAAGTGAAGTAAAAGAGCAATTCTAAAAATTTATGACTCAAGTGTGTCTCTCCCAAGGTGTGTGACCAGAACATGATGATTGTAATGACCAGCAAACAAAATTAAAAGCAAAAAGAAGCTCCAAGGATAGCACATATCATGTGAACAAATAAAAACATTGGCCCAACTGAGACAAACCGATAGTTGTTGATGAAGAAAGAGGGGATGCCTTGGGGGCATCCCCAAGCTTAGACGCTTGAGTCTCCTTGGATATTTCGTTGGGGTGCCTTGGGCATCTCCAAGCTTGAACTTTTGTCTCTCTGTAACATTCCCATGTATTAAGCACAGTGATCACCTCTTAATCATGCCAAGTCATCATGCTTAACAGTGCTTGATCATAATTTGGATAATATCTCATTTCAAATTCCAATTCAAATTGAGAATTCAAATTTAAAGTGAATTTAAAAGTTGTCCAAATCCAGGAACTAAATAGTTCATAATATTGCTAATATTCCCAAGGCAATTACAAAAATAAAATCAACATTTATTGAATTAATTAAATGACTCTAACATCATGAAACAGTACCAAAACAGAAATATTTAATCCATTTTTATTTAATCAAATGAAATCAAATTACCTCCAAACCTTTTTCTGGCAGTGTTAAATATTGCATGGTATTTATGGAGCTAAGTCATACATTTTACAAAATTGAATTAGTGCTGAACGAATTACAGAACAGAAATAAAGAAAAACAGAAAACATAAAAGATTAAAAAGAAAAGACAGAGAAACACTGGTGGACTGGGCCTAAGTGGCATACAGTGCGGCCCAGCCCACCAGGCGCGGCCTTTCCCTTACCTCGCGCCAGAGGCCGTGGCCATGGCGCCAGCTGCGCACGCCCGCCATCCCAGCCACGCCCGGTCGCCCTCGCGTCGCTACAGGCGCTCGGGGGGATAAGAACGACGCCGTGGATCTCGGGGACAGCCCCAGATCTCCCCCCCTCTCTTCCTCGCTTCCCCCACCTCTCCCGACGCAGCCATGGCGGCGCCTCCCTAGATCCCGCGCCCACCTCGCTGTCCCACCGTGCCAGCATGCTCCGCCTGCCTCCGCTACATCGTCTGAGGCCACCCGTTGGAGCTCAACGCCGCTGCATCGTCCCCGACGTCCTCTTCTTCCTCCTGCGGCCGCCGTCGACTCGCCGCCGATTCCGTCCTCCTCGAGCCTCCCCCGAGCCCATCTTGCTCCTCTACAGGCTCCCGGTGAGCCTCCGCCTCCTCCCCTTCTCTCTCGCCGTCGTTAGCAACCCCTAGCGCCGATCCCCATCGTGCCCGAGCTCTTCGCCGCGGAGCTCGTCACCGGCGTCATTCCGGTGACCATTTGGTCTCGGGCTCGTGCCCGTTAGCTTCGCCGCACCGCGTAGGCCTCGCCTAGCCCCTTATTTTCCTCGCGCGCACGCGGTAACGCCGTTCCCGAGCATCGCCCGAAGTCGCCGCCGCCTGCCATCGTCGCCATCGCCGATTCCGGCCACCGCAGCCGCCGAGACCACCACCATCGGGCGCGGCATGAAGAGCACGTTCCAGAGAGCCCAGCCGCGCGCCAAATGATGCACCACAGCGCGATTCCGACGTCGCCGGAGTTCGACCGCCGCGGGCGGGCTCGCCGGCGCGTCTCCGGTCGCCGTCCGACGTGGCGCCGACGTGACCGCCCCTGTGCCGCTGACCGCTGGGCCCCGCGGGCCCCAGTTGACTGGGTTGACCCAGTCATCTGCTGACTGGGCACCCGTGGGCCACTGACATGCGGGCCCCACTTGAATTAAATCATTTTTATAAATAATAAATCAGTTAATCTAAATGGTCACTGACAGATGGGGCCCGCTGCCTAATTAATCTATAATTAGTTTAAATAAACCCTAATTATCTACTGTGTCACTGACTAGTGGGACCCACTGGTCAGGTTTGACTCTGGTCAGCCGGATTTGACCGCTGACGCCATGCTGACGTCACTGGCTACTGTTTTGGATAATTCAAATTAATAATTTTAGAAATTCCAGAAAATGATTAAAACTTTGAAAAATCATATAAAATAAACCGTAACTCGGATGAAAATAATTTATATATGAAAAATGATCAGAAAAATATGAAGAATCCGAATATGCCACCCACATACCTGGCACACCTATCTAGCATACTGAACGTGGAACTTTTTGCCTGATTTCGATAAATGAATAGTGCATGACCTTAATAAAATAATTCCAGATAAATTCCTAAATTATCTAAAACAATTAGATAGGCATTATATCACCTCTGCATATCATTTAGGCATGTCATGCATCGCTGTTGCATTGTTGCCGTGAATTTATTGTTTCTTCCCCCTCCTTCTCTCCCGATAGACGCCGAGACCGTCGCCGGCGCAGCTGAGTACGACTACGCTCCAGACGAGCAGCCTTCAGACGACCAGCCCCACTCAGCAGAGCTTCCAGGCAAGCAACCCCCCTTGATCATCCAGATATCACCTATTCTTTCCCTCTTATTCTTGCATTAGAATTTCCCCTGCTACTGTTCCAATAGTTCCTATTCTGATGCATAGCCTGGTTTTGTAACCTGTTGTTGATACTTTACCTATTATCCTAAATGCTTAGTATAGGCTGGTTAGTGATACATCAATGGCCCCACACCCTTGTCCTTGTTGCCACGCTTTTCCACCGGAGACTCGATCAGTATGATCGACGGTCAGAGACCAACACTTCACCGCACATTCCCCCTAAGTTGTTCGACTCTGTAGAGCTACCACCGAGTGCCGAGGGTGATACCTCTTATCTCACTTCCGATGATGCCTCTGTAGAATAGCTATCCGGTTGTGGGTTACCGAGGGTGATTCCTCTTACCTCACCTCTGATAAAGCTTCCGTCGTGCAACTCCTCTTGTGTGAATCCATCGAGGGTGATTCCTCCGGGTTCACCTTGACTGATACTTTGAGTGGGAATCCATCGAGGGTGATTCCTCGGATTCCTTCTCGATACTTTGGACACACGGGTATTTTGACTTTATTACTGTCATTTGATAAAGACGGGTCGGCTCCAAGAGAACCCACGAGTCGAGTGTTACCAAGTCGGAGCGACAGGGATCCTGATTGCCTTTGCGAGCTACTAAATACGCCTAACGGATTTGGGTATTTGATCTGAGTTGGCCACTGGCCTATACGCACTACCACCATGTGGGATAATGGTTTAATGGGGCCCTCTACGTCGTATGTATCAGCCGAAAGTTCTTCAGACGTCACAACTCAGAGATGCGGGCTGATCGTTGGGGTGGGCTGGTTACGTCACTGTGTATACAGTGTCACACCTGGGCCCCGACCAGCCACGTAACGTGCAGGAGTGCAAAGGGCGATGGCCCAAGACCCCGTCGCACTTAGGATTTAGACCGGCGTGTTGACCTCTCTGCTGAGCCTAGGTAGGACTGCATCATGTTGATCACCCGAGGCCGGGGATTACCCAGCAAGTGTGTCCGGCCAGATGTGATCGAGCGTGTTGGGTAACAGTAGTGCACCCCCTGCAGGGAAGTTATCTATTCGAATAGCCGTGTCCACGGTAACAGGACGCTCGGAGTTGTATCCTGATCCATTACAACTACAAACTGATGCTGATTCAATATTAAACGGTTAATACTGCTCACGGGATCGCTTACTCGCAGGGAGTCGAGGAAGAATCTCAGGGGTTGCTACAATATAACCACTATTATATGTTACTATGTTCTACTCTCTTCTGATGCTGCAAGATTGCTTCAAGATGCTAGTCTTCGATAGGCTAGGCTTCTTCCCCCTCTATTCTGGCATTCTGCAGTTCAGTCCAAAGATATAGCCCCATTTCTTTGATACCGATGCATACTTAGCATAGTTCTGATGTAAGTCTTGTGAGTACTTTGGATGAGTACTCACGGTTTCTTTGCTTCCCTTTTCCCCCATACCCGATACTTGCGACCAGATGACGGAGTCCAGGAGCCAGACGCCACCGCAGGAGCTTACTACCAGGAGAGCCCCGGAGGCACGTACTACTGGATTGAGCCAGCCGACCAGGAGTAGTTCGGAGGCCCTAGGCAGGAGGCCTTCGCCTTTTCGATTAGTGTCGCTGTTTGTGCTAGCCTTCTTAAGGCAAACTTGACTAACTATGTCTGTACCCAGATATTATTTGTGTGTATGACTTATGTTTTCGGGTCCTTGTGACCCCTGGTTTGTAATATGAAGATTTATGTTTAGATTTGAGTTTAGAGTTGTGTTGTGATATCTTCCCGTGAGTCTCTGATCTCGAGCGTGCACGTTTGCGTGTATGATTAGTGCACGCTTCGAGCAGGGGCGTCACACTCTCCTTATTCCTCTCATATCGATGTCTCCCCTCGTTCTTAAAAACTTCATCCACACAAAACCTCACAATACTTATTAGAGGGGTTAGTACACATAAAAATAAATCTCCAATCATGTACTGCCAAGACAAGATGCATAATTATTTTCACACATTAGCTACTGTATACTTTCATTTCCACAATTTATACCCCAATATAAGCCATGAATACTCAAGTATAAGCAGATAACAAACTATAATACAATCTATCAAAACCGAATAGTTTGTAGTAATCGATTTAATAATTATACTTCTGTCACTCTAAACATTCTGAAAAATTACAACGTAACCGATAACTTGTATAACAGTACTGTGTAAAACTTTCAGAAAGATATCACGTTCCAGTACAGAGAAACAAGTCAAATAATGAAGGCAAAAGTTTCTGTTTCTGCACAGAACGCAACAAAGTTGCACTTATAACATCCCAAAGGCTACTCTTGGCACTTTATTTAAAGCAAAGATACAAAACATGATTACTACAGTAGAAATAATCATATTGACACACAAAAACAGTAAAGATAAATATTGGGTTGCCTCCCAAGATGCGCTTTTCTTTATTACCTTTTAACTAGGCATGATACTTAGATCACGTTTTCTCATCATCAATCTCTTCAATGTGACAACTAGATTTCTTTAAAGGAGTTCCCATGGCCTTTTTAATCATCACACTCCTAGGTATAAAATCAAGGACTCTAGTATTATATACCAGTTCTCTTTTTATCTTCCTAAGGATGGGGTGCTCGCTTATCATCTTTAAATCCTCTTTTTCTTTACTAGGTGGGGCATCAAAATTTGGCTGACGAATTCTAGGCACATAGGTAAATCTCACATTTTTATTCTTGGATGCTTCCCCTTTAGTTTTTATAGAAGCAAAAGTTGATCCCAAAACATCCATAAGCTCTTCTAATTTGTCTATTCTTGCTGGGCTTTGTTCTACTCTAACGGTACGGGTTTCTTTCTCCAAATCTCTCATCATTTTTAATGCATTCCCTACCAAACATCATAGCTTAGTGAAGTGATTATGCATCTTTTTATCAATTTCCGCTAACTTTTGCATGCTTGGCATATTATTTTCTATTATATCCAACCTTCTCATAAGATGTTCTAAGGTTATTTTAGTTTCATTGACCCTAACTGGTTGGGCTCCTACTAAATTTTCTATAGCATTAAAAGCATCTGGGGTATGACTTCCTAAGAAATTTCCTCCTGTTATAGTGTCTAGGACAAACCTATACCAAGTAGTAATACCAATATAAAAATTTCTGAGAAGTACCGTGGTAGATTGCTTATGAGTAGATCTATTCTGAGCATCCCGTATTCTATGCCAAACATCTTTTAAACTTTCTCCACCTCTTTGTTTAAAGTGAAGCACTTCTAGCTCAGGTGATGTAGTGGAAAGTGAGGAACTAGCCATGATAACAAGGTAACCAAAAAGTATATAGGTGCTATTTTTGTTGTTTTTGAATTTTTTAACAAGCAAACAATTAATAAAAAGTAACTACGCAAGATAGATGACAAGAAAGTAATGTGGTAGTGTGTAGGACCTATTTGTGTTGGAAGAAACTCCCCGGCAATGGCGCCCGAAATCTTGCTTGCTCTCTCATAAGAGTGGTTGGGTAACCCCCAAGTGTAAGGGTGAACTAGCCTGCCAATAAGTATTTCCCTCGATTGAGAACCAAGGTTTATCAAACCAGTAGGAGTTTCTGCAGCAAAAAAAATCCTCGGTAGCTACACACAAAATACAAGACACTCTTGTCCCCAACGTTTCAAGAAGGTTGTCAAGCTTATTGTTCTGCTAGTTACAAGGATAAATTGTATGGTATGGTAGGAATTGATAGATATATAAAATAAATAAAATGGTACAGCAAAGAAAAGTAATTGTAACGGTGTTTTCAGTAAAGGAAGATAGACCCAGGGGGCCATAGTTTCACTAGCGGCATCTCTCCTAGCAAAATAAATGTGGTGTGGTGAATAAATTACAGTTGGGCGGCAATTACATTGCAATATTTATATTTATGACTATGATCATTCATGACATAATCTTGCATCGGCATTAAGTCCGTGATATGTAGACCATTAATCCAACTGCATCTACAACTAATACTCCACCCCAAGACCGCTATCCAGCATGCATCTCGAAGTATTCAGTTTATAACAAATAGAGCATTGCAATAAGCATGATGACATAATGTAGACAGTGAAACTATCATCCAAGTGTGATAAAAAAACCATAATTTTATCCTTAGTAGCAACAATACAATACGTGTCTGTTCCCTTTCTATGATTGGGATGGATCACCACAAGATTGAACCCACTATCATGCACAACTCCTTCTTAAGAACTACTAATCAACCTTGGCCAGAAATGACAAATCGATTGGAGATCATATATGACTACTTAATAATGCATCAAAGAAACTTCAAAACATTCAATATAATTCAATGAACAATCTGATCGTAAAGTGACAATTCATCATATCCCAACAAACACAACCACCGATTACATCATACGGACCCCGATCGTGTGAGGCAGCTCACGGGAACTTTGTATTGAATCACAACGGAAAGAGGATGCCACCTAGGTACTGCTATGGACCCTAAGGTCCTAAGGAAACTACTCACACATGGCCATGGCAGTAGCAAGGTCGATGAAGATGGCTCCGGTGATGGATTCCCCCTTTGGCAGGGTGCCGGAACAGGTCTCTAGATTGGATCTCCCCAGAACAGGAACTTGCGGTAGTGGAAAAAATCATGAAAAAATGGTATGGAGAGTTTAGGGATTTTTAGGATTTATAGGCGAAAGAATAGACGTAAGGCGGTAGCCAGGGGCCCCACGCGGGTGGCACCCTAGCCGCATGGGGGTTGGGGTTCTGGAATCTTCGTTTCCCAAAAAAAATCATTGTAAATCCCCAAGTTATTTTGAGCTCCGTAGATATTGATTTCTGAAAAATCAAAAACATGCAGAAAACAGCAACTGGCACTGGGCACTGAATTAATAGGTTAGTCCAGAAAAATTATATAAATTGCTATAAAAAGTATTCAAAAGTGATATTATAATAACATGAAACAATCAAAAATTATAGATACGTTTGAGACGTATCATGAACCTATGCACCTTAGGCCTTGTTTTCAACAATTGCAAACCTCGTTTCAGTCACATTTCCATCTTGTTACCTTGCTATTTTTTTTATTTCAGAAAATAAAAAAATATTTGCACCACCCAAGTTATCTATATAGCATCCAATTTATCAATCTATTTGTCAAACTAGTGCACCTATACAATTGACAATTGTCTTATGTGTGTTGGGAACACATGAGACTTGTTGTATCTTATTGCAGGGTTGCTTGAGAGGAGAATACATTCATCCTACATCTCACGTGGGTTGATCAACCTTAGGTCATTCACTTGAGGGAAATTTGCTGCTGTCCTACAATCCTCTATGCTTGGAGGCCCAACCGAGTCTACAAGAATAGAAGTGCATAGTAGACATCAATCCCTGCATCTTTAAGCATGAGATAGTAAGTACAAATCTCTATGGCTAAGAAGAGCAATGAATGGAGATTGAAAAGTTTGAAGAGAACTGACTAGAGTGCATGGACCACGTGAAGGAGGGCTTAGCATCGGTGGCAGATTAGTGATGGGACATGAGCATAAAGAGCTTGCAGATTAGTTTTGACGTGGTAAGGTTACATGTAGCAAAGACCAAGGTTACGTAATGAAACAAAGACTTCATCTTGGCTATGATGGGTAAGAACGAACTATGAAGTTTTCCATTAGGTAAGCTCGTTGTCTTGTTTCTTCCTCCAACTTGTCCTCGAGGACTTGACACTCTTCTCGTCATTATCTCCTTTCATCCTCCCGCTTGGCCTTGAGTATTGTCGGTGTAATTTCCTGACAATATTATTCATGGGGTAGCACACGTACTTGGGAAATAGAGGGGATGCACACGAGACGAGATTTACCCAGGTTCGAACCCTCAGTGATGAGGTAATACCCTACTCCTTCCGTTGTGTATGATATTGATCATAGCCTCGTATGAGAGCTAGGGTTTTTTGTATGATTGCATGGGAGATAGCAATGAACAGGTGGGTTGTAAGGTACCGATAGGGGGGGGGGGAGGGTCCCTGCTTCGCCTTATATAGGAGGACAAGGCTAGGGTTACAAGAGTCCGAGTCGGTTATGATATACTAATTTTAGGCAGTTGTGACTAGACCTATTATATTTGGTTGAATACGTTGTCTTGTACCCCAAGTTGATGATGCACCCCTATAGAGTTGGCAGACTCCGAGTCATGGGCCTAGGACACCCTGTGGTTGCTGGGCCTAGTGTAAGGGAACGTGCTACACAACACTTTTTTTACTATGCACGAACAAGCCCAGGATCGCTATAGAGGTACAGGCAATGATCATCTCACCAACAGTCCACACGGCAAAAGAGGAAGTAGATGTTGATGAAGCACGCCGATTCCCATAGCTACGTTATACCTCCCAACCACGAGAATTTCTTCGGCACGATCTGTCGATATAGTGCCAAAATTATGACTCCTCCGAAGTATCCACGCGTACCGATCTAGAGGTAGTGCAGCACTCCGTGGACCAGCACGAAGAACTACAGAGAAAATTAGAGGGAGATGGGCATCCTAATAGTGTACCGGCTAGATCAATCTAGACCGAGAGAGAGAGGTGCAAGGCATAGGGGTTGGCCTCCAAGGCTTTGGTGTGCTCGTTGGTGCACCCTTCCCCACCTATATATAGTGGAGGAGCCAAGGGGGTCGACCAACTTGGTGGAGGGACTTTCCCTCCACGAAGGGAAGTCCTCCTAGGACTCCTCCTCCCTTGCCTTGCCCCCCAAGTTTCCCTTGGGGTTGGCTGAGTTGGGCCCATGTGGTGCCTTGGCCCCCACTACAACAGGGGCCCAACCCACTAGGGACCCTCCAGAATATTCCAGAAGGTTTTGGAACCTTCCAGACCCTTCCAGAAGCTTACATGACATTCCAAGGAATTCCGAGACACTCCCGGGCAAAACCAGGACAGTCACGGGACCTCCCGGAACACTTCCGTAGCCCATTCTCTCATTCCGGAGCCCTTCCAGAAGGTTCGATAATATGTGGACATGTCCGAAACACCTTTCGGTCAATAATTTTCAGCGGGATCAGGCCACCCATAATAATACTCACATATCAATGAAGATCTTTATCGAGCGAACCTTCCGCTACCGAATACAATTCCGTTTGCTTCACGATACGTTACAAAACCTAAGGCGAGGCTTTTACGGTATCCCCGTGATCAACACTTTGATCACTATACCTAGTTATCCTCGTTACCGGTTTGTACTCATTTCTCATTTCCGCATTCCGGCGTCCTCATGACTAACACCTTAGTCACTGTGCTTGGCCAAGCGATGATGGACACCGTAATACTGAGTGAGCCCAGAATGTATCTCTCCATCGCCGGAGGAGCAAATCCCAATCTTGACATATCGAGCACCAGCCTATACTTTTCTCGTATACCCGAAAGTTACTTTTATAATCACCCAGTTATGGAGTGACGTTTGGCAGCCAAAAAGTTACCATCCGATATCTGGGTCTACGATATTCTCATGGTCTAAGGACGCAGGTAAAAGTTAACACTTTATATGAGAAAACCGACAACATATTGACGACGTGATCTCGCAGTATTTCATAAGTTGGGTCTATCCAACACCATTGTTACCCTAACAATGTGTTCTCATTATTGTGAGCATCCTTGTTACAATAACATTGCCCATGGTCAGGAAAACAGAACCATCAACAATACATGAGCTAGTCTAGAGGCCTGATAAGGGATCAGTTTGATGTTTATCTTTCGACACCTACAAATTGCTTTTCCTCTGAATCTCATATTCAAGAACCATTGCAATTATAGCACAGAAATATAAATTTAATTATGAACAACTAAATAGCATAAGAACAACTTTATTATTGCCTCTAGGGTATATTTCCAACACCTAGTTTGTCCTCCGTGCCTATACCCCGGGGGCATGGCATCATGAGTAGCCCCCGAGTCCTTCAGGATCTGGTTGCTGATGGTCTTGACTCTTCTTCTGCCTGAGTAGAAGGTTCTGAGTGGAAACCAAACTGAGCGCAGCATCTTGTTCTTTGCAGAGAGATCTTGAAGGAATAATAGATTTCTTGTGAAATAGTTAAGAAACTATAAGCCTGAGTGACACCCACCTCGTGGGGCAGGGGTGACATGCCTGGTCAGCTTATAATAGGTAAGTCTGTTGAGGTATATGACTTTTTATAACTGGCAAAGTCATCTGATGGCTGACTGGAGGCATACCATTGATTTTGAATGATCCCCTAAAAGATATCCAATGATCTGAGTGAGTCGGATGTAGCTAGCATTCTATGAGAGGAATATCTCTAGGAATCTCATCAGAACCACAGTATAGTCTATGATGTGAGAGTCCAGTGATATTGGATATTAGACTGATAACATGTTAGAGGCACATCATAGACTCCCTTCGCTCAAATGTCTGTCAGAGTGACTTATGGGCTTGTAGCGGCAAGTCTTCTGAAGACATAAGATAAACTAACATAGTCAAATCCAAATCAGATTGATGGCCTAATAAAGACATGCTTCAATTGTCTCTTGTTGGGCTGAGTGATGCTTAGACGTTGTGGGATTGTGACCCGCATCCATTGTGATATGATCTGTTCCAAGCGACCAGGAGCTCGAAGCGCCACATGGTCAGGTTCAAATGGGTCAAACTTGGTCAAGGGGGCATGAAACATTGTGACAGCTGGGGCAATGGCATGTTGATCGCTGCACGTCCCCCTCTACTTCCTGGATTCTCACACTGATGGGCAGTTTCGAAGGGAAGGTGGCTCACGTGGCGAGTGGTCAGCGGCGGTCTTCTCAGCTTCCTCGGGTAAAAGGCGGGAGAGAGGATAGATTTCCCCTCAACTACTCACTTGCCCTTCTTCTTCATCGTGCCCTTCACCTCCTTGCCTCCATTGTTGTGCTCCGTTTGAGCTTTTGATTCCATCACATTGGCCCTCATTGCCGCCGCACGCTAACGAAGAGAAGATAGTTTGCACCACCCCCAGAGAGATGGCAAACTGGATGCCCTTGCCAGTCAAGGAGGAGTGGCTCGAGGGTTTTGCCGAGGATGGGATGCTGTCGCCCAAGGCGCTCATCCATTGGAGGGCATAGTACAATGAAAAGTTGCCTTCCCCCAATCTACATGAGAGGATCCTCTGCACACCTTTCGTTGAGCGAGGTCGGTCTCTGCCCCTCCATGATTTTGTTTGGGGCTTGCTCTTTTTATAGGAAATTCAACTGCATAACCTGAATCCCAACGGGATACTGCACATCACTAGCCTTATCACCTTCTGCGAGTGTTTTATGAGGATTCACCCTTATTTCAGTCATTCAAAAAGTCTGCTCCTGATGAAGCCCTAGCCGAGTCGCGCGAACACCTTCATCTGTGGCAGAGCCAACATTCAACTATGGATTCAATCCACATACTTCAGCCTGCCACTGCGGAAGACACACAAGAATTGGAATCAAAATTGGTTCTACTGTGCTGACATCCTGCTACAAGGAGCTCCATAGGGCCTGCCGCCGTTCGATCCTTGGCCACTACTACTTGTGAGCTGCGTTGGGATTTTCCCCGAAGAAGAAGTGAGATGCAATATAGTAGCAGATAGTATTTCCCTCAGTAGAGAACCAAGGTTATAGAACCAGTAGGAGATTCACGCAAACAACCTTCGACAGCACCTACACACACAAGAGCAAATACATGCACTCAACGCGGGCAAGAGGGTTGTCAATCCCCTTGTACTCGTTAATTACAAGGATTAAATCTGGTAGTTGTAGATAGATAAATTGCAAATTAAAATAAAAGTAAATAAATTGCAACAAGGGAAATAGGGTTTTAGCAATATGATTAAAGTAGACCCGGGGGCCATAGTTTTTACTAGAGGCATCTCTCTCATAAGCATGGCATACGGTGGGTAAACAAACTACTGTTGGGCAATTGATAGAAAAGCGCATAGTTATGACATTATTCATGGCATGATCATGTATATAGGCATTACGTCCGTGACAAGTAGACCGACTCCTGCCTGCATCTACTACTATTACTCCACCCCTAGACCGCTATCCAGCATGCACCTTAAGGTATTAAGTTCATAACAAACAGAGTAATGCTTGGAGCATGATGACATAATGTAGATGGAATAAAATCAAGCAATATGATTAAACCCCGTCATTTTACCCTTAGTAGCAACAATACAAATACGTGCCTCGCTACTCCTCCTGTCACAGAGTGAGGACACCACAAGATTGAACCTACTACTATGCACCACTTCCACTGAAGATCTAATCATCAACTTGGCCAAAGAAAACTCATAGATCGGAAAGCATTACATAGCTATAACAATCACACATAATAAAGTTCAGAATATAACTCAATTACTTTCAATGAATAATCTGATCATAAACCCACAATTCATCGGATCCCAACAAATGCACCGCACAAAAGTATTACATCATATCGATCTCTGAAGAGAGCATTGTATTGAAGATCAAAGAGAGAGAGAGAGAGCCATCTAGCTAATCACTATGGATCCGTAGGTCCCGTAGGAACTACTCACACATCATCAGAAGGGCAGCAAGGTTGATGAAGAACCCCTCCGTGATCGATTCCCCCTCTGGCAGAGTACCGGAAAAGGCTTCCAGATGGGATCGCGGAAGAACAGAGGCTTGCGGCGGTGGAAGAATTGTTTTGGGGCTTCCCTTGGGGGTTTTGGAATATTTGGGAATTTATAGCACTAGAATTAGGTCAGAAGGAGCCACGTGGGGCCCACAAGACGTCAGGGTGCGCCTACCCCCCCTTGGCGCGCCCTGTTGCCTTGTCGTCGCCTCGTCTGGCTTCTGGTCCTCCCCCAAAGCTTCTGGGGTCGCTCCTGATCCAGAAAAAATTATCAAAAAGTTTCGTAGCGTTTGGACTCCGTTTGGTAGGGATTTTCTGTAAAACCAAAAACAAGCAGAAAACAGCAACTGGCACTTGGCACTGGGTTAATAGGTTAGTTCCCAAAAATGATATAAAATGATGTATAAAGCATATAAGATTGGTAATATACTAGCATGAATCAATCAAAAATTATAGATACATCGGAGACGTATCAGCATCCCCAATCTTAATTCCTGCTCGTCCTCGAGTAGGTAAATGATAAAGAAAATAATTTTTGATGTTGAATGCTACCAAGCATGTCTATCATGTAATCTTCTTGCGGTATGAATGTTGAGAAACGATGAAGTAATTGACATCAACATAATAATATCCATGAATACTAGAACATAATCATTACTCTTCTAGATATACGATGCTTAACGAATGTTATCCCGACTCACTTAATTATGTATGCATGGCATGACTCCGTCTTCCTCACATAAGTACAAATCATGAGCACCCCGGTGTCAAATCAGGCAATTGTATCATACTTTTGGACGCGCTTTAGCATTTTCAAATATACTCAATATATAAGCATGAGTCATGGACTTAGCACTACGGGTGGAATAGAATATGTTCGTAGAGATATAAGGAAAGCCAAAAAGTGGAGAAAGTCTCGCATCAATTCGGCGGATCGTTAGGCAATGGAGAGGCCTTTCAATCAATATCAATGCGAGGAGTAGGGATTGCCATGCAACGGATGCACTAGAGCTATAAGTGTATGAAAGCTCGCTATTGAAACTAAGTGAGTGTGCATCCAACTTGCTTGCTCATGAAGACCTCGGGCATTTGAGGAAGCCCGTCATCGGAACATACAAGCCAAGTTCTATAATGTAAAAAATGGACTAGTATATGAAACTGACAAATCATGGAGACTCTATATATGAAGAGCACGGTGCTACTTTGAAGCACAAGTGTGGTAAAAGGATAGTAGCACTGCCCCTTCTCTCTTTTTCTCTCATTTTTCTTTTCTTTTCTTTTTTTCTTTTTTTTCTCTTCTTTTTTCTTCTCTTTTTCTAGAACAATATCATGAACCTCATCCCCTCTTTTGCAAGGACTCATTAGTCTCCATCATTCTTTACCTCACTGGGACAATGCTCTAATAATGATGATCATCACACTTTTATTTACTTACAACTCAATAAAACTGAAACAATATGACTCTATATGAATGCCTCTGGCAATGTACCAGGATGTGCAATGATCTAGCGTAACATGTATTACAATGATGAATGGTGGCTTTGCCACAAATATCATGTCAGCTCTATATGATCATGCAAAGCAATATGACGATGAACACACAAGTCATGTGGATAGTAACCGTGGAAATTGCATGGCAATATATCTCGGAATGGCTATGGAAATGCCATGATAGGTATGTATGGTGGCTGTTTTGGGGAAGGATATAACGAGGCTTATGTGTGATAGAGCGTATCATATCACGGGGTTTGGATGCACCGGCGAAGTTTGCACCGACTCTCGAGGTGAGAAAGGGCAATGCACGATACCGGAGAGGCTAGCAAAATATGGATAGGTGGGAGTGCCGTATTAGTCCATGAACTCACATTAGTCATAAAGAACTTATATATTTATTGTGAAAGTTTTATTAGCCCTCGAAGCAAAGTACTACTCGCATGCCCCTAGGGAGGAGGTTGGTAGGAGCTAACCATCGCGGCCCCCGATTCAAACAGCATAAAGGATTTCATAGAGGAATAAAAATGCTCCAACATCCCCGTCATGCCATGTCGGACACTTAAATGAGTAATACATAACAATCTTTAATACCGATATCTTTACTAAGTAATGATCATGAATCAATACCCTTTCATATTATTACATCAATATAATTAAATCACACATTTCTTATTCAGTGATCTACATGAAAGTTTTTATTATACCTCTCTTGTATACCTATCATTTTCAGACTAGTCTTATAACCAGTGCCAATTACCACTACCTATTAAGAGACTCTCAAAAAGATTTAAGTGAAACATGACAGTGCAAATGATTTCTATAAAATATGCCTACCGCCGTGCTCTAAAGATTTAAGTGAAGCACATGAGCAACTGCCTAGCTCAAAAGATATAAGTGAAGCACATAGAGTATTCTAACAAATCATGATGAATGTGTGTCTCTCTCAAAAGGTGTGTCCAGCAAATGATGATTGTGGAAAACTAACAAGCAAAATAAAACTATAGCACAAGACGCTCCAAGTAAAACTCATATCATGTGATGAATAAAAATATAGCTCCGAGTAAACATACCGATGAATTGTGGACGAAAGTGGGGATGCCATCCCAGGGCATCCCCAAGCTTAGACGCTTGTGTCTTCCTTGAATATTAGCTTGGGGTGGCTTGGGCATCCCCAATCTTAGGGTCTTGCCACTCCTTATTCCGCTTTCCATCGTAAACTCACCCAAAACTTGAAACTTCAGCACACAAAACTCAATAGAAACTTCGTGAGATCTGTCAGTATAATCGGTAGACCATAAACTTAGGCACTGTTATAAATTGATTCATAATTATTCTTGCATAATACCTACTGTATTCTAACTTCTCCATGACTTATACCCCGCGATATAATCCATAGCATCATTAAAACAAGCACACTATGCAATAAAAAACAGAATCTGTCTAAAACAGAACAGTCTGTAATGATCTGAACTAAAACCGTACTTCTGGAATACAAAAAATTCTGAAAAATTAGGACAACGTAGATAATTTGTATCGCAATACTGTGTCAAAATTTCAGATCAAAAGCTCATACAGTAAAATAAATAATTTTCTGCACTGGGCGCAAAAGTTTCTGTTTTTGCACAGAATCAATTCAACTATCATCCAAATTATCCCAAAGGCTTTACTTGGCACAAACTATAATTAAAAGATAAAAACACAATCATTACAGTAGAAATAATTATGTTTGCATACAAAAACATAAATGATAATTATTGGGTTGTCTCCCAACAAGCTCTTTCTTTATAGCCATTAAGATAGGCTAGAGATTTTATCGATGCTCACATGAAAGATAATAATTGAAACACAAAGAGAGCATCATGTAGCATGTGAAAAACACATTTAAGTCTAACATACTTCCTATGCATAGGCCTTCTTATAAGTAAACAAATTATCAAGACAAGCAACTTCTAGCATATGCAAGGAAGAAGAACAAAACATTAACAATTTGAACTTCAAGAGAGGTAATTGAACATGAAAATTCCTATAACCATATTTGCCTCTCTCATGATAATTACATGTAGGATCATATTAAAATTCAACAATATAGCTATCATCTAAAATATCTCCATGATCCACATGCATGCAAATTTTATAATCTTCCAAGATAGTGGTATTAACATCAACTAAAGTCATGACCTCTCCAAACCCACTTTTATCAAAAAATTCATAAGATTGATAATTCTCCAAAGTAGTGAGATAATTATTACCTAAAGTTGACGCTCTTCCAAACCCACTTTTAATAGTGTTGCGAATTTTATCATCCATAATAGATTCATTTTGAGGGTCAGAATTCTCAAGATCACCAGAAACATCATGATAATCACCCCAATCATGATCGTTAGCACAATTGACATTCATGAAATTTATACTAACAACATTGCAATCATGCTTTTCATTCAATAGATGTATCTCAATAGCATTTTCTTTTATCACCTCTTCATTATTAGCTATTGGTTTACAATAAGCAGCAAGTTTGAAAAGATTAGCAAGTGGATGAGGATCCATATGTCTTTATTTTTATTTTAGTGAGTTGACATGATTATTGCAAGCAAGGTGTGTGTGTGTGTGCAGGTACCTTCGGTTGTTTGATGAAGTCTCCCCGGCAACAGCGCCAGAAATTCTTTCTGCTACTTGTGAGCTGCGTTGGGATTTTCCTCGAAGAGGAAGGGAGATGCTATATAGTAGCGGATAGTATTTCCCTCAGTAGAGACCAAGGTTATCGAACCAGTAGGAGATTCACGCAAACAACCATTGATAGCACCTACACACACAAGAGCAAATACTTGCACCCAACGCGGGCAAGAGGGTTGTCAATCCCCTTGTACTCGTTAATTGCAAGGATTAAATCTGGTAGTTCTAGATAGATAAATTGCAAAGTAAAATAAAAGTAAATAAATTGCAGCAAGGGAAATAGGGTTTTAGCAATATGATTAAAGTAGACCCGGGGGCCATAGTTTTCACAAGAGGCATCTCTTTCATAAGCATGGCATTCGGTGGGTAAACAAATTACTGTTGGGCAATTGATAGAAAAGCGCATAGTTATGACGTTATTCACGGGATGAACATGTATATAGGCATTACGTCCGTAACAAGTAGACCGACTCCTGCCTACATCTACTACTATTACTCCACCCCTCGACCGCTATCCAGCATGCATCTTAAGGTATTAAGTTCATAACAAACAGAGTAATGCTTGGAGCATGATGACCTAATGTCGACAGAATAAAATCAAGCAATATGACTGAACCTCGTCGTTTTACCCTTAGTAGCAACAATACAAAACGTGCCTCGCTACTCCTCTTGTCACAAAGTGAGGACACCGCAAGATTGAACCTACTACTATGCACCACTTCCACTGAAGATCTAATCATCAACTTGGCCAAAGCAAACTCATAGATCGGAAAGCATTACATAGCTATAACAATCACACATAATAAAGTTTAGAATTTAACTCAATTATTTTCAATGAATAATCTGATCATAAACCCACAATTCATCGGATCCCAACAAACGCACTGCACAAAAGTATTATATCATATCGATCTCCGAAGAGAACATTGTATTGAAGATCAAAGAGAGAGAGAGAGAAAGAGCCATCTAGCTAATCACTATGGACCCGTAGGTCCTGTAGGAACTACTCACACATCATCGGAAGGGCGGCAAGGTTGATGAAGAACCCCTCCGTGATCGATTCCCCCTCCGGCAGAGTACTTTGATCTTCTTATGCCTGGTTATAATAATGTGTTCTAAAAATATGCTCACTTGAACGATAGTATTTATTGAGAGAAGACAAAAAGAGATGACCGAGTATGTGTCACTTGCTAATCTAAAGCTCTATCATACACCTTTCTTGGAGAACTGAGATGAAAGAAGTCTTTACATGATCTTGTGTATGGTTACGCATCTTGCATAGCATCCAAATTTAAAGTGTCGAGTGCTTGGTAAAGTTGTTATGACCTCTGCATCGGATCTATGTTAAGTGTTGTTGTGTCAGGATGTGTAAAATACTTTTGCAGTTGTGATGATTGCAATGCACGTATTCTTTTATTATTGATCTCTCTCTTTTTAAATATGGGGCCATGTTTGTCAAGTTCAAGTTTTGCTTGAGGACAAGCAATGTCTCAACTTGGGGGAGTTGATATGTGCATTTTGCATCACAATTTTAGAGGTTAGGAGAACCTTGCGTGAGAGCATGCATACGAGCGGTTTGGCTCGTCATGTTCATGTCTACAATCCAAACAATTTTTTGGGTCCAATAGAATTAAGCAATGATGATTCCTCATGACATATAGAATGAACCTCCTCTCAAAACTATCATGATAACGTGCTCAACAAGTAAAAATGGATCAAAGCGAGTATGAACCCTAGAGTATCGATGAGAGGCAAATGAGCACAAAATCGCAAAAAAAATGGTGGATCAGAGGAGAAACATATCGTAGAGCCTTCATTTTTGAGGAATCGAACCAAAAATGAGTAGGGAAGGAGATCCTTCAAAGTTTCCTTGAGGTTTGGAGGAGGAAGAAAGAGAATATTAAAATTTGGGATCTAGGGTTGCCTCTCCCAAACTGTTATGGTGTAGTTTTCATGCAGTACGAGCACTCGTGCTCATACCATGCGTTGTCTTCACTTCTATAAACGGGATCCAACACCGACCTCCTCTGGTACCAGCGTTGGTATGAACGCTTGGGCTCATACCATGCCTCATCTTCTCTTCTAGTGTCTCAGGGGTTTTCGGTGTAATTTTGAAACGAGCGGTGGTACGACCACCCATAGTTGTACCATCCCTCATCTTCTCTTATCTTAATTTTGATAGCGCCAACTCTACTTTGGTGCAAGCACTGGTACAACCATCCATGGTCGTACCATGGCTCGTCTTCTCTTCTGTTGCCTCTGTTGTCGCCGAAACAGGGTGGTACGACCACCGGTACAAGTGTGCCCGATAGTACCGTGTGTCATATTCTACTCTATAATGCAAGAAATAGTGCCTTTCCTGCAGAAATTTTCTAAGGACCTGAAAGGTTAGTCCCATATCCAAATGGGGCATATTTATAGAGAAGTTTTACCGAGTAATGGTACCACATAAATAATTTTGAGCAACAAACAAGTTTACCCTTTCTTCTTCTCCTCTTTTTCTTGAACAACTTTGAACAGTCTTTTATTAACACAAACAAAATGAAACGAAATGAAACAAAACAAAACTAACATGAACCTTATTTCACATGGGTTGCCTCCCATGAATCATTTTGTTTTCGGTCGTTTAGCTTGATCGAGATGATGATCAGCTAACTTTAGACAAGGCTGCACCCAAGTGGCCATAGTGCCTTACCTTTACAGTGATGCCTTCATTCTGGTAGATCTTCAGTTTCTTTTTCCTAGGAAAATGAATTACAAAAGGATCTTGAGAGGGTAAATCGAACTTCATATTCCCCTCATGCACATTGATCAAAGCTTTAGCCGTCCTTAAGAAGGGTTTGCCTAGGATAATAGGAGCAGTCTCATCTTTAGGCATGTCTACTATAACAAGATCAAGGAGTGTGGGACATCCCTTGATTTGTACCACAATTTTTTCTTTGATACCCACAGCTTGTTTAAAAGTAGAAACGACTAAATTTAATTTCAGTTCATTGAGATAGGGACCAAGATTAAGCCTATCATAAAGAGACTTAGGAATGGTAGAGACACTAGACCTAAATCACATAGCGTAGAAATCTTGTTCATACCGATATTCGATTTAATAGTAGGTTCCAAATATCCTCTTGCTTAGGCGGAAGTTTTCTAGAGAGTTTAGCATATTCTAACTCTAGCTCGCATACCTTTAGAGCAACTTGATGAATGAATTCTTGGTACACGGCATCATCATGTCCTTCTGTGCTGGGTTTTCTCAAATTCATCATCTTGACAAAATCTTCCACGGTATAACCGTTGTTGGGAAATGTAGTAGAAAACAAAAAAAATTGCCCTACGATCACCCAGGAACAATATGAAGATGCATATAAGGTTTGGATCACGATCGTTACTGACTCTGGAGTGCAGCGGAAGTAGACGAGTCGGTGTAGATCATACTTGGAGTCCCTCGAATCATTGATGACGATCCTGCGAACCGCCCTCGAACGATCCCTCGAACGGAAGACCGAAAGCACGGCCTCTCTACTTGGTTGCAAGCGTACGGTCTTCACGATCCGGCAACGCATCGCCGTCCAGAGCTAATCGTCGCCGGAGAATTAGAGGGTAGAGATTAGAACCACCCTGGGCTTCTAATTATGAGGATTAGAGGATCTAGATCAAGCTCTAATTGATCAACTAGGATCAACTAGAACTACAACTAGAGGAACTAGAGGAGGCTCCAAAACTTGTGTATCCAAAGGGTGGAAATCCTCTAGTATATATAAGTTGGAGGGGAGAGGAGGGGTGCCACAAGGGGAGGGAAAGTCCCTCCACCATGGCCGGACAAGAGGGGGATGAGTCCCCCTCCAATTCGGCCTTCCCTCCCTTCCCAAGTGGGAAAGGGGGGCGCCACCTCCACTTGGGCCTTGTGGCCCAAGTTGCCTTCCACCTCTTGGCCTTTTAAGGCCCGTTGATATATAATTAATTATAAAAGCCTTCTAACTATTATAACAGCCTTTTATTATTAATTTAACATCTCCAAAAACATTTTCCACCTATATATTATTTATCGGTAATACCAGGTATTGCCCGATAGTCTCCGAAACCCTTCCGGTGACCCCGGAACGCTTCCGGATCCTCTCGAAACTATTTCGACTATTTATGAAATAATCCCACAAATATATTCTCATCACTCCCATCCTACTAACACTCATCAGATCATGATTACCTTAAGCTTGTGACCCCGTAGGTTCGGTAAATCATAGACATGAACGAAACCCCTTCGTTCAATGACCGATAGAGGAACCGTGGACGTCCATATCGATCCCTATGATTACACGAATGACATTCGAGTGAACCTTTGGTTATCATGTGATGTTCCCTTTGCTTCGTGATACTTTACAAAACCCGAGGTGAGATGTATCGGTATCCTCTTGAGTCATACACATGCTCACTATACCGGTCTCCTCGTTACCGGTTTTGTTCTTCTTTCTCGTTGACGTGTTCCGGCATCCCCGAGACATAGTCACCTGTGTCTGGCCATACGATGATGGATGTCGTCACACCGAGAGGGCCCTAAGAATATCTCTCCATTGTCGGAGGAGCAAATTCCACTCTCGAGCTATCGAGTCCCTTGTCAAACTTTCCGATGAACCTGTAAGTTGTCGTTATGCTCACCTAGTTACATATGACGTTTGAGCAACCCCAAAGCTCATCGTATGGTAAGATGTGACTATGATACCCTCATTGTCCAAGGAACTAAATCACACATTAACACTCCGTGTTCTAACTATTGACTTGTGAGGATATCATCTCAAAGTATAACGAACAAGTTTGGGTCAATTCAATATGATCATTCTTCTAGCGTCATACTCTCAAAGTTGTTTTGAGACTATCGTTACACTTAACAATATCTCTAGATCCGGAAAATGTGATCACCAACAACACTTGAGCTAGTCTTAGAGGCGAGACTAGGAATCTTATTTTACCATTAATTGTTCTACACGTGCATATGAGTTTTCCACTGAATCGCATATTCCAGGATCATAGCAGTTATAGCATAGAATGTAAACTCTAACTTATGAACGGAGAAATATAATAATACAATATTATTGCCTCTAGGGCATACTTCCAATAGACTCCCACTTGCACTAAAGTCAATAATCTAGTTAGCATATTTTCTTTTACACCAATGGCAATTCGGTGTTTGTTCATGCTTTGCTTGTGGTATAGCCTTCGTCCTATTAGATCTTGACAACTTCAGATCTAAGTGTATCATTTGCATTTCTATGCATCTATCATGCTTTCACAAGAATTCATAATTTGTGTGAAACCAACTTTGTATACATTTCACTGACAGGACCTTTGATTCCTTAGACTGAACTATGGAACCACTATTAGAAACTACGTTCCATTTGCACAGTCATCTAGAAACCATACCAACCTCATAAATGAACTTTTGATTCATCGCCCTTCATTGTTGCTTCTAATGCTACAATATACTTAGCCTTCTGTTATAGAATTCACCACAGTAACTTTCTTGGACCAATTCCAACTTACCGTGCCACCATAAATCGTTTAATTTGAAATCGAAAAATATCTTGGAGCACAGATGAAGATTTTATCGATGTACTACTTACAACGAGCCTTTATTGATGTAACTCCTTACAACAATCTCTTCATTTTCTCTGTATGCAAGAAACATGTCATCAATACTTAATGACATTTTCACTATTGTCCTGTAATCAACAATTTGACCATTCTGGTAACTTTACTAGCAACTGGCTTGGAGTACTGGACATATCTGGTTGTTTACATACCATGGAATACAAGTGTGACTGAAATCATATTTTGCTCATCAGTATTTCAAGATACCGATTCTTGCTAAAAACTCCTTCCCTGTGACTTTGACAAGAAACTCTTCTTGGCATTTTTCATACTAAACTGTTTTAGTATCTTTTCAATATGTATTTAGAATAAGCCCGATTAGATAGTACTATCTCCATAGATCATTATGCCTAACACCAAGGCTATATTGCCTAAGTACTTTACTGAAAAACTAGTTTCAATAAAGTCTTAATTCGTGTCAAGAAATTTAAATAATTTTCAATCAATAATGTGTCATGCACACATAGTGTTTAGAAATATTATTATGCTCCCACTTACTTTCTTGTAAATACAAGCATCTTTGCTTTCCTCGATGAAATCAATTTATTTGACCATTTCATCAGAACAAAGATTCCAACTCCATTATGCTTGCTTCAGTCCATTATAGGATCTCTTGAAGTTTGCACACTTACTAGCATCCACTGGATTGACAAAATTACCTTGGACGGTATCACATATACAATCTTGGTTCTATTTCCATCTCATGGAAATTATTTTGACATCCATCTATTGTATGTCATAATTGACATATTTAGCAATTGCTAGTTTAACCCGAGCTGACATTAGGTTTTGCTATGACAAAACAATTTCGTTATAGTTAATTCCTTGATCTTGTCATAAACAAGTCAAGCTTTATAAAATATTTTTATCTTTGTCAGTTTATAGATCCATTATTATACGTTAGACTCTAAGTCTTCTGAAGGGCTTGTCAAGTTCTAAACCTGAATTATGTAAATGGATATTATCTCGGATTACTTTGGCATACAGCCAATTCCGTAGTCAGGGCCCATCAACGCTTCTCTGTGCATTATAGGTTCATTGTTCGTTCAACAATATTTCATCTGCATACCACAAAGGTCTGTACAAATTTGCTCAACCGAAGTCTCCATATCTCATGTAGAGGCTTTCGTATCAGTCACGGTAGGAAATTCTAGAATTACTTCCAGTGTTTCTTTTCTTTGACCTGATCACGAAGATTCTACAATCTTGTTGAGTTGCACTGTCCTCCCACTCACTCTTTTGTAGAAAACATTTTCTTCAAAATTTCCACACTCTGTGGAAAAACACTTTGCCTTGGCACAGTGATAGAGGAATACCCAACCATTTGGGATAACCTACAAAGTAGCACTTATTTCAACAAATTTGATGGCGCTCTTTTCAGTGTATAAGCCATAGTCTCTAAAGCATCATATTAATAGTATATTGGCGAAATAATTGATGTCATCTTTGATCTCACCATGTCATACATAGCTTGATTGCATCTTACTCAAAACACTCTACTCTTAGTAGTGTTCTAGGAGGTGCAAGTTATAAAATATTTTTCACAGCTCATCAGACATCCGCTAAACTTGTAACTCAAATATTCCTTTCTGCAATCTAATTGAAGAAACATAATTTTCTTGTTACAATAAATTCTACTTCATTCTGAAAACCTTCTAAAACATTTCAAAAGATCCAGATTTATGTCTCAGTAAGTATAAATATCTACTTGAGTCAACCTTGAAGATAGATAAATCCACTGCTTGCAACAACACTTATTGGACTACACACATCAATATGCATACTTCCAATTATTTTGTTGCTCGTTCTTTATGGCCTGTGAACGGTATTTTAGTTTTACTTCACTAATTGGACGAAAGTTGCAAGTGTCAGATGATTCATAATCAGATGACTTCAAAATCCATCACTATGAAATTTCTCCATGCTGGTTTCTCCAATGTGACTAAATGCAGTGCCACACTGATGTGGTATTCTTTTAATCTTGCGACATTTAGCGTCAGTGTTATGGATGTTCAATTTTATCATCAATATTCATAACATACATCCTATTCACAAGAAGAGTATGGCCTTTTGTTCATAACAATGAACAACTATTGTTCTCTCGTGAACAACCTCCTTGCAACTTCTATGCAATGGTCTAGAGTGTACAAAACTCTAAAATGAATTATAACAATAAACACAGAGTTAATAAGCTAATGGGAAGTCCTGTAACTTTTACAAAGTTTCCATCAGATATTTTAACCTCATTATTCGTTGGTCATTTAGGCCATTGTAGTTTCTTGCAATGATTCGCAACAATATGCAATCGAGTCAATATCCTTGTGATCAGCTTTTAACCACAATACCAAAGAATTAATGATCAACAAATTGATCATATTTCCCAAGAACTACACTTTACTTGACCAACTATCTCTACATCTTATAACTTGTATGTCATTCATACCTGAGCTGGACATTCCAGTCTTCTTTTATTTCTGCCTTTTACTTCTTATAGTTTTACTTCCAATATTTCTCTTACTCATAGAAGAAGCATCCAACTTCATGAGTGGCGTGAGCCCCGAACTTCCCTAGGCGTGTAAGTCACATTACATCCTTTGGATTTGTTCTTTCTCTTTAAGTTCTCACTATCAACACATGATTAGTATTCTTCCGGATCTTATATATTTCAGTCTTAAACATAGTTGAACGTTTCACTAGAACTTGCAAGCAAACACTTATTTTGATATCACATATCTTTTAGCCTTTGTTTGTTTCTGAAAAGCAATTTTCAGTTCCAAGAATATCACATGACTATCCCACACATTTTGAAGTTCGGGTTTCTTGGAAGCAAGCAGACCGTAATGTAATTCTAGCCTTTGGGATTAAAGGACGTGAATCTCGTCATCCATAGCATCTGTAGGAGAGTATTGTAAGCATGCTATAGAAACAATCTTTCTCGGCACTCTAGAGGACAATCCTCTCATTACGTTTACCAATCGTAAAGATTCAACCAGATAAATAATAGCCAATCAACTTTAACATTAAAGGTGGATCCATGAGCCATAATTCTACAACTATAATGCAAACTACACATAGACATTGTTCATAATTTATTTGCACTAGTGATTAAACTTAATTAATACATAATTGTGATCCCACTCAAATCAATATCTCTCATAATTGAAAGTGGGTGATTCAAGACCTTGATCTCATTCACAGCCATTGATGTGGACATCACTGATGACGTGAATGTTAACCGGTGGGCAATCTTTTGCCGATCATATCTCCATATGACTCTTGTTCATCTTTTGATGCTTCGTGCTCCGAGCTCAGAATGATTCTGCCAAAACTTCAAGACAACCGAGTGTTATCTGCTTGCTCGGCCTGACCTCGCCCGCCTTACACTTCACGATCCGTTTGTACTCATGTGGACATGATGCACTTCGGAAAGCCACATGTTATAGACGGTAGCAACACTAGGAAGAGCACCTTTTAACTTGATATTTTCAGTGAGAGATCACCCTAATAATTGACTACTGCGCAATCAAAGTGTGCAAACAACAAAGGGATAAACATATCAGGCAATTCAGAATAGCATGATATGGTATAGCCCTGGGCGCTGGGAATCCTTCATGACCATCTTCAATCTTCAGTTGAAGCGTCGTGACGGCCAATATTTCGTTGCCGTGGCAACCGTTTGAAAAATGCTGCCGTGGCGGCAATTTCAGAAAGCATTGCCATGGCAACCATTTCAGAGAACGTTGCCGTGGCACCAAATTCAGAAATTCTGCCGTGGCACGAAATTATAGCTCCTCGTCCCACGCCTAGTACACCTTTTCCACGTCGGGGTCCTCCGTGTATGCTTGCCACCTCCACCTATAACCTGTAGGCTATCTCTACAATATTTACATTAATGTGGTAACCTCATAGCTCCAACCATCATGCCGTGACGCACAGGCCACTTAACATTACAACATATAACCATCTCATACATAAACTCATTATCATGACGAAGGCTATACCACATCATATGCAAACCTGCAAAACCAAGTTAGACGTCCGCTAATCGGTTTGGTAAATTTTAATTACGTGGCTTCTAGGGTTTCCGGATAACACTAGCTACCTACGTACACACAATCAAGGCGATAATTCTTGTTGCTAGATTAACTTTCAGGGTGTGTGAGGTAAGAGGCTTAATTAAAAATCTCTAGCCCCACACTAAACTTCGTCAAATATGCGTGACCCCCTAGAAGATCGTTCATCTTCATCGCCCTCTTGTGTACGTGATGGTTCACTATTCTTGACTATGATGAAGCCCAAAGAACTGTTAGCAGATCGTCGACATCCAGAGCCGATCGATTGTCAGAACTTTGTACAAAGTTACATCATGCCGTTAATGAACTGAACCAAAGCAACACTCGAGGGAAGCATAGCAAGAACATTAAACCCTCACATCCACATGTGATCTAGATCGAAACTTGCATCTACTCATAGAACCGCTCATGATGCCACTGTTGGGAAACATAGTAGAAAACAAAAAATTCGCCCTATGATCACCCAGGAACAATATGAAGATGCATATAAGGTTTGGATCACGATCGTTACTGACTCCGGAGTGCAGCGGAAGTAGACAAGTCAGTGTAGATCGTACTTGGAGTCCCTCAAACCGTTGATGATGATCCTGCGAACCGCCCTCGAACGATCCCTCGAACGGAAGACTAATCGTCCAGAGTTAATCATCGCCAGAGAATTAGAGGGAGGAGATTAGAACCACACTGGGCTTCTAATTATGAGGATTAGAGGATCTAGGTCAAGCTCTAATTGATTAACTAGGATCAACTAGAACTAGAACTAGAGGAACTAGAGGAGGCTACAAAACTTCTGTATCCAAAGGATGCAAATCCTCTAGTATATATAGGTTGGAGGGGCGAGGAGGGGCACCACAAGGGGAGGGAAAGTCTCTCCACCTTGGCCAGCCAAGAGGGGGATGAGTTCCCCTCCAATTCGGCCTCCCCTCCCTTCCCAAGTGGGAAAGGGGGGCGCCGCCTCCACTTGATCCCTTGTGGCCCAAGTTGCCTTCCACCTCTTGGCCTTTTAAGGCCCGTTGATATTTAATTAATTATAAAAGCCTTTTAACTATTATAACAGAATTTTATTATTAATTTAACATCTCCAAAAACATTTTCCACCTATATATTATTTATCCGTAATACCCGGTATTGCCCGATAGTCTCCGAAACCCTTCCGGTGACCCCGGAACGCTTCTGAATCCTCTCGAAACTATTTTGAATATTTATGAAACAATTCCACAAATATATTCTCATCACTCCCAGCCTACTACACTTAGTAGATCGTGATTACCTTAAGCTTGTGACCCCGTAGGTTCGGTAAATCATAGACATGAACGAAACCCCTTTGTTCAATGACCGATAGCGGAACCGTGGACGTCCATATCGATCCCTATGATTACACGAATGACATTCGAGTGAACCTTGGGTTATCATATGATGTTCCTTTTGCTTTGCGATACATTACAAAAACCGAGGTGAGATGCATCGGTATCCTCTTGAGTCATACACATGCTCACTATACCGGTCTCCTCATTACCGGTTTTGTTCTTTTTTCTCATTGACGTGTTCCGGCATCCCCGTGACGTAGTCACCTGTGTCTGGCTAGACGATGATGGATGCCGTCACACCGAGAGGGCCCTAAGAATATCTCTCCATCATCGGAGGAGCAAATTCCACTCTCGAGCTATCGAGTCCCTTGTCAAACTTTCCGATGAACCTGTAAGTTGTCGTTATGATCACCTAGTTACAGATGACGTTTGAGCAACCCCAAAGCTCATCATACAGTAAGAAGTGACTATGATACTCTCATGGTCTAAGGAACTAAATCACACATTAACACTCCGTGTTATAACTATTGACTTGTGACGATATCATCTCAAAGTATAACAAATAGGTTTGGGTCAATTCAATATGATCATTCTTCTAACGTCGTACTCTCAAAGTTGTTTTGAGACTATCGCTACACTTAACGATATCTCAAGATCCAGAAAACATGATCACCAACAACACTTGAGCTAGTCTTAGAGGCGAGACTTGGAATCTTATTTTACCGTTTATTGTTCTACACGTGCATATGAGTTTTCCACTGAATCGCATATTCCTGGATCATAGCTGTTATAGCATAGAATATAAACTCTAAATTATGAACAGAGAAATATAATAATACAATATTATTGCCTCTAGGGCATACTTCCAACAACCGTGTGTAGGTGCATTACTATAGTCAAGTTCTTCAAACACGTTTTCATCGCTGCTCCTCATCATTTTAACATTCTCTACTGGACTAGGTTCCGGTTTGCCTGCAAACTTTTCAAGGATGTGGGTTTGACTTTCAGTGCTTTTGGTAACTTGTGTGTCCATATTACGTGTTCGATCTTGAAGAGCATGCATGTTGTAGGAAGTCCAACAATTTTATTGGCCACATGAACAAGACATGCATCATGAGCTTAGAGCAATTCGGTAAAGGTATGATCCTACTCAATCTAAGTAGTGATAAAAGATTTGAGAGTTTTCTCAAGAGTCTGGCGATTACAGTTGCTAGTGCCACTATTGTTGCCATAAATTTAGCAAAAGGATTCTGATAATTGGAACCATAATTTTGGTTCTTCCATCCAGGATTATAGTTACCACGAGTAACAAAATAAACGTCGTTAACATCATTTTCAGCAATGGCATTTACATAATTTCTTCTTTACCTTTGATGATACCAATTAGCTCATCTATTTTAGTTGTCAGCTCTTCATTTTTTCCTTTGGTAATAGAGTTTAACTTTCATGAAGTAGCTTTTTCTACATGCCACAGGGCATGATTCTCTTGCATATCATCTAGTAGTTTCTTTGCATCTCTGAAACATATTCCCATGAAAGCGCCTCCTGCAGCGGTATCAAGCATATTTTTTGACAAGGAATTAAGAGAATTATAAAATATATTAAGAATTAATAATTCCTCCATGCCATGGTTAGGACAATTCCTAACGGCTTCTTTCATTCTTTCCCAAGCAAGCGCTTGTGGCTCATGATCTTCCTATCTAAAACCTGGAATATTAGCACGTAGTTGCATAGTTTTTATAGGTTGAAAATATTTAGTCATGGATAAATTGCAGCAGCCTTCCCACATAGTAATGGTGCCTTCAGGTAGTGCAAGCAACCATTATTTTGCCCTTCCTCCTAACAAAAAGGGAAATAGATGTAACATTACCGCGCTAGGTTCGACGTCTTTCATTCGCATCATATCACAAATTTCAGTGAAAATATGTAAATGCATACCTTTCGTCTTCTGTAGCGGAACCACCAAATTGGTTTTGTTGAACAAAATTGAGCAAGTTAGGCTTAATTTCATATTGCTCAGCCGCAATGTCAGGCTGAGTGATTGGTGCACGCAGGTACTAATCATTGGGAGTGGTAAACTCCCCAAGCTTCTTGTTGACTTCACCCATATATTTTTTGGCTTTTCTTCTAACTGCAAAATGTTTACTAACACGAAATTGAAACAAAAACAAAAACAAAAGTAAATAAAGGACTCTAATGACCTTACAAGGGAAGCAAAAAACTTCCCCAGCAACGGCGCCAGAAAAAGGGTTGATTACCTTTGATCCGGTTTCAGATTGTAGTAATAGCCTTCTTCCCTAGAGACCTTGCATTTATTGAATCCAGGAAGTGATTAAGCTAGCCAAGTTTACTTCTAACAAGCCTTTGTTGTTGCTTAACATCTTTGTCCCTCGACCAACACAAATAAGAAATTGCAGTGGTTGTAAATAATAATGGAAATAGGCTAGAGCAGAGGTTTCACCTGGAGCTGTGTACACATGCCTGGGATCATAAAATAGACAACTGACATCAATATGAAATAAAGATAAATACTCTGTGTCCAGATAAGTGGGTGATGCATCCTTGTAACACCACGACCGACTGCCACCGAATTGAGGACTGAATTATCCAACCTTGGCCCTAATCCATCTCGCGGGGTTGCCTCGGTTATTAAGGAAATACCAGACCAACACATTAGCATTTGGTTACTTCATCGTCCCCCCACTACCCCAAAGAATTGGTTCTGGCTACCATACTGGCCTTACCGTCACTGGTGTTTGGTGCAGCCTTCAACTCCTCCCTGCAATTGCATCTCCTTGTACCGATCTTTGGTGCCTCGGGTACCGGCAAGTCCTAGTATTGAGGTAGAGATAAGAGACAAATCATTGTAAAAATATGTAAAGGAAAATCATATCAACAATCCCAGTTTGCGTGTACATGGGGATTACTCACACATCGCGATCGAATCACAGGCAGAAGACATTGTATAAAGATTTACTTGAAGATGAATGCTTGATAGTCTTACAATGTCGCTGATCGCGATGGGATCTCTATTACAAGTATATCAATCTAATGGAGATGGTGGCTATAGTGGTGAAGATGAATATGACCGTTGTGGCGTTGGAGGTGAACGCTAGTGTGGGTGCTTGACTATTCTTCTGAGAGTCCTCCTTCTCCTTTATATAGTGCTGACGGGTGGAATAGGGTTTCGGGGACTTCTGATGCGAATTGGGCTAGGCCTCCTTCACGAAAGTTCCTTGTGCTGACGTCATGGAGGCGGTGACACTTGGTACGACCGGTGGTACGAACTCTCGTGGTCGTACCGCAGGTCGTCTTCTCTTTTGTTAATTCCATTGACACCCAATTTTATATAGAACCGATCCTCTCCTCGAGTACATTTCATATATGCTTTGATTTCCACCTAAAAAACATCCATATCTACAAGGAATAGAATAAACAATGAGATTTTCACATCTTTGCAATTATTAGTGCTTAGCGGGCAAGTTGAAGGGATAAAGACAGAAAATATCTGAGAATATCCAGTTTAAACGAGGGTAAAAATAAGTGTAAAATCCACTCATCAACAAGTTTTTTTCAGGATGGACGGCGAGCCAGGATGACTTGAGTGCTTGCACTTCAGTAGAAGCGCCGCCGATTGGTGTGGTAAGCACTTTATCCAGGTCATCTTCGTTCATCGTGTCGCCATTGTTGACCATGAAGACCTCTGCCGACGAGGCGTGGTTGCCGGAGCTCTCGTACCCATCCCAGTCTAGCTTGAGGATGGAGTGGAGGGAGTCTTCTACGGCGATGAGCTGGGACACAGACTCGCCATCATGATCAGAGAGCGTAGCTTCCAGGGGATGCCTGGGCGAAAATTCCAGAATGCAGCCATGGCATGGATGTGAAGCTTGCTGAGTCTGTGGGCAATGAGGTCCAGACTCCCAAAGTATAGAGCATGTCCCTCGATGATGGTGGCGCCGAGGGCGAGATGACCAGCCACATCAGCGATGAAGTCCAGGGAGCCAAAGCAGATGCCTTGGCCTGGGGTGAAGTCACCGGGGTTAATGGTGGATCCCATCTGGATCCGATCTGATCCAATACGTGCAACCCCTACCTGGCCTGCCAACTGTCGGGGTAATTTCCCGGCAATATTGTTCATGGGCTAGCGCACGTACTGGGGAAACAGAGGGGATGCACACGAGATGAGATTTTCCCAAGTTTGGGCCCTCAATGATGAGGTAATGCCCTACTCCTACCTTTGTGTGTGGTATTGATCGTAGCCTCGTGTGAGAGCTAGGGTTTTGTGTACAATTACATGGGAGATAGCAATGAACATGTGTGTTGTAAGGTCCTGATCGGGAGGTCCCTGCCTGGCCTTATATAGGTAGAGGAGGGTAGGGTTACAAGAGTCCGAGTCGGTTACGATATACTAGTTCTAGGCGGTTGTGACTAGAGCTACTATATTCAATAGAATAAATTGTCTTGTACTCCAAGTTGATGATGTGCCCCTTTATAGTCGGTGAACTTTTAGACATGGGCCTGGGCCATCCAGTGGTTGTTGGGCCTAGTTTGTCCTCCATGGCTTGGCTATATCCCGGGGGCATGGCATCATCAACTATGTCATCGAAATCTTATCATCATTGCAATGCAAGCATGTAAGACCGAGGAGGATTAATAAAAAAAAACTAACCTGGAGTGTAGTAATCATTTGGTCGTGGCTGAGGGTGTACACCAGAACTTGATCCAGTACTTGAAGCTCGGATCTACGAGAGAGAGGTAGACGTCTGGATGTAGCCATCACCAAGCATGTAGCGGCCATGTTTCTTGCCCTCTCCTGCCTTGATATCCGCAACTGGGTCAAGGGGACTATGAACCGGATCAAATTTTGTCACATGAATCTCCTTTGCCATTGTTGTTTCTGACTTCAGCCTTGCCTCTACTCCTGGGTTGCAATAAATTGCCTCTTCATTTCCTCCCCGAGCCTTACATAATGCCTCAAGTTTGGAGAACTCCCTATCTTTTTTCTCCAGCAACAGAAAGCAATAAGATGCATAAAGGGCACGCTCGCGCATACGGAAGAACGTGATGGGAAAAAGGAGAGGCTATTGCATACCATGTTTTTTCTTGTAACAAGTATTGTAGACGTTGCCTTGACGATGTGCTGGGGCCCCCATCAACAATTGCTTTTTTCTTGCATTGGCACCCCTCTCAAAAAATTCTTCGTCGCACCACTTCGCCACGATCTACTCCCATGCATCTAGGTTGTTGGAGCCCCACCAAGAAACTGCCTAAATAAACAAATATAGCATATGGAGAAGAAATTAAGTGGTAGTCATCTAAGGAATAATAAGCAAATGTTACTTACCTTCATGTATTGCTCCAGCGTTAGAAATGTGGTTCTAGCCTTCTTCTTCATCATTCGTTCTTTGAGCTCTACTGAGTGACATTGCACTATGGCCTGGATGCGCGCCTCATAGTACAGTTGGCCGATCAATTTCTTGGAAATTGTGTGCATGACCTTTCTTGTGTGGTCCTCTATTCCCTTGGCCTATCTAAACCAATCCTAAAATCATGCATATAGCCGCAATGGAACAAATCATGAGTTAAACAATTTCCTTGCCTTCTACTACTACCTACTGATACGTCCATTTTGCATCATGTTTTGCTACTGTTATTTATAGTGTTTTTAATCAATATAACACTTTTTGAAGCAATTCTAATGCCTTTTCTCTCTTAATATGCAAGATCTACACAAGGAGGGAGAATGCCGGCAGCTGGAATTCTGGACCTGAAAAAGCTATGTCAAAGATACCTATTCTGCACATCTCCAAATGAGCTGAAATTTCACGGAGAATTATTTTGGAGTATATAAAAAATACTGGAATGAAGAAGTACCAGAGGGGGCCACCCTGGTGCCCACGAGGCACCAAGGCGCGCCACCCCCCCAGGCGCGCCCTGGTACCTCGTGGGGCCCCTGGCCAGCCTCTAGCCCCCATTTTCTGGTATATAAGTCATTTTTCCCTGGAAAAAATAGAGAGAAGACTTTTGGGACGGTGCGCCACCGTCTCGAGGAAGAACTTGGGAAGGAGCACTTTTGCTCTCTGGCGGAGAGATTCTGCCAGGGAAACTTCCCTCCGGGAGGGGGAAATCGTCGCCATCGACATCACCAGCGTTCCTCTCATCGTGGGAGGACTAATCTTCATCAACATCTTCACCAGCACCATCTCATCTCAAACCCTAGCTAGTTCATCTCTTGTATTCAATCTTTGTCTCAAAACCTCAGATTGGTACCTGTGGGTTGCTAGTAGTGTTGATTACATCTTGTAGTTGATGCTAGTTGGTTTATTTGGTGGAAGATTATATGTTCAGATCTATTATGCTATTCAATACCTCTCTGATCTTGGACATGATTATGTTTTGTGAGTAGTTACTTTTGTTCTTGATGACATGGGAGAAGTCTTGTCATAAGTGATCATGTGAATTTGGTATTCGTTCGATATTTTGATGATATGTATGTTGTTGATTCCCTTAGTGGTGTTATGTGAACGTCAACTACATGACACTTCACCATCTTTGGGCCTAAGGGAATGCATTGTGGAGTAGTAATTAGATGATGGGTTGTTAGAGTGACAGAAGCTTAACCCTAGTTTATGCGCTATTCCGTAAGGGGCTGATTTGGATCCATATGTTTAATGTTATGGTTAGAGTTATCTTAATTCTTCTTTCGTAGTTGTGGATGCTTGCAAGAGGGGGTAATCATAAGTGGGAGGTTTGTCCAAGTAAGGGCAGCACCCAAGCACCGGTCCACCCACATATCAAATTATCAAAGTAGCGAATGCGAATCAAACAAACATGATGAAAGTGACTTGATGAAATTCCCATGTGTCCTCGAGAACGCTTTACTTACTATAAGAGATCGTTCCACCTTGTCCTTTGCTACAAAAAGGATTGGGCCAACTTGCTGCACCCTTTGTTAATATTGTTACTTGTCACTTGTTACAAATTATCTTGCTATCAAACTACTCGTTACCGATAATTTCAGTGCTTGCAGAAAACACCTTGCTGAAAACCGCTTGTCATTTCCTTCTACTCCTCGTTGGGTTCGACACTCTTACTTATCGAAAGGACTACGATTGATCCCCTATACTTGTGGGTCATCAAGACTCTTTTCTAGGTACCAGGGCGCGCCTCCTACCGGCATCGCAATTGACTGATGTAGGGTGAAAGAAACTTGCCCACACATCATTCTCGACCCACTCTAATTTATTGGCATACAATCTTCCATCCCGGTCCATGACATCCTCCATAGCTTGATAGTGCTTCCATATCTGTGGTGGCTCCACATTTCCCTTGAAATTTACCAAGCTAGTGAAATGTTTCTTAATCAGCATTCCAATGATATCGTTTGGAAGTCCGGACCAGCCATCCACTCCAACCTCTTCCCAATGCCAGCACAAGGGAAAGCTCAGTCATTTGTGTGTGTTGAAATATTGAAGGTATGCAAGATAGTAATTTGTAAGAGTCGAGATAGCCATTTACCTCTTTCCATCTGGTTTAATGATAGTCTTTTGATCATCTCTTGTCGGTCAGTCTGGGAGGCTTGAAGGTCCACGCAACCACACACACTCTAATCTTCGCCGAAATGATCCCTCTCTCCGTCATCCTAAGTCTCCACCTCCATCTCCACCTTATCCTCCTCCACCTCCACCTCATCCTTCTCCTTCTCCTCCTCTTCATCCACAGAAGTGGAGGGTATAAAACTAGTAGAGGAAAACCCACCACCTCCTCTACCTGTTGGGGAGGAGGAGAGGAGCGGGGTGGCAGCAGGGTAGGGGCGAAGGACAGGAGCCTGGCAGTGGTGGTGTTAGGGCGGAGGGAAAGGGCCGGAGCAGGGTGGCGGCGGTGTCGGGGAGGAGGGCTGGAGCGGGTGGCGGCGGCATCAGGGAGGAGGAGAGGAGCGGGGTAGTGGCGGCATCAGGGATGAGGAGAGGAGTATGGCGGCGACGGTGGCATGGGCAGCGTAAGGCTAGGGTACGCGTGTGGGGATTCGGTGGAGAAGGGAATTGTGGGATTAAGCTAAGTGTGGGGATTCGGCATTTATTGAGCATTTTTTTCCAGACACTCGGTTAAGACTTATTTTACCAAGTGTCCGATAAAAATCATTCGATAATGGACTAAAAATGTTTTATGCCTTTAAAAAATAAACTATTAAAAAATCACATAAATTTATTACTTATGTCTAATAAATCTATACAAGGATTAAAAATGTTTCATATTCTTCAAACTTCGTTTACATTTTTTTTAATTAATAAAAAAATCTAAGTAAGTGTTTGAATTTTGCAGCCAAATATTTGAATTTTGCAAGCATTTCAAGGATAAGACCTACAAATGTACTCAAGAATTTAAATATGATCTTTCTACCATTTTTGGGCATTTTTCATGTACTTGTACTTCAAATTTGAATTATATCCATTAAATACCTAGAAATCCATTTAATGCCTTAAAATAGCAAATGAACCCTGAAAAATGCCAAATTTTGACATGGAAGATGTAATGGTGTATGCTAAATTTAGAAATAAATTCAAGATCAAATCAAGAAGCAACTATGAGTTTGCTTTCAAACCTCACACCTTCCCTTTCAAACCAACGATTCTTCCTCGGAGATGCTTCAGTTTCTAAGCAATGTACATCACAATTTTTTAAACTTTTTCAAATTTAAACCACAGCATCTTGAGGTCATATCATGACACCATGCCAAGTTTCATCATTTTCGGACTTCATTTACATTTCTTAAAATTCAAAAACTAATAACCTCTAAGTTACTATTTGAATTTTCCCACCTAAATATGTGGATTTTCAAAACAAATCTTGGATAAGACATAAAAACATACTCAAGAACTTAAATATGATTTTTCAACCAATTTGTGGGCATTTTTTAATGTAGTTGTAATTCAAATTTGAATTATATCCATTAAATAAGTAAAAATCCATTTAATGTTTTAAAATAGCAAATGAACCCTGAAAATGATGTAATTGTATATGTTCCTTGTAGGAAATTTTTCAAGGTCAAATGATGAAGTAACTATGAGTTCACCGTCAAACCTCACACTTTCCCTTTCAAAACTACGAGATGCTTCAGTTTCTAAGCAATATATATCATAACTTTTGTTAAACTTTTTTGAATTTTTAAAACATCCTTTTGAGGTCATATCATAACACCATGCCAAGTTTCATATTTTTAAGAATTCGTTTACATTTTTTTAAATTAAAAAACAAATAACCTCTATGTAAGTGTTTGAATTTGGCCACCCAAATATTTGAATTTTGCAAACATTTCTTGGATAGGACCTAAAAATATACTCAAGAACTTAAATATGATTTTTGTACCATTTTTTGGGCAATTTTTCATGTACTTGAAGTTCAAATTTGAATTATATCCACTAAATACCAAGAAATCCATTGAATGCATTAAACAAACAAATGAACCCTGAAAATGCCAAGTTTTGACATGGAATATGTATTGGTGTATGTTGAATGTAGAAAAAAAATTCAAGATCAAATCATGAAGCAACTGTGAGTTCGCCTTCGAACCTCGCAGTTTCCTTTTCAAAACTACGATTCTTCCTTGGAGATGCTTCAGTTTCTAAGCAATGTACATCACAAATTTTGTTAAAAAAATTCAATTTTTAAACACATCCATTTCACGTCATATCATGACACCATGCCAAGTTTCATATTTTTCAGACTTCGTTTACTTTTTTTAAAATTCAAAAACAAATAACCTCTAAGTAATTATTTGAATTTATCCACCCAAAGGTTTGAATTTTGCAAACATTTCTTGGATAAGACGTACAAATATACTCAAAAACTTAAATATGATTTTTCTACCATTTTTGGGCATTTTTCATGTACTTGTAATTCAAATTTGAATTATATCCATTAAATACCTAGAAATCCGTTTAATGCCTTAAAAATAGCAAACAAATCCTAAAAATTCCAATTTTACATGGAAGATGTAATGGTGTATGTTACATGTAGAAAAAATTTGGACCGAGGGGTCAGTAATTTTTCAACATACTTCATATGCTGCTTTGTAACTCATGCATCTCACAGGAAGCATCACACTATTTAAGCCAAACTCTGGACTACAACTGAAATTAAGATACTACAAATCAAATTAAAATGCTACCGCATCGTCGACACAACACAACATGAAGTCATCATCACTATTATCGTTAACCTCGGGCTTCCATAGATCTTCACGATTGTGTCCAAATGTGACCTGCACTAGCCTGCCCTCCATAAAGTTATCCGCAGAACCATAATCATCATCGTCGTACCACTTCTTAGAAGTTGTGGCACCCTTCAATGATGCAACACTCTTACCTGATCTATAACTCTTAGACCTTGAGCCACCCTTACATGATGCACTACCCTTTGATGATGTGCCACCCCTAGATGATGCGACGTCCTTCGATGATGCGCCACCTTTAGATGATGCAACACGCTTGCATCTACGACCAACGCCAGATGTTCCCCATAGTTGTTGCATCCACGTGTAGTTATGGATCTCTCTGTTCATAAACTCTGCATCCTCAGGGTACACCTACACATTAAATATAGTACAAAGACGGAAAATTATAACTATGATAATACTCCGTACTAAATGGACGGAATTTATAATATCAATTACCTTGATGTGTTTCGCATATTCGTTGGGTGGGACAATTATTTCAGACGATGACTCATACAATTGTGCTCCGGGGAGTTCTTTCACTGCAAGAACCCAATTCCACCTTCCACGCAACCTCAGTAGTTGTGCCCGTATTTCTTCTGGGTTCCTTTCGTGGAGCACAAATTTTGGTAGAATCTGACCCAACTTGACTAGGTGACTATCTTCCCTCAATAAATCATTGAAAGGAACTTTGGGAACCGCTTTGTCGTATAACCCTGCTTTATTCTAACGGCACTTTTCCAAATGAGATGAAACATCATCGGGCTAAAACCACGAACCGGAGGATCAACAGATGTGTCTACAATAAGTTAACCAGCTAAAACACCGATGCAACTCAACAAATGGGTGAGGGCCTTTTATAGGATGAGGATGGCTCGAGAAAAGGGCTGGAGGGAAGTGGCAGGAAACAATGAGCGGGAGAAATTGGCGGGAGAGAAAGGGCGGGAAAAAGTGGCAGGAGAAAAAATTCAACTAAAAGAAGACTTCTAATTCAACTAAAATTAATATTTAGGTTTCCATCAAAATTTATAAGTCATCTCAACAAAATAAGAATAAAAAATATATTTACTGAGTGCCTGGGAGCAACACTCGGCAAATATGAACAATGCTAACGGCCATTGTATTTTACCGAGTGTCTACCAGGAAACACTCAGTAAAGACGGACGCGTCGTCACCTCGCCGCCAACTGCGGCGAGAAGGGACATCGTGGCGAGCTGTTTGACGAGTGTCAGATTCTTTGCCGAGTGTCGTTGGGTCGACACTCGGTAAAGGGTCCGCTATACCGCGTGTTTTCCTTGTCACTCGATATAGGGCTCAAGCTTTACCGAGTGTCCGATATATTACAGTCGGTAAAGATTGCGGCACTAGGTAAAGACGTCGATTCCGGTAGTGTAGGGTTGATTTAAGCTGATCTGAGTTCTAGTGAGTTACATGGTTCATATAGTAAACGGAAAAAATATAGCATGTCTTGTTGTTTAGCTGCCTGATTATAAGGAACTAACCTAAGCATTTTCATTCACAAGTCAGCCAGATATCAGCAACTGATCTAATACATGATTTTGAAATATCTCTACCAAAGGTCACATCTTAAATTCTTAAATTAGCACTTACTACCAGTAACCCTAAGCTTCAACAAGAACCACAGCTATATTTTTGCCAATGATATCTCCAACATGATTTTTTGCACATATGGTATGAACTTTTGATTGTAATTATTTATGCACAAGTAGCATTATCGTAAACAACTTGTTACTTCTGAAGTACATGCTATATTTGATGTGCATGCCTAGTTTGTCACTCCATATTGACAATGATCCATTGTTTCTTCATATGGGGCTATGTGATTTACTCACTAGTGCAGAATCGGCCTATAGTGCCGGTTCGTAAAGGCTTTTACACTACTAGGAAAAGGGCTATAGATGATATGGCTACTAATGGCGCACCAGACATGTGGTGCGCCACTACTATATAGTAATGGCGCACCATGAGTTGGTGCGCCATTAGTGTGGTAGACACTAATGGCGCACCAGACCCACGGTGCGCCATTAGTGACAAATGTTTTTTTTTCATTTTTCCAAAAATACTAATGGCGCACCAGGGAAGAGTGCGCCATTACTAGTTTAACTTGTAATGGCGCACGTCCAACACAGTGCGCCACTACTAATTTTTTTTTTTTTGCAAAACTACTAATGGCGCACCTCAAGCTGGTGCGCCATTAGTAACCAGGGTTACTAATGGCGCATATATTTGTGGTGCGCCATTAGTAACCTGGGACCAGCTAGATATTTTGGACAGCCACACCTACACACTCACTTTCCCCACTTCATTCTCTCCACCTCCTCCTCCAAGATTGTGTCGGCTGCCTCCTCCTCCTCACCTCATTTGCACCATAGATTCATCAAAATTAGGTGGTTAAATTACCTTTTTTTGATAGGTAAGTAAGGGGAAAGCTATCTTTATGTTGTAGATCTACTTTTTTTCTCTCCCTCGCTCCAACAACGTGCACATGCACTTTTTATGGCCTTGCTAGATCTATGTATGTTTGTGGTGTTGCATATGTTTGTGGTGTTGCATATATGTTTGTGTTTGCAGGTACCGGTATTTGAAATGCGATAGTTGCCAATATTTTGCCGGAATGTTGATTCATTTCCGTTTCGGCGAGAATTTTGGCACTATGCATTCTTTTTTGTCCTATTTTTAGGGAAAGTCATGCCAAATTTTTTCTTGGTTCTAAAATATCGTTTTGCTCTACCCCGCAGGTGACCATGGTCCGCACGATGACCGAAGGCATCTTGAATAGGTTTTTGAGCTCCGCGAAGGCCGAGATGCTTCAAAAGAACGAGACGGAGATAAGATGTCCGTGTCGAAGATGCAAGCTGAAGAGCCTTATTGCGGACCCGGATTCCGGGCAGGTGCGGGACCACCTGCTCTTGCGTGGTTTCATGGATGGCTATCGGTGGCAAGGTGATGAAGATGACTATGAAGTCGTCCATGGGGGTTGGGCAAGAAATGAGGAAGGGCAGCAAGACAACCACCGCGGCGAGGGCGGTCGAGAAGACGAAGAATCTCCAGGACATGATCACGACGGTGATGCTGTACACAGTCATCATGTAGAAGATGCCGGACATGATGATGAGGAAGATCAAGACGAAGGGCATGATCATGAAGATGAAGATGCCAGAGCAGACGACGATGGAGGCTGGGTGCAGGACCCTCATATTCAAGAGCTGCTTCTCAAGCAGACGGATAACGCAAGAGCTGCCGCCCGAGAGAAAGCCAAGCTGGATCAACTGGAGATAGACGCGGTTACTCCATTGTATGAAGGATGCAGGCCCGAGGATACCCGCCTGAAAGTAACGCTCATGGCTCTGGAGATGAAGGTAAAACACAAAATGACCGACGCATGCTTCGACGAGAACATGTCATTCTGGCACGAACGTCTTCCCAAGGGGAACAAGTGCCCGACCAGTTTCGAGGAGGCGAAGAAAATCGTGTGTCCTCTGGATTTACCGCACGTGAAATACCATGTGTGCATGAACAATTGCATCATTTATCGGGACGAGCACGCGGAGTCTACCATATGTCCGGTGTGCGGCGTCACTCGATACAAGAAGAGGAAGAAAGCTCCTCGAAAAGTGGTGTGGTACTTTCCGATCACTCCTCGTCTGCAGCGGTATTTCGCGGACCCTAAGGTAGCAAAGCTCCTGCGTTGGCACGCGGATAGGGAGGAGAAGAAGCGAGAAGATGACGGAAATGATCCGGAGATAAATAAAAAAGACAAGATGCTGAGTCACCCTAAGGATGCGAGCCAGTGGCAAGCGTTGAACTTCGAAGACCCAGAATTTGGGAACGATCCAAGGAACATCGTGCTGGGCGCGAGCACCGATGGAGTCAATCCGTTTGGCAGCCAGAGAAGCACACATAGCACCGGGCCTGTGTTTGTGTAGATGTACAACCTTCCCCCCTGGTTGTGCATGAAGAGGAAGTACATTCACATGAGTATGCTAATTGAAGGGCCGAAACAACCAGGGAACGACATCAATCTGTATCTGGGGCTGCTGAAAGAGGAGCTAGACACGCTGTGGAAAACGCCAGCCAATACGTGGGACGCCGCAGAGAAAGAATATTTCCCTATGAGAGCCGCACTGCTCACGACGGTGCACGACTATCTCGGTTACGGATATCTCGCGGGGCAGGTGGTCCACGGATTTTCTGGATGCGTCAGGTGCATGGATGACACAACGTATCGCCAGCTAGATAGAGATCCTGGGTCTTCGAAAACCGTGTTCATGGGACATCGAAGGTGGCTTTGCGACGATGACCCGTGGAGAAAACGCAAGGATCTGTTCGATGGTTAAACCGAACCCCGAAGACGCCCGCGTACGAGGAGCGGCGAGGAAATAGACGAGCTGTTGAAAAATTGGAAAGATTGCCCACTGTCGGGAAAGAAGCAAAAGGCGCCAGAGCCGGGAAAGAAGCGAAAGGCGCCAGAGCCGCTGCTGAAGGTATGGAAAACGAGGTCTGTTTTCTGGGACTTGCCGTACTGGAAGATCCACCGTGTGCCTCACAGCCTTGATGTCATGCATATCACGAAGAACGTGTGCGAGAGTCTGCTTGGTACCCTGCTCAACATGCCAGAGAGGACCAAAGATGGGCCGAAAGCAAGGGCAGACTTGAAATCAATGGGCATCAGGGAGGAGCTTCACGCTAATGATGATGATGATGAGGCGAAGTAGGACACAGAAAGTCATCGCAAAGGCAAAAAGGCCAAGAAGACCGGAAATGACTACCCTCCCGCGTGCTTCACTCTAAGTCAGGAGGAGATCGAGCAGTTTTTCACCTGCCTCGTAGGAGTAAAACTTCCTTACGGTTATGCGGGGAAGATAAGCAGATACCTAGACCCAGCGAAGCAGAAGTTCAGCGGGATGAAGTCTCACGACTGTCACGTGCTGATGACGCAGATACTTCCAGTTGCAATCCGTGGGATCATGGACGCGCACGTCCGTGAAACGCTATTTGGCCTATGCAACTTTTTCGACGTCATCTCTCGGAAGTCGGTTGGCGTGAGGCAACTCAGAAGGCTACAGGAAGAGATCGTGGTGATACTATGCGAGCTTGAGATGTACTTCCCGCCCGCATTCTTCGACGTTATGGTGCATCTGCTGGTCCATATCGTGGAGGATATCATCCAACTCGGGCCGACGTTTCTGCACAGCATGATGCCGTTCGAAAGGATGAATGGTGTCATCAAAGGATACGTTCGCAACATGTCACGTCCAGAGGGAAGCATAGCCAGGGGCTTTCTGACCGAAGAGTGCATCTCCTACTGCACGAATTATCTAGGCATCGAGAACCCCGTTGGTCTGCCCGTCAAGTCGCGAGTTCTTACCTCGAAGGCGTCATTCTGGCAAACCCAGATAAGGATAACTTCCTCGTGCCTTACTTTCCCGAGTAAGTCGTCCCCTCAACCGCCCCGTAACATATGATTTCTTAGATTTCGATCGTTTTTTTTAACATTCCGTGTTTTGTGCAGTGACACACATTGCACACTCATCCTCTTAAGCCCGAAATATTCCATGGCCACGTATTTCGACTCGGACCGTCAGTCGAAGAAAGACTACACAAATGTCAAGAAAGTTCTTGATGATGTTCTCCCCGGCTATGCCAAATCTAGAGGCACCTTCACCAGGCCAGTTCGTAAGTACGGCAAGCACGTGTTCGCCCACAATACGACGTTCCCCTGCGTCAAGCAGCCGCCTGGCGGTCAGAAGGATGCCTACTACGCCCTCCATCACATGCGGGCGGTCGTACGGGACCATAATCACCTTCTGCTACCAAATAATCTCAAAGCTTGGGCCGCAAGCTTGTCGGCAATCCAGGACACGGACATCAGACAAGAATTCTTTCGCATCCAGTCGGAGTTTGCGGAAATCATCCATCAAGATGTCCTTCGTACCTCGGGGCAGTTCTACCTCAGAAATCAACCGTCCAACAGTGAGATAGACACAACGCTACAAATGCAGGCTGACAACGCCCGCGATTTCATGACCATCACGATAGACGGCGGCTTCATCCACGCTCCGGTCCCTTGAGTCGAGTCGAAAGTAGTGATGCTATGTCTAGTTTTGAAACATCGATTGGCTCATGTTGTAATTAAACTTTGATGAACTTGTATGTCTCTTTGGTTTGGACAGTCGTTCAACTTAGATGTAATCGATGCTATTAATGTCTTGCTTTTCTCTTCCGATCCTTTTGTTGCATACTTATATATTGCTTATGTATTGTCTGTGAATTGGTACTAACGTTTTGTTTGGCTAGTGCATAGAGATGCCGTCGTATGTCGTGTACAAGGGTAGGGTTCCCGGAGTCTACGACGACTGGGAGGAGTGTCGGACACAGGTTCACCGTTTCAGCGGTAACAGTTACAAAGGGTACACCACTAGGGCGGAGGCGGAATCTAGATACGCACGCTATCTAGCGGGAGAGAGGAGGGAGCGTTGGAGGAACCGGATGAAGACCAGTTTCATCACGATTATGCTCATCGTGATGACCGCAGCTCTCTTCTATGTGATGGTAGTTTAGATGATCGATATCGACTTGTAATGTGAAGACAAACTCGCTACTCGCGGTTTCGAGACTTGTAATGTTCTAACTTTGTTCGGTATTTTAAATTCGGAGACTAATATGATGAATTGTATTCGGACACTAATCTTCTATTGTATTCGATGAATCTGCTGTTGCTGTGTGGTGCTAGCTATATTCTGTCAAATAATATATTTTGTAACCTGTGAAAATATCAGAAACAAAAAAAAAATCCCTAATATTCATACTAGTGGCGCACCACCACATAGTGCGCCATTAGTAAGCCAGAGCACACTAATGGCGTATCATCCACCAGTGCGCCATTAGTATGCCAAAGCACATGGGTAAATATGGCCCCTGGGAGGCATACTAATGGCGCACCGTGGGCTATACTAATGGCGCACTGCATGGTGCGCCATTAGTATACCAGATACTAATGGCGCACCAGTGGTGCGCCATTAGTAAAAAATTCTAATGGCGTGGTGCTAGTGGCGCACCTGTAGTGCGCCATTAGTAGCGAAAACAGGTGCGCCACTAGCAGCCCTTTTCCTAGTAGTGTTAGTCCCGGTTCAGGAACCGGCACTAAAGGGTGGGGACTAAAGGCCCCCCCCCCCCTTTAGTCCCGGTTCAACACGGCCCGGGACTAAAGGCCCACCACGTGGCACGAGCCGGTGCCGGGGGCTGGGGGACCTTTAGTCCCGGTTGGTAACACCAACCGGGACTAAAAGGCACCACGTGGCACGAGCCCGCGCCGGGGCTTGGTGGCCTTTAGTCCCGGTTGGTAATACCAACCGGGACTAAAAGGTATAGGGGTTTAGGGGTTTATGGTTTATTTTTCCTTTTAATTTTGTGTTTTCCATTTAATTCTTTTTCATTTCAAACATATTTTACGCTACTACATACTGTACACGTTATGCATATATATATATAAATAGAATTTCTCGTAGAACCGATCATATATATATCATCGAATTTCGCGTACGACCATTCACATACACATATATATATACAATTTGGTATATACAATTTCTCCTACAATTTGCGGATCATTACATGCAGGCATTACAGCTTGTAATGGAATTCTCCTTAGGGATCTATGACCTGGTCGAGCAAAAATCTCGCTATTTCCTATTGAATTGCTCGTACGCGATCCGTTGGTAGGAGCTTGCCCCGCATCTCAAACAGCTTTCAAGAAGGAGATCAAGATGAATATATTAGTTGTCCGTATATATATTAGATCATGATAAAAAAATTGTGGATAGTGTTCTGGCAAAAGTACCCAAAGTTGTCTTTTAGATATTTCCATTTCGGACGTCATCATGCGAATGGTCTCGCAAACGTAGTATGCGCATAAATTATTCCCCGGCGCCTGGCTCAGCAACTTTACGAGAATAAAATTCAATCAGATAATAATTAATCAAGCATGATAATGGTATTGAAACTAGAATTAATCAAGCTAGCTAGTACAGTACTACTTAATTACCTTGGGTCGCACCCATTTCAGCCGTTCTTTCCATTGGACGGGGACCTCTTTGATGAACTTTTGCCAAGCCCTGCCCGCCGGCAAAGAAAATGAATAAAGGAGTTATTAATTAGTTGATATCAGGAAATGAACTAAAGAGGCCGACATAGTGCGATAATGATTGAAATTACCTGTCGAACATCCCCTTCACGATTTCGTATTCGGATGGCTCTTTATATAGTGAGTCCAGTACTTGAACTTTTCCCTTGTCAACTTCAATGATTAACAAGATCCAGTGGAAACTGCATGCGCACATGTTTGTATAATTAAGCGGGCATGTGCATAACTCATCAACTACACTTATTAACATCTAGTAAGCAAACATAGAATTTGTAGTACAAGATATAGTAACACTCACCCGAAGTTGTAAGGAAGTAGTATTTCTGGTTGGGTGTTTAGTCGCTTCAAAAACTCTAGCAAGCTGATCTCTGTGTCTTCTCTCGACCATTCAATTGACCATGTCTTTTGATTAATCGTATTTGGGTCAATGAACCCAATGGCATAGCGTCCAGCTTTTTCCATTTCATCAATCTTCATTCTGCATAATACCACAGAAAAGAATATAGTGAGGATAATTACAGGTAATGAACGAGCACAACTAGCTAGAGACTTAAATTACAGAAAGAAATCACTTACAGACAATAGCAACTGACGATAGATTTGTCGCGTGCGTCTTGATTGAATAACTGAAACATCTCTTCAAACTCAACCCACAAATCTTTTGCATGGAAGTAATGCTTTTCCTTGACTTTCACCATGAGGGACTCTCGATCGGTCTTTGCTGCTTCTTGCATGTACCACTTATGCAAATTGTACATTCTCGTTGGTAGAAGCGGGACCTGCTCAGGCTTGACCAGAGGTTGGCCACGGACATATTTCCATTTTAGTTCCTCCTCTTTAAACACGGGGAGTTCCTCGGTGCCTAGGAGTTGTTCAACAGTGAGACCGGCCTCTTTAGCCTGCCTTTTATGATCGTCGGTTATTACCAGCTGATGGGCGGTACTCACATGTGTTTGTACAATGAGCGGGGGGATCGATTGCACTGCCTGTTCTCCCAGCTGGGGAACAGTTTTCCTGCTTTTTTTGCCAACTGCTTGGCTCGAGCTCGAGCTCGACTCCTTCTTTTGTTGTGCCTGATATGACTTCTTGATACAACGCTCATAGTCTGAGTCCGTATGCTTGACAGCCGGTTGAGCATTATCAATAAAGTGTTGTATGACATCCTCAGGTACTTTCTCCTTTGGCGGCGGGGGCGGTTTCGGTCCAAAATGGGCCTTCAATTGGGCAGCCACTTCGGCTTTTAATTCCTCCTCAGTCAGGTGGTAAGGCAATTTCGGAAGAGGCTTGAGGCTTGGACCATATTTGTATTTCTTGCCTGTTGTACCGCTAGCCGCCGTAGCTGCGGCGCCTCTCTTCCGCTCTTGCCTAGGCGGCGGAGCCCGCTGAGGCGGCGGAGATGGCTGACGCGGTGCCGGACTTGGAGGCGGAGGAGTCAGCTGACGCGGTGCCGGACTTGGAGGAGGAGGAGTCGGCTGACGCGGTGCCGAACTTGGAGGAGGAGGAGTCGGCTGACGCGGTGCCGGACTTGGAGGAGGAGGAGTCGACTGACGCGGCGGCGGACTTGTTACAGCAGGAGTCGGTGGCCTTGGAAAGACGATGCAATCCTTCTTCCATAGAATGATACGATGTATGGCCTCTCCCAGTGTGCTCTCCTCATCACCTCCAGGAATGTCAAGCTGTAGCTCGTAATATCCTGACATCACTTCATCAACCCCGACACGAGCATAGCCAGCTGGAATCGGATTGCAATGGAAGGTTGCTTCAGGGGGATTTGTTAAAGCATAGCCGTCCGCCACCTTCATGGATAGGTTCTTCACTTTTATGTGTAGCTCACAAGTAGTCCTATCTTTGATATCATCCACAGGGTATCTAGCCAGCAGTGCATCATCGGCCAGGGTGGAACCCACGCTGCTTCTCGGCATAGATGGGACGGTGCTATCCAATGCTGGATCGATCTGCTCCTGCTGCCGCTGAGACGCCCTTTCCTGGCTAAGTGAGTCGAGCTGCTCCTGCTGCCGCTTGAAAGCGCGTTCCAACTCCAAGTGACTAGAGTATAGGCCTTGAAGGAAGAGTGCTTCCTCCTTCCTCTTCTCCTCCTCCAGCTTCCTCTTCTGCTCCTCCTGCTGCTTCTTTCTTGCACGGCTTCTGTAATCAGCGTTCCAATCCGCAAACCCGTCAAACCACGGAACAACGCCTTTGCCTCGTGTTCTTCCCGGGGGTTCAGGATTCTTCAGGGCACGCGTAAGCTCGTCGTTCTCTCTGTTGGGCGTGAACACCCCCGTTCAAGCTTCTTCTATTGCAACAAGTAAATCGTCCTGAGCTTTTTTAAGACATGCCCGCTCCATAATCAGCCTTGTCTCTGGGTCCAACTTCCCCCCATGCGCATAAAACCAAGTCCTGGGTCAATTTTTGCCAGGCCAAGCGGCGGGAAGCCAGACCTTTAGTCGTGGTTGGTGGCTCCAACCGGGACTAAAGGCCCCCCTTTAGTCGCGGTTGAAGCCACCAACCGCGACTAAAGGTCTCGTGCTGCCACAGCCGCGGTGCAGGAAGTTTAGTCCCACCTCGCCCAGCGAAGGGCAGCCGCACTGGTTTATAAGCCCCGCCGCGGCTGCTCCTTCGAGCTCCTCTCTAAAGCAGGCCTTCCGGGCATACCGCACCTTCGCTGCCCTGTTGGGCCTACTAGGCCTGGCGGGCCTGCATCCTGGCCCAACTAGAGGTTGGGTTTCTAGTCGTATGCAGGCCGTGGTGGCCCAGTAGGCGGGCTTTTTTTTAATTTATTTATTTTTCATTTTTTTGCTTTATTTATTTTCTTTTGTTTCTGAGTTGTTTTTTGCTTTATTTAGAGTTTCTTTGTGAATCTTTTTGCTTTAGGTAAAAAAAATTATAAACTTTCTGTTAGTGCCAGTAGTTTTCAAATTTGGATAGTTTAAATTTGAATTATTTGAATTTTGTGTGAATCACTAGTTTGTGAATAACTTTACTTTAAAAATAGATTTTTCAGTGATTCTTTTTTCCGCTGTTTAATATTAGTGTGTTTTATCATTATATTCAAATTGGTAATTCTTAGGTTATTTAAAAAAATAAAATGACTTTGTAACAGATGAGTTTTCGTCCGAAAGCCTGATATACTTCGAAAGAGATTGTCCATTTTGTACACGAAGTGCATCCAGTTTTTGCCGTAACCCTCTCAACTTTTTAGCACATGCTATGTGGCTGAAATGATGATACCATGCCAACTTTCAACCTTTTTAGAGTTCATTTGTAGTGCTTTTCAATTTCAGGGTCATTTAGCTCAAAAAAATCAGTAAATGCATGAAATAATTTGTTTGGACATAATATTTCTTCGCGTTTCAAATGCCAAAACACATAAGTACCCTAACTATTACAAAGATTCCCTCCGGTTTGTCCGAAGTGGGACTTTCCAGATATATAAGTCCGGAAACTCACTAGAGAAGAAAGTGATGACAGTGAAGCCGGTCACATCCCAGAGTGGGATCTTTGGGTACAAAACTTTTTCTTCGTGTGTGTCCCTTTGCGCCGTAACCATGGACAATCTTCATCGTTTAACTGGATGCTCGGGTCAATATTCACTGTGAAGGGAGCAATTTCATGAAACTTTTCATAATCTTCTGACATGTCTGTCTTGTCCTCCACTCCCACGATGTTTCTTTTCCCTGAAAGAACTATGTGGCGCTTTGGCTCATTGTATGATGTATTCGCTTCCTTATCTTTTCTTTTTCTTGGCTTGGTAGACATGTCCTTCACAGAGAAAACCTGCGCCACATCATTGGCTAGGACGAATGGTTCGTCTGCGTACCCAAGATTGTTGAGATCCACTGTTGTCATTCCGTACTGCGGGTCTTCCTTTACCCCGCCTCCTGTCAGATTGACCCATTTGCACCAAAACAAAGGGACCTTCAAACCACGTCCATAGTCAAGTTCCCATATCTCCTCTATGTAACCATAAAATGTGTCCTTTGGCCTATTGGTGTTTGCTGCATCAAAGCGGACACCACTGTTTTGGTTGGTGCTCTTTTTATCTTGGGCGATCGTGTAAAATGTATTCCCATTTATCTCGTACCCTTTGAAAGTCAATATAGTCGAAGATGGTAACTTGGACAGCAAGTACAGCTCATCTGCAACAGTGTCGTCATGCATGAGACGTGTCTGCAACCAACCGGTGAAAGTCCCCGTTTGTTCATGCGTAATCCAGTCGTCAGACTGCTCCGGGTGTTTGGAGCATAGAATATTCTTGTGTTCCTCGATATACGGAGCCACCAAGGTGGAACTTTGTAGAACTGTGTAGTGTGCTTGCGCCCAAGAATGCCCGTCATGGCATATTACTGAATTCTTTCCTAGCGTGCCTTTTCCACCCAGTCTGCCCTCATGCCGCGATTCAGGAACACCAATCGGCTTAAGGTCAGGAATAAAGTCAACACAAAACTCAATGACCTCCTCTGTTTCATGACCCTTGGAGATGCTTCCTTCTGGCCTAGCACGGTTATGAACATATTTCTTTAAGACTCCCATGAACCTCTCAAAGGGGAACATATTGTGTAGAAACACAGGACCCAGAATGGCAATCTCTTCGACTAGGTGAACTAGGACGTGCGTCATGATATTGAAGAAGGATGGTGGGAACACCAACTCAAAACTGACAAGACATTGCACCAAATCATTCTCTAACCTTGGTATGATTTCTGGATCGATTACCTTCTGAGAGATTGCATTGAGGAATGCACATAGCTTCACAATGGCTAATCGAACGTTTTCCGGTAGAAGCCCCCTCAATGCAACCGGAAGCAGTTGCGTCATAATCATGTGGCAGTCATGAGACTTTAGGTTCTGGAACTTTTTCTCTGCCATATTTATTATTCCCTTTATATTCGACGAGAAGCCAGACGGGGCCTTCATACTGAGCAGGCATTCGAAGAAGATTTCCTTCTCTTCTTTGGTAAGAGCGTAGCTGGCATGACCCTGATACTGCTTTGGATCCATGCCGTCTTTTCCGTGCATACGTTGCTGGTCCTCCCGTGCCTCCGGTGTATCTTTTGTCTTCCCATACACGCCCAAGAAGCCTAGCAGGTTCACGCAAAGATTCTTCGTCACGTGCATCACGTCGATTGCAGAGCGGACCTCTAGGTCTTTCCAATAGGGTAGGTCCCAAAATATAGATTTCTTCTTCCACATGGGTGCGCGTCCGTTAGCGTCATTCGGAACAGATTGTCCGCCAGGACCCTTTCCAAAGATTACTTTTAAATCCTTGACCATATCAAGTATATCATCACCAGTACGGTGGCGAGGCTTCTTCCGGTGATCTGCGTCACCTTTGAAATGCTTCCCTTTCTTTCTTACGGGATGCCTGCTCGGAAGAAATCGACGATGTCCCAGGTACACATTCTTCTTACATTTATCCAAATATATACTGTCGGTATCATCTAAACAGTGTGTGCATGCGTGGTATCCCTTGTTTGTCTGTCCTGAAAGGTTACTGAGACCAGGCCAATCATTGATGGTTACAAACAGCAACGCTCGCAGGTCAAATTCCTGCTGTTTGTGCTCATCCCACGCACGTACACCTTCTATACTCCACAGCTCTAAAAGTTCTTCAACTAATGGCCTTAGGTACACATCAATGTCGTTGCCGGGTTGCTTGGGGCCTTGGATGAGCACTGGCATCATAATGAACTTCTGCTTCATGCACAACCAAGGAGGAAGGTTATAGATACATAGAGTCACAGGCCATGTGCTATGATTGCTGCTCTACTCCCCAAAAGGATTAATGCCATCTGCACTTAAACCAAACCATACGTTCCTTGCGTCATCTGCAAAGTCCTTCCACTTTCTCTCGATTTTTCTCCACTGCGATCCGTCAGCGGGTACTCTCAACTTCCCGTATTTCTTACGGTCTTCTTTGTGCCATCGCATCAACTTGGCATGCTCTTTGTTTTGGAACAAACGTTTCAACCGTGGTATTATAGGAGCATACCACATCACCTTGGCAGGAATCTTCTTCCTGGGGCGCTCGCCCTCAACATCACCAGGGTCATCGTGGCTGATCTTATAGCGCAATGCACCGCATACCGAGCATGCATTCAAATCCTCGTACTCACCGCGGTAGAGGATGCAGTCATTAGGGCATGCATGTATCTTCTACACCTCTAATCCTAGAGGGCAGACAGCCTTCTTTGCTTCGTACGTACTGTCGGGCAATTCGTTGTCCTTTGGAAGCTTCTTCTTTAACATTATCAGCAACTTTTCAAATCCCTTGTCAGATACACCATTCTCTGCCTTCCATTGCAGCAATTCCAGTGTGGTACCCAGCTTTTTCTTGTCATCTTCGCAATTAGGGTACAACAATTTCTTGTGATCCTCTAACATGCGCTGCAACTTCAGCTTCTCCTTTTCACTTGCGCAGTTTCTCTTTGCATCGGCAATGGCCCGACCAAGATCATCAGCGGGCTCATCTGATGCCACTTCTTCAGCTTCTTCCCGCATTGCCAGCTCAGCTTCTTCCCCCATTGTTGTACCATCGTATTCAGGGAACCCATGGCCAGGATAGCTGTCGTCATCCTCTTCTTCTTCATTCTCTTCCATTAGGACCCCTCTTTCTCCGTGCTTGGTCCAACAGTTATAGCCGGACATGAAACCGGACTCAAACAGGTGGACGTGAATGGTTCTTGAGTTAGAGTAATTTCGATCATTCTTACAGCCAGCACATGGACAATACATAAAACCATCCGCCCGCTTGTTTGCCTCAGCCGCAAACAGAAAAGTACGCACGCCATTAATGAACTGGGGAGAGCATCGGTCATCGTACATCCATTGCCGGCTCATCTTCATTACACAACACCGAAAAGACCAAATTAATACAAGTTCATACATAAAGTTCATACACACTTGTTCTCATAAAACAACATACAAACTCTCTAGCTAAAGCATTTAAATGCAACAACAAATGCGATCAAGATCGCAACTAAGGTAACAATTGATCCAACAGCATAGTGATACCAAGCCTCACTATCAATGGTATATTTTTTAAATTTTCTAATCTTCAAGCGCATTGCATCCATCTTGATCTTGTGATCATCGACGACATCGGCAACATACAACTCCAGTTTCATCTTCTCTTCTTCAATTCTTTTCAATTTTTCTTTCAAATACTCGTTTTCTTTTTCAACTAAATTTAACCTCTCGACAAGAGGGTCGGTTGCAATTTCCGGTTCACATACCTCCTAGATAAAAATATCTATGTCAACTTGATGGGCATAATTTGTCATAAACACGAAATGCAACAAATAGTTATAAAAGAGAATATACCACATCCGAATCATAAACCGGACGAGGGCCGACGGGGACGGATATCAAAGTCATGGCACTATGTATAACAAACAACGTACGGGTAAGAAAATTATACAAGTAACTATATATCTAAATCACACAAACATGATTTTTTTTATAAAAAAGATAAGAACAAGAGGCTCACCAAGGTGGTGCCGGCGACGGGACGGTGCGGGCGATCGACGGTGGCTAGGACGGGGACGGGAAGGCACTAAGTAAACCACACCTACATATACAAACTAAGAGTTAATTTGAGCTCAAATTGCATATAAATCAAATAAACTACCACATATAATTACTCCCAAACTAAAACCCACAAATCACTATACTTATAGAGCTTTGCAAGAGCTAATCTACCAATGAGAGATGAAAGGACAAAGTTGCTAACCTTTGTGATCACTTGGATGGATGCGGGGCCTTCAAATCTTGACAAATTTTGGGCAAAATGAAGGATGAGCTCGAGCTTTGGGGAAGAACAAAGAGGAGAGGAAAAGGGGAAGAACAGAGAGCTCGATCGCGGGCTGGACGAAGGGTTTATATAGGAAAACCTTTAGTCTCGGTTCATGATACAAACCGGGACTAAATGTGAGCTTCTAGTACCGGTTCGTGCCACGAACCGGGACTAAAGGAACTGGTGGGGCCCCAGCCTGACACCAGCCTGCCACCACCTCTTTAGTCCCGGTTCGTGGCACAAACCGGGACTAAATGTGAGCTTCTAGTACCGGTTCGTGCCACGAACCGGGACTAAAGGGACTGGTGGGGCCCCAGCCTGACACCAGCCTGCCACCACCTCTTTAGTCCCGGTTCGTGGCACGAACCGGTACTAGAGGTTCAACACGAACCGGGACTAATGATGCCCGCTCGCCTAGCCGTTGGAACCGGCACTAGTGGTCACATTAGTGCCGGTCCGTTTACAAACCGGGACTAATGAATCTCACGTAAAGTAGTTTTTCTACTAGTGACTAGTCAGCATTGAGTAGACATGGTATATGGTTACGCTTTGTGAATTGGCCTTTTTATATTAACAAGTCATTTCATCAACATGTTGAAGCACTACGAATCTATGTTTATGGGAACATACCTATTGAAACTTATTAACAATAATTATGTACTTTATGTTCACTTTTTTTTTAAAGCTGCCATTTCCTTTTTGAATTTACTTTACTAGGGTCCACTAGCAAGCTACTAAATGGATTCTCGGGGGAAAGAGGATAAAAAAAGTAACTTTATGGAATGGGACATCTCATTACTGAGGTGGTCCTTTAGGTCATTTTCCATATTTGGCTTTTTCAGAACTCAATAGTGAACACTCGTACAACAGCTAGTCTGCAAACTTGTGTAGATGACTGATAATTATGTTCACATCTCCTGATTATTATTAATTATTATTAGGTCTGTGTAAGCTGGCCCTTCTATATGCTATTAGACCATATATCAATGTTTAGTTGTTCATCTTTGTTCGGTTAATAGGAAAAATCATTGAAGAAGAAACTGTCGTTGAAGGCCAAACTATCCATTCAAGCAGGTGTGTTTTCCTGTGTGATTTTGTGTAAATATCTCAAATTTGAATGTAGCAACCATCTCCATTTTTAGTTCTTAGGTGGCCATGTACAAGTTCGTATGCGAACCTGGTAAAAAACATCCGAGACAAGAACAGCCATGAGAGGAGGGATTCTCCATCTTTGGCAGCAGATTCCTCTGCCAAGAACGATTCTCCATCTGTAGGAGCTGAAGCTTCACCATAGAATAATGCAAGTGTTTTGGAATTTGGCAACAGAAAACAATCTAGCACCTGGCAAGAGACAGGCATTCAAGGAGACCTGATGGAATAACAGTAGGCTATTGGGTTGTTGTATGTTCCTCTTAAGTCTGAAGAAATGCAACCCGAAGCATGTAAGTTTTCATGAAACAAAAATCCGTCCTGCAGATGTATGTAGGCGATGCTTGATTCATTTCATTGAACCAGTTTCAGCAGCATCTGTTGGGAAGAATTGTTGTATTCTTGATATTTTATTTGATGTATTATAGAGCATTAGTGGTAAAACATTAATTGGTTGCTACTCTAAGTATCACTATGCACTTTGAATTTAGTTTTGTGATATCATACTGCGATATCCAAATAGACGAAAACACGAAGTTACTCTTTCACATTGTGATAGATCATATATAACTCGGGAAAGCATGCTGATAGTACTGCTATTCACACTTCACTGTAATGTTTCCTATTCTTCATCTCTTGTTTATGTTCTGCCCGCGCAAGGACCCCGGAGCAGCGGCTCTGGACACGGCGGCGGTGGCGGCCCCTCCGACAGGCATGACTGGCCAGGAGGCGGCTCCATGTGGTGGTGCCCAGGGGCGGCGGATCATGGGATCCTGAACCCGGGTTCGTCGCATGAAGCGTGTGGCGGCCGGAGCTATCTCCGGCATCGACGACGCTAGATGCGGGAGAACCGATCGGAAGCCGGGGTGGCGGCACCGGATGATGGTGGCGGCACTGACCTCGCGGTTGGTGGCGATCTAGCTGGCTGCGGGTTCGGCGAGGTACGGCTGCCGGTGAAAACCACGCCGACTTCGGTCAGGGCGGACGATGGCGGCGTATTTGCGTTGTTACCTTGTCGAAGGCATCGTTGCTACAGCTCTCGTCTTCCCGCCCGGGCTGCTCTGGGGCAAACCCTAGATCTGGGTCTCCCGGATCGGAAGATGGTGGCGCGCGGCGCGTTCTCCCTCCCGGGGGCATCGTTTTTTGGAGTAGGTGCTGGCTGGAGGGGTCCTGAGGTGGAGTGGCATGGTTTCTTCCGAGCCAAAGACGGCGAGTCTCGGCGGCGTGGCGTAGCGGGGTCTCGGCGGCGGACTCATGATGATGGACGCGCGCAGGGCGGTGGCGCTATCTGGCGTCATGGTGGCGTCGACGGCAGGCCTGGCAAGGTCAATGCGTTGATCCCTGTCCTGAAGATGGGTTCGCGGAAGACGGCGGCGGCGACTTCGGAGCGTGTGCATGCGGTGCTCGCTACGGGTCTGCTGGACCAGTGCTCCGGTTTTGGATGATGTGCGTAGGTGTGAGGTCAGGGCAAGCGGCCCTGATCATGGCCACCCACATCATCAAGCTTGTAGGTGTGGCGACACTTGTCGTCTAGAAGGTGGCTTCGGGTGGATCGATGTTTTATCTTGTAAGGCTTTGTTGAATAATATAATAAAAATGGCTGTGTGCATCATTTGATGCAGAGGCCGGGGATTCAACCTCCTTTTCGAAAGAAAAAAAATCTCTTGTTTATGTCTAAATTTCAACACTTGCTTTTCTTTTCCCTGATTTCCTTGTTGCACCGTGCTAGCAATTGTAGGGCAGTGTCATCTTGTTCCCTTCACTTGCTAGCGATTTGTACAATATCCTTGGCAGCTACATGCTCTGAATTGTTTCCGCAATCAGTTATGGGAGCATAAACTATTCTTATCTACATAACCATATACAGAACTGTAGTTAGCCTTATCTACATGCAGCTGGATATACATAGGCAACATCTGAAAGTTGGCTATTGAAACAGCTTTTTGAAGTGTAGTTCCTTCCTGTTCTTGTCCTGTTACATGTAGCTCCATCATCACCACTGCAAAGACAGTGTATTGTGCTTGTACCCGGCTGTCCACCCATGTAAGTGTGTATCAAAGCTCTTGCTTTTTGAAGCAATTCTTATCACTTTTCCATGGTCCCTGTGACGTGAGCACCTTGCACTGGTCTATGCCTTTCCATTTTATATTCACATGTTCACGCAGGCTTGGACGGTTGATTTGTTGACACTTGCCAACTGCAAATTTGAAACGCATGCTTACACCTGAAGCCTGTTAATTTTGATATGGTGTTTGGTTCTATTCGTTGCCATGTTGCTGCATAATTTTCATATTAAATGTTGGCAACTACATACAACTTTGACTTTTCGTTTTTGGTTTGAGACTGTGCACATTTTTGTTTAGTATTTTGTATTTTTAGACTTGCTATTTAAAGGGCGCATAATGATTCAAAACTGTTTTATACCCTGATCTGGGATATCTGAATCTTTCATGAGCCCGATGGATTTGATTTGTAAGCCTTATAAGTTCCTTATTTGCATGTGAAACCATTTAGCGTTGTTTCAGATAACAGCAACTTCATAATTTTGTTTATGGATTTTTCCTCTGAAGTTAAAACAAGGATTAGGTTTGTCTCAACTCTCAAACACAGAGTTCACTGAATGTTTTGGGGGTAAAATTCAAGACAAGTCAGTCCAAAAAGGATCCCCGTATAAATCATCATCTGTAATTTAGTTGATCATTCACATGAATTAATCCAAACAATCTATTCCCCTGTTTTTCATGGAAATACAGCATTTTTGTAAGTACAGGCCAGTAGTCCACTCACCAGTCACCACATCATTATCAGTGGAAAGCGTCATTTTCTTTTTGGAAGAAACCAATGGTATGGTTTCTCATTCCACACTGGTTTCCAGCGGTTTCTTGTTTCATCATCTGTATCACGTTGTTGCCACTTGCATTATAATTTATCTATTGATGGCAACTCGTCAGTAACACCCAATCCATATTTATCTAACCACTGACACCTTGCCCAAAAAGATGACAATAATGGGCAGTAGTACGATAATTAAGGGTATTACCCCCGTACGTCTTAAAATTAAGAAACAATTACTGATCAAACCACCTCAACGCATGCCCTATTTGAGTATACTAATAACGATCCTCGTAGTCAAAATGAGAAGACGAGAATGATTTATTCAGTAGCAGTAGTATTTTTCTTTGCATGGCTCTGAGGGCGAGCTCGATGAGGAGTTGTTCCTGTGTGCTTGCATGAGGTGCTCGAGCCTGGTCTCCAGCTCGGCCTTCTCGACGCTGAGCCGGTCGTTGTCACGGCGGACATCGCCGCAGCTCCTCATTGCGCGGTTGAGCTCGTCCAGGAGGCGGCGGTTGGCGCCGCGGAGGTGGACGACCCGCGCCCACAGCTCGCTGAGCTGCTGCTGCTTGCGCATGCGCGACCGCCTCGCCGACTCCCGGTTGGAGACCATCCTCCGCCACCTCCGCTCCTCCTCCGCCGCTGCTGCCACTACCCGGCCGTGGATGTCATCTGCCCCGCCGGAGCAAGGAGGGCTATTATTGCCGATGACCGCCAGTGCTTCCTGGATAGGTTCGTCGTACTGATATGTCGTAGCCGATGAGAAGTGGAACGGGGGCGTCCTGTTGGTCATCATGCTGCTGTGGTAGACTGGTAGTGAGTGTGGAGGCGAGAGGCAGTGCAGGCTGGCCACTTCGCCATGGTAATGGTGCAGCATGGTTGTTTCTCACTTGCTTGCTGGCTTGATCAGTGGAGATGGAGAGTGGAGAGAGCTGAGCTTAGGATCCAGAAGTAGATGTGTGTGGTTAGTTTGGTTCGGTTTCGTTTCTTGATGGGTTTGTTGCTTAATTAGCTCTCAGTGAGCGGAGGAGGCAATGGCCGGGTTGGTGAGAGGGCCTTTTATAGTGTGGCAGCAAAAGGCGGCTTTGCTTGCCTCATTCTAGAGGGAGAAGCCATCTTCTTTCTCCGTCTTTTTTTTACCTTGTAGAATTTTGTAGCTTTTCATTTTGTCGATTTGGTACATGGCCATGAGGTGCGCACACACCACCTTTCTCCTTTCGGGGCCAACTATATGTTTATTTACTTTTTGACGGAACCTCGTCAGAGGGCGGGGAGCTCCCGCAATTGCATTAAGAAGAAGAGAGTTCTTTTTTTTTTTGCCAAAAAAAGAAGAGAGTTGATCCAGTTAATGTGGAAAACTGGATCCAAAAACCATACATCTCTCGGTCAATTAAGAAAAACCAAGCAAAAACGAAATACAAACACAAAAGAAACTAGAGCTTGGGGGTAGGATTTAGACAAACAACTATATGTTTATATCCAAACAATATTGTGCCTGGTATAGATTAATCTTCTATGAGTTTACCTTTGCTTTTCGAAGAGAAAATGCGGTTTTCTTTTCTTCACTCTTGCTTGCATATTCTGTGACCTGACTTGCGTGAGTAGTCTTGTCTACGGTAATTAAAATTTTATTCCAGCTCGGCCTTTAGCTTTTCTCATCACTCGTGCATTAGTTTAGAGAAAGAAACTCTTGTGTCCAGTTTTTTTTCTTCGAAAATGAGGGTTTACCCTCGGCCTCTGCTCAGACGATGCACACAGCCAATTTTATAGTGGATGAGATCCACCACAGGGACAGTTGCTTGATGGATGGACAATGGACATGTAGCCACTGAGGGAATAAACACACAGAAATTGTTTGGCCACCAGAGAGCCAGCGAAGTAGATCATGATTGTGGACCATGATTGTGTTCCATAAGGCATGATTGTCCATTGTTCATCCATCAAGCAATTGTCCCTGTGATGCACACAGCCAATTTTATAGTGGATGGACCATGATGTTAGCTCAAATTTCCTGTGTTTATCTGAAGGGATTGAGTCAGGTACTGAATATATTGTCTTATTAGTATTGTTTCAGTAGCTCCCGAGGTAGCAAAATTCATAGCAAATCAGTTAAATGAATTTCCTCAATCCATCACCATAAACTAGCCACATGGCGGATGAGCATATCATACACGCCTTTCAGCTCTGCTTGTCTTTAGTTTTTTGCGAAAAAAGATTGAAACAGGGATGTGGCCCCACAAACCTTTAGTTGACAACTAAAATGCATAGAAAATCAAGTTAAACAGGAGAAGAGGCCTCCATCAAACCTTTATTTGACAACTAACAACAATTCCGCGAGAAAAGCAATGAAATAAAATGAAAATTACAACGACATGGCAACCAAATCATGAAAATAAACTCATAGGTCTTTTCAAAAGACAGTGACTATGGCTGAGTTATTCATTTAGAAATAACTATTTCTTAGTCAACTGGCAGTAGCCAAGATCTTCTTGTCCGTTTGCACTTGCGCTGACCCTAATGTCCTGTTCGAATGGTTCTCAAGGTGACTCGGAAATAGTTATTTCTCAGTCGCCCAGGGAAATAGCAAAACCGTTTTCAAAATGACTTAACTCTAGACAAATATTCAGATAAATGTTTTCCTGGATTTAGATTGAGGTGGACCCAAAAAAAAAATCTTACTATACACACGTTTAAACGTTTCAAGCAGCATACAAGTATGTACACCAATTAGTCTTCTCCCTCTCTAGCGTCCTGGTTGGGAAACCTGTAAATAAAATTTGTTTCAAATATGAAAAATCATGAATCTTATAAGTTTACGCACATCGCATACATGTATATTATATTCGTTGGTACAGCTAAACCTAGGTTTCAGATATTCGTGCCATGTAGGCATGTACCCAAAGCCAGTGGCGTAGCCAAGCTAGCTCCACGCCTAGGGCCGACTTCAGAGCTACAGTAGAAAACAGTGCCAAACAGTAACATTTCATCTACAGTTAACGAAGCAACCCACTGCCACGCCCCGGGCCAAGGCCCCTGTTGCCCGGGGCCTGGCTACGCCACTGCCCAAAGCAATGAACTCAACGCATGACATGCAGCCTTCTGCGTTGTCCGATTTGTGGCAACAGCCAACTCAAAAAAAAATATGTATATAATTGTGGCAACAGCATCTCATCGATCGGCTTTGGGTCGTCGGAAAGGTGACGCCACATGAATGAATGAACTGCTGATCGCTTTGGGGAAAGCAGATGATTTTGGGTGACTGAAGCGACGCAGTGGGCTCCCATTCCGTCAGAGTGCCAGCCGCAGCACTGCATCGAGAGGGAGGGCCACTAATACGACACTTAACTACGCACGATCGCCATGAATAATATATAAAGCAATGCACTTGCATCTTGGGATGTGCTTGCCGAATGCGTCGTTCTCGTTTTTTCTTTTTCTTTTATAGTTTCTGTATCTCCGTCTGCGTGCGTACGTTTAATTATGTGGCTGAAAAAAACGCTTCGGCCTAGCCCTCGCTAGAGGAAGAAAGGAGGCAGCCGGAGGAAGCCGAGAGGCGGAAGAGGAGAAGATGGCGGAGAGGATAGCGGCTGAGAGGCAAGCCTTCGAGGAGATGATGGCGCAAGAATGAGCTAGCTATGTATGATCAAATGAAGGTTAGTTCTTGCCCATAATAGCCAAGAGGGAGTATTAGTTTTATTACGTAACCTTCGTCTTTGCTTATTTTTGTTACCTTGCCTCCTAAAAAATAATATGCAGGAACTTTGGGCTAGGGATGTAAATGGTACGGATAATTTCCATTCCGAATCCGCATCCGCATCCGTTTTTAAGGATATGGTATGTATTTGCACGAATCCGTCAGATATGGATGCGGATACGTATTTTGGTCAACCGGATATCCGGCGGATATGGTAGCGAATATGGTATCGTTAATATCCGGCGGATGTGGATTATCCTGTATTTTTTGCGGATTATCCGAGGTTATCAAATAAGATTATCCGATTAATTTAGCTCATTAGACATGCTCAAATATTCAATTAGACCACTAATTAGAATCACCGCATATAAATAAAATAAAACCATAACCCTACTAGCACCGTCGTATACGACTACAATCATAGCCGTGGTCGTCACAGTAGTAGACGTGGTCTACCCCAGCACAGCCAGCTGACAGCTGCATCTCTCTGACCAACTACTATGTACTCTCCACTGCATGTCTTAGTTTTGTTGCATGCGAGCAAGCGTACAAGCTATAAGTACATCCATGTTGTGCACATACATCAATACATGTATATATAGTGCGTGCATACAATTTGTGATGCATGATGGTTCTCTTTTCTCTGTATGTACACACGCTAAAAGTTACAAGTTATGCAGTCTGATATAAATCCGTATTCATATTGTTTGCATAGTATAAATAAAATCATGTCTCAGTGCAAGTATGAACTGATACTTTTTGTCCGTTTCTGGTCCGAATCCGCTCCGTTTCCGCTCAGAATCCGTAGTCCGATAAAATCCGCATTTGAATCCGCATCCGGTCATTATCCGCTTCGCTCTGAATCCGACAAAAAAATATGATAAAGGATATGGAAAATGCATTATATATCCGATCCGATCTGATCCGTTTACATCCCTACATTGGGCTCTCCCCGGCCAAACTCCGCCACCGATGCCAACCCCTCCTCCTCTACGTGCTCCACACACTCCTGTGAGTTCTCTTAAAATGTTTCATGAGAACATTATTGCCCTTGGTAGCCATAGAGGATTGTGCTTACTATCTCATCCTTATAGGGGATGCAGCTGATGCATCCATCAGCTGGATCGAATGACCCTGGAGGTGGATCTGCACACGCACCAAGAAGCCAAAGCGACCCTTTTGGTGGTACTCCGACATCAAGACGTTGACTCAGTTTAGTTCTCCTCAATTTCGATCATGTTGTCATCCCATTACTTTGAAAACTTACTTTTGTGTCTCCCCCACGGTAACTTCACTAGATAGCAATTTTTGAGCCAAATGGCTCATTTTTGCTGCCATGACAACATTTTGAGCCAAAGGACTCATTTCTGCTGCCATGGCAACATTTATGAGCCAAAGTGCTCATTTATGCTGCCATGGCAGCATTTTCAGCCAAAGGGCTTATTTTTACTGCCATGACAGCATTTTGGAGCCAAAGGGCTCATTTTTTGTACCATGGCAGCCATTCTGAGTTGTATGCCATTATTTTGAACTTGTTCCGCCATTTGAACTTCATTTTATAGGTTCACATCGCGGACGGAGTCGATGGTGGACGTACATGTCGTGGCGGTGCTCGACACGTTATGTGTACTTGGGAACTTGCAACTTGTGAACTTCATTTTACTTGTATGGTTGGTTCTGACTTGTTGTGTACTAGTTGAGTATGATGGACTTGCACTTGTGAAGTTCATGTTATCTACGATGGACATGTTACTTGTATTGTTTGTGGTACTTTGACTTGTATGTTGTCCACTTGTTGAGTGAAGGATTATGTGCTGATATATATGTGATATGTGTGATGATACATGCGATGATGTATATTTGAATTGCAGGGCTATTTAAAAATGCAAACAAAAATATATATATGTTGTACACTTTGCCGAGTGTAACACTTGGCAAAGAGGACACGTGTCAGCACTGGTAGCTCCTGAAAGGCTTTGCCGACTGTCTTGTGCCCGACACTCGGCAAAGAGCGGGACACATGGCGCGCTCTGGTAGCCCCTCCAGGGCCCACGGCAAGCCCTTTTTGCAGAGTCCTCTTTGCCGAGTGCACTGGCAGCTGCACTCGGCAAACCTTTGCCGACTGCCAGCCGAAAAGCTCTCGGCAAACAGCTGGGACACATGGCGGCTCCTGGTTGCTTCACCCTTTGGCGAGTGCCAGCCGAAAAGTGCTCTGCAAACAGCTGGGACACATGGTTGCTTCTGGTTGCTTCACCCTTTGCCCAGTGTAGCGAGGAAGGCACTCACCCTTTGCCCAGTGTAGCGAGGAAGGCACTCGGCAAAGAGTTGCCATGTGGCACGACCGTCTCCGTCTCCATTCCGTCTGGTCGCCTTTTTTACCAAGTGCCGGGTTTTGACACTCGACAAAGCCTTTGCTGAGTGTCCGAGGGAAAGAACTCGGCAACCATGGATTTGCCGGACCGGGTATGGCCAAGTACTCTTCGCCGAGTGTTACACTCGGCAAAGGCTTTGCCGAGTGTAATTCGCCCATAGCCGAGTGCCCTGGCAGTCGGCAAATCACTCGATTCCAGTAGTGTCGTTCGTTCTTGGTGTGCTTGTATGTGTTCTTGTTCTGTTTTGATTTTTAATGCAAGCAACCTTTCTAAACAAAAAAGGTCATGTCGGGACGCATGAGGCGGTGAAAGAACATATGTCAAGGGTCAGTGTGAGATAGAAGCACTTGGCCTGGGTCATTATGTTTTTGTTCGCCAGATATAGGTCGCCTCTGGCCTAGCATATTTGGGAAGCCCTGCAGAAATGGGATTCTAATTGAGTAGTCCAAGAATTTGATGCCGTCTTTGGGGATGGATAAAAGCTCATGTCATGTGATTGGACCTTGGAAACACTCGAACCGTGAAATGCAGATAAATTGTGTCTACACTTGCAAAAGTAGTGAAAAAGAATGTGGTAGGTACAATAATGTAGTATCACTTTCGGATTATGGGACATCCATTAGTTGTTGCCACATTTTTGGGTTTGGAATTTTTGTACAGTCAACTCCAACAAAGAAAATCGACTATGGCTCTTCTCCTCTCGCCATGAGGATAATCAAGATTCACCGTGTCACTACAGCATCACCGGTTATAGAGGGAGGGTGAGGTGGCTCCGGCTTGGCTATACATGGTGGGTGATGAGCAGTTGGAATGGTGGCTAATGCCACTGACTCCTCACTTAATGTCGGTTGGTGGAAGGAGGAGAGGGGTTAGCATGGCCACCGCCCGCCACACGGTGGGTAGAAGAGGGGTACGGAGATATGGTATAGCAGAAGGAGGGCGGCAAGTGACATCAAAAGAGGAGGATCAGGAGGAAAATATCGGTGTCGGGGAAGAAACATGTCTGGGTACATGTTAGCATAGTAAAAAAAAGGCCATAGCTAGAGGAAGGGGCTACTAGCATGAAAAAAGAATAACGGAGAAGACCGGTAGGACTGGTAACCGGAAGATACTGAATCTTTTACCACCGGTAAATATAGAAGTTTAAATGCTATTTGACATATTTGTCAAAAAATTAACCAAAAATTATCAATATTGCACTAACTTTGAACAGAGTGGTATATATTCAGCGGTAAGTCCAGTAACAGTCCGGTAATCAAAAATATGGCCTGGTTACGGAAACCATGTCTGGAGCTTGTAGAGACATTATTTTAGACAATCGACCGTATCATGATAGGATAAAAATAAATTGTCGTTTAGGTCCCCAACTCATATTCATTTCCTGGCATCCACAAATAAAAACAAATAACTGAATATACACATTTGCTTCGAGGACGAGGAGGCACGGCACCATCTACTTGAAGGCAAAGTTGCAAATACCATGAGTGAACGGAAGGAAAAGAGAGCACCCCATACAGCTTGAGCTGACATATATGCTGGGTGAGATTCTGATCGGGTCGCAATATGCACTCGTTTTGCCACATTTGCGGTTCCATCAACTACTTTGCCTGACACTGTTAAGGCTGCGTTGAAAATGCTGCATCATACGGCCGACCTCTTATGTTTGTGCTTTCATTCTCTCTAAAAGAGTCTGCTTTCCTTTCCTCTATTTGATGATAAGAAAAAGTATCCTGTTCACGAAATTGATCGCTTGTTGCTGTTCCGCTAGACGACACAAAGTCCGAAGCATGAACAAGAGGACTTCTTAGGATTATAGACACCCGTGGAAAACGCGGCAATACCCACGATACCTCCTCTGTTCCTAAACAATGTTCTCATCCGAATTGGATGGACATGCGTGCTACATGCGGGTGTGTAATATTGGCTGCTCATAGACACAAGAAATAGTGCCCTGGCGGCTGCATTCGATCAAAAATAAGGCTAGAACCAGCACTCGTGCCACAGTGTATAATATTCCCCATTACCATCCGATTGGGACTTGGCATGAGATGAACACAGTTAAGCTCCGTTTTGCTAAATCCTATGTTCAGTCCACATGCATGCGTGTGTCATTGTGTGCAGCGCGCGATCGGTATATTATATGCCAGTTCGTTTCTTGAACTAGGTATATTAACGACAAAATTCTTAGACAGGGTACTCTGTGTTAGTAGTGACATTTTTAGGGGTATAAAGTGGAATTTACTCCAATTAAACTCAAGCACTGTCCGGGCACTCTGCCTTTTCAGATACGTTGCACCTTAGGGGCGCGCAACGATCATTGTTGGCAATTGGCATAAAGCAAATACCGGCTTAATAATTTGTTACCAGTTTAGATGCGTTTGATCATGCATATTTCCCGCAAAAGAACTCTCCTATCTGATTAATTGGACCGATATGGATAAGCTCTCTCCCAAGCTGACTGGGCCTAGCAATGCCTAATCTCTCTCTAAGCAACACAATCCACTCGCACGACAGGGCCCACGTCAGGCATTTTTCCATCACACGCCAGGGCCGCGTTCCTTTTATTTCTTGGCACGACGTGCATGTCCCGTGGGGTCCACCCACGGGAGTCTTCTTTTTCCCTCCCACCCAGTTTCCTTTTCCTTTTCTCTCGCGGCCCCCACCATGCATGCGGGTTTTTCTACAGCTTTTTCTTCTCAGGTTTTTTTTTTAAAAGCAAACAAATTCTAAAAGTTCACAATATTTGGGAAAGCTTGAAATCCGGAAAATTGAAAGCTTTTTCTTCTCGGATTTTTCTGAAAGGTTTCTGCAGCTTTTTTCTTCTCGTCAGAGCGGACGTCGGCGCGGCAGCGACGATGGACGCGGAGATGAGCAAGCCACGCCACGAGGTAGTGGTTAGGGTATGCTCTCAGAGCGGACGTCGGCGCGGCAGCGGCGACGGACGTGGAGACGAGCAAGCCACACCATGGCGGCAGCAGGTAGGGTAGGCTCGTCGGACTGGACATCGACGCGGCAACGACGACGGACGCGGAGACGAGCAAGCCACGCCATGGGGGCTTCGGTTAGGGTACGCTCATCAGAGCGGACATTGGCGCGGCAGCGATGACGAACGCGGAGCCGAGCAAGTCACGCCACGGCGTCAAGGTTAGGTGCCGCGATAATGGACGCGGAATCCAATCGAAAGCGCTAATTTATTTATTTTTGGTCGACGGTATCTAGTGCAAATGGGAATAGATAAATATTGCTATTTTTTGAAAGCGCTAGTTCATTACAGTCGAAAGCGCTAGTTCAGTCTAGTTGAAAGTGCTATTCCCCACCTGTCGTGGGAACAAGCCTGACAGTAGAAGGTAGGGGTACGAATGGAGAGGGCAGAGTCCTAGCTACGGCGAGGTCGTACACACAGATGTATGAGTTCAGGCCCCTCTCGTGGAGGTAACAGCCCTACGTCTCAGTGCTCCGGAGAGCTCTCTACTCTGTCGAGTGAAATATGTGTGTTGTGTTACAAAAGGTTGCGAACCCTTCTACCAGCGAGGAGGGGTGGCTTATATAGAGTGCGCTGCCCCTCATAACGTCCGGCATTAAGGGGTTTAATCGTGGTCATAAAGAGGTGTACGTTATTGGTAACGTACACCATAAATGCTGTTAATGATCTTGATGAATGCTTGCCCGTTAGCCTCCCTGGGGTGACTTCTGGACTCCTGCGGTCGACTGTCTTCAGACTCTTCCGAGTGAAAGATAACCGTCGAGTGAAAGGCATCTCCGAGTGTATATTGTCGAGTGACTTATGCTTCTTCGCTATTTCAGTCGGAGACTTCCTTGTGGCCCTTAAGCTTTCTGGGGCAGTGTCCTCGGGTAGGATATGTAGGTCAGGCCTATAACCCTACCCTAGGTACGTATCCCCATCATTAGCCCCCGAATGGATCAGGGTTCGAGGGTAAAAGGTGTCAATGCAGGTTCAAACGAGACACCAAAACTCCGAGTGTATTTTGAGGCTTCCTCGAAATCTGCGTCGATTGAAACCTTAACCGTTTGCCCTGATCAATTCCGTCTTGAAGTTATCCGAGTAAAACTGAACTTGAAAACCGGTCCGAGTAAAACTGGTTCGAGAGTCCGAGTAAAACTGAACTTGAAAACAGGTCCGAGTGATCTGGAAAACCTTCTGACGAAATAGTTTGCTCCACCGGGTCCGAGCCTCGCGGGCTTCGAAATTTAGATAAGAGCGCGCGCGCGCGCAGCGGAGATGGCGTAACTGCTAAGGCAAGTGCGGGAACGACGCCTCGATTATCGCGCCGCCCAAATCGCCACGTACCGCTCCTCCTCTGATTTCGGGATATTCAGAGATCCGGCGGGCCCGCAGGTCAGTGGCTCACTTGAGTGCATATAAGAGGCGACGACGCCGGTGCTGGCACAGTATTTTTCTCCCAAATCCACTCCTCTCCTCTTCTTCCTCCGCCCTGCTCTGCTTCGTTGACCGCCGCCGCCATGACGAAGGGCAAGACGGAGAAGCTCGAGCGCGCCCAGAGGGGAGGCGCTAAGGCGAAGAAGCCGTCGGGAGCCCGGTCGACGGTGCCGCCGGGGTGGATCCAGGGGGATTTTCTCCAATCGACGGTCACTGCGGAAGATGTGGACAAACTCGTCGTCGACGGGTTGATAGCTGCCGATTCCTGGCGGTTGCCGAAGGGGGAGATCGAGCCGGATCCACGCGACGGCGAGCGAGTTCTGCTTCTCACCCACATCGAGCGAGGTTTCTCCATGCCTCCCCATCCGTTCATCCGCGCTTTCTTGAACTATTTTGGAGCGCAACTCCACCACCTTCCTCCGAATGCGATTGCATATCTTTCCTGCTTCGTAACTTTGTGCGAATGTTTCCTGGGCTGTCCCCCACATTGGGGTTTGTTCAAGCACATATTCTCTGTCCGATCCCAAGCTGTCAAGAAAGCCAATCCCAAAGATAGCAAAACCAATGTAATCCAACTGTGTGGTGGCTTAGGGATTCAGAAGAGAGGTAGGAGTGGGTTCCCCTCTATGACCTTTCCCGATTCCGTTCGGGGATGGCAGTCGACCTGGTTTTACTGCAAAGATGCCGCATCGCCAAATATGTCGACTGGGCTTCCTCCCTTCACCTTGGATCGACCTGTTACTCCCAAACCGCTGTACGTGACAAAGGCAGAGAAAATCCAGGTAGGGATCTTAGTGAACGCCATATCCGAACTGATCCGCGGTGGAGTGACTGGTCTGGACCTCCTTGAAACGTTTCTGAGTCGGCGAATTCAGCCTCTCCAAGCTCGGGATCACACCATGTGGCATTATTCGGGCCCTGAGGATACCACTCGGACTCATCCTGAGGAAGTTTCCGATCAGACTGTTTCTCAGTGGCTCAGGAGCATCACTGGAGCCTGTGATAACCCGGAAGGATCCAAACGAATTCCGCCTTTCTCCGCTTTGAACCCGCCAAAGAACTTGGTGAGTCATATATTTGTCGATTGTTTTAATACTTTGCCGAGTAACTGAATCTTCAGTCGACTGAATTTGAAGCTTGAACCTCGCAGGAATTTACGAACATGTACTCGCCCATACCCAATGGAGAACATCCTGATGAAGAGGAAGGAAGCGTCGACGGCAGCGCAGACGGTGACTATGCTGACGACACCGAGAGCAGTGATGACGACCTGGATGAGGATGAGGTGGAGGCCCCTGTCCCTTCGCGCACCGAGCGTCGAGCCAGGCAGCAGAACGACCCGGAGGTCACCCCGAGCAAAACAGTGGCGTCGAGCACAAGGAACCCGAAACGTGACCGTGTCGCGGCATCGGGGTCGACTGAAAAGGCTGCGAAACAGCTCAAGCCAGACGTGCCAAAGCCTCGGAAGGCCCTGCCTCGAATCAAGATAGCCGTGCCTGTTGCCTCCACGTGAGTGTTCGTTTTCCTTATTCTGCTGTTGAAGAACTTTATGTTGACGTTGACCGAGTGAAATATATTTGCCAGAGCTGCTACCTCCGTAACGTCGCCCCATCGGGATGATGGAGACCATATGGAAGTAGACACTCCTGATGCGGCTACCTCCCTACGAGGTATGACAATCCCACACTTTACGCTGCTTGCTGAAGAATAATTGTCGAGTGTCTATATTTGACATTGTCGAATGCAGCTGACGAAGTCATCGAACTGGAAGATGATGAGGAGCCGCGGCGGGGAGCGGAGGATGAAGCTGTGCTTCCGGAGGCTCCACACGTGGACACTCGGGGACCACCGTCTGCCCAGACGCCCCGTGGGACGAGTGCTGCGACGCCTCCAAGCCTTGTAACTCTGCTGTCGAGTGCTCAGCCGGCCACTTCTACTCTGGTGGCTTCGACGCAGATCGGACAATCCCAAGCACCTCCAGCTGCTCCATTGACTACACCAATTCACTCGACGCCTGCATACCCTTTGTACCACGTCCCGGAGGACCAAACCGGAGCTGCCAAGGAAGCCATGATCCAGGCTGGGCAGATGATGCTACGAACAAAGGAGGCGTATGAAGCCAGCAAGTTAGCCTATGATGCCAGCTCAGCGCTTCAGGCCAACGTCCGAGTAAGTGGTATTGTAAGTTCATTTCCGATTGAATTCCTGTCCGTCTTGATTTTACACCCACTGGGGTGTTTTTCTTCGCCAGTAGACCAAATAGTTTCTGGTCCAGTGGGGGCACGCTGAGTGCACCCACTGGGTGTAGTCCCCGAGACCGCTGTCGAATGACGAAGGCATCGGCGGGGGTCTTAATATTGTTTCCATTCGACAGGGTCCAGTGGGGGCACGCTGAGTGCACCCACTGGGTGTAGTCCCCGAGGCCGCCGTCGAGTGCTTGCTTCGGCGGTGGTCTGATAGAGACGATGTTCGGTTGCTTGCTTCTTTCTTTTATACTCGGACAGGCCAGACCTGGTCGAGTGTTTTCGTTTCCAGTGGGGGCACGCTGAGTGCACCCACTGGGTGTAGTCCCCGAGACTACTGTCGATCGTTGACGATGGGCAGTAGTCTTTAGAACTATTTTGCAGGTTTCATGGACATCATTTCCATCAACCATGGTATGATGCTTGTATAGGGTTGTGGGGTGGGGTGGCGGGCCGTCCTTCAGTCGAGTGCAATTGACCTTTTCCACTCGGGAGTAGAGAAATGGTTATGTCGACTGAACCCCTATTTCTGCTGATTTCAGAAAGCCTGTGGGCTCGGGACCAAGTACGTCGAGCTGGAGAAGGAAAAGAACCGACTTCTGCTGGATCTGGAACTGACGAACAACAACCTGGACCGTGCACAGACCGAACTGAAGACTTTGGGAGGTAATCTTTGTTGATCAATTGAATTATCACTTTCAATTTCCATCTTTTGAACCGAGTGAATCCACTCGAACAGACGTACGTGATGAAAACCGTCGTCTCCGAGTGCGCCTCAACAATGCTATTTCTTTAGATACCATGAAGAAAGCGCTCGAGGACAAGGACAAATCACTTGTTGATGCTCAGAAGGAAGCGAAGGAGAAGACTGCAGCTGCTGAGAAGAAACTTGCAGCAGCCAGTAAACTGGAAGAGGAGAACGCCAAGCTCAAGCAGGAACGATCCGAGTGGGTCAAAAAACTCGAAGAGCAGACCAAGAGTAGGACCGCTCTGGAGAAACACTCGGGCGACTTTGCGAAGAAAATGTTCAGCATGCTCGAAGGTAACCCTCATTTGTCGAATGAATTTCTCCGGTTTTTCCAGAATGGTATTATGATCACCCTTTCACTTTCTCTTCATGTAGAATTCTGTCGAGACTTCGAAAAAGAAACTGAAGAAATTGAACCCAATCTGGACCCCACAAAGTCTCTCGTCGGAGACGCCGTGGCCATGGATATGTTTCGTCTCGAAGCTCGTCTTAAGAGCGTCCAAGGATTCATCACTCGGCTGAGAGCTGCATTTGAGAAGGTCGACAAGGAACTGTGGCCTGAAGATCCTCTCCAGACTGACCTCGAGTCAATGATGACTCGACTCAATGAGATTCCCAATCGAGTGCAATCGTGGAAGAAATCTGCTGCCCGCTGTGGAGCTGACGTGGCACTTTCACTCGTCAGGGTTCATTGCAAGGAAGCTAGAGAGGACAAACTGAAGGATCTCCGAGTGACCAACACGAAGAAACTCAAATTTGAAGATTTCATGGAGACTTTCATCGATGCTGCCACTCGGATCGCCGACGGAATCGACCTGGATACCTTTGTTGAGCCTTCAAGTCCTGCTGGAGCTTAAATTGGTATTTTGCTTATGGTAAAAACTTTATTTGCCTCGGTATGCCGAGTGTTGGTGTAACCGAGTAAACTTCGTTCAGGCTTTAAGCCTGAGAACTTCCTTTTTGCGCGAACAAGTTTCTGCTGCGCCGGAGATTTTAGTCTTACTCGCATTTCGCTTTCTGACAATTAGCTTGGCCGAGTTTATTTGATTCTCGAGTGAAACGGGTGTTCTGCACTCGAAAGAATTTGGGACTTAGACGAGGACTGGCTCGCAGCTAAGCTTCCGAGTGTATTGAATGTAATACACTCGGAAAGGTTTTAAACTTAGGCGAAACGGATTCGCAGCTAAGCCCCCGAGAGAGAGGATTGCTCTTCACTCGGAGTAATTTTTGAACTTAGACGAGGTCTGGCTCGAAGCTAAGTCTCCGAGTGTATTGAATGTAATACACTCGGAAAAGTTTTGAACTTAGGCGAAACGGATTCGCAGCTAAGCCCCCGAGAAAGAGTATTGCTCTTTACTCGGAGTAATTTTTGAACTTAGACGAGGTCTGGCTCGAAGCTAAGTCTCCGAGTGTATTGAATGTAATACACTCGGAAAAGTTTTGAACTTAGGCGAAACGGATTCGCAGCTAAGCCCCCGAGAAAGAGTATTGCTCTTTACTCGGAGTAATTTTTGAACTTAGACGAGACTGGCTCGCAGCTAAGTCTCCGAGTGTATTGAATGTAATACACTCGGAAAAGGTTTGAACTTAGGCGAAACGGACTCGCAGCTAAGCCCCCGAGAAAGAGTATTGCTCTTTACTCGGAGTAATTTTTGAACTTAGACGAGACTGGCTCGCAGCTAAGTCTCCGAGTGTATTGAATGTAATACACTCAGAAAAGGTTTGAACTTAGGCGAAACGGATTCGCAGCTAAGCCCCCGAGAAAGAGTATTGCTCTTTACTCGGAGTAATTTTTGAACTTAGACGAGACTGGCTCGCAGCTAAGTCTCCGAGTGTATTGAGTGTAATACACTCGGAAAAGTTTTGAACTTAGGCGAAACGGATTCGCAGCTAAGCCCCCGAGAGAGAGGATTGCTCTTCACTCGGAGTAATTTTTGAACTTAGACGAGACTGGCTCGCAGCTAAGTCTCCGAGTGTATTGAATGTAATACACTCGGAAAAGTTTTGAACTTAGGCGAAACGGATTCGCAGCTAAGCCCCCGAGAGAGAGGAGTGCTCTTCACTCGGAGTAATTTTTGAACTTAGACGAGGACTGGCTCGCAGCTAAGTCTCCGAGTGTATTGAATGTAATACACTCGGAAAAGTTTTGAACTTAGGCGAAACGGATTCGCAGCTAAGCCCCCGATAGAGAGGATTGCTCTTCACTCGGAGTAATTTTTGAACTTAGACGAGACTGGCTCGCAGCTAAGTCTCCGAGTGTATTGAATGTAATACACTCGGAAAAGTTTTGAACTTAGGCGAAACGGATTCGCAGCTAAGCCCCCGAGAGAGAGGAGTGCTCTTCACTCGGAGTAATTTTTGAACTTAGACGAGGACTGGCTCGCAGCTAAGTCTCCGAGTGTATTGAATGTAATACACTCGGAAAAGTTTTGAACTTAAGCGAAACGGATTCGCATCTAAGCCCCCGAGAGAGAGGATTGCTCTTCACTCGGAGTAATTTTTGAACTTAGACGAGACTGGCTCGCAGCTAAGTCTCCGAGTGTATTGAATGTAATACACTCGGAAAAGTTTTGAACTTAGGCGAAACGGATTCGCAGCTAAGCCCCCGAGAGGGAGGATTGCTCTTCACTCGGAGTAATTTTTGAATGTAAATCTGTGCGATCGGAACCGACAATAGACTGCGGGAGTCTCCATTCAATCCATAACATCGTCTGGGATACTCTTATTACATCAAAACAACTCTGTTATCAAGAATAAAAACGTCGAAGTAGGTCCGCATTCCAGGCGCGTGGCTCGTCAATATTCTTCTTCAAGTTGAAAAGATGGTACGCCCCGTTGTTAAGCACCTTGGTAATGACGAATGGGCCTTCCCAGGCTGGGGCCAATTTATGAGGTCGCTGCTGATCCACTCGGAGCACCAAATCCCCTTCGTGGAATGAACGGCTCTTGACATGTCTTGCATGGAAGCGGCGAAGGTCTTGTTGATATGCAGTTGATCGGATCAGGGCCATCTCACGCTCCTCCTCCAGGAGATCCACTCCGTCCTGTCTTGCTTGTTCAGCCTCGTCTTCAGAGTAAAGATCCACTCGAGGAGAATTGTGAAGGATGTCACTTGGCAATACGGCTTCGGCTCCATATACAAGGAAGAAAGGAGTACGTCCAGTCGACCGGTTGGGAGTTGTCCTCAAGCCCCACAGAACAGACGGTAACTCAGTGACCCAAGCTCCGGCAGCATGATCAAGATCTCGCATGAGCCGAGGCTTCAATCCTTGGAGGATAAGGCCATTCGCTCGCTCAGCTTGACCGTTTGACTGGGGGTGCGCAACAGATGCGTAATCCACCCGAGTGCCTTGAGAAGAGCAATAGTACCTGAACTCTTCCGAGTCAAAGTTAGAACCATTGTCTGTAATGATATTGTGAGGGACCCCATACCGGAACGTTATCTCTTTTATGAATTTGATAGCAGTGCGGGCGTTCAGCTTCCTGATGGGTTTAGCTTCGATCCACTTAGTGAACTTGTCGACTGCAACCAGTAAATGAGTAAACCCACTCTGACCTGTTCTAAGGGGTCCAACCATATCCAAGCCCCACACAGCAAACGGCCAGACGAGTGGAATGGTCTTCAAGGCAGACGCAGGTTTGTGTGACAGATTCGAGTAAAACTGACATCCTTCGCAGTGATCGACAATATCTTTAGCCATCTCATTGGCGCGTGGCCAGAAGAAACCAGCTCGATAAGCTTTGGCAACAATCGTCCTAGAGGACGCATGATGGCCACAAGTTCCCAAGTGAATCTCCTCCAGAATCAGTCGACCTTCTTCAGGAGAAATGCACCGCTGAGCTACGCCAGTCACACTTTCTCTGTAGAGTTGTTCATTGATCACAGTGAAAGCCTTGGACCTGCGGACTATCTGCCGAGCCTCATCTTCATCAACTGGGAGTTCTCTTCTGAGAATGTACGCAATATATGGTACAGTCCAGTCGGGCGTGATTACCAAAATCTCCATGACCAGATCAATGACAGCTGGGACATCAACTTCAGTCGGATCAGAAGCACTCTTTGCTTGCGGGGGCTCTTCAGTGAAAGGATCTTCTTGCACCGAAGGAGAATGAATGTGTTCGAGAAATACATTGCTGGGGACAGGTTTCCGAGTGGATCCAATCTTTGCCAACTCATCAGCTGCTTGATTCTTCACTCGGGGAACATGATGGAGTTCCAAACCTTCAAATTTCTTCTCAAGTTTTCTTACTGCATTGCAGTATCCAGTCATAGCGGGGTTCCTGACATCCCACTCTTTCATCACTTGATTAACCACCAAATCAGAATCGCCATATACCATCAGGCGACGGACGCCGAGTGAAATGGCCATACGCAATCCATACAAAAGTGCTTCATATTCAGCTTCATTGTTGGAGGAATCAAAGTGAATCTGTAAGACATAACTGAGCTTATCACCTTTTGGGGATACCAGAACGACGCCAGCACCAGATCCATTCAACATCTTTGAACCATCAAAGAACATGGTCCAGTGTGCCGAGTGAAGTTGGATTGGCTGCTGTTGCTCAATCCACTCGGCGAGGAAATCAGCCAGCGCTTGAGATTTGATTGCTTTCTTCGCCTCAAACTTGATATCAAGATGAAGGAGCTCAATAGCCCATTTGGCCACTCGACCAGTCGCGTCTCGATTATTGAGAATTTCAGACAACGGAGCATCACTGACGACTGAAATGGAGTGATCCTGAAAATAGTGTGCTAGCTTCTTTGCAGTCAGATATATACCATATACGAGCTTCTGGTAATGTGGATATCTTTGCTTCGACGGAGTCAACACTTCAGAAATATAATAGACCGGGCGTTGAACTTTGTAAGCCTTGCCTTCCTCTTCCCGCTCGACAGTCAGTACTGTACTGACGACCTGATTAGTGGCCGCGATGTATAATAACAATGGCTCTTTGCTGTGCGGAGCAGCAAGCACCGGCTGGGTGGTAAGCAGGGCTTTGAGCTCGACAAACGCTGCTTCAGCTTCTGGAGTCCACTCAAATGTGTCAGACTTTTTCATCAGTCGGTATAAAGGCAGTGCCTTCTCACCGAGACGAGAAATGAATCGACTCAATGCTGCCAAGCAACCTGTGAGCTTCTGGACATCGTGCACACGCTCAGGGCTTTTCATTCGGACGATGGCGCCGATCTTTTCAGGGTTGACGTCGATTCCTTTCTCGGAAACGAGGAAACCGAGTAATTTGCCACCAGGAACGCCGAAAGTGCATTTAGTCGGATTTAACTTAATATCATATCTCCTCAAATTGGCGAATGTTTCAGCCAAGTCAGACAACAGGTCGGAACCTTTGCGAGACTTGACCACGATATCATCCATATAAGCTTCGATGTTCCGAGGGATCTGATCGAGCAAACACTTCTGAATCATGCGCATGAAAGTAGCGCCAGCATTCTTCAAACCAAAAGGCATGGTGATATAACAGAAACACCCGAAAGGGGTGATGAAGGCTGTCTTTATTTCATCTGGACCAAACAGGCGGATCTGATGGTAGCCAGAATAAGCATCAAGAAAAGATAAACGCTCGCATCCCGCAGTTGAGTCGACAATCTGATCAATGCGGGGGAGCGGGAAATGATCTTTCGGGCAGACCCGATTGATATGTTTGAAATCAATACACATGCGAAGAGACTTGTCTTTCTTAGGGACCATGACAACGTTTGATAACCACTCGGAGTGGTAAATCTCACGTATAAACTTGGCCGTCAAGAGACGAGCCACCTCTTCACCGATTGCTTTTCGCTTCTCTGTTGCTGATCGACGCAAATGTTCCTTCACAGGCTTGGCCTTCGGATCAACTCTCAAACGGTGCTCAGCCAGTTCCCTGGGAACACCAGGCATGTCAACGGGCTTCCATGCGAAGATGTCCCAGTTCTCACGGAGGAACTGGATGAGCTCGGCTTCCTATTTGCTGTCGAGTGTTGTTGAGATATTGGTCGGGGCAGCAGTCGGATCTGTCGGGTGAATGTGCACCTTCTTCACCTCTCCTGCCGACTGAAAAGCTGACTCAGAAGCGGGCTTCTTAGCACGCAACAGGTCGGCAGGATCAGCATTTTTCTTGTATTCCTCCAACTCAACCATAGCCATTTGCTGGTCGGCGATCTTGGAGCCCTGCTGGAGGCACTCCTCAGCCCTTTGTCGATTGCCAGTGACTGTGATCACGCCTTTTGGTCCAGGCATCTTCAGCTTGAGATACACGTAACATGGTCGGGCCATGAAACGGGCATAAGCTGGTCGACCAAGGATGGCGTGGTAGGCACTCTGGAAATCTACCACTTCAAACGTCAGTTTTTCCTTGCGAAAGTGCTTGTCATCACCAAACACCACATCCAATGCTATCTGGCCGAGTGAACGGGCCTTCTTCCCAGGGATTACTCCATGAAACTGCATGTTGCTTTCACTGAGCCGGGACATCGGAATGCCCATTGCCTTAAGGGTATCAGCATACAGGATGTTCAGACCGCTCCCGCCATCCATCAAAACTTTGCGGAGTCGAGTGCCCCCCACAACTGGGTCTACCACCAGCGCTTGCCGCCCGGGGGTAGCAATGTGCGCAGGGTGATCTGACTGACTGAAAGTGATAGCAGTTTGAGACCACTTGAGATATGTGGGGGTAGAAGGAACCGCCATGTTAACCTCCCTGTTGATAACTTTCAGTCGACTCTTACTCTCAACATCAGCAAAAATCAACAAGGTGGCATTGACTTCAGGGAACTCTTCTTTCTCTTCCTCATCTTCTTTCTCAGGGTCTTTCTCACTCGACTGGTTCTCTTTGAATGATTGGATCAACAAACGGCACTGTCGAGTGGTATGCTTCGGCAATATCAAATTGCCCTCTTCATCTTTCCTCGTGTGGATTGCACACGGTAAATCCAAAACATCAGTACCCGACTGATTCTTTGACTTCTTTGGGGTGAACTTAGCCTTGGACTTTCCCTTATTCTTGCCTTGTGCCGCCAGGGCGGCTGCTTCTGCCTGAGCAGGGGGATCAGCTTTGCGCTTTTGTTTCCGACTGGAATTCCCACCTGCATCATTGTCGACTATTTTGGCTTTACCGCTTCGGAGGCGGTCTTCTTCTTCTCCATTGGCATACCGAGTGGCAATCTCCATCATCTTGCTCATAGAAATGTCACCGGTGCGACCAAACTTCAGATAGAGCTCTCTGTATCTAACCCCAGCCTTGAAGGCACAAACAGCTTGATGCTCGGAAACATTCTCCACCGTGTGATGCAAGGTGGACCAACGCTGAATGTAATCTCGCAAGGTTTCATTGGGCTTCTGGACACAGTGCTGCAAATCAATCAAACCAGCTGGACGTTTACAAGTGCCTTCAAAAGTTCTGATAAACACTCGGGCCAAATCCTCCCAGCAATAGATGCTAGAGGGAGCCAAACGATTTAACCAAGCTCTGGCCGAACCATCCAACATCAAGGACATATGCTTCATGGCTATGTTGTCGTTACCTCCACCAATCTGTACAGCCACTCGGTAATCATCCAACCAGGTTTCAGGCTTTGACTCGCCAGAAAACTTGCCAATCCCGGCCGCCAACCTGAAGTTGGGGGGAATCTCTGCAGAGCGAATGGCTCTGCTAAAACACTCGGGTCCAGAAACAACAGCACTGCTTCCACTCGGATAATCTCTGTTATGACCATCTCTGTGGGCTCTGCCTCTGTCGACCCTCCTTTGAGCAAGGACATCCCTTGCGTCAAATCCGGGATTCCGCTCATCACCGAACGGGCGCCTATCATCATTGTGTCGGGACACATAAGAACCATTCCGCGGAGGAGAAAACATTCGACGGCGGTCATCACGGTGATAACGGGGAGCAGACTGATCTCGCCCCTGATCTCTGTACCGGTCTTCACGGTATTCTCCGCCTCTGCGACGCGAAGGTGACCCAGGACTGTGAGCCGACTGAACTGTTTCTGCCCTGGTAGAATTGCCATGTAACCTGTTCTGCGACTGAGAAACAGCTGCGTTCTGGTGCTGCGCCGCCTCAAGCAATGTCTTGATCTGCTGCAGACCTCTACCAGCCTCTGATTGTGACGGTTGAATAGACTCTGCAATTCTAGCAGCTGCTGCAACATTTAAAACTGGAGTACGAAATACCTCGACGTTATTTCGAGATCTACTCGGAAACAACTGTCGCTGCTGTCGATTGGGACGTGGTGGACGCTGCCCAGCACGCTCGTCGAGTGCCTCCTGCATCTCTATGAGCCGAAGGCGTGTAGCCTCCATGGCCTGGGCCTCAGCGGTCGTACCGACGATGGGAGTACGGAGAACATCCTCATCCCGGCGCTGCTGATCATTCGACGTTCCACCAATCTCACGCCTGGAGTGGTTGAAGCCGGGCGGCGGACTCTGATGAGAGCCAGCCATGAAAACTTCCGCCGCAGGGTCGCAGCTCTCGCACTCGGAAGGGATGTCGGACTGATCCGACGCCGAGTCCAACACGCCGTGAAGTGACTCGGCGGGCTCGATGGCCGCAATCTGCGGGGACGAAACCTGGCGTGCCGCTGCGTGCCGCACCCAACGCTGTAGCCGCGAGCGACCGGATCGCTTGCGACGATGAACAGCAGGGAGGGCCGACACACACGGAGTCGACGACTGAAGGAGAAGAACGCCGCAGGAGCTTGCACAGAAGTGCGTCGCCCCGCGAATCGGGAGCGCTTCCACATCCAAAGGCGCTTCCTGGAGCCATGCCGAATCGTCGGCAATGAAAGTGAGCGCTCCGAGACGGATCTCGCGGCCCAGGAACAAATCACCACCGGAAGACATGACGAAGGAGAAAAAATGCAAACTCGCCGGAAGTCGCTTAGACGCCTGCCCCACGGTGGGCGCCAACTGTCGTGGGAACAAGCCTGACAGTAGAAGGTAGGGGTACGAATGGAGAGGGCAGAGTCCTAGCTACGGCGAGGTCGTACACACAGATGTATGAGTTCAGGCCCCTCTCGTGGAGGTAACAGCCCTACGTCTCAGTGCTCCGGAGAGCTCTCTACTCTGTCGAGTGAAATATGTGTGTTGTGTTACAAAAGGTTGCGAACCCTTCTACCAGCGAGGAGGGGTGGCTTATATAGAGTGCGCTGCCCCTCATAACGTCCGGCATTAAGGGGTTTAATCGTGGTCATAAAGAGGTGTACGTTATTGGTAACGTACACCATAAATGCTGTTAATGATCTTGATGAATGCTTGCCCGTTAGCCTCCCTGGGGTGACTTCTGGACTCCTGCGGTCGACTGTCTTCAGACTCTTCCGAGTGAAAGATAACCGTCGAGTGAAAGGCATCTCCGAGTGTATATTGTCGAGTGACTTATGCTTCTTCGCTATTTCAGTCGGAGACTTCCTTGTGGCCCTTAAGCTTTCTGGGGCAGTGTCCTCGGGTAGGATATGTAGGTCAGGCCTATAACCCTACCCTAGGTACGTATCCCCATCACCACCCATAATAATCCTAAAAAACCAATGTCCCAGAAAAGAAAATAAGACAATTGAATTTTTCCCGAGAGAGGCCGCAAGGTGGGCAACCGTGAAACCATAGCCACCACCCGTTGCCTACCCCTCTTGCCGCCGCCGGGCAAAGCCCGCGCGGCGGCGGCGGCGGGGAGGTCCTAATTGGGGGCAGCCTGCTGTGGAGGCGCTGGAGGGTTGTTGTGCGACGACAAAGGAGATGTGTGCTTGAGCGGCGGTCTTCGTCAGGCGGTACGCGACGGTGGTGTTGGTGAAGCCGGCGGCGGCCGGATGGATCCAGTGCGGCGTTCTTCATCAGTGGGCCGGCCTGACTAGATCACCGGAGAAGAGGATGTCGGTGCATGGTTCTGGACGGCGGCGAGCTCAACATCTGACCCGAATCTGTCGTACAACGACATGGCTGAATTTTTTCAGGTTTTCTTAGGGAGTCTTCGTGTTTGGTTTGGGGCGGCGAGGCGGCAACGCTACCACAGGGTACGAATAATGTTGTCCCCGCCTTATCCCTGGTCCGTTGGTGTGGTTTTCGTCGGCGAAGGGCGTGTGGAGCCATGTCTCCGGCGGGTCAGGATCCGATTGGTTTAGGTTTCCGGTGGATCCGTCTGGATTCGGCCGGTTTTCGTTGTCTTCGTAGTTTTTACAGGCCCTTATCTGCACTTTTTTCTCCGGATCGGCGATTTGCTTCGCAGATTGTGGCTGCTCGCGTCTCCTGGTCTACATCGATGACTTCCCAGCCACTACTTTTGCAAGCTCCTGGGTTTCAAAAAGTTTGCTCCGCCGAGGCGGAGGCCCATAGGCGGCATCGAGCTATGCTGATGGCGCGCCGCCGGTGGATGCAGGAGGAAGAAGACACCGGCACCCACAAGATTTTGAATGTATTTTTCTTTTTCTGTAAGGGTGTGTTTGTAAGCACCGGTGATACTTAATATATGGCCTTAGGCCTTTTCGCAAAAAAAAAAAAAAAAAAAAAAAAAAACAAGAACTGCTATAGTCTAGCGAGGCATTTAAGAAAAATAGGCCAGCGGCCAGCGCGCAGCAAACGGGAAGTGCGCACGCCTGATTCAAAACAAAAAAGGAAGCCACATTAAGAAAACCTTTTGATGTATATAGAGAATAAGTAAAAATAAGAAACTCCCCTCACGACTAGGGTTTCCATGCCTCCCGCCGGCGCCGCCACCGATCTGCTTCATCTGCTCTGGCTTTAGGGCCATGGAGGCGCGGTGGATCCTGGCACTTGCCGATGGGAGGGCTCCTGCTCCGTTTTTAGGTGTTCTTTTGAGTTTTTTTAGGGTTTGTGTCCTGCTCAGGAAGGCGAGGCGGCGGCGGCTCCCTGAAGATGGAATTATGTTCTCCCCGCCTAGCCCCCGTCCCGGCGGTGTGTTTAGCATTGTCGGAGGGAATGTGGAGGTGTGTCTCAGGCGGATCTTGCAGGATTCGGTCGGTGCTTGTCTTCCGCGGATCTGCTTGGATCCGGTCTTCGTTTGTCTGCGTTCGTGTGTCTACAGGTTGGATCCTTCTGATCTGCGCTTCTTTTCATCGGCGACGGTTACTGTTCTGGTGCAATGGTTCTTTGGGGCCTTAACACGACGACTTCCTGACTGTCTACTACAAGAAGCTTTGCCATGCTCCAGTGATGGAGAGGCGATGACGGCGGTGCGTCTTCGCCTCGCTCCAGTGCTTGTAGTCGTCGCTAGGTGGTCTACGGATATGAATGTAATTTCTATTGCTTCTTGTGATCTTTGTACTACCATGATGTTTGATGAATAGATCAAAAGTTTTTCCTAAAAAAAAGATTAAGTAAAAATAAAGGCATGCGAATTAGACGCAAAAAGAACTTTGGCACGTATGCTAAAGTCGTTCTACGTGCCCACTTTGTAATTGTTTACTCGATGAACCAAACTAAATTCGTCACCGCACTAGCATGCATCGATGTGGATATATGATGGGGATAACGAAGGCTATTAGGAGCACTAATTAATGATCAAGAGCAAAGGAACCAACTACTACTACTACATACGTTACATCGCGATTTAGAGTGTCTATTTAGCACTTGACTGTTTTTCAATTCGGTAACATTCACATTTCCTGAGAAATAAACAGAGGACACTTGTATGTCCAAAAAAAACCCACCCGGCGACTGTATGTTTTCTATTTTAAAAAACGGGTCGAGCTAAACTGTCACCCGGTTTCAACTAAACCTGAACCACAATACCCTGGACCACAGCGAACAGCTGCCCATCAGCTTGCGACCCACCAAACAGCCAAACATTGGGGGAAATCCCAGGAAGATCACCAGGTCAAGAAACACTTCTACTTGTACCCAAATTCTTCAACTCCTTCACCCGCTTCACCTTCTTACATTGAAAATCTGAAAAAGAAAAGCATCAGAGAAACTAGAGACAAAAATTAGAAACAAACAGGATACTCTGGAAATGAGTGATCGCTAGCAGTGTTGAAACTTGGGAAATTACAGTAACTTTGAAGTCTAGAATGAAGAAATACGGTGGCAAAAAAATCATAGAACCTACACTATAATCCTGAGGTAGCTGAAAATTACACTGCAGACTCAATATTAGTGAAAGCATGCAGAAAATACAAAAGAATATGTGCACCTGATAGCATAGAAACATTCAGAAAAATGACAGGAACTCATTTCTAAAGTATAATACGAAAACAAGGCTGCAAAGAGTAGAAAGAAAAAAAAATCAGAGCCTACACACTGTGTAGACAAAGTAAATGACACTGAAAATTATCAAGAATTACAGTGCAAAAGAGTCCAAGAACACCTACAAATTACAGTCCAAGATTTACACTAGCAGAACTTGCCAACTTACACTGCAACTGCCTAACAATTACACTGCAATAGTCCAAGAATTACAGTGTAAATCCCCTAGAAATTATAGTCCACCTACACTGGAATTGACACTGAAAACTACCAGAGATTTAAACTTGCCAAAACTTGTCAGCTTACACTGTAAAATACCTACGAATTACAGTGTAACTGCACAAAAAATACAGTGGAAATCGCCTAAAATATACAGTGTAAATTACACTGTAAAAATGAACATTTACACTGTAAAAATGAACATTTACACTGCAAGAATGTTGATGATCCAGAGTTTACAGTGAAATAACCCAGGAATTACAGTGTAAAGTGCCCCTATATTTACACTGTAACTTCCTGGCAATGTAAAAACACATGGACTTACACTAGAAAAAACAATATAATTACAGTGTAAAAGCATCTGAACTTACAGTGTAAATACAGACTAAAAATACAGAGCAACTACAGCGATACTACCATAATAAATACAGTGTAAATCACCAAAGAATCTACGCTAGAAATACCCAGGAACTTTTAAAATACACCGGAAAGACCAATATCCTCCTAATTCTCGACTTTTTATACAGATCCGGTTAATTCATCGGCTACTTGTACTATTACTAATAATTCTTTTCCAAAAATGCAGATGGGGAGCATGACAAGAACAATAACAGAAGACGATCTACTGTCAATGTCACAAGAAGATCTCATTCTAAATGTGAGTATCACTAAATGGTAAAAAGTCAGAAGAAAATGTTGTATACATCAAAATCAAAATAGCTCACACAAAAAATACATTGCAGGAATCGTTTTCTTTTACCACGCTCCTACAGTCAGACATTATATACAAGGTAAGAAAAGCAACTTTGAAATACAATAGTGGTACCAAACTGCTTGACAAAAAGAGTGTTTTCTTAGTTATGCTATTCCAGCAATAACTCCAGTTAACTTAACATGTTGCTTGCAGGTACATTCGGCAAATGGGGCTACATCAACAACACAATTAAGAGTGGAGGACTCCAGTAACAAAACACATAACAGCAACAGCTCAACAATGCATTCTAGAGTAAGTGAAACTATTGGTGAAAAACTCATGATCTGACAAAAAAGTGAGAAACTTACATCTTGAGAACTCTGCTGCAGACATTGGAAGAAATGCAAAACGAAGCTACACCAAGCGAAGAAAGTGCAGTAGAACCAAACCCCTGGAACGCAGACCTGCTTGCCACCATGAATTTGGAACAGGTGGGCATATTAATAAAATTTCAGAAACAAGTACATAACATACAAGTTGAAACTAGTAAGAAAAATAAAACTGAAACAAAATGCTAAGTATGCAGGAGACTGAAGATGTTCACCCCAGTTCAGCAGCAACAAAAACAAACTCAAACACTTGCCACAGCAATGAAGAAAGAGAAAAGGGAGAATCGGAGCACTCACAACAAATGCAAACTCCAAAGATGATACTAACGGAACGTCCTGGCGAGAGACTTTCCGAAGCTTACCCATTAAACTAAAACCTATAAATTACAGAGCTGAAGCATGAATATTACACTACAAATTAGGGCGAAAATTACACTATAAATACAAAAATAAAAGCAAGGGGATTAGGCTGTAAATCTGGGATAATACTGTAATTTTGGGAACATTACACTGTAAATACATACAATAAGCAAGGCGATTACACTGTAAAACTAGGGTTACAATGGAATTCTTGGGAAGATTACACTGTAAACAGGATATAGTTCATAACTGCACCGCAACGACACTCGAACAATCAATAAGAATGAAAGCCAAAATTTCAGGAATTACATAACTGAATCATAAAAGTTATTCTGTAAAAAATGGGAATTACACAGTGTAACTCGGGGATAACACTGTAAAAAACATGTAAGCAGCATGTGAATTACACAGTAACTCTGGGGGTAATTACAGTGAAACTCTGGGACAAATTACACAGTAACACTGGGGTAAATTACACTGAAACTCTAGGTAATTACACAGTAACTCTGGGGGTAATTACATAGTGTAAAACTTTGGTGTAAATTACATATAATAAGCATGAGAATTACACAGTAACTCTGGGGGGAATTACACTGCAACTCTGGGGCAAATTAGACAGTAACTCTAGCCTATATTACACTGAAACTCTGGACATAATTACACAGTAACTCTAGGATAAATTACACTACTGATACATAAGTAAAATACAGACTCAACACAAACAGAGTTACACTGCAAATCCTGGTCGGTTCAATCAACTAGGAGCATTAAAAAATGAAAGAATAGAGGAATTGCAGTGCAAAGCACATAAAAATACAGAGAAAAGCACACAATTCAATAGATAATCAAGATAAACTACATGAATTTCAGAAAACAAATACTAGCAAAAAACACAGAAATTATTGTGCTTACACTCTAATACATGAGCACTGAAAAAATACACTGATAAGAACAAACACTCACAAACTAGGGGTAAGTACAGGGCTAGAACACAGGGAAAATTGAAAATGGAACCTGGCAAATACAGCAAAAACAGAGCTAACTGGGGTAAGTCTAATACATTCAGAGGCCTTGGAACCTGTGCACTGCATGCAGTAGAGGCCACTGATAACAACTAACTACAACTAAACCTACCAAAATCCATGCATCTACAACCAAAACCCTGATGCTTGCAGGTACACTCAGGAAATGGCCCTATGAACACGTATCAGCAAAGGGAGGGAGACTCCAGGAAACAAGCAGATAGCAGCAATAGCGCACGAATGGACACAAATGTAAGTGAACTTCATGCTGAAAAATACAAAGGAAAAAAGAAAAGAAATAACAAAGAATAAATTAACTTACTCTGCAGACATGGCAAGAAATGCATCAACAAGATACAATAGCCGCAAAAGAAGCAGCAGAAGCCCTGTTTGAGAACATGAATTTAGAGTAGGAGACTGAAGATGTTGATCCTAGAGCAGCAGCAACACCGGCAAACACTGATCTTACAGCAAACACGAATAAATAAAAATTTACAGAGCAATGCGGCTGAAGTACAAGCTAAATCTCAGAACAAAATACACTGTAAGGGAGTGGAAAATTACAGAGCATGCCACACAAATTATAGTGCAAAAAATCAGTGCAATTACAAGGCAAAATTGGGCATATTATAGCGTAAAACTGAAGAAATACAGTGTAAGTACGTCAGGCATAATATACTGCAAGTACCACTAAAAATACAGTGTAAAAACCATTATAAATACAGTGAAACTTTGAGCCAAATTACACAGTAAATTAGGCAAACTAGAGTAAAAAGGCACAAGAATTACACTGGCTAAAAACTGAATATAAATTACAGAATAAAAATGGGATACAGAGGAAAAGCATAGGAATTACAGCGGGCCATTTGGGCAAATTACAGTAAAACGCACAAACTCTGAGAAATAAATTACAGTGTACATATAGGGTAATTACCGTGGAATAGCACATGAATTACAGTGGGCAATTCAATAGGGAAAATTACACTAAAAAAGGCACAGGAATTACACTGGCATGGGGATTACACAGTAAATAGGGTATATTGCAATGTAATTACAGGAAAAAATACACTGGAATTACAAAGAAAGAACCATGGGGGCTACACTGAAAAAACGGGCCTAAATTACACTATAATTCTAGGGCATATTACACTGGAATTACAAAGAAAGAACCATGGGGGCTACACTGAAAAAACGGGCCTAAATTACACTGTAATTCGAGGGCATATTACACTGGAATTACAAAGAAAGAACCATGGGGGCTACACTGAAAAACTGGGCTAAATTACACTATAATTCTAGGGCATATTACACTGTAATTACAACAAAGAACCATGGGACTACACTGAAAATCTGGGCTAAATTACACTATAATTCTAGAGTATATTACACTGTAATTACAAATAAAAAAAGCATGGGGATTACAACCTGGACTAACACTAAACTACATCAGCACTACAGGGCTAGTACATACAAATTCAGAGAGATGATATAACACTGACAAAACCAGGGGAACTAAACACCTACAACAATATAAGAGGGATTCAGGAACTACAAGAGCAAACATGAGCAGGCAACTGAACACATCAGGAGCCAACAAATTCAGAGGAAGGATACACAAAAATAAGCACTACATCTACATCGCAAGCTAGCAGAAACCCAGGCCAGGCCATCTACAGCAGATATAAAATGCACGCAGAAAATTAGGCGACCGCTACACCTGCATCTACAGCAGAGGAAACAAAATCAGACGACAACAAGCACCAGATGACATAGAACACTCTCAGCACTAGCCTACCACAGCCAACAGATGACCTAGAAATCTCATGAAATCGCCTAGTTTCTACACCTACAGCAGAGGAAACAAATCAGCATGGGGGGAAGACGACCACAACCACCAGATAACCTAGAACACCCACCTACCAGCGCCTACACCCCGATGACCTAGAACAAACCAGGCGAGCAGAAAGGGGAGCAACCGACGAACTACAACAACAAGTCAGCAACATACACCACCACGGATCGAAACAAAAAGATCACCTGGATTTGGAAACTACACAGCCACAACACACAGACCACAGGGCAGGGTGAGAGACAAAGAACAACCTACCACGGAAGTCAGAGATCGAAGAGAAAGGGAGGAGACATTGTTCGCACACGAACACGTCAACGTGTACCCGCAGGGCCGGGGGTGATGCACCGCAACTCGCCCCGCGGGAGGCCGGCTCACAGCGCGATACGCAAGACAGTAAGCCGGCGCTTTTGAGACCAGACGCCCCAGTTCCTCGGGAGGGACCCCGTCGGAGGAAGCCGGCGACGATTGGCTGAACCGGGTCGATTCGCTCGCCCCCGGCTCGGTTGTCGATATCCGATGAACTTACGCGAAGTCGCCGAATAACGGAAGCATGAACAAGGGTTAAGGGGTAAAAAGTAGGTTGTATTGATATGTCGATTGTTTGCTTGATTCAATCGGCCATCACCTCTCACATATATATGAGGCAGCTGGACTTCCCGTGCAAGTAAGAGACTCCTACACGGATTACAAGTTACAATCAGAGTCGGTTTCTAGCCTTAACTAGGTAAGGCACCCGCCAGGGCCGTCTTGGGCTCGGACTCTCTGTTGGGCCGGCTTACAATGTGAGTCGCCGAAAGCATAAGCCGGCCTTGTTCTTCTGAGTCCATCCTTAGCTTCTCGCAGTCAGCTTTCCTTCTTCTGAGCCATAGAGCCGGCTTATAGAGCTGGCTTTTTGAGTCGCCCTTTGCTCTTGGCTTCCTGAGTCGCCCGTGGCTCTCGGCTTCTTGAATCGCCCTTTGCTCTCGGCTTCCTGAGTCGCTCGTGGCTCTCGGCTTCTTGAATCACCCTTTGCTCTCGGCTTCCTGAGTCGCCCGTGGCTCTCGGCTTCTTGAATCGCCCTTTGCTCTCGGCTTCCTGAGCCGCCCGTGTCTCTTCTGTGTTGATGCCAGTTCATTTTGCTTCATAATCCGCCGCTTTGCTAGTTAGCCGCCTTGCCGGGTCTCGATGGGCACGGTACCACCGCTCTGGGCACGGCTAAGTGCCGTACTACGAGTCATATTCCTGCTGGGTCATCGTCATCTGCCGAGTCCCGGTCTTGCCAGCTTTTAATAATCTTGCGAACTGAGACACAACATGAGCAACAGCCCTTGAACAACGCCGGCTCAATATGATAGCGGCGGCTCATCGTCTTTGTCAGAGCCGCCGGTACTGTGAAGCTGAATCCATGATGAGCCGGCTTTGACCTTGAGCTAATTTCTGTAGCCGGGTTACTGAGTCATTGAGCCAATAACCTGCCTCTCTGGGCGGCTGTATCTCCTTCACATTGGCGCCTTTCCAGCAGTGATCCTTGAGCCGTCGCTAGCCGAGTCATCGCCACACCGGGTCACCCTCTGGGGCGAGTCATCAGCCTTGAGTCGCCTTCTGCCAAAAATGAGTGCTAACATATGCCCCCATGTTTTCTAGCAGAGCTTGCGTGCTAGAAAATATTCCATGTAGGATTTTTTTACTAAGGGCGATGCTTATGTTCATCGGCCATGTGGTCTAAGGGCGATGTTTATGCTCATCGGCCATTAGCATGATCTCAGGCGGATTGCCACACACTTGGGTGGAACTTCTTTAAGTATTTCCCGTTGATAGCTCGAGGTAGTAAGTCGCCCTCCAAAGTCTCAACCAGATAAGAGTTACCGGGTGTTATTCTGGCGACCCGCAACGGTCCTTCCCAACTTGGTGACCACTTGCCAAATTTCCGGCTTCTGGAGCCGACTGGTAGTATAACTTTCCACACTAAGTCGCCAACTTGAAAATCCTTGAGCCGGACTCTCTTGTTGTAAGTCTTTGCCACCCGCAATTTCTCTTTCTCAATGTCCCTTAGAGCCTTTAATCGTTTGTCGGCCACATCGTCTAGGTTATCCATCATTAAGCCGTAGTAGTCTTCGGCCGACAAATCGTTCTGCTTAGCAAACCTTAAGGCGGCCAGATTCACCTCAACTGGTAAGACGGCCTCTTGCCCATATACCAACTCAAAAGGAGTCACCTTGGTAGCCCCGTGCCTTGAGACCCGGTGAGCCCATCATGCTTCGGACAGTACCTCATGCCACCGCCTTGGATGGTCTTTGATCTTTTTCTTAATCAATTTGATCAAGATCTTATTGCTAGACTCAGCCTGTCCATTGGCTTGAGCATAATACGGAGATGAACTGAGCATCTTGATCCCAAGTGATTCAGCAAACTGTTTAACCTCCTTTGCCATGAAGGAAGTTCCTTGATCCGTGGTGAGAGTCTGTGGAATACCGAATCTATGAACAATATGCTCAGTAATGAATTGAATTACCTCCTTGTGAGTCATGTTCCTGAGAGGTACTGCTTCAGACCACTTGGTGAAATAATCTGTGGCAACCAACACAAACCGATGCCCTTTTGATGAAGCCGGGTGAATCATACCGATAAAGTCAAGCGCCCAACCCCGGAAGGGCCAGGGTTTTATGATAGGATTGAGCTTGGAAGTCGGAACTAGCTGGATATCCCCAAACTTCTGGCAAGCTTCGCACCCTTTGTAGTACTTGAAGCAGTCATTGATCATCGTCGGCCAATAAAATCCGGCTCGGCGGAGCATCCACTTCATCTTGTGAGTCGACTGATGTGTTCCACATAAGCCGTCATGTACCTCTCCCATGGCGACTCTAGCTTGATCCTCGTCTAAGCACTTAAGCAGAAGACCATCAGCCGTTCGGCGGCATAAGTCGCCATTATCCAGTGTATACTTGAGAGCAAGTCGCCGAACGGTTCTGTCTGTTTTCTGACTCGGGTTCTTCAAATAACTCACAATAGGTGCTCTCCAGTCAGAAATCCGGGTTGCCCCTTCCTCAGTAGCCGATTCATCTGAGCCGGCTTCTTCTCTATCAGCCGGCTTATCTAGGCCGGCGTCTCCCTTATCAGCCGGCTCGCCTGAGCCGGCTTTTCCTTCGCCAGCCGACTCACCTGAGCCGGCCTTCTCTGAGTCAGCAGCAATCAGCATCGGCTTTTCTGCTATGAAGAACATGCCTCTGTCGACATGATAGCCTGATGCCTGTTGCGCTAACTCATTGGCGAGCCAATTATCCTGCCTAGACACGTGAGAAATAGAAAAATAATCCAAACTTGCTATAATGTCTAAGCATCTGTCAAGGTACATATTGAGTGATTCGTCATTGCACTGAAACACCTTTGCCACTTGTTGAACAACTAGTAACGAATCACCGTATGCCTTGATATGAGAGACCCCTGTATTGACTAAAAGCTCGAGCCCGAATAGAAGTGCTTCATATTCGGCTTGATTGTTAGTACAAAAGTAGTTAAGCCGGCAGGAGGCCTCAAATACAGTACCGTGGGGCAAGATGTATGCAACGCTGGCTCCCTGCCCATTCTTGCAAACTGAGACGTCAAAATAGAGCCGCCACGGCTTAGCCGACACAACGTGTAAGCCGGCTTCTTGCTCCGGGTCAATCCGATGCTCAACAATAAAATCAGCTACGACCTGGCCTTTCACAGATTTGAGAGGTTCATAAGCCAAGTCATACTCAATTAACCCATATGCCCACTTGCCGATTCGCCCGCTGAGAATCGGCCTTTGAATCATATGTCTGAGAACATCGGTCTAACCCACCACCTTACACTCACTAGATAAGAGGTAGTGGCGTAGCTTAGTGCAGGCATAATAAAGGGATAAGCACAATTTTTCCACAGAGCTGTATCTTGACTCGGCGTCTATCAAACGGCGACTTAGGTATGCGATGACATACTCTTTCCCTTCGACTTCTTGGGTTAAGGCGGCTCCTATTACTCTCTCTTCAGCAGCAATGTAGAGTCGGCATGGCTGACCATGAGCCGGCGCCCTCAGAACCGGAGGGGTTGATAAGCACGTCTTTATCCTTTCAAATGACTCTTGCTGTTTTGCCCCCCAAGTAAATTCATCATCGTTCTTAAGCCGAAGAATCTGAGTAAATGCATTGACTTTCCCAGACAGGTTAGCAATAAACCGCCTCAAATAATTGACCTTGCCGAGGAACTTCTGCATGTCTCTTTTGCAAGCCGGCGCCTGCACCTTTTGAATAGCTCTAACCTTTTCCGGGTCAATCTCTATGCCATGCTCATGTATTATGAAACCCAGAAACTTTCCAGCTGACACGCCAAAGGCACACTTCAATGGATTCATCTTGAGCCCATACTTCCTCATCCTTTCAAACGTAAGTCGTAAGTCGGCCAAATGATCCAACTCACCGTCCGACTTGACTACCACGTCGTCAATGTAGACTTCCAGTATGACTCCAAGAAGGTTATGAAATATTAAGTTCATCGCTCTTTGATAAGTAGCACCAGCGTTCTTTAATCCAAAGGTCATCACTACCCACTCAAATAGACCAACAAAACCGGGGCAGCGAAATGCCGTCTTAGCCGAATCTTCTTCGGCCATGAATATCTGGTTATACCCTACGTTACCGTCCAAGAAGCTGATGATCTTGTGTCCTGAGGCTTCGTTGATAAGCATATCAGTTATTGGCATAGGATATTCGTCTTTGGGCGTAGCTCGATTTAAATCTCTGAAGTCTATGCATACCCTTATCTTTCCTGACCCCTTCTTCTCAACTGGGACAATGTTTGAAACCCACTCAGCATACTTGCAGGGCCGAATAAACTTTGCTTTTATAAGCCGGCCGATCTCTTCCTTGACCCGGCCATATATCTGTGGGTTGAACTTTCGAGCCGGCTGCTTGTAAGGTCTAAAGCCGGCTTTGATGGGTAACCGATGCTCAACGAGCTGGCGGCTTAACCCAGGCATCTCATGATATTCCCACGCAAAGCAGTCTGCATACTCTCTGATCAGGGCGACTAACTCCTGCTTATAGCCGGCTTCCAGATTCCGGCTTACAAACATCGGCCTTGGCACTGTGCCGTCTCCAAGGTCCACCTCTTCAAGCGGGTCAGCCGACGTAAAGCCTTGCCCCAATTTGTCTAAGTCGCCAGGCTCTTCAATGGTCTCAAACATATCGTTCCTGTTGGCCTGATACTTGTCAAGCCGGCTTTGAAGCCACTCATCGTTGTTATCCATTCACTTGAGTCTGAGCCGGTTTTCACCAACCGACTTTAGGGATACTGGCACGAACCGATCCCGGGTTGCACTCAGGAAGTCAAACCCGGACAAGTCACGCCCTGAAAGACATGTAGCAGTGGAGTGTTGCCAGTCAACTAGTGACTCGGCTAATGCAATGCAGGCCGAGTTATCTGCAGGGACGACTTCTACTTCATCGTCGACCCACTGAACCAGCTGTTGGTGCAGAGTAGACGGAACGCACTGGTTTGCATGCAACCAATCTCGTCCTAGTAGCACATTGTAGTTCCCTTGCACCTCAGCAACGAAGAAGGCAGTAGCCAGGGTCTTGCTTCCGACTGTAAGCTCTAGACTGATAACCCCTTTAGCTTCCACTCCTTCTCTGCCTTCGAACCCGTTAAGTACCATGTTCGTCTTCATCAAATCATCATCATCAAGTTGTAACTTTTTGAAGACTGAATAAGGCATTAGATTGACTACAGCACCTCCATCAACCATCATCCTGGTAACCGGCTTCCCATTGATGTGCCCTCTGATATACAAAGGCTTGAGATGCTTAACCGGTTCCTCCGGCTTCTCGAAGATAGCGTTCTTGGGTCCAAAGTCAATTTGAGCTACTGAGCCGGCTTCGTCAATAGCGCGAAACTCAGCAGGCAGATAGTACACCATGTTGATATCCATACTCATGTGAGTCGGCGTTCCTTCATAATTCAGAAGCTTTTTATCATCTGTTGACTCGCCCGGCGGCTCATCCATGGCCGACTCTCCTGAGACTGGCGGCTCATCCGACACATGGCTTGGAAGTTCTTCGTCAGCCGCTGACTCGTCAGACAGGTCATCCATGGCCGAGTCTAGGTCTTCCGGCTCTCCCAGCATTGACTCTGACATTGCTGGCTCACTCGCTGCCGAATCCTCTGGTGTGGACCATGACGTTGCCGGCTTATCAGTTGCCGGCTTATCTCTCGCCAGGTCTGCAGCTTCAACCTCATAAGCCCATGATGAATAAGTAATAGCCGGTATTGCAACTGGCTCTTTATCCTTATTTAACGCGGAAACTAGTACGCCGGGTGCTTGGGTTATGAGCTCTGTCGGCTTAGGCACCCAGACTTGAGAACGTATTATTGGATGATCCTGGTTGAAACTTGCATCCCTGAGCCACTCAGCTTCTTCTGCAGCCTTCTCTTGATTCCTCAACCTTTGTAGTTTCCTTTTCTGTGTTTTGGTTAACCCGGCAGGGCACCACCTTGGTTTAGTGTATTTTGGGTCACGCGGCTTAGTCTGACCGGAGCTGGCTTCATGGTCATTGGCTGCGCCGTTAGGCCCGATAACAAGTATCGGTCTACCTTTTGCCGGTTCTACAACCGGCTCTTTCATCCTCAATATCTGGCTGCCAATGGTAAGTGAGCCGCCAAATATTCTGCCTGTCATGCTTTCCGGCTCACTAGCCCTAGCAGCTTGCGGCTTGACACGCCACACCTTTCCTCTCTCTGGACTTGGCATATGCTCCTTGAGCCGGCTTGATGGCCCTAGCCGGCTTTTGTCAAAAGTGCTTTTGAGAGGTGGCGTCTTTGCTATAGCCGGCTTAAAATACCGACTGAACTCTGCCGGTGACCTTGAACGCTTTCCATAGGGCCGGCTTGTGCTTGCGCCGGGTTGTCTGGCATACTTGCTCATCAACATGTCGAAAGTCGGCTTAATGCGTTTGTACTTAGCATTAGCTGTATTAACCCGCCACTGGCCGACTTCCGGGCTCTTTGGCATAATGAACCTTTGCGGTGACCTGGGCGGCTCTTCCTATTGCCCCCCGAGCGTAGGATTGTTGATGGTAATCTTGATAACCTCCTTGCCGCCGGGTTCTCGACTTATAGTCGCCTTCCTCCCAGACACCATGTTGCCGGTTTGCGTGTTCCTGGGCTCACCAACAACAACGTTAGTTTTGTTAGATGATCCGGCCGTCTCTGGCCGAATGAGTACCTTCTTTCCCTCCAGGTCTAGCGCGTTCATTGGGAACGGCTGTTGATCAATTGCCATGCTAGCAAAGCACAATCGTCCATCATTAAGGGCCGATTGGATCTGTCGACGAAAAACATTACAATCGTTAGTGGCATGAGAAAAAGAATGATGATATTTGCAATAAGCCCGCCGCCTTATCTCTTCAAGCGGTGGTATGACATGATTGATCTTTATAATTTTGTCCTTCAACAAGGCATCAAATATCCTATCACACTTGCCTACGTCGAAAGTGCATTTAAACTCATCTTCCCGATTCTTACGAACCGGCTTAAGATCATCACACACATAAGGTTTGGCTTTACCCGGCCAAACAAACTCAGCAGTGTAAATATCGGTTTCCTCGTCTGAGCCGGCACTTCCCTCAATGGTGTTAAGCCGGCTCCGGCTTACCCGATGTGAGTCTTTCATCTCATTGGCCCGGCTCTCCTGAACCAGAGCCTTTTCTTGCACTTAGCCGACACTTAGGAACTCATACCCCTCTAATTTTTCTTTTAAGTGGGATCGTAAACCATTAAGTACTAAGTCGGCCATATCTCTCTCAGTTATAGCTAAACTATAACACCGGTTTCTTGTGTTCCTAAACCTTTTGACATAGTCGGATACCGACTCGTCATGCTTTTGCTTAACCGATGTAAGGTGGGACAATTTTAACTCAATCTCTCCGGCAAAAAAGTGTTCATGAAACTTCCGCTCTAAATGAAACCAAGTATGTATGGAGTTAGGAGCTAAAGCAGAAAACCATGAAAAAGCAGTGCCGGTTAAAGATAATGAGAGCAAGCGAACTTTATGATGCTCATGAATGGCTTCACCTAGTTGAGCCAAATATTGACTAATATGTTCCCATGTTGATATATTATCCACCCCATTAAACTTAGAAAATTCTGGAACTCGGTAACCAGGGGGATAAGGTTGTAAGTCAAAATATTCGGGATAGGGTTTAGTATAATTTCTAGGTTTTAGCGTCACACGGAATCTATAGTAAGCCATCTGGTCCAACTCACTCCTTAACTTGGCCATCACATCGTCCACATTGAGCGATTGAGCTGGCACAGTGGATGAGTTGGTCACAGGGGCGGCTTGTGTCCAAAGAGCCGAATTCTGAGTCGGCGCCGGCTCATCTCCAAAGCATACTGCTTGATCCGGCTGTCTAGCCGAATAAGGCATGCTCTGGATAGGAGTCGGACTTGGCAGCATAGGCACAAGTCGGTTATCTCTATTCTGGCTCATCGGCTGTAACTCCGATGGCCGGCTTAACGGCGTGTTTTCTTTAGCCTTATCACGTTCCAACATTAGATCATAAATACTATTTGTGCTTTGTCCAACATAGTACTGGATTTTGGCTAATTGCTCAGGAGTAAAGAGGCTATTGCTTACGGCGGGTTGGCTGATCTTGATGCTCAGAGGTACGTATTCCGGCTCTTTGATCGGCGAGATGACTCCTTGCCGATCCTTCTTGAGACTCGCCAGATATAGCTCCCGATCTGCTTCAGCCTGCTTCTGCCGCAGCACCTTGAACTCCTCGTCACGCTTCTTCTCCCAAGCCGCCAAGCCTTGGCGTTGTGCTTCTAACAGCTCCTCAAGAGCCGGTTTGATGATGTTGTCAGTGCTGATATCAGCGGAGTCGGTCTTAGAATTGGTCATTGCTATCCAATTTTTAGATCGAATCGTCCCCAGCGGAGTCGCCAAAAAGTGTGTTCGCACACGAACACGTCAACGTGTACCCGCAGGGCCGGGAGTGATGCACCGCAACTCGCCCCGCGGGAGGCCGGCTCACAGCGCGATATGCAAGACAGTAAGCCGGCGCTTTTGAGACCAGACGCCCCAGTTCCTCGGGAGGGACCCCGTCGGAGGAAGCCGGCGACGATTGGCTGAACCGGGTCGATTCGCTCGCCCCCGGCTCGGTTGTCGATATCCGATGAACTTACGTGAAGTCGCCGAATAACGGAAGCATGAACAAGGGTTAAGGGGTAAAAAGTAGGCTGTATTGATATGTCGATTGTTTGCTTGATTCAATCGGCCATCACCTCTCACATATATATGAGGCGGCTGGACTTCCCGTGCAAGTAAGAGACTCCTACATGGATTACAAGTTACAATCAGAGTCGGTTTCTAGCCTTAACTAGGTAAGGCACCCGCCAGGGCCGTCTTGGGCTCGGACTCTCTGTTGGGCCGGCTTACAATGTGAGTCGCCGAAAGCATAAGCCGGCCTTGTTCTTCTGAGTCCATCCTTAGCTTCTCGCAGTCAGCTTTCCTTCTTCTGAGCCATAGAGCCGGCTTATAGAGCCGGCTTTCTGAGTCGCCCTTTGCTCTTGGCTTCCTGAGTCGCCCGTGGCTCTCGGCTTCTTGAATCGCCCTTTTCTCTCGGCTTCCTGAGTCGCCCGTGGCTCTCGGCTTCTTGAATCGCCCTTTGCTCTCGGCTTCCTGAGTCGCCCGTGGCTCTCGGCTTCTTGAATCGCCCTTTGCTCTCGGCTTCCTGAGCCGCCCGTGGCTCTTCTGTGTTGATGCCAGTTCACTTTGCTTCATAATCCGCCGCTTTGCTAGTTAGCCGCCTTGCCGGGTCTCGATGGGCACGGTACCACCGCTCTGGGCACGGCTAAGTGCCGTACTACGAGTCATCTTCGTGCTGGGTCATTGTCATCTGCCGAGTCCCGGTCTTGCCAGCTTTTAATAATCTTGCGAACTGAGACATAACATGAGCAACAGCCCTTGAACAACGCCGGCTCAATATGATAGCGGCGGCTCATCGTCTTTGTCAGAGCCGCCGGTACTGTGAAGCTGAATCCATGATGAGCCGGCTTTGACCTTGAGCTGATTTCTGTAGCCGGGTTACTGAGTCATTGAGCCAATAACCTGCCTCTCTGGGCGGCTGTATCTCCTTCACATTGACGCCTTTCCAGCAGTGATCCTTGAGCCGTCGCTAGCCGAGTCATCGCCACACCGGGTCACCCTCTGGGGCGAGTCATCAACCTTGAGTCGCCTTCTGTCAAAAATGAGTGCTAACAGACATCAAGATCCGGTGGTGGAGGAACGGAATCGCCATGAACACAAGGAATCGCTTGCTCCGCTCTGCCGCTCGATCTCTCTCCCCTCAGCCTTATCGAAACAGAGCCTCCCAAAATGAAAGGGCAAAAACCAACAGTGCCGGGGCGGGGCAGGAGGGCGGATACGGGCTGAGAAGAAAACCGCGCCCGATAAAATAAAACCAACCCGAAGACAACAGGACCCAGCGCGAATCTCCCCGCGAGAACGGACGGACATAGATTTGAATGATGGCCAATTGCAAAACACTCGACTGTAAAATAGCAAATCCATTTAATTAACCTCCCCCATCGCCGTCGAACTAAACTCCATCGTGTCGACGCAATCACGCAAGGAAGAATATTAATCCGATGGACAGTTACCCAAAATTAACGGCCGTGTCACCGGCGAGCGGGACCTAGGACTGCCCGAGCCTATGCGTTGGCGACACGAAACGGCGGGGAATAGCCGTGGCCCGTACGTGGACAGGGAGCGGCGGACCGGGGGATCTCGCTGTCGAGCTGACGTGAGGCCCTTTCGGGGCGTCGATCGGCGCCTCCGACGTAGCTCTGCATTTTGCCGCGCGCATGACGATCGTGACCGTTGCTTTTCAGGTGTCGCGCAACGAACGAGTCTTGAGCCCGACTTTCCTTGGACAGTCTTCGTTCCCCTTCCCCTTCTTGCTGCAGTACTTGAGTAGGAACAGGTGTGTGGGCGACGCTCTCCGGGCGGCACAGTTGCATCCAATAAGTGCGCTGCGGCTCCTCGCCGGAATGGCGAGCTTTGGCGCATCCGGGTGGGGTCGGCAGGGCGGTGTCGTCGACGTCGCCATTGATCTTTTTTTTCCTCCGACAGCGTCGTCCTTGCGGCAGTTCTTGCTTCTGAGCTGCTGCATGGCCGGGTGGATATGTACAGGGGTTCGCTGGTTGGTGGTGTTCCCGATGGCGACGGCAGGTGACGCCTAGAAGATGTGTGTTCTGGATCTGGGTGGGTGGAAGGCGGAATGCAGATCCGGTGGCCCACCTCGACGGAGTTGCCGTTTTGGCGGCGGATTTGGGAGCGGAGGAGTCCAGAGCTATGCTCCAGCCGACGAGCTACAAAGGATAGGGTTCCGCCGCTCACGGTGGACCACTCCTGAGGAACGCGAAAGTGTAGATGAGTGATGGTGCTCCTCCGTTCCATGGATTCTTGCTCCGGCGATTGCCTCGGCGTTGTCGGAGTTCTTCGGCTTGCGGCGGCAGTTGGCGCTAGGTCCTTCGAGGTCCTTTGTGTTATTTTCAGTGTACGTGTCCTGGTGTGTCCACGTGAGTTGTACGTGGCTGCTCTGTATTTATTTTTTGTGGTTTGAACGCGTGCAACTTTCTTCAAAGAACATAGTTTTTTTCGCGTGGTTCCGATTATCATATATATATATTTCCCCATTTGGGTGCGTAGTTTGGTTTGCTACGGTGAGCTTTGTGCAGCGGCTACACGGCCTACACCGAGTTGTTTATGCTGGCCTGATGTATTTGTGTTGGGAGCCAAATATGGCCCAAATGGCAAGTTAAGGAGGACCTCGCGTGGGGGTTATCCCGCGCCGCTTCCCAGCGTGACTCGCTGTGCAACCTCACGTCACCAGGTTGGTTTCGGGTGCACTCCGCGTTCGACACGTTGTGCAAGGAGAGGTGGTCGCCCCGGTCTATTCCCATTCTAGTTTCAGGTTTTGGCCTTTTTCACTTTATCCCCTAATCATTTTTGATTTCCTATTGAACTTGGTAGAGGTCCTCCCCTTGTTCTTCTCCCGTATATACTAGTAGAAAACGGACCTTTTGTCCGCAGCTTCAGTCCCGGTCGGGTTTTGAACCGGCACTAATGTGACCATTAGTCCTGGTTCGGGACGGGCATCATTAGTCGCGGTTCGTTTCGGACCTTTAGTCTCGGTTCGTAACACGAACCGGGACTAATGTGGTGGTGGCAGGCTGGTGTCAGCTGGGGCCCCCACGAGCCCCTTTAGTCCCGGTTGGTATCACCAACCGGGACTACAGGCCCCTCCTTTAGTCCCGGTTCGTAACACGAACCGGGACTAAAGGGTGGTGGCCCCCCTTTAGTCCCGGTTGGTGATACCAACCGGGACTAAAGATCCCCTATATGAATTCGGCCAGCCTGATCACAGTACTCCTCCCTTTTTTTTCCCCTTCTTCCCCTCCTTTGTTCTTCCTCTTCCTCGAGCTTCTCCTCCATTTTTGCCAAAATTTGTCAAGATTAGGAGGCACCCCATCCATCCAAGTGTTCACAAAGGTTAGCAACTTTGTCTTTTCATCTCTCATTGCTAGATTAGCTGTTGCAATGCTCTATAAGTATGGTGATTTGTGGGTTTTAGTTTGGGAGTATTTATATGTGGTAGTTCATTTGATTTATATGCAATTTGAGCTCAAATTAACTTCTTACTTTGCATGTGTAGGTGTGGTTTACTTAGTGCCTTCCCGTCCCCGTCCTAACCACCGTCGATCGCCCGCACCGTCCCGTCGCCGTCACCACACCTTGGTGAGCCTCTTGTTCGTTCTTATCCTTTTTATAAAAAAAAAATCTTATTTGTATGATTTAGATAGTTAATTGTATAATTTTCTTACATGTATGATTGTTTGTTATACATAGTGCCATGACTTTGATATCCGTCCCCGTCGGCCCTCGTCCGGTTTATGATTCGGATGTGGTATATATATTCTCTTTTATAACTATTTGTTGCATTTCGCGTTTATGACAATTATGCCCATCAAGTTGACATAGATATTTTTATCTAGGAGGTATGTGAACCGGAAATTGCAACCGACATAGATATTCTTGTCAAGAAGTTAAATTTAGTTGAAAAAGAAAACGAGTATTTGAAAGAAAAATTGAAAAGAGTTGAAGAAGAGAAGATGAAACTGGAGTTGTATGTTGCCGATGTCGTCGATGATCACAAGATCAAGATGGATGCAATGCGCTTGAAGATTAGAAAATTTAAAAAATATGCCATTGATAGTGAGGCTTGGTATCACTATGCTGTTGGATCAATTGTTACCTTAGTTGCGATCTTGATCGCATTTGTTGTTGCATTTAAATGCTTTAGCTAGAGAGTTTGTATGTTGCTTTATGAGAACAAGTGTGTATGAACTTTATGTATGAACTTGTATTAATTTGGTCTTTTCGGTGTTGTGTAATGAAGATGAGCCAGCAATGGATGTACGATGACCGATGCTCTCCCCAGTTCATTAATGGCGTGCATACTTTTCTGGTTGCGGCTGAGGCAAACAAGCGGGCGGATGGTTTTATGTATTGTCCATGTGCTGGCTGTAAGAATGATCGAAATTACTCTAACTCAAGAACCATTCACGTCCACCTGTTTGAGTCCGGTTTCATGTCCGGCTATAACTGTTGGACCAAGCACGGAGAAAGAGGGGTCCTAATGGAAGAGAATGAAGAAGAAGAGGATGAAGACAGCTATCCTGGCCATGGGTTCCATGAATACGATAGTACAACAATGGGGGAAGAAGCTGAGCCGGCAATGCAGGAAGGAGCTGAAGAAGAGGCATCAGATGAGCCCGCTGATGATCTTGGTCGGGCCATTGCCGATGCAAATAGAAACTGTGAAAGTGGAAAGGAGAAGCTGAAGTTGCAGCGCATGTTAGAGGATCACAAGAAATTGTTGTACCCAAATTGCGAAGATGACAAGAAAAAGCTGGGTACCACACTGGAATTGCTGCAATGGAAGGCAGAGAATGGTGTACCTGACAAGGCATTTGAAAAGTTGCTGAAAATAATGAAGAATAAGCTACCAAAGGACAACGAATTGCCCGACAGTACGTACGAAGCAAAGAAGGCCGTCTGCCCTCTAGGATTAGAGGTGCAGAAGATACATGCATGCCCTAATGACTGCATCCTCTACCGCGGTGAGTACGAGGATTTGAATGCATGCCCGGTATGCTGTGCATTGCGCTATAAGATCGGCCACGATGACCCTGGTGATGTTGCGGGCGAGCGCCCCAGGAAGAAGATTCCTGTCAAGGTGATGTGGTATGCTCCTATAATACCACGGTTGAAACATTTGTTCCAAAACAAAGAGCATGCCAATTTGATGCGATGGCACAAAGATGACCGTAAGAAAGACGGGAAGTTGAGAGTACCCGCTGACGGATCACAGTGGAGAAAAATCGAGAGAAAGTGGAAGGACTTTGCAGATGACGGAAGGAACGTATGGTTTGGTTTAAGTGCAGATGGCATCAATCCTTTTGGGGAGCAGAGCAGCAATCATAGCACCTGGCCTGTGACTCTATGTATCTATAACCTTCCTCCTTGGTTGTGCATGAAGCGGAAGTTCATTATGATGCCAGTGCTCATCCAAGGCCCCAAGCAACCCGGCAACGACATTGATGTGTACCTAAGGCCATTAGTCGAAGAACTTTTAGAGCTGTGGAATGGAAAAGGTGTACGTGCGTGGGATGAGCACAAACAGCAGGAATTTGACCTGCGAGCGTTGCTGTTTGTAACCATCAATGATTGGCCTGCTCTCAGTAACCTTTCAGGACAGACAAACAAGGGATACCACGCATGCACGCACTGTTTAGATGATACCGATAGTATATATTTGGATAAATGTAAGAAGAATGTGTACCTGGGGCATCGTCGATTTCTTCAGAGCAGGCATCCCGTAAGAAAGAAAGGCAAGCATTTCAAAGGTGAGGCAGATCACCGGAAGAAGCCTCGCCACCGTACTGGTGATGATATACTTCATATGGTCAAGGATTTAAAAGTAATCTTTGGAAAGGGTCCTGGCAGACAATCTGTTCCGAATGACGCTGACGGATGCGCACCCATGTGGAAGAAGAAATCTATATTTTGGGACCTACCCTATTGGAAAGACCTAGAGGTCCACTCTGCAATCGACGTGATGCACGTGACGAAGAATCTTTGCGTGAACCTGCTAAGCTTCTTGGGCGTGTATGGGAAGACAAAAGATACACCGGAGGCATGGGAGGACCAGCAACGTATGCACGGAGAAGACGGCATGGATCCAAAGCAGTTTCAGGGTCATGCCAGCTACGCTCTTACCAAAGAAGAGAAGGAAATCTTCTTCGAATGCCTGCTCAGTATGAAGGTCCCGTCTGGCTTCTCGTCGAATATAAAGGGAATAATAAATATGGCAGAGAAAAAGTTCCAGAACCTAAAGTCTCATGACTGCCACGTGATTATGACGCAACTGCTTCCGGTTGCATTGAGGGGGCTTCTACCGGAAAACGTTCGATTAGCCATTGTGAAGCTATGTGCATTCCTCAATGCAATCTCTCAGAAGGTAATCGATCCAGAAATCTTACCAAGGTTAGAGAATGATTTGGTGCAATGTCTTGTCAGTTTCGAGTTGGTGTTCCCACCATCCTTCTTCAATATCATGACGCATGTCCTAGTTCACCTAGTCGAGGAGATTGCCATTCTGGGTCCTGTATTTCTACACAATATGTTCCCCTTTGAGAGGTTCATGGGAGTCTTAAAGAAATATGTTCGTAATAGTGCTAGGCCAGAAGGAAGAATCTCCAAGGGCCATGAAACAGAGGAGGTCATTGAGTTTTGTGTTGACTTTATTCCTGACATTAAGCCGATTGGTGTTCCTGAATCGCGGCATGAGGGCAGACTGGGTGGAAAAGGCACGCTAGGAAAGAATTCAGTAATATGTCGGGACGGGCATTCTTTGGCGCAAGCACACTACACAGTTCTACAAAGTTCCGCCTTGGTGGCTCCGTATATCGAGCAACACAAGAATATTCTACGCTCCAAACACCCGGAGCAGTCTGACGACTGGATTACACATGAACAAACTGTGACTTTCGCCGGTTGGTTGCAGACACGTCTCATGCATGACGACACTGTTGCAGATGACCTGTACTTGCTGTCCAAGTTACCATCTTTGACTATATTGACTTTCAAAGGGTACGAGATAAATGGGAATACATTTTACACGATCGCCCAAGATAAAAAGAGCGCCAACCAAAACAGTGGTGTCCGCTTTGATGCAGCAAACACCAATAGGCCAAAGGACACATATTATGGTTACATAGAGGAGATATGGGAACTTGACTATGGACTTGGTTTGAAGGTCCCTTTGTTTCGGTGCAAATGGGTCAATCTGAGAGGAGGCGGGGTAAAGGAAGACCCGCAGTATGGAATGACAACAGTGGATCTCAACAATCTTGGGTACGCAGACGAACCATTCGTCCTAGCCAATGATGTGGCGCGGGTTTTCTATGTGAAGGACATGTCTACCAAGCCGAGAAAAATAAAAGATAAGGAAGCGAATACATCATACGATGAGCCAAAGCGCCACATAGTTCTTTCAGGGAAAAGAAACATCGTGGGAGTGGAGGACAAGACAGACATGCCAGAAGATTATGAAAAGTTTCATGAAATTCCTCCCTTCACAGTGAATGTTGACCCGAGCATCAAGTTAAACGATGAAGATTGTCCATGGTTACGGCACAAAGGGACACACGCGAAGAAAAAGTTTTATATCCAAAGATCCCACTCTGGGATGTGACCGGCTTCTCTAGTTAGTTTCCGGACTTATATATTTGGAAAGTCCCACTTCGGACAAACCGGAGGGAATCTTTGTAATAGAACTCCGACTTAAGTGTTTTGGCATTTGAAACGCGAAGAAATATTATGTCCAAAGCCACGTCATCAATTTTCAACCCTTTCTGACTTCATTTGCTATTTTTCATGCATTTACTGATTTTTTTGAGCTAAATGACCCTGAAATTGAAAAGCACTACAAATCACAATCAGAAAAGGTTGAAAGTTGGCATGGTATCATCATTTCACCCACATAGCATGTGCTAAAAAGTTGAGAGGGTTATGGCAAAAACTGGATGCACTTCGTGTACAAAATGGACAATCTCTTTCGAAGTATCACGCTTTCGGACGAAAACTCGTCTGTTACAAAGGCATTTCAATTTTTTTAAATAACCTAAGAATTACCAAATTGAATATAATGATAAAACACACTAATATTAAACAGCAGAAAAAAGAATCACTGAAAAATCTTTTTTTAAAATAAAGTTATTCACAAACTAGTGATTCACACAAATTTCAAATAATTCAAATTTGAAAACTACTGGCACTAACAGAAAGTTTATATTTTTTTTTACCTAAAGCAAAAAAGATTCACTCAGAAACTCTAAATAAAGCAAAAAACAACCAAGAAACAAAAGAAAATAAATATAGAAGAAAACAAAAAAAAACTGAAAAGTAAAAAAAAAAGCCCGCCTACTGGGCCGCCACGGCCTGCATACGACTAGACACCCACTAGTTGGGCCAGGATGCAGGCCCGCAAGGCCCAGTATGGCCCACAGGGCAGGAAAGAACGGTAGGCCTTGTAGGCCTGCTTTAGAGAGGAGCTCGAATGAGCTACCGCGCCGGGGTTTATAAACCAGTGCGAGCGCCCTTCGCTGGGCGAGGTGGGACTAAACATCCACCACACTGCGCCGTGCCAGGAACAGGCCTTTAGTCGCGGTTGGAGCCACCAACCACGACTAAAGGGGGGCCTTTAGTCGCGGTTGGAGCCACCAACCGCGACTAAAGGTGAATTTCATCCAGTCCAAGCGGCGGGAAGCGAGACCTTTAGTCGAGGTTGGTGGCTCCAACCGCGACTAAAGGTGGCCTTTAGTCGCGGTTGGAGCCACCAACCGCGACTAAAGGCTCTCATATATATAACTCCACTTACGATCCTCTCCATTCTCTCGACGCCAAACACAGACGACGCCGCCAGGCTGCTGCGCGCCGCCGCCTGCCCCGATCGACGCCGTCGCCGCCCCCGACGCCGGCCGCCCGTCCCTCCTCGTCGACCCCTACTCCGGACGCGCCCTTCCTCGCCGATCCCCGACGGCGCCGCCGGCCCGCGCGCGCGCGCCCGCTCCTCGCTGCGCCGCCTGCCCCGACGCCGTCGCTGCCCCCGATTTGCCTCGCCTCGCCGTCGCGCCGCTGTGAGCTCAGTTCCTCCCTCACCCCCCCTCCCTCGCCCCCTGCCGCCATGGCCGCCCGTCCCCGAGCCCCCCCCCCCCCACACACATGCATGAACACACACACACACACACACACATTTTCTATTTAGATGTTTTAGTTGTTTTTCACTAGTATATATGTATGTATGAATGCATGTTAGATGGATATAATTAGTGTTTAATTAGTATAGATTTTTTTTATATAATGTTGTTTTTCTATTTTTTAATGGATGTATAGAAGTATGCTTAATTAGTGTTTCTGTTTCTGTTTTTTAATTTTTTATACTTTTAGTTATAGAAATGTTAGATGAATGTTTTTTAGTTTTTTATACTTTTAGTTATAGCTAGATAAATGTTAGATATAAAAACGTTGAGGAATTTTGACATTTGATCCAATGTATAGCAATTAGTATTGGAAAAAGTTGCATATTTTAATGTTGTATTTGCAATAGATTTTCTTAGTCCTTTAACGGATTAATTATCAGGAATGCTCCCATTATGGATGTGCACAAGTTGATCCAATTTCTTTCTGATCTCATGCATCTACCTTTCGGATCTCTGAATACTAAATTGTTTTATCTTTCTTCTGGATTAGTTAAATAAAAGCTATGGACAATACCGGCAGAGAAGGAGAAGAGGCTATGTTCGACATCATACGCTCCACGAGCCCAGATGATCATGATGACGGCTCGCAATATCTGAACCCTTCAGGTGAGGGTATGATGTTTGATGAAGACGAACGAATAGATGAAAGTGACGACAACGATGTTGACGAAGAAAATGTTCTTCAAATGACCGGCGAGGTATATTTAATATATAAGCCATCCGGTGAACATTACATGTCTTAATTGATTTGTATGTATTAACGAATCGATCTTTCTTCTTTTAGGCCTCCGGATCGAGCAAATCTTGTACAAGCGACAGGGTAGTTCGAGGCCCGGCCAAAAAGTTGGACAAAGGCGTAAAGTTCAACATCGATTCCATCAAAACATCAACTGGCGAACCGCTTGAACCTAAGAAAAATGCGACCACGTTCAAGAATCAATGCGGAGTTATTGTCAGGGACCAAATCCCGATCTCCGTTCAAGAATGGAGAAAGCCAGCAAAGGAAGATCGAGCAGGAGTTACTTTTGTCGACGAAAGAGCAAAAGATGTGCTTTGGACTACGCTCATGGAACATTTCACCCTACCAGATAATTTGACAGATGCAGATCTGAAGAAAGTCAGAAACTATGCTCTTAAAAAGATGGCGATTGCATTCAACACCTTCAAGAAAAATGCATGGGCTAAGTACGTCAAATCAAAAAAGAAGACTCCAGAATTCACGGGAGCACTGGTGAAGGCAAAAGATCACTGGGATGCTTTCGTGAAGTTCAAGGAATCGGAAGAAGCTAAGGAACTGTCGAGGAAAAACAAGATTAATGCTGCGAAAAAGAAGTGGCACCATCGTCTGGGGCCAGGTGGCTACCAGGTGGCCCTGCCTAAGTGGCATCAATCTGAGCAAGAGATGATTAGTAAACGGGTCAGTCCAGTTACATTGACATGGCCCCCCAGGTGCAGGACATGGTTTTATGCGCATGGGGGGAAGTTGGACCCAGAGACAGGGCTGGTTATGGTGAAGGCAAGTCTTAAAGAAGCGACAGACGAAATACTTATTGCAATAGAAGAAGCTCGATCGGGGGTGTTCACGCCCAACAGAGATAACGACGAGCTTACGCGCGCCCTGAAGAATCCTGAACACCCGGGAAGAACACGAGGCAAAGGCGTGGTTCCGTGGTATGAGGGGTTTGCGGATTGGAACGACGACTATAGAAGCCGTGCGAGAAAGAAGAAGCATGAGGAGCAGAAGAAGAAGGAGGAAGCACTCCGCCTTGAAGGCCTAATATCCTCGCACCTAGAGTTGGAACGATTTGTCAGGCGGCAGCAGGAGCAGATCGACTCACTCAGCCAGGAAAGGGCGTCTCAGCGGCAGCATGAGCAGATCGATCCAGCATTGGATAGCACCGTCCCATCTATGCCGAGAAGCAGCGTGGGTTCCGCCCCGGCCGATATCGATAATGCACTGCTAGCTAGCTACCCTGTGGATGATATCAAAGACAGGACTAACTGTGAGCTACACATGAAAGTGAAGAACTTATCCATGAAGGTGGCGGACGGCTATGCTTTAGCAAATCCCCCTGAAGCAACCTTCCATTGCAATCCCATTCCAGCTGGCTATGCTCGTGTCGGGGTTGATGAAGTGATGTCAGCATATCACGAGCTACAACTTGACATTCTTGGAGGTGACGAGGAGAGAACACTGGGAGAGGCCATACATCGTATCATTCTATGGAAAAAGGATTGCATCGTCTTTCCAAGGCCACCGACTCCTCCTTCTCCAAGTCCTCCGCCGCTTCAGTCGACTCCTCCTCCTCCAAGTCCGGCACCGCGTCAGCCGACTCCTCCTCCAAGTCCTGCACGGCGTCAGCCAACTCCTCCTCCTCCAAGTCAGCCGACTCAGCGTGCTCCGCCTAAGCAACAGCGGAAGAGAGAGGCCGCAGCTACGACGGCTAGCGGTACAACAGACAAGAAATTCAAACATGGTCCAAGCCTCAAGCCTCTTCCGAAGTTGTCTTACCACCTGACTCAGGAGGTACTCGACGACGCATGTGATGCCCAATTGAAGGCCCATTTTGCATCGAAACCGCCCGCGCCGCCAAAGGAGAAAGTACCTGAGCATGTATCACAACACTTTATTGATATGGCTCGACCGGCTGACAATCAGAAGGACTCCGACTATGTGTGGTCTATCAAGAAGTCATATTCTGCAGGGCAAAAGGAGTCGAGCTCGAGCTCGAGCCAAGCAGTTGGCAAAAAAAGCGGGAAAACTGTTCCCCAGCTGGGAGAACAAGCAGTGCAATCGATCCCCCCGCTCATTGTACAAACACATGTGAGTACCACCGATCGGCCGGCAATAGCCGACGATCTTAGAAGGCAGGCTAAAGAGGCCGGTGTCACTGTTGAACAACTCCTAGGCCTTGAGAAAATCCCCGGGATTACAGAGGAGGAAGTAAAATACCAATATGTCCGTGGCAAACCTCTGGTCAAGCCTGACGATGTCAAGCTTCTACCAACGAGAATGTACAATTTGCATACGTGGTACATGCAAAAAACAGCAAATACCAATGAAGAGTCCCTCATGGTGAAAGTCAAGCCAGAGCATTACTTCCATGGAAAAGATGTGTGGATTGATTTTTCAGAGTTGTTTCAGTTATTCCAACAAGACGCACTAGACAAATCTATCGTCAGTTGCTATTGTCTGTAAGTGATTTCTTTCTGTAATTTAAGTCTCTAGCTAGCTAGCTAGATGTGCTCTCGTTCATTAACTGTAATTATCCTCACTATATTCTTTTCTGTGGTATTATGCAGAATGAAGATGTATGAAATGAAAAAAACTAGACGCTATGTAGTTGGGTTCATTGACCCAAATACGATTAATCAGGCGATATGGGAAGATCAATATTCGAGAGAAGACACAGAGAGATTCCTGCTAGAGTTTTTGAAGCAACTAAACACCCAACCAAAAATACTACTTCCTTACAACTTCGGGTGAGTGTTACTATATCTTGTACTACAAATTCTATTTTTTGCTTACTAGATGTTAATAAGTGTAGTTGATGAGTTATGCACATGCCCGCTTATTTATAAAAAACGTGTGCGCATGCAGTTTCCACTGGATCTTGTTAATCATTGAAGTTGACAAGGGAAAAGTTGAAGTACTGGACTCACTATATAAGGATCCATCCGAATACGCAACCGTGAAGGGGATGTTCGACAGGTAATTTCAATCATTATCGCACTATGTCTGCCTCTTTACTTCATTTCCTGATATCAACTAGTTAATAACTCCTTTATTCATTTTCTTTGCCGGCGGGCAGGGCTTGGAAAAAGTTCATCGAAGAGGTCCCCGGCCAATGGAAACAACAGCTGAAATGGGTGCGACCCAAGGTAATTAAGTAGTACTAGCTAGCTACGTCCGTGTATCTCTTTAATTCTAGTTTCAATACCATTATCATGCTTGATTAATTATTACCTGATTGAATTTTATTCTCGTAAAGTGCATGAGGCAGGAGAAGGGGAATAGTTTATGCGCATACTACATTTGCGAGAATATTCGCATGATCACGTCTGAAAGGAGCATAGATGAAAAAACTCTTTGGGTACGTTTGCTAGAACACTATCCATAATTTTTTTATCATGATCTAGCAAATATATATACACACAACTAATATATTCATCTTGATCTCCTGATTATAGATGATAGAGATGCGGGGCGAGCTCCTACCAACGGCTCGCGTACGAGCAATTCAAGAGGAAATAGCTGGATTTCTGGTCGACCAGGTCATAGATCCCAAAGGAGAATACCATTACAAGATCAAGCAGTAATGCCCTGCATATGTAATGATCCGCAAATTGTAGGAGAAATTGTATATACCAAATTGTATATATATATGTATGTGAATGGTCGTCGTACGAGAAATTCGATTTATATATATATGCACAACGTGTACAGTATGTAGTAGCGTAATATATGTTTGAAATGAAAAATAATTAAATGGAAAACACAAAATTAAAAGGAAAAATAAACCAAAATTAAAAGAATTAAATACTTTTAGTCCCGGTTGGTGTTACCAACCGGGACTAAAGCTAAAGGTGGAGCCTTTAGTCCCGGTTGGTAACACCAACCGGGACTAAAGGTCCCCCAGCGAACGGCCCCGGCAGGCGCCACGTGGTGGGCCTTTAGTGCCGGGCCGTGACGAACCGGGACTAAAGGGGGGGGGGGCCTTTAGTCCCCCCCCTTTAGTGCCGGTTGTAGAACCGGCACTAAAGGGCCTTACAAACCGGGATTAAAGGCCCGTTTTCTACTAGTGTATCGTCGTCCCTCGCGTTGCCTCTCGCTACTGCTTCCTCCTGCGTCGCCTCTGTCTGCTGTGATTCCGGTTGTTGACGTCGTCTCTGGAAAGCTGGTGGTTAGTTCTCCCGTCGTCCTCTTTTCCTCTCGTATTTAGGGTTTTCTGTGAACGGCAATTTAAGATGAAATCCCCTGGAAGATTCGATCTTGCATGTTTGGGTGTGTCTTTTCCCCTTTATGGATTGAAGTAGATGAGGTTGTATTATGGGTGATTTGGAATTTTACTATCTGATCTAGGGTTCATCTTGTTGGTTTCTACTTTTTTAAGATGGGAGGGGTTTTCTAGCTTTCAACTCAATCCAGCATGAACTTTTTGTGCAATAAATCATGTCAAGATGCAAGAACTCTTGGATGCAATCTAGATGCGAGAACTTTCGATCTAGATGCAAAACTCTCGGATGACACTTTGATGTAGCTTTCAACTTGTTAATGTTGCTGTAACTTAGAAGGAAGCTCTGTTTCATGTAATTTGTTTAGTTGTATTGCTTTGAAAATTAACAAGTTATAGTTCTTCTGAATTTTCTAATTTGTACTTCCTGTAGTCAATTATCATGTTCAGCTTTGTGCAATCTAGTTTGATATTTGATAATCAATTCCTATGTCATGTGTGCATCAATGTGCTTATGCTAGGGATATAATGTGGAGTGAGCCAATGTCTGTTTCTACAAGAGGTGATCCTACATATTGGGGGTCAGAGGAATATACAGGCAGTGCTGTTGGTGAAAGTACCTCAGCGGTTCATGATGATGATGAACAAAAAGAGGTATGCATGTTGTATGTTGTTTTTTTGTGGAATATTTTTCCGATGTCGTGATATGTTGGATTTACAAAATATGTGCAGCCTATTTACCATGTTTTCCTAATTTGACAGAAATTCACGACACAACTTTCTGTCCGGAAGTTGCGTGTTCTTATTGGCAAGCTAGAGCCTTTTCAGAAAGACCTGGTTCGTGAAGCTAGATTTGGTTGTTTTCCTGATTTAATCTTTACACATACCCCGAGAATTCTAGCATACCGTCTTGTGATGAATTTTGACCCAAAGACAAGAATCATGAAGTTGCCTCAGGGTAGGATTTTCCTTTTGGCTCATAAAGTTGTTAACCAGATTGTTGGTATCCCACTTGGCGGCGATGCAGTCCTGGTTAGACCGGAGAGGAAGACTAGGGATACCATAAGTAAAGATGCAGGTGCTATGAACACTGCACCCATGATCGATCATCTGATGAGTCTGGTAAACAAGGACCTGAAGGGTCATCGATTTGTCAGGGTCTTCATGTCGATTGTCCTTTCTATATTCATGTGTCCAACGAATATGAACAAGCCTAGCCCTTAGCTATATGAAGGGGTTTTAGATGTACGGCGAATTCGTAAGAGGGACTGGTGTAAATTCATTCTAGATTGGTTCTGCTTGAAGGTATCTGGATTTTAGAATGGTAGGCGGAAAGTTGTGCAGATGGGCAAAGATGTAAACTACACCTTTGGTGGTTGTCTACTTATTCCTGTGGTATGTCAACTAAATTCGTTCTTTAGTTTGCTTTCTACCCAAGAAGCTTGCCTGTTGTTTTTTCTATTATCTTTTTTTTTATGTTGTAACATCATGTTTAATTATCATCTCAAGGTATTACTCTTTGTTTCTGCTGTCTTACAATTAATATTGTATCTTACAACTTCAGTTGTGACTGTGGAATTTATGTGATCAACTATGTCGACACCTGGGATGGTCGTGATGTTGAGGATATTACACAGGTAATACCTTGTTCTTTCCATGACTCGATAATTCATGCGGTCTTTTGTATTTTGCTTGTTGGCTCGTATTCATAGATGGTTCCCTGATCTAATAATGTTTTTGCGTCGATGTAGGTCTGATATATATAATTGCCGCGTGAAGTATCCTGCCTACATGGTTGAGCACGAGGATAATGATTCCTGCCCTTTGTCCATTCGCAGATTTATCATGGATCGCAAAGCTAAGCATGAGTAAACTTGCATGCATATGCATATTATCATCATTTTCAAAATATTCAAAGAAAATTGTTTGTGTTGTGTTAGTAAACTCTGTAGTTCCTGGGTTTATGCGACGTGTAGTTGAGATTTATGGTTGTGACAAAAAGTTGTTCTCCCTTTTGTTGTGAAGTTGTACTGCTAACTAGTGATTTCGATTATTCTTATAGCGAACTACTTCTCCAATTCTAGCAAGATGTTCTTCAATTAGTTCTGAAGTGGTGCTGCTTAGGATTTTGTATATGGCGAAGTTGTGCTTCCTTTTTTCGAGAAACTTGTACCACTTTGCTCTGGAAAGGTGTGCTTCAATTAGTTATGAAGTTGGGCTGCTTAGGATTTTGTATATGGTGAAGTTGTGCTTCTTTTTTCGAGAAACTTGTACTCCTTTGCTCTGGAGAGGTGCGGTTCAATTAGTTGTGAACTTTTGCTGCTTAGGATTTTGTATATGGCGAAGTTGTAATTCCTTTTTCGAGAAACTTGTAGTCCTTTGCTCTACAGAGGTGTGCTTCTTTTCATTGCAACTCGTACCAAAATAATAAATGTTTTATTCACCAAAACTTGTACTCCCTGTCTATGTCAAGGTGTAATGGATAGTATTTTTTGTAGTGAACTTGTTCTCCAGTTCGTGGAGAACTCGTACTTCTTTTTTATCTGTAGAGGTGTATTTATGTTTTGTTCTCAAGTCGTGCTTCGTACTCTGTTCTTTAATGAAGTTTTGCTTCCTATTTTGGGAAACTTGTACTCCTTCACTCCAGAAAGTTGTGCTTCAAGTAATTGTGTAGTTGTGCCGCTTTGGATTTTGTAAATGGCGAAGTTGTGCTTCCTGTTTCGGTAAACTTGTGCTCCTTTGCTCTGGAGAGGTGTGCTTCATTTTCATTTGCAACTCGTACCTCTCTTTTGATCTGCAAAGGTGTGCTTCATTTTGTTTTCAAGTGTGCTTCTGTGCTCCAGAAAGGTGTGCTTCAATTAGTTGTGAAGTTGTGCAGAACAACTAACAAATTGATTATGTTTTAAATGTACCACTACAGCTCCAAATTATCAGTGCGTTTTGGCATGTCTGAACATTCTAATAAGCATTCAGTTCACCTAATGACTGAAGAATACCGTCATGGTTGTGGTGTGTTGACCACTGAAGAAGAAGTTGTAGACAAAATAACTAGTGATTTTGAATAACTTGTCGATCTGGAAGGAAATTAGAGTTGCATGAATAGCCGTGTGATGTGGCATGTAAGATTTTGTAGCTTTGGAATTTTTTTGTTTCGAATTCTAGATTGAGTAAAACGAGGATGGGATTCCCGTTTCTCTTACTTGATTCCTTATTCTGGTGCAATGAGAGATTAGTTGTTGGGGATAAGCTGCTGGTGACTAGAGGGAGTAGGGCGGTAATACGTCTCAAACGTATCAATAATTTTGATTGTTCCATGCTATTATTATATCACTTTTGCATAGTTTTGCTATCAATTTTTATTATTTTTCTGGACTAACCTATTAATTCAATGCCCGGAGCTAGTTGTTGTTTTCTGCTATTTTTGGACTTTTCAGGAAAATCGATTTTTGGGGATAAAAAATCAGGAAAAATTACAAATAATAGGTTCAAGTCCAGAAGCTTCCAAGGGGCACTGGCGCCACAGGATAGGAGCCATGTGGGCCCCATGCGCGCTCCCCATGCGTCTAAGGGGGGCGCGTGGTCTAGCTGCAAGGGCCCCACAGGACCCCTTTCCACCGCCTCTCGGCACCCACGCCTTTATATTCTCCCGAAAACCCCTAATTTCACATCGAGGATTTTTTTTCTACCGCTGCACCTCTCTTTTCCATGAAGATTCAATCTGGAGGCCTGTTCTGGCACTCTGCCGGAGGGGGAGTCCATCGCTGGAGCTATCTTCATCAACGTTGCTGCCACCATGATCATGCGTGAGTAGTTTCCCTTTGGACTACGGGCCCATAGTAGTAGCTAGATGGCTTCTTCTCTCCCTTTGTTCTTCAATACAATGATCTCATGAGCTACCCTACATGACTAAGATTCATTTGATGTAATCTAAGGTGTGTTTGTTGTGATATGATGAATTGTCACTTTATGATCAGATATATACATGAATTCTTTTGAGATTCATTTGGTTTCTTTGCTGCATAATTCTTATTCATATATGCTCTCCGATCTATTTGTCTTTAACTGGCCATGTTTGATGAGTGATCTTCAAGAGGGGATTGTGTATGATAGTTGGGTTCAATCATGCAAAAACGCTACCACTGTGACAGAAAGTGGAAAAGGCATGTATTGTGTTGTTGCCACTATGGATAAAAAGATAGTTGCGTAGTTGTCCTTTGAACGCAAGGTGAAGACAATATACTATCACCATTATGTTGCCTTACTTAATGCAATGCATATAGTGCCCCTCGAGAGTTACGGAGATTGTTGGACAAAATAGTTAAGGGACTAATGTGTTTGCGAGTATACATAGGAAGTAGGTCCCTGAGGAGTGAAGAGGAGATTGCTTTTCATGTGGAAGACGACCCCTAAAAATTGTGTTGACAAACAAAAGTTTCTGTATGCTATTCGAGGAACAATTGGCTCCAGCGAGATGAATGAAGTAGACATGAAGACTGTAGTGTTTTCTAGTTTCATTTTTCTCTATTGAGTCATAGGGCAAACCGTACTATTAAGGGGGTCCAAGTGAAAGTTGAGATTTAGGTCTTTGATGCATGCTCAATTCAATACCTATTTCTTCGAGTGAAGACGAGAGAAATCTCTTCATGTGGAGTGTTTATTCTCCGAGTCCGAGACGATGTTCTTCTGGACACAGAGAAAGAATCACTTGAAGTTGAGTCGACTTGACTTGTTCCTCAAGTAAGTCAATGAGTGAGTTTGTAATCCGACCGTTATGCCACATGTCGGTTCACCGTTAGGTGGCCAGTGCCCCTATTGGTCATTTCACACCTTGGGATTGCTCTGGCTATAAAAAGCCACCCCACCCCAACCTGAGTCGGTTGGCTGCTCCATTTGATTTGACATGAGTTTGTCCTGATACATTTCTGTTTGAAACTGCTAAGTACTTTTATCTCTACCACTTGCCATGTTAGCATTTGTATTCTCTCTCGCTGTACTTAAGATTGTATGCTTGTATGCTCACCTAGTTTTCATCTATTTCTACTTAGTTGTCCTTCTATCATCTGTCCTGATAGATTTATCTCTGTAGTTCTGCCTAGTTATTTCTCTAAGTCATTTACTTCTGCCGTTATATCTCTGTTTAGTTTCTTGCTTAGAGATATTTTCCGTTGTGCTTCTTCGAGAGAGTTGATTTCTGTCAACGAATTTTTAAAATCTCCTATTCACTTCCCCCCTCTCTAGTCAATTTCTGATCCTACAATTGGTATCAGAGCATGGTCTAACCACCTCGAGTTTTGAGAATGTCGACTGCAGTGAATTTCAAGTCTACCGAGAAGATTCCTGTCTTCGATGGCAAAGATTATCCATTCTGGAACAACAAGATGCGCATCCGCATAAATGTCGTAGATGAAGATCTCGTGGCAATTGTTGAAGATAGATACGTTATCGTCGACCCCGCCTATGTCACCCCTACAGGGAAGAAATACCGGCAACTTGATGCTCAAGCTAAGGACATCATTTGTAATCATCTCTCTAAGTGGCAATTTAGTTGAGTTAGCTCTCTCAAGACGTCTAAAGAAATATGGGATAGACTTGCTAAGGTGAATGAGGGTGTTTCTACTCAAAAAGAATCTCGGGTTGATACTCTGTGAAGCCGCTTCAATCGCTTTAGAAGACCTGACAATGAATGTGTTCAAGATACTTATGATCGTCTGTGTGATATCGCCAATGAGATCAAAGGGCTTGGTGCTTCTGATATTACTGATCATGAAGTGGTGAAGAAGTTGCTTTGATCTCTGGACAGTTCATTTGATACTCTGGTTCTGATGATCAAAGAGCGCACAGATTACAAAGATCTCGGCCCCGCAGATGTTCTTGACAGACTTAACACCCATGAGCTGCAAGAAGAAGACAAGAGAGATTTGTATGGTTCCAACTATCAAAAAATCCATGCTCTTAAGGTTGCTGTTGATTCGTCCTCGGAAGAAGAAGAAGTTGCTGATGGCAAATCTGACAATCCTAATCGTATCAGCAAAGATCTCGCACTAATCGTGAAATGCTTCAACTGATACAAGAAGAAGAAGAATCACTTCCAGAAGAATTCAAAGTATAACTCAAAGTCTGCCTCTGGCTCAAATTCCTCGAGTGACAATGCCTGATAAAAATGCAAGAAGACTGACCATTGCATCGCTGACTGTTCGCTGTGGGAAATTGAGGCCATGAACAATGGCAAGTTCACCAAGAGCACTAAGAGTAGCAAGAGCAGCAAGAGCAAGAGCTATGATTCTAACAATGACAAGAAGAAAAAGAAGTTCAAGAAGAAAGAGAATTCATCCTCGAAGTCAAGCTCCTATAAGAAGAAGAATTCTCACAAGGCCAAGGTTTATATTGGCAAAGAGATGGATCCAGAAGAAGATGCCTCTAAGTCCGAAGCCACCGAGGAATCTGACTCCGGTATGGCGGGTATTGCCTGCGCGTGTACACCAATGTCAAGCTCCTTCTTCGACAATGATGATAGCGATGATGAAGCGCCTGCATTCTGCTTCATGGCAAAAACCTCTAAGGTACCTTCCATGAAAGCTCAATCTAATTCGAGTGATGATGATTTACTCTCTGAGGATGATAAGAAACCTAGCTATGCAACACTTGCTAAAATTGCCTCTAAGCAACAAAACTCTCTGGCTAAACAACAAAAAACTCTTTATAAACAAGAGAGTTTGCTAGTCGAGGAGATGGCAAAAAATCAAGCTTTGACTAATGAGCATTCGTTTCTTCTATCAAAGTATGATAAACTATCCACTCATCATGAGGCTCTCTCTGCTGATCATGAGAAACTTACTTTTGAATTTCTCAAAAGGAAGCAAGATCTTGAGAAATTGAGAGTGGCTCATGATGATCTTCGGATGGAGAATGATTATCTTCTCACCCAGCAAATAAGTGCTTCTCAAGAGGATTTTATTCCACCTTGCTTAAAATGCATAGAGCATTATAATGCTATTTCCTCTGCTAGAACATCAAATGTCTCCGAGAATATTATCTCTGAATCTTCTACTGCAAATGTGGTTACTAACCCCTCATATGAGGAAACCACTACTATTAAGGATGAAAATGCTAGGATGAAGAATTTTCTTGAGACAGGAATGTATAAGAGTCTCAAAGGGCACCAAACCATTTGTGATGTTCTTAAGAAGTTGATTATTCGTAAGAATCCTAGGAAGGAAGGGGTAGGTTTCAAGAGGAGCATCAACGCTGATGGTACCTACTAGACTTGAGCGTAATATCCCAAAACCCAATGGGTGCTCTCTAAAGGAAAACCCCTTGATCCTTTACTCCTCTCTGGTTATGAGTGCAATACTTCCTATGCAACTGATGAGTCATTTGACTCTAATTATAAGCTGTTTAAAAATCAGTGTGGAGAAGTCTTTGCTCGTTACATTAGTACTAACTACAGGAACGGACCTCCAGAGAAGAAAATCTGGGTACCTAAGACCCTAATTGATCAGCTCCCTGTGAATGTTTCTTTAACCCCGCAGGGAAATAACTCTCAATCGAGGAAGAATTCCTCTCAGGTTGAAAATGGAAATTCCTCAAAGGATTCTAATGAAGATTCTTCCTCTTTTGAATATAAGCATTATTCTTCGAACCATTATGTTCATTCATCTAGGAAGAATTTTTCTGCAAATTCTAATGCTCCTCAAGCAAAGTCCTCTAATGTTCTGCATACAGCTCAATCTTCTTAGTCGCCCATCAAGATGTGGGTGGTTAAGAAGAACTAATTCTTCTGCAGGACTATGTCTCCGGTGGAACTGAATGTTTCATGGATAGTGGATATACTAATCATATGACCGGAGACAGAAGTTTATTCGCTTATCCTAAAGTGACTACTTCCTCACAGAAGTATATCACTTTTGGCGACACCAACAAAGGAAAGGTAATTGGGTTAGGTAAAGTGGCCATATCCAAAGATAAACATATTGATAAGGTCATGCTTGTTCAATCTCTTGGATTCAATCTCATGTTCATTTCTAAGCTTTGTGATATGAGCATGTTGGGCTTATTCACCAAAACTAGATGTGTGGTTTTCATGCAAGATGATTAGACCTTTGTCTTCCAAGGTGCTAGAAAAGGTGATTTATATCTTGTGGATTTCTCTAAGGGTCCCTTAGTTGCCACCTGTTTGCTTGCAAAATCTACAGAGGGTTGGCTGTGGCACCGAAGACTTGGCCATGTAGGTATGAGAAACTTGCAGGCACTGGTGAAGAAAAAGCACATCGTATGAATTGCCGATGTTAAATTCGATACAGATCGCCTCTGTGGTGCATGTGAAGTTGACAAGCTCATGATGAAATCTCATTTTGCGAAGACTATCATGGCCATGACAAGGCCTCTCGAAATTCTTCACATGGACCTCTTTGGCCCATAGAACTACTCCAACTTTGGTGGTAATCACTATGGACTCGTTATTGTCAATGATTTTTCTTGATTCACCTGGGTTTTCTGTCTCGAGGATAAATCCAGGACCCAGGAAATCTTCAAATGTTTTGCCAATAAGGCTCAGAATGAATATGAGATCTCCATCAAGCATGTGAGAAGTGATAATGGCATGGAATTCAAGAATACTCATATTGAAGATTTTCTCGATGAGAATGGCATGACCCATGAGTTCTCTGCAGCTTATACTCCGCAGCAAAATGGAGTGGTGGAGAGAAAGAATCGGACACTCATTGAGATGGCACGCACCATGCTTAATGAGTACAAGACCCCAATGCAATTTCGGGAGAGCGCTATCAACACAGCGTGCCATATCATCAACCGAGTTTATCTTCACAAGTTCCTCAAGAAAACCCCTTATGAGCCTATCACTGGTAACAAGCCTAATGTTTCCTATCTTGGAGTCTTTGGTGCACCATGTTATATTCGTGATATGAATCACAGTTCTAAAGTTTGCACCTAAGGCACATGAGGGATTTCTTCTCGGTTTTGGCTCAAATTCGCATACTTACAAAGTTTATAACTCCCACCACGGGAAAGTTATGGAGACTGTAAATGAGCGGTTTGATGAATCTAATGGCTCTCAAAAGGAGCACCTACCAAATGTGCTAGATGAATCTCCTCTAGATGAAGTTATCCGATCCATGGCTATTGGGGAAGTCAAACCTGTCAAAGCAAAAGCTTCAGAATCCTCCTCCTCTGATGATGATTCTCCTCTGTCTCAACCAAGAACTCACTGTCAAGCAAATGCCAAGGAGAATGCTGATCCCGAGAATAATGCTGATCAGGAAGAGCAACCTGAAGGAAATGATGAACCGCCTTTGCGTCGTCTTGTGAGACAAGTGGACATCAACATGATTCTTGATGACATCAACCAACCAGGTCCAACCACTCATTCCCGAACTCGATTAGCTAATTTCTGTGGGCATTTCTCTTTTGTCTCTATCCTAGAGCCATCCAGGTTTGATGAAGCCATGAAAGATTCGGATTGGATCACTCCGACATGTTTGTGAACGACATGCTTCGTCGCTGCAACCCGACGCCTTGGAATGTATGTGACATCAGTTCTGACAGTTGGGACATGGATCACTCCGGTGAGACATAGAACCGTGCGTCTGGTATGCTGTATCATGTCAAGTTCATGTGTTTCAAATTTGCTTTACATGCCATGTGACCAACATGACTCTCATAGTCTCATCTCCTCACACTTGAAGAGGTTACAGTTCAGACGCATGTGCTTCGAGGGATGCTCTCTAGATTTGTCGAGCTGTCATGTGCTAGAGGAGTTAGAGATGGCAGGTTGTAAATTTTTTGGTTCCCTGTGCAGGTGCTTCTTCGATCATATGTTGCATCTAAATTTGGGCTATTCGGTTATTGTCATTATCAAGACTAGATAGTAGACCTCCCTATTTTGGGTCTCACAATCAAAATATCACTACCGCATCAGTATTGAATAAATGAGACTTTGGGTCAAGCTACGGATGTTAAGGTGATCATTTTGTTTCATATATTTGCTATGTTGCTATCAGTGCCAGGTGTTCCTGCATCCTAATTTCTGTTTGCTTTCTGCTCAGGTGTTTGTTTGGTATGCTTTTAGCCACTTGTGTTTACATTTTGTCCAAATCTCACGAAGACTTGATGGTGTATCTGGAAAGTTCAGTTTTAAGGATCAAAACGTTATCATGGCATAAAGTTCAGAATCTGGAAAGTTCAGTTTTCAGTGTTCTGCCACCGATAAGGTTTGCATTTTTGCCTCTCTCCTACTGATACTAGGAATTCTGCATTTGTTATACTTCTTTTCGTTTAATGAAATTTAATGGCGTATTTTTCATTCACAAGAACATCCTGTTTTAACGGAATTTAGTACCTGTTTTTGTCATACCAGGTATTCTGCATTCACAAGAACATCCTGCGTACCATAGTAGTGCACACGTGGAGCCAATTCAGATCATAGGGACTAGTAGCAGTCGAAAGGTAAGCCCTTATTTTTTTTTATGAAACAGTGAATTTGCATTACAGGGTATGTGCAGTTTTGAAATTTCAGTACCCCATTATGGCATCAAGATGCATGATTGCACCCTATTCATGGTTAATATACTAGTTTGTTATGTTCTTCCATCTATATATAACACTATATGTAGATCACCTTTATTAAGTTTTTCATTTTCTTTCGTCACTAAGTTACTATATCAAACACATGTCCAAACCTAGTAACACTCTCTTTTAAGACTTCAGAAGATCTCCTCTTCTGAAGCACCACTTGTCATAAGATGCTGACAACCGCGATATCTGTTGCAAATCGCCGCCCTAGAGAGGAGAACTCCGGAGAGGGCATGTAGGACACCGCAAGTCCGGCCAAGCGGATTCGGGGAACACATATCTCACACGCTTTGCAAGAAGGACGATGTTGGACAAACTTCGTCGATCGAAACTTGAGCCGGAGGACCAAGGCGTACAATAACGTTGTCCCCTCCGCAAAACAACGTCACCAAGACAAACCTGTAGAAGAAAAAGGCAGACTCGGTGAACCAGACTTGAGGACGCACCATCCTCCACATGCCTCTGGACAATGCGAAGAAGCACCACCGGAACTAGGACGAAGCAAGGAGATCTTATTGCACACCATCATCTCACCACCACTGATCGGAGAAAAAGTCTAAATTTATTCCTAACAATATCACCACCGGACCAAGGCCTTGGGATCACCAACCCCCTTCAGTCGTCGGAGCAAAAGACAGAGGGAGAGGGGTCATGGTCTCACCGGTGAGGCGCGTAGATTGGCCGATGTCACTTTTGTATCCCAAAATTTGTCATTACTATAGACATGCAAATTAGCAAGTGGAACATTCTTGATTTCATGCAAATTAGCCATTTTCTATAATAGGCAGTGCGACCAGTTGCAACCACATAAATGACCAACTGTAAGTGCTAACAGAAGATGCTTAATAATCTAGTACTGATATTTTTGGATGAAAAGAAATTATTTTTTTGTTTTTAAAGGGCAAGAAACACGGGTTGGAAAATCTCCGTTTTTAAAGTAGAAAAAATAGAAGAAGAAGAAGAAGATGAAACAAACACATGAGGCGAACCGGTAAGGCCCATGTACCCGGCCCTGCAATAGACGCCGCAACGGAGTGGCCCGCCATCCCTTCGGGCGCTTCTATGTCTCGCAAGCGAGACAGAGGGCAGCCTCGCGTCGGGGGAGCTCCACATGGGATGGCCCAGCTACGCGGGAAGCTCCAGCCTCCATTTTCTTGTTTTTTTCTGTGTTCTGTTTTCCTTTTTTGCTTTATTTGTTTACTTTTGTTTATACTTTAAAATATTCTAAACATATATATTACAAAAAACACTCTGTAAAAACATTTGAAAAATGTTGACCAAGCATTTGAAGAATGTTAAATGTGTATAGAGAAAATGTTTATCACGTATACAAAAAATGTATAAAAAATTTATCATCTATTCAAAAAATGTTAATGAAGCATTTTGAAAAAATGTTGAACAAGTATTTGAAAAATGTTAATCAAGCATTTGAAATATGTTAAATGTGTATAGAAAAAATGTTGACCATGTATTAAAAAAATAATGATTTTTTTTATCATGTATATAAAAATGTTAATCAACCATTTGAAAAAATGTTGAACAACTATTTTAAAATGTTAGTCAAGCATTTAAAAAATGTTAAATGTGTATAGAAAGAATGTTGACCATGTATTAAAGAAATTATGAATTTTTTATCATGTATATAAAAATGTTAATGAAGCATTTGAAAAAATGTTGAACAAGTATTTGAAATATGTTAATCAAGCATTTGAAAATGTTAAATGTGTATAGAAAAAATGTTGACCATGTATTGAAAAAATGATGAATTTTTTTTATCATGTATATAAAAATGTTAATCAAGCATCTGAAAAAATATTGAACAAGTATTTCAAAAATGTAAATCAAGCAATTGGAAAATGTTAAATGTGTACAGAAAAAAGGTTGACCATGTATTAAAAATATGTTAAATTTGTATTATAAGAATATTAAACGTGTATTAGAAAAATGTAGTTGACATATACAAAAAATGTAGAATGAAACCAAAAGAAACAAAGAACACAAAAAAATAAAACCCAAAAAGAAACAAAATAAACCAAAGAAAACAAAAATAAAAAAACAAAGAAACAAATGCAAAAAAGAATGAAAAAAAAGAGAAGAAAAATGAAAAGAAACAAAAGAATACAAGAAAAGAAAAATAAATAAAGAAAAACAACGAAAACAGAAAGAAAAGAAAAAACCAATGAAAAGAGAGAAAAAACGGAGGTAAAACAAAAAAAAACTGGAAAAAATGGAGAAGAAACAGTGGAAAACCCGGCTTGTTTCGACTTAAGAACTACCGCCCTACTTGTCCATCACGAACGCGAGCCCAGCCCTATGGCTAGTTGCACTTCCAGTCAATCAGGAAATCAGGGTTCGAATCCTGTGCGCACCCCATTTCTCCTCTCATTTTTCCTTTATTAACTGCACGTGAATGGGCCTGCCCAATTACTGTAGACCCCTTCAGCGAGACATTCTATCGTCTCACATAATGCGATTTGGACGGCCCGCCGAAAAGCTATACATGAGGAAATTTATCAAAGTCCGCTATCTACCTTCTCGTTCGTAAATCGATACATCGAGGAACTTGATCAAGTCCAAAAGATGAACAAGGTTCGAATATACGACCAGGGATATCTGGGGTCAGATTAAAGCCTTTGTTGATTTGTCTCCCGGGAAGCCGGTTTACTGCATGGGTGATCTCAACGATATCATGTTTCCCTTCGAGACGACTAGCTGCCATAAAGCTAACCACCATCGTATGGCCCAATTCAGTCATCTTGTTAAACAATGTGGTTTTATAGACATGGGTTATCATGGACCTGCCTATACTTGGTGTAATAAGCGTTATGCTTCTGCTCCTACTTATGAGCGCCTTGATCGTTGCCTAGCAAATGTTGAATGGTGCAATTTTAACCCTAATACTTCAGTATACAATCTGCCTATTATTATCGGTGATCATGCTCCTATTCTCACTATATCACAACCAACTATTGTTAAAACTAAGAAATCCTTTAAGTTTGAGAATTGGTGGTTGATGGAAAATGATTTTCAGGACATTGCTTATAATGCTTGGATTAATTCTGTCCATTGTCCTTTCCATGTCCGTACTGCTAACCTGGCAGGTTCTCTGAAGAGGTGGTGCAAAAAGAAAAGGTCGTTACAGCAGCAGCTAGATGATATCCATGCTGAAATTGAGACGATTCAAACCCAGCCGATGCATATGCGGGATCATTCCAAGGAAGCATGGCTTACTGAACTGTATGAGCAGACCCTTACCAAACTTACAGATTTTTATAGGCAGCGAGCAAAAAAACATTGGGCTAAATATGGTGACAGGAACACTTCCTTTTTCCATAATGCAGTCCTAAAAAGAAGAAGGAAAAACAGAATATCTGCTGTGAAGGACTCTTATAATAATATGCTTACTAATCCTGAAGATATGGCTAACTGTTTTATCAGTTATTTCTCCAATATCTTCACTTCTCAGAATCCTGATTTGCAGAATGAAGGCCCACCTATGGTGCACGAAGAGATTGACGATCCCTTCATTAATTCAATACCAGATAAAGATGAGATTTTGCAGGTTCCAAAGGATATGAAAAGGAATGCATCTCCGGGACCGGACGGGTTAAATGTGGCATTCTATGTTGCGGCTTGGAAATGGATTGGAGATGATGTTACTCAGGTGGTTAAAAGTTTCTTCACAAATGGTAAACTTCCACCCAAGCTCAATGAAACTTTCATTACTCTAGTCCCCAAAAAGCTCAATGCTATGACTCCACAAGATTTTAGACCCATTAGCCTTTGCAATGTGATATATAAAATTATTGCTAAAACTTTAGCCAACAGGCTCAAGAATATTTTGCCCACTTATATTCATGAAACACAACAAGCTTTTATCCAGGGCCGCAGAATTTCTAATAATGTCACCACTGCTCAGGAAATTACTCATTCCTTTCAGTTGTCCTCTTGGAAAGAACAGGCCTTCATGTTAAAAGTTGATCTTGCTAAGGCTTTTGACAGAATTGAATGGAATTTCATTGTTAGGGCTCTTACGCGTAGAGGGCTGCGCAACCATTTTATAAGTTTGATTTACGAATGCATCTCCACTGCCACCTTTTCTGTTAACATTAATGGCCAACCGTTTGGTCGCTTTCGTGCTAGTCGAGGTATCCGACAAGGTTGTCCTTTATCTCCATACCTATTTGTCCTTGCTGTTAATGAATTGTCGCTTTCTCTTCAAGACGCCTTGTTGGCTAATAATTTAAAGGGAATACAGTTGGGGCCTGCTTGTCCTTCGATCCACTCCTTGATGTTTGCAGATGATTTAATTGTTTGTGGATCAGCCTCCAACAATGATGCTCCTACAATTGCCCAGGTGTTTAACAATTCTGTGACCTTTCGGGTCAAACTCCTAACTGGAATAAATCTGCAATCTTATTTAGTAAGAACACTGATGATGAGGCTAAAACTTTGGTTCGGAATTTATTTCCTGCGCCTGATATGGATATTCACACTACCCATTTAGGGCATCCTCTTATTCTACCTGGAAAAAATAGATCTGCTGCATATGCCTTTATTGTGGACAGGTTTAAATCAAAGTTAACTGAATACAAGGCGAGCAGGTTATCACATGCTGCAAGGTTGACATTGATTAAATCAGTTTTTGCCTCTATACCTGTTTATTACATGTCCTCTATTTTGCTTAACAAAAAGTTGATAGCCAAGCTTACTTCTATTGTTCGAAAATTTTGGTGGACTGGGATTCAAAGTGATCAAAATTCTAAACCCCTTTGTCTTCGCTCCTGGAATGAGATATGCAAACCCATCAAGGAGGGAGGGTTAGGTGTTAGGAATCTTTACACCATGAATTTGGCTCTTGTTGCTTATTCGGCTTGGCGTGTTATCAAAGAACCCAATTCTCTTCTTGCTGCAGTGTTGAAAGCTAAATATTTTCCATACACTTCTATTTGGAGGACAAATACCAATTTACCGAAATCTGCCTTTTGGTCCTCTGTTTTGAAAGTGCTTCCTCTTATGCAAAGCTCTATTCATCTTCAACTTGCCAAAGGTAATTCTAGTATTTGGTCCTCGCCTTGGTGCCCAGATTGGAAGAATATTTATGATCATCTTCTAACCCAACCGGGTTCCATTTGTCCTGCTATTGTTAAAGATCTCTGGCATCATGACACAAAACAATGGGATGAACAAAAGATTGCGTCTCATTTTGATGATGACTTCAGAAACAAAGTTTTACACATTCCCATTATAAAGGCCGACTTTGAGGATGAAGTTTGCTGGATACACACACCTAATGCTCAGTGCACAACAAAGAGTGCATATAAATGTTTTTTGCAGGCTGTTGGAAGCAACTCCAGGGAATCAATTTCTGGTGAGGAGAAGAAAATCTGGTGGGACGTGTGGAGAAACAAAAAATTGGCTCCTAGGGTCAAAACCTTTGCTTGGAGATTAATTCGAAGGGCGCTTGCAACGGGAGCCAGAGCCTCAAAATTCTCAAAACACATTGCAAAGGAATGTTCAAGGTGTGGTATGCTGGAAACAGACTCTCATTTATTTTTTCATTGCACCTTTGCCAAAGCTGTTTGGTTTTCTGCTTCAATAGGATTCAAAACTGATGCTTTTGATACTACACTTTATCCCTCAAATATTATCCAATCTTTGTTACAAACAGCTCGATCTGGAATATCTATTGAGAAAATCTTTACCATGCTCTGGTGCATTTGGAAAGCTCGCAATGATTATCTGTTCAACAGGAAAATCTGGTCAGTATTACAGGTTCATCATGCAACTGCTGGCATTCTTTCATCTGACATAGATGACCAGGCTATGTTTGACGAAGCTCCCCACCTAGCTACTCATAAGACTATACATGAAGCTATTACCGCATCCCCTGTTCCTTCTTTGCCTGCAGGTTCAAAAGCTTATTTGCAGGTACAGCCTATTTCTCGACAGCAGATGGCTCCTTCTCCAGGAAATACAATTAAGGACACATTCAACATTCAAGGACCGATCGTCTTCACAGATGCGGCATGGTCGCCAGGGCGTGATGGCCAACCGGTGTTGGCTGGACTAGGTCTATTCATACAGTTTGGTGATGACAGGCCCTGTTCACAGGTTAATGTATCGGCTGTCTCTCCACCGGTCTCTTCAGCAATTCAAGCTGAAGCCTTCGGCTTGCTGCTTGCAACAAAGGCAGCAGAAGTACTTCAAATCCAGCGCGCTACCTTTCTGACGGACAATGCTGCTTTGGCAACAGCGGCAGCCTCGCAAGATCTTCTCAATGCCCCAGGTCACTGGTCAATCAGATACAGCGGCAGCCTCGCAAGATCTTCTCAATGTATGTTGATGCCGGTGTGGATACAGCAGGTAATCGAGGAACTGTAGTAGCAGTATGCAGAGATGAGCATGGACAGTACCAAGGGGCGTCGGCCCTAACAATTCTGGGAGTGGCGGACCCCCTTGATCCTTGAAACTCTAGCATGCAGAGAAGCGCTAGCTTTGGCTGAAGATTTGAACGCCCGAGAAATTGTGGTAGTGTCTGATTGCTCGTCTGCTATTTTGGACATTAAATCTGAAGCAACTGGCGAAACAGGAGCAATTATTAAGGAGTTACTTTCGTGGAGAAATAGATTCAATAGTTGTAATTTTATGTACGAGTCTAGGAGCACAAATGCTGATGCTCTTAACCTTGCAAAGTGTAGTTTCGGACTAGCTTTTGGTAGAAAACTTGTGGCTGGGTTCCGTTCCACCACAAGCCATCATCCCTGTAATGATTCAAGTTTAAGTAATAAAGTTGCGGGGAGCCGGCAATTTTGGACCAGCACGAGATGAGGCCGCCCGACGACAAGCGGACGACCGTCGAGGCCGACGCCGACTCGGCCGGCGCCGATGACGCCGGTGCCGATGCGGCCTGCGGATCATCACGGAAATCTAGCGCGGCGGATCTCTCTTCTATACTGACGTCGTCGGCGCACTCTTCCTCAACAACTCGTGCGGCGGCGCCGCCAGGTGGAGGAGCGGGTCGAGCGGCAGCGGCGGGAGCGGATCCCGGCGTCCGGTCGGATGGTGTGATCACGGGAGAGCTGCCGAAGTTGCGACAGTGGCAGGTCCAATTCTCTGACGAGACGGATCCCGACACTTGGATCGTGGGGCGTCTTCGTTTCACACCATCGTCGCGATGGATGGCATTGTTGGATTTGGAAAACGATGTGTTGGCCGGCGACTATCTCCCGGACGGCGATCAGATCAAGGTAGGGTTTCGATTTTCCTTGGATAACTATGATGTTGTTGTTGGTCATTGTGTGCAGGTTGATCAAATCCCGGCGGCGGACATTGTTGATTTGACGAACACAACAAGAATGGATCGACCGGGAGGACGTTTCTGGGCTCTAATCGAAAGCGATGAAGAAGATGAGGTCGAGCCTGAGCATGTCAAGAAGAATTCTCTGGCGGTTTCTAATCCGGGACCGGAGAGATCGCCGGAGTTCAAACATGCAACTGGCCGTCCTCGATCCAAAGCTCCGAGTTTGAAGAAAATTGTCAAACCTTGGATCGGACCGATCCCTAAGGTATATCGTACGCCCGTTACACTGTCAGATTTTATTCCGGAGTCTTGGACTTTAGTCGCTAGAAAGAAGAAAGGCAAGAAAGGGCAGTCATCGAGGCCGGCACCGCAGCGATCGCCGGTGGCGACGGCGGCTAGCGCGATTCGAGCGGCCAGGAGGGCATGCTTGAATTCGTTGCTGGGCCTCGATGCTGGATCGGAACCGACGCTGGTCGTGGGCTCTCTGGACTCGGGGCATGAGGCCCAGTCAGAAGCCCAAGCCATGCCGTCTGTTCCTGCGTGCATGCATGAGTCGAAGAGGCCCGTGTCGTCTTTCGTCGTTTCGGCTAGGGTTTCACGATCGCCAGGCTTCCCTTCGCTCGGTGCGGGGAGAGCGACCAGAATCTCCGCCGTCGGCACGATGGTCGGACGCGGAGGTCCGCCGCCCGCCACTGGGGCCGGCCGTGGTGCTCCTCCGCCCCCCGCGAGCCAGCCGCCGCCCGCCAAGCAAGGTCCGACGCACGCCGCTGGGACCGGACGCGGTGCTCCTCCTCCCCTCGCCAGGCAACCGCCACCAGCCGCTTCTGGGCATGCGCCGCCGCCCGTCGCTGGAGCCAGTCGGGGCGCTCCTGCTGCTGGTTGGGCGAACACACGGCACCCGGACGAACCGACGCAACTGCCGGCGGCCAAAGCGCGGGCGCTGGGACGTGGTGGCGGGGCGAATCAAGGCTGGGATGGCCAGGGTTACGGCGGCTACGGCAGAGATGGTCCTCGATTCAATCGATATGGGCAGTGGGGGGACGATGGTTACGATGTGTATGGCGAGGGTCAGCACCGTGGGTCATCCTCGGGTGGTGGTCGAGGTAACAACTGGCACAATGGAGGCGGATACTTTCAGGGACCGCCCTGGAATTTTGTTGAAGGAGTTGCCGGACCTACTGACCGTTACCGGGGGGGATTTCGTCGCGGGAGAGGGGGTGGGAGGCGCCCTCCTACACCGCGCCAACCTCCACCGCCACCTCCGCCGGCGGACATGGCTCACGCGCCCCCGGGGGCGGTGATGGAGCCCGCAGCTTCTACGGCGGTAGCTTCACCGACTCTTCCCACTGTGGCTGTAGAAACAGTCAAGGCCCTAGTTTCTATTCCGGTGGACACCGGGGCTGCTAAGATTAGTGATGGCGGACCGGGCAAGCAATCGGACAAACCGGAGGGCGAAAAACTTTCGAAGTGGGCAATTAAGAAGAAGAAGTTGCCTTGCTATAGATGTGGCGAACCGGGTCACTTTGTGGCAGAGTGTACTAATGAGCTTTGCGACTTTTGCCTCAGATCGCAGCATGTGACCGGGGATTGCCCTCTCCTTTCCGGTCCTAAACCTGGCATCAACATTTTTGGTGTGTGTTGCAAGGAGTTGATGTTCTTTGAGACACCGGAGGTGGATCCCCTTCCGCATGTGGTTGAGAGTTCTTTCCCTGCAGTGGTCCGGGTTACTAATGGGCAGTTGACCGAAGCTCAGATTGTGAGGCAGCTGCGTGACCTGGTACCGGGTAATTATCAGTGGCATCTGGAAAAACTGGAGGGACAGGCTTATAAGGTGGATTTCCCCACTAAAGAGGATCAGATGCATTTTCTTAAGTGGGGTCTATGCAGGGTTCCAAATACCAAAATTATTATTGCTTTTGATGAGTGGAAGCAGGAAGAACCAGAGGGTACACCTTTGGAAAAGGTGTGGGTACGTTTCTTTGGTGCACCACCAAAACTGATTAAGCACTTTCTGATTGCTTGGAGCTTGGGTTCTATGATTGGCAAGACCGAGAAGGTGGACATGCCTTTCACTTGCGCACAAGGGGCTGCGAGGTTGCTGGTCAGTGTTGTGAGTATTGAGTTCATACCAGATGTGGTTACATGGACACATGCTGGAGTCACATACGTTTTAGAGCTTGAGATCGAGGATACTACGATTTGCCAGGATGGGGATGAGATTCAGGATATGGACACTACTGAGGGGGGCGGAGCCCCCGGGGATCAGGATAAGGGGTCTGACAATTCCCCACGAGAGCCGGCCAAGGGGCCCAATACTCAACCTGATAAGGCAGACATCTCTGCCAAAGAGGCGCCCCCGTCCACAACTCCGATGAACACTCTTCGCTTTGGTTCGTTTGGAGCAAGGTCGGCTCCTAGTCGGCTATGGAGCACCAGAGTCATGGCGGACGACCCGGCGGAACTTGAGCTACCACCGGTGTTGGACTCTGTTTGCGAGGCGACGACGGCACTTGAGGTTTCCGATACACAGCAGACACCACAGGGAATACGACACACTGACAGTGGCTCAGTTAGGATGGGCCCCACGCCCGGTGGGCAGATGGACGATTGCGGGCTGCTCGCGAGTGGGGGGGGGGGCGTGGGCAGGAGGCTCACGGCGCCCGCTTACTCACGCCCGGCTCGAGCTCTTTGGGAGGGGCGCCCGGACAGGAGGTCCGAGGTGCCTTGTCTCTCCTGGCTGTCCCGGGCGACCTGGGAGTGAGGGGCGGGCAGGAGCCCCGTGCCTTTACTCCTCCGCAGGAACGCGCTGTGCTGGATGGACAGGGACCGCTACACTCTGTTGTCCAGGGGGGGAGCGGGACTATTGAGCAGGTGGCTCCACGGTCCTCTTCCCCCTTCACTGCTGAGGACGGTGTCCGCACGACCATGCCCTGCCCTCCTTCACTGACATTAGGGGAAGGGTGCGGGAGTCGGGACCATACTCCTCGGGAGAGGACGGTGGAGGAGCTTATCGCTTTCGGCGGGATCGCGGATCCGGTGACGGCTGGCAGGCGTGTCAGCAACTGGATCCAGGGACAGCCAGATGCGGACGACCTGCAGCTAGCGCATGCCAAGAGGGCAGCCATGCTTCGTCACGTCGAGGCTACTACAGGTACGTCTTTTGATAAAAGTTGTTCAATTTTGCACTTCACTGAGAATGAAATAGTGGATAAGGCAAACGACTTAGGAATTTCTTTGGGATCAAATGAAACCGAGGTCGTCAAATCCGTAAATGATCTTTTAGACTTGGAAGCGGAGAGGACTTCCGAAATTATTCGTAATCTTGCGTCTATCAAACCCATGAATGATAATGAAATGAACAACTTAGGAATGGCTGATCTCGCAAATATATGTAACAATCTTTTGCCTGGTACGGAGGTCGAGAATGAGGAGGGGTCGGAGACTACAGACACGGTAGAGCCTCTCTTGATGGAGGGCGCAGTTTCTGGCGTCGTCGATCCTACTTTCCCGTAGGATGTTGGGGAGAAGCCCAAACGAACCTGGAAGCAGAAAATTTATCCTACTTCGGCAGTACGCAGAAGTGCTCGAGTTAAGCTTAAGAAAAAAATTCATGATGACTGATGAAAGGACTCTTTTGGAATAGCAGAGGTCTAGCTGACTTGGCTAAACAAAGGTTCTTAGCGGAGACAATGATAGAACAACACTTAGAATTTATTGCACTTTTGGAGACAGGACGAGATAATTTTACATCACAGTTCCTTCAAAATCTCTCCAGTGGTATTGATTTTGACTGGCACATCTTACCTCCTAGAGGAAGATCCGGTGGGATTTTACTAGGGGTACGGTGTGAGACGCTTGAGGTGCTTAATGTGGTTCAGGGAGACTTTTCGGTTAAATTTAGGGTGAGATCAAAACTGGATGGGTTCCGGTGGTCTCTTGTTGCTGTATATGGGGCAGCACAACCTGAATTCAAACCAGTTTTTTTAGCCGATTTAGTGCGGATTTGTGGAGATGAAAATCTGCCGATACTCGTCGGGGGGGATTTTAATATAATCAGGAGGAGAGATGAAATGAATAATGACAATTTTGATGGACGTTGGTCTATGATGTTTAACATGATTATCGAGAGTCTTAATTTGAGAGAAATTGAACTCACCGGTAGACAATTTACATGGGCCAACTCGTTACCCATTCCGACTTATGAAAAGTTGGATAGGGTACTTGCTAGTGTGGAGTGGGAACAAAAATATCCTTTGGTGTCGGTCCATGCGATGCAGAGAGCGATCTCAGATCACACACCACTTCTTTTAGACTCGGGTGAGGCTACCCATGTGGCAAATAAAAATACTTTCTCCTTCGAACAAAGTTGGTTCGAGAGAAAAGGATTTTTGGAGATCATTGCACGCGAATGGGCTAAGCCGGTTAGTGGAAGGACGCATGTTGAGAGATCGCAAAACAAGATTAGACATCTCCGATAGTTTTTGGGAGGTTGGGCCAGAAATGAGAGTGGGATTTACAAACACGAAAAAGATCGTCTTATTCAATTAATTGAGGCACTAGACTTAAAAGCTGAAGACACTCTTCTTTCGGTTAATGAGCAAAGATCCAAGTCCGAGGCTGAGCAAGGTCTACGAGCACTCTTGAGAGAGGAGGAGCTCAAGTGGGCATTGCGTGCTAAAACGCTTAAGGTTGTCCAAGGGGACGGCAATACACAATTCTTCCATATGGTTGCAAATGGTAAACATAGGAAGAAGAAAATCATTCAGCTTGAACAGATGAGGGGACAATAGTGGGGCATGAAAATCTGAAAGCATATATCTCTAATTACTATAAACAACTTTTTGGACCCCCAAATACAAGCACGGTGACACTAGATGAATCTGTGATTGCTGACATACCTCAATTACAGGCAGCGGAGAATGATTTTCTATCTGCACCGTTTACTAAAAAAGAGGTTCTTCAGGCAATTTCACAAATGAAACCGAATAAAGCACCGGGACCAGATGGGTTTCCAGCTGAATTCTATAAGAAATGTTGGCATATTATAAAAGATGATCTTATGCCTATGTTTCATGATTTTTTCAACGGTCATTTAGAGTTGTTTCATCTCAACTTCGGTACGATAACACTGCTACCAAAGAAAGATGAGGCAATTCGGATCGAAAAATTCCGGCCCATTTGTCTGCTGAATGTGAGCTTCAAAATTTTCACAAAGGTTGGAACCAATAGATTGACACAAATTGCTCATTCAGTGGTCCAACCAAGTCAGACAGCGTTCATGCCAGGGCGACACATACTGGAAGGGGTGGTCGTTCTGCATGAAACGCTTCATGAGATCCACTCGAAGAAACTGGATGGGGTTATCTTCAAAGTGGATTTTGAAAAGGCGTATGATAAAGTCAAGTGGCCTTTTCTCCAGCAGGCAATGCGCATGAAGGGCTTTAGTGAAGCCTGGAGGAACCAAGTGGACACCCAAGTCCAGAAGGGTAGTGTCAGAATCAAGGTGAATGATGACATCGGTCATTATTTTCAGACACATAAGGGGTTGAGACAAGGGGATTCCATGTCGCCTCTTCTGTTTAATATTGTGGCAGACATGCTGGCCGTCATTATTGGCAGGGCCAAGCAGCGTGGCTATGTAGAAGGGTTAGTTCCTCATCTAGTCGATGGAGGGGTATCCATTCTACAGTATGCTGATGACACTATCCTATTCATGGAACATGACATGGCTAAGGCACGTAATATGAAACTTATCTTATGTCTCTTCGAACAATTGTCTGGATTAAAAATTAATTTTCATAAGAGCGAGTTGTTCTGCTTTGGGAAGGCCAAAGATGAGGAACACACTTATAGACAATTGTTCGGATGTGAATTAGGTGCTTTACCATTCAGTTACTTGGGTATACCGATCCACCACCGTAAACTATCCAACAAAGAATGGAAATGTATTGAAGAACGAATTGAAAAAAAACTTAGCTGCTGGAAGGGCAAGCTTATGTCATATGGAGGTCGGCTAGTCCTGATTAACTCGGTACTGACTAGTATGCCGATGTTTCTACTTTCGTTCTTCAAAATTCCGAAAGGAGTTCGGAAGCGACTTGATTTCTTTAGATCTCGTTTCTTCTGGCAGTCTGATGAGGCCAAGAGGAAATACCGTCTTGCGCGATGGGATATCCTGTGCCGACCTAAAGACCAAGGGGGTCTCGGTATTGAGAACTTAGAAATTAAGAATAAATGTCTTATGAGCAAATGGTTATTCAGGCTAGAGACAGAGCCGGAGGGTATGTGGTCACAAATCCTACGCAATAAGTATTTACACTCCAAAACATTAGCCCAGGTTACCATGAGACCTACTGACTCGCCATTCTGGAAGGGACTTATGCGAACGAAGGACTTGTTCTTTCGCAGGGTCAAATTCTTGGTTGGCAATGGGATGTCAACAAGATTTTGGGAGGATACATGGTTAGGAGAGACGCCTCTGGCCATCCAATATCCCACTCTTTATAATATTGTGCAACGTAAGGAGGATTACGTAGGCACAGTCCTCCAAACTATCCCCCTGAACATCCAGTTCCGACGTGCGTTAGTTGGTGAGAGATGGAATGCCTGGATGCATTTGGTTCGGAGACTGATAGAAGTTCAACTTTCCGACCAGCCGGATTCGATACAATGGAAGTTAGCTAAGAATGGGATTTTTACGGTGAAATCATTCTATATGGATTTGATTAATTCTGGCCCAATCTCAAGGTCGCTGCACATATGGAGGGTTAAGGTTCCTTTGCGGATTAAAATCTTTATGTGGTTTGTCCACAAGCAAGTGATACTCACAAAAGACAACTTAATTAAAAGGCGATGGGTAGGAAGTTCGCGGTGCTGTTTTTGTGATCATGATGAAATAATACAACACTTATTTCTTGAATGCCCACTTGCCAAACTACTCTGGAGAACGATTCATATAGCTTTTAACATTAATCCTCCAGTCGATATTGCGTCGTTGTTTGAGACGTGGTTAGCTGGGGTTGAACAGACTACTGCGGCTCGTATTCGGATTGGAATATGTGCACTATTATGGGCTATATGGAACTGCAGAAATGATATGATTTTTAACAGACAACACACTTTAACTTTCCTGCAGGTCATCTTCAGAGCTACAGCTTGGATCCGTACGTGGTCCTTACTCACTCCTATGGACTCCAGGGAGCCTTTGGTTACTGGGTGCAACCAATGGGAGATGGTAGCTCGGGTTATATTCAACCGGTTCGGATGGCGCTCGCATAACAGGATAGGAGTCTAGGGAGCTTATCCTTCATATTACCGTATCGGTTGCTTTTGTCAGCATGTAATTTTCTTTTTTTTCTTTGTTTCTGCTCCGTTTGCGAGCTATAAGACCTTTATGACGTTACTTTGTGGATTTTTAATAAAATGGCTGCATGCATCTTCATGATGCAGAGGCCGGGGGCATGCCTCCATTTCCAAAAAAAAAGTAATAAAGTTGCGGGATGATTCTCAAAAAAAAACTGCTCCCGATGACGAGTCCAACAGCAGACGATGGCGACGGCGAGGAGGCACCGAGCCGCGGGCAAGAACGAGGACGCGCCGTCTTCCGGCCTCTCTCCTCCGCGGCCGGCGTGGTCGCCAGCCCGACCTCTGTTCCGTCCGCTGGAATAGGAACCGGAAGCAAGCGCACTGCCACTGGGTCAGGTCATCATCCACCCCCCTGCCTGCCCGCCATGTGCTTGTGCTTATTCCTGTGACGTTCGTTTACGATTTTTTTTTTGAAAATATTATTTTTTTTAACAAATTCGGAAACTATATGCCCTAATTCAGAAAAATCAAATCTATAACCCCGTCAGGCTCGCTAAGGCCGAAAAGGAACTCTTCAGCGTTTCTTAGGCCGAAGAGGGGTCTTCGGTTTACCTTCGACCGAAGAGAGGCAGCTTTGGGCCGAAGAGTGGCTGTCGGTGGGCCGCAGGCCGAAAAGAGTAACTTCAGCCAGCCCGCAACCGAAGAGCCAGTCTTCGGCCAACAAAAGACTGAAGAGCAGTCTTCGGCCAACGGAAGGCCTAAGAGGTCGGGATAAGGGCTAGCGCGGCCGTCTTCTTCCTCCCGACCCCTCTTTCTTCGTGTCTCTCTGTTCTTCGCCATTTTCACTCGATCCAACGCATTTTCGCCCTCTAAACTCCCCCACGTACCAGATCCACTAGAGTAGAGGTATTCCCGACGGCCTAGCCTTCGATCTATCCATGGGGTAGAGTGTGGGGGTGGAGTGGAGGCTTGGGGGTGGACTAGAGGCGTGGGGGAGGATGGAGGAGAGGTGGAGGCCGGTTGGGGGGAGCTCCCGTGGAGGAGGAGCAGCTCGGTAGGGGTGGAGTTCGTGGGGAGGAGGAGGAGCTCGGCTGCGTGCTACGGGGAGAAGGTGGCGGGTGCGCGGAGGTCGTCGGTGCAAGCTCCATTTGCGAGGAGGAGGAGCTCGGTAGGAGGGAGACAGCGGATCGAAGCCGGCAACGCACGCATCAAGGGTATAACATTAACTCTTTGTTTGTATCTGTTAATTATGGTTTAGTCTATTTTGTTAGTAGTTATGGTTTGATTAATAAGCGTCCCTAGTTAGTGCGTAAATTTTTAGTATGCTCTGTGTCACCGGTTAATAGTTTTGATTAGATTAGTGTATATGTTAGTCAGTTGTTATATTAAGTGTGTCATATGTAGTAGATGTGATAAAATGGACCGTCGAGTATAAAGATTATTGGATAGTTTTAGTTTTTATTTTTGTGTAGATATATGGAGCAGTGCGGTGGTGGTAGAAAAATTACCGGTGTTAGGACGGATTATTTGTTACAATCATGTGACAGAAAAATTACCGGTGTTAGGACGGATTATTTATTACATTCATGTGACAGATAAATTACTGGTGTTATGTTTCATTAATGTGACAGAAAAACTACCGATGTGACAGAAAAATTACCGGTGTTAGGACGGATTATTTTTTCGTTGTGATTGATGAGATGATAATTTGTGACAGGTGAAAATGTCTGAATCGGTTAATTTGACTGTTTACTATGGCCCTGGTAATGTTCGATATAATGAGTTGGGGGTTGATCTTAGCGAGTATAAAAATTGCGTGATGACAGTTCCACACCCAGAAAGACTGGACATTAGACAGTTGAAGTACAGGTTGACTACTAGTTTTGGGCTGGATCCTGAAGTGTGTTCCGTCAGTATTCATGCATTGTGGACCAAATCCTGTAAAAATGTATCCTAGGAGTTGATGGTGATAGATAGGAGCCAAAAGTGGTTGACCCTGTTAAGGCATTCCAGAGACCGAAGAATCCACCCATATGCCCTAGTGCAACTTGTGGCGAAGGAGGAGAATACCGTACAAGTCGACGGGGTGTATGAACCCGGCTAGGGCAGTCAAGCGGCTAACGAGATTGATTTATCCGGGTCACAGCCAATGGATGTGGATGTTAGCCACCCCGAGGAAGAGTCAGATTACGTGTCACACAATTTGCATGGTCTAGATGCAGGGCAGAGTAGTCAGTCGACAGTATTTGCTGGTAGTGGTTTTGCTGATGAGGATGAGGCAGGGGAGGAAATGCAGAGGGTGATAGAAGAGGAGGACGAGGATGGATTGGCCGAGGATCTTGATTCTGAAAATTCCGATGAGAAAGTGAAGGAGCCGATTCCTTCTTCATGGGATCAAGACATATCGACCGGCCTTACGGTCAACGATGGCCATGAGACTGCATGGCAGTATCATCTGAACCAAGTCCAGATGGGGGCTATGTATGATACAAAGAAAAAATTGAAGTACGCGGTGCTAAAGTGGGCTATGTCTACATAGAGGGTTTTCCGGACACACATATCAAGTCCAACAAACTATACCGTGAAATGTGTTGAAATAGGTTGTCCTGGGAAGGTGCACGGGCATGTGCCGAAGTGGAACATCCACTGGGTTGTCACTGATGTTGTCCCACATAATTGTGTGAGGAAAAACCTTCTGGTGAATCATCCAAACCTGACTTCAACTCTCATTGCGCATCTCATGTATACTGAGATAGTGGAGAAGAAAGATATGGAAGCAAAGCACATCCAGACAGCAGTAAAGGTCAGATGAAAGTATGACATTCCTTACGGGAAGGCTTGGAGGGCTAAGCAGAAGGCTATGGAGGAAAAGTTTGGGACGTTCATAGACTCATATGATAATGTTGTCCGTCTCCTTCACGTATTGAAGGAGAGGAATCCCGGCACTTATGTTGACGTACAACACATGTTCCTGCCTAGTATACCAGGTTTCAAGGTGTTGAAGCGAGTATTCTTCTCTTTTGCTATGTGCATCGAAGCTTTCCGACATTGTACTCCTGTGATGTTTGTGGATGGCACATTCTTGACCGGTCAGTACAAAGGGCAAATCCTTACTGCTATTGGTGTGGATGAGAACGGTCAAATCATCCCACTTGCTATGGAATTTGTGGAGGGTGAGAACTTTCCGAGCTGGGTATGGTTCTTGAGGCAACTGATAATTGCCATCGTGAAGGACCGACCAAACGTGTGTGTCATTCATGACAGGCATGCTGGTATATTGAAGGCCGTCAAGACACTGTGGGATCCAGGAGAAGACGAACCAACACCTTGGAAGGACTTGCAGAGCCGGTGGTGCATGCGCCATCTTGGGGCTAATTTTTTCTCGCAGTTCAAGAACAAGCGGTTGATGAACTTGTTCAAAAAAGTATGCAAGCAGAACCAGCAGCGCAAATACGATTTTATTTGGTCAAAACTAGATGAGTTTACTAAGAAGCAGGTCCGTGCCAGGAAGAAAATGGAACAAGATCAGGCAGCATTAGCAACACTCATCGCGGAGCTAGAGCAGCCAGTAGGTCTTTGTGACTTGCCAGCAATTGACCCTCCTGGTACTAAGAGAAAGAAGGGGAGGGCAATAAAGAATTTTTCTCAGTGGATAGAGAAAGAGCCTCCCATGAATTGGTCTGTGCTGCATGACACCCATGGAGCTAGGTATGGCCACATGATAACCAACCTTGCAGAGGTGTATAACTTTGTTCTCAGAGGGAATAGAGCATTGCCACTCACAGCTATTGTGGAGGCTGTATTCCATGGCACTTTGAGATATTTCAGAGAAAGGCACGAGTTAGCAAAGAAGCATATTGCAGATAATCCCAGAACACCTTATTGTAGCAGTGTCATGGAGTACATGGCAAAGAAGATAGAGAAAGCAAAGAAGCACACTGTCAGACTCATAGGTAATCAGGAAAGGAGGTATGAGGTACAACTACCTACCGATGGTTTTGGTTATGCAAATGAGGTGAAGACGCACGAGGTAAGAATTGGAACAGAATTCCAGCCAACGTGTGAGTGTACATGCAACAAACCGAAGTTGTTGCACTTGCCTTGCTCACATGTGCTGGCTGCCTGTGGCCAGATTCAGTTGGGCGCCATCTCCTTCATGTCCCCATACTATTTAAAAGAGGCAGTACTCAACACATGGACCGGTGAGATGACAGGGTTTAGAGCCGTCGGCAATTTCAACAAGGTAAACGACGGTGAGAGAGTATACATCCCGGATCCAGCTCTGAGGCGAACAAGTAGGGGTAGACGTAAGGTACATCGCATCCATAACGATATGGACCAATCTGAAGCTGGTGGAGCAACCAGACAATGTTTGTTATGCACGGCTTATGGGCATAGGATGAAATATTGTCCCGGCCTCAAGAAAGATGGTGCTTCCACATCGGCGAGTGCGACTACAGGAGCAAGAGGCAGACGTGGTCGAGGCAGTCGAGTCTGAAGGGGAGGACAAGGAAGAAATAACTCACAAGCTATATAATATGTGAGGACTACGTGATACTTATTATTATGTGTCGGACTATGTTTTAATTTGTAATATGTGAGGACTACGAGAAACTTATTATTATGTGTCGGACTATGTTTTAATTTGTAATATGTGAGGACTACGAGAAATTTATTATTATGTGTCGGACTATGTTTTAATTTGTAATATGTGAGGACTACGAGAAACTTATTATTATGTGTCGGACTAAGTTTTAATTTGTTGTATGTGAGTATTGTTGTTTTAATTTGGATTATGTTAGCAATGTGCGATGGACTATGTCAATTGCAGATATGTCTTCGTATCCGTTGCTTGATCCTAATATCGATAGAGGTCACCGGGCCTCACTTATGCAAGGGGGCACACTACTAGAGAAAACCTTACCAGTAGCGCTGGATTTATAGCTACTAGTAGCGCTGGTACACGCGCTACTGGTACGACGCTACAGCTAATTTTTAGCAGTAGCGCTCTTTTTGACCAGCGCTACTGGTAAATTAACTTAGCAATAGCGTGCTTTCAGCAAGCGCTACTACTACTTATCTGCAGCGCGTGTATAAGAAAAGCGCTACTGTTAAAAGCGCGCTGCTGGTAAACCTTGGCCCCGCGCCACTGCTAATGTTTTATGTTTTTTTCTGTGTTTTTATGCTGTATTTAAACAGATACAGCTTTTATACAATAACAACATGCATATTCATTGAAAAAGATGTAAGACCTTATATTGTCTAATCGTTGGCATCGATAAGCAAAAGTTATTAAAAGCCTCATCTCATATCATCATCATCATTCATCGGCGAACACATGTCTCAAAATAGCGATACAAGTTATTAGAAGTCTCGAATACATGCAACAACATGGTCACATACTCATGTTTCATCATCTATGTAGACTATGATATGATCGCATAGAAGAGAAGAGCGATCACGATGAGCAAAAGCGGGATTATGTAGTAGTTTTTGCGGCGCCGGTTCTGAATCCTCTGTTGCGCTATGAATCTCAAGTAACTAGCTTCGGCTTCCATTCTGCTATCAAACCCTTTCTGGCTTCCGCCCGGGAAGCGGTACACTTGGGCCTGACACTCCGGTCACTCATCGTACACACCCGGAACATGCCCTACATACACGACACACCACTTCCTCGCCATCATTGATCTATATACCTTTCAGAGATGCACATATATCATCAAGCGAATTGAACGATATATAATATGCAGCGTAAGTTACGTCGGCCTGTGGAGAGAAACAATTATGAAATAGAAGCAACGTATAGTAAACATAGTTAACGAAATTCATCGTACCGAAACTAATTAACTAGCGCAACAGCATTTACATCTAATAGTTTCGTCGTACAGAGACATTCAAAAGTTCGTCGTACAGAAAGTAACAACTAACTAAACAGACACATTGTCTTCAAGCAGTGCACTCTTCCCATCCGGCCATATCCGGGAGGATGCACCCAAGCTTAGTGAAAGGCGTCATGTCCTGACGCTGTAGGGCTATGCGGGTTCGGACATCAGCTCGTGATATTGGGCCGTTGTAGAACATCCCATTCTCTTCGAGGATGTCTTTCATGATGATGGACGCAATTTCCTGCTGGATCCGGTAGAAATCATTTCGAAGTTGATTATCCGGCACGGTTCCAAAGGCTTCGGCCCATCTCCGGATATGGGCATCGCCGGATGAAGATGTCATGCAAAGTGATTGCACATCCCTTCTGTACTCCATCATTAGATGGATGACGTAGAATCCATCATTCTCACTTGTTGCCGGTCGCTGGAGGCAACAGAAGTCAGTCTTATGGCCGAAACACAGCCCGGCCTTACTTGTTTTTTTGACTTGGATGTAGCCACCCCGCATGCGGAAGCCCATGAGAGCTCTATCCAGAACATACTTTATGTGTAATCTTTCTTCTCTATGTTCTTTGATGGGTCCAAATATAGAGCGTAGGAGAAACGCGGGTAAAGAATGATGAGAACAGCACCCCCCCCCCCCCCGCTGCGCAAAATACACGATCAAGTTAGCCTCCATGCGTGCAAAGTAATTATTGAAATGCACAAAAGGATGTATGTGTTATAGTGGCTATCCGCGGATGACTTACCCGGGATGATAAGGTAGGAGAATCTTTTCTTTGTCCTTATTGATGACCAAGAATTCTTCGATGTACTCCCTCGCATATTGACGGTTGGCTTCGTTGACTGACAAGAAGCCCTCATGCATGTAGTATGGGTCCGCGACCACAAGACCAGTGATTTGCTCTCTCCTGACGATGTAGTTCGTGTGCAGCGCATACAGGCGGACGAACGTAAAATCGAGTCTCCTCATTTGAAACATCTCGAAGATGTAATCAAATTGCAGGAAGAACAGGTCCGCGGGGCATGTGCTAACGTACATCTTGCCACTGCACGGCACCCTAACCGTATAAAGTGGGTATCCTGGATCATCCGAGGCGAGGAGGCTTCTCTCTGTCGACAGCACATGGTCATGGAGTCTCCTGAGATCCCCTGTTATGGCAGCTAGCGCATCCGCCGGTACCATTGGCTTTCCCGCGACATGGAGTAATGGCGCATGTTTCATCGGTACACTGTCAACCCTGGTCTGCGGAGGCGGCTGGCTGCTAGAAGCAACATTGGCAGCTTTATTGCCTTTTCTCATCGGTCTCTTCCTCTGCTTCTTCTTGGTGGGCTCAGGTGCTGGTGGGTCTGTCAGACCCTCCCTGACCACCGCCCCTAGTGTTGTCGGGCTCAGCATTGAACGCCTCTGGCTAATTAGTTGAGCTTGGGTGGAACCGGCATCTGGAGGCGTGTCCTACGAGGATTGCATGAACAAAGACTTCTTGCACTCCCGAGGACGTTCCGTCTCTGGTACACCATGCATCTCATATGGTTGATTCATCGTTACTTCGTGGTCAAAGCCGGTATTGAGATACTGGAGAGGGTCATCCACCTCCATGTCATGATCCATATCCTCTTCCATGGGGCCGATGTCATCATCCGCCGGAACGGTTGGCCCTCCTTCCTCTTGTCTCTCGATCTCACCCAGCAGCACAGACGATGGTTGTTGTAGTTGTGTAGGTGGGGTTGTGGTCATACCTGCTTCCTGATGAGGTCCCGTTGGTGTGCTCCCGGCCACCTCCACACGAAGAAGATTCTTCGGCCACAGGATCGGCCAATTTTTGCATTGGCCAAGCTGCGTGGGGGTCTCGTCATCCTCTCCACCGGTTTGTATGGGATGAGGAAAACCCTCGTAGCCCGCTTTCACACTCGCCACAGAGACCCTTAAGGCATTATCAGGCATCTGCCGGCTGTGGAACAATCGATGCTTGGGCTTCACTATAGTACCCTTCCCCACATCCACCAACCCGCCCTTCATGTGGTAAAGGAGGGTGCACGGAGTGGAGTCGGCCTGCGAAGACATGTATGTGTGCGGCGTCAGAGATCCAAAAAGAACGGGAACTGAAGATTAATTAGTTGTGTTGATGAGGGTGTGAAGCGTATTTACCGTGAGGGCATCGAGCTCAGCCAATGTCGACGGCCCGGCATTCAAGCCAGAGACGGAGCTAGGGCTGCTGTGAGAGGGTGCGGGAGCAGGTGCTGGAGTAGGTGCGGGTGCGGTTGCCATATCAGGTACGGGTGTGGGTGCGGTGTTCATTGAGTTGCTCCCGGTGAAGCTGGGCATGGGAAAATCAGTTGGTGCCGCGTTTGGATTTTGTTGCAACCAGCTGACCACACTTGGAATCAAGCTTGTAAAGGCAGCTGCCATATCATTTCTACAGGCAGCTACCGCTTCCCGGACTGTATCAGCTTTTGTTTTCTCGATCGCCCGCGCCACCTTCTCGTCGATAGTCACTTGACTTAACTTCTTTCTCTGTCTTTTGGCCTCGGGGTCCTCGCCATAATAGTACTTCCACGTCGCGCCGTCTCCGGCGCCGTGCACACGTCCATATTGCGGCCGCTGGCCCGGCGGGTGTCCCATCATTACGTTCATGGCCCGGTTGAAAGGGGTGTCCCACTTGTACTTCGCCGATGACTGAGTCGACGAGTCTCTTTCGGCCGCAATCTTGTGTTGCCCTCTCTGCAAAATGGAGCGTGAATCGTTTACGAATGTGACTAAAATGTAGTAGACTTCATTGATCGGAAGCTAATATATAAGGTGGTAAAAGGATAATTACCAGTAATCTCATGAATTGCCTAGTCGGCCCGTCGGTGAAAAAAATCTTTTTTATGGGGTCCCACTTGAATCGGGCCCTGATGAAGTCGTGCTCCTGCTGGTCGGTGAACTCAGCCAAGGGGTGTGGGATCCCCAGACGTTCACGTTCCGCGTCCTCCTTAGCCCACACGGGCCTCTTTCCCGTGTAACCACGACTTCCGAGGCGGTGGTTCCCCATGTTCTTTGCTTGCAGCTGCTTGCCTCTCTCCGACCTGGCCTTGGAAGCTTCTTCATTGCAAGTCGCCTTGAACTTTTCAAAGTCCTCTAGCGTAATTGTCGGATTGTCTGCAACAATCTCGGCGTAGGTTTCATGGTCTACTTCAATCGCCTTTTTCACCCTAGTTTTCCAGGCGCTCAATGCGTTGCTGAACTTCCCTAGGGCTTTGTTGTTGATTTTTTTCATGGCATCATCTTTCCATGGGTCAACGTCGTCATTCCGACCGGGGAACATGAATCTTGCGTCCAACCTAGTTAGAAGCAGCTGCTTCAAATGTTCATTCTTCCGTATTTTTGTGGTGTTGATGTTAGCGGTATCCCGTAGGATGCATGCTAGTTGGTTGTCGTAACACGCTGCCACTTCCCGCGGCTCTACAGGCTCGAAGTCACCGGGGTTCACCGCCCTGACCACCAGTCTTCCGGTGCCGAGCTCATTTGGGCGGCGTGTCCTCTTTGCCTTCTTTCCTTCACTGGCTTGGGAGGTCCCACCTTCCGTGCTGTCGTTAGCAACATCATCAGGGCCGGTGTTGGTGGCATCAGTGTCGGCGCCGGCGCCACCACCGTCGTCGTCCGTCATGACAAGGGGGTCCTGCCACCCTTGTTTCTCCTGAGCCGCAAGAAAGTCGAGGTAGGCGTGTGCTTGTCCTTCTTGGGTGTGAGAACCTCCGGCCTCATCATTGTCGGTCATGTTTCCTAGATAGGGTTCAATGTCGTAGTCGTTTAATTATCGAGCTTTATATAATAAAGTGAATAATGACAAAAAAAGTGACCTTTGTTTTGCCTGAATGTCGTTTCATTCCCGTGGCGGCAAATCTCGAGCACTCGATATGTCCAACTTTCTAGTACAAGTCATGCCGAAATTCACGGAAAATTTTGGCATGACCTATGCTAGAAAGTGCACATATAGAGCGCCTGAAATTTGCCGGAATGGAAATGAATCAACATTTCCGGCAAAACATAGGCCACTCGAAATCGGTTTCCCTGCAAATGACAATAAGCACTATGTGCTGAAGTACCATTTCACTAACAATCACGGAGATGCAGCCCTCACAAGAAAATTTTCATTTTCATTTACATCCTCATTTTCATTTACATTTAAAAATCCTCATTTTCATTTAAAATGGACAGCAAGATAACAGCAACATCCTCATTTTCATTTGGACAGCAACATCCAATGCAAAGTGCACTATTGCAGCAAGTGTGACAAAAACATAACCATCCTTTTTCTTTTGTTCATCTTCATGACCATCTACAATTGATGCATGCTATAAAAAATACTACACATCACCATATATATATTGCAAAGATGCACTGGACAGCAGCAATTTGAAATTATACAAGCTAAACAAGAATTTATGTTGAAATTAGACAAGGAAGCAAGTCGACATTTTTTTTACAGAAAACTAGTTCCAATGGCAATCACGACGAATATGTGAACCAAAGAACTAGTTCGCAGCAACAGCAGCTGGTATTTGAGATTTCAACAGTAACATCAACATTTTTTTTAATTAATCCGAACGAAATTTCTTACTCATGCAACTAGCTGTCCTCCCCATTAAATTGTTCTATCTATCATCTATCTACTAATGCTCGGTGCACCCATTCAAAAGATGAAGATCGCCGTCGCGGCAAAACCTAAATCAAAAATTGGGGAATTGGGGAATGGATGAATGGTACCTCAAATCGGGCCGAACCGAGTGCCTGAGCTTCGAGGGGCGACTGTCGTGGAAGAAGAAGATCCTGGCCTTCGTCTTCGAGGAGGCAGGGGCAGAGGGGGCCGGGGCAGAGGAGGCCGGCCAGCATCGGGGTTGAGGGCGGGTGCGGTGTCGGGGTCGGGGCAGAGGAGGCCGGCCGGGGATCGGCGTCGGGGTGGCCGGGGCAGAGGGGGCCGGGGCAGAGGAGGCCGGCCGGCGTGCGTCGTCGGCGGCGGCGTGGGCTGGGGAGAGAGATCGCGCGAGGGGGATCGAGAGTGAGAGAGAGAGAGGAGTGCGTGGGGGGCTGGACAGGGCCGGGGCTATAGCCAACTTAGCTATAGCGCTGGTCGTAAAAACGCGCTATAGCTAAGTTAGCTATAGCGCGTCTTAGGAAAACAAGCGCTACTGCTAGTTTTTTTTTTTTTTTAAAAAAATTCTGTGGCCAGTTTCGCTATAGCGCTTGTCCTATAAAAAGCGCTACTGCTAGTCTTTTTCATTTTTCTTTTTCTTTTTCTTTTTCATTTTTCTTTTTCTTTTTCTCTTTCTTTTTCTTTCATTTTTCTTTTTCATTTTTCTCTTTCTTTTTCCTTTCCTTGTTGTAAGTTGTAGCAGGGGTTAGGGTTAGGTCTGTTTATGGACTAATAACACACCCTCCGGATATAATTAGTGCATAATATATATATTACAACATTTGACCACTAACGGTGTTAAGTACGTATACAAAATAGATATAGACAAATTATGATAGTTTGTCAGCTTGGTCGACGACGCTTCAGACTGATCTTCTTCTTTCCTCTTTTGTTCGTTCTTGAATAATTGAGCCCATGGTCATGAATTTTCCTTTTCCAGGGAGTACGATCTTTCATAGGTACTGTAGTCTTCATCCTTCTTTTGACGTATGTTTCATCGTCATCAGCATCATCTTCCCTCATCGGGTCACCGTACTGGTCGTAGTCTTCCTCGTTGGCGACTCCATCCATTCCGACGATGCTCCTTTTGCCTCTCCTCACGACAACACGGCTGGGATTGCTCAGGTCGGTTATGAAGAAACATTGTGTCACATGTTTAGCGTGTACCCATGGCTCATTTTTGGCAGTGGCGTTGACGGTACCGCTATCGTAGTCGGGTATACACATGGTAGTGAAATGTCGGTTTTCTCTTTGTACGTTCTTAGCCCATCTGACACGGAACATCGTCCCGCTATGCAATCCAGAGTAGTCAAGCTCCCAGATCTCATCGACCCTTCCGTAATATCTTTCAATTACGTTCCCGGTCATGGCTTCCATCGTCACCCCTGAGTTCTGGTTATCACTGTTTATATCTTTGGCCTCCGTGTAGAACGTGTATCTGTTGATATCGTATGCTTGATAAGTCGTGAGGTTGACCAACGGGCCATGTGCTAAGGCGTATATGAGCGTTCTGTCCGGACAGCCCTCTTCCGGGGGATTAGCCAGAACTCGCTCTTTGAACCAACGCAAGAAAGTGGAGTTGTGCTCTCTAATAACTTCAGCGTCCGTCCTGTGCACCCCACGGTCACGGTAGTTCTTTGCGATGTTCTCTTTGTGCAGTGTCACGAAATCTTCTAGCACATCTAGGTGTTGTAGCACTACTAAGTTTGCCCTGTCAAAGTCGTTTTGTCGGCCCGAGCGGAACACATTCACATCCCTCCGACCATTGGTACGACCTTCGCCTTCGAGCCTTCCACAGTGCTTGCTGACGGGCAAACCAACAACAGGGTCTCCGGTGCCTAGATAACCCTGGGCTATGCTTCCATCCGGACGGGACATGTTACGAACGAATCCTTTGATGACCCCATTCATCCTCTCGAACGGCATCATGCTGTGCAGGAATGTCGGCCCTAGGTCGATGATGTCATCCACGATGTGGACACATAGATGCACCATGACATCAAAGAACGCGGGCGGGAAGTACATCTCTAGCTCATTTAGTATGACAACGATCTCTTCCTGTAGCCTATGGAGTTGCTTGACACTGATCGACTTTCGAGAGATAGCATCAAAAAAGTGGCATAGGCCAGTAAGCGTCTCACGGACGTGTGTGTCCATAATCCCTCTAAGTGCAACCGGGAGTAACTGCGTCATCATCACGTGACAGTCGTGAGACTTCATCCCGCTGAACCTTTTTTTCTTGGTGTCCAGATATCTGCTAATCTTCCCACAGTATCCGGAACTAACTTTGATTCCGGCAAGGCACTTGAACAATTGATCGACCTCCTTCGGATGTAAGGTGAAGCAAGAGGAGGGGCAATATTGTTCTTCCTTCTTGTTTACTTTTTTCCCCCTATCTTCCGTCTCCGACTCCGTCTCCGTCTCCTCCGACGACTTTTTACCGGGCATTTGGAGATCTTTCCTGATATTCAAAAATTCCAAGTCTTTTCTTGCCTTCGGCCCATCCTTGGTCTTCTCCGGCATGTTCATCAATGTTCCAAGCAAGCTCTCGAGGATATTCTTCGTGATATGTATTTGATCAAGGCTATGAGGCGTGTCGAGTTTGGGCCAGTACTCTACGTCCCAGAAAATAGACCTCGTCTTCCATACCTTCAGCAGCGGCTCAGGCGCCTTTTTCTTCGTCTTTCCCGGCGAGGGGCACTCTTCCCAGTTCTTCAATAACTCATATATTTCGGCACCGCTATGCTTACGTGGAGGACATCGATGCTCAGCCTTACCATTGAATAGATCTCCACGCTTTCTCCACGGGTCATCCTTCTCGAGCCATCTTCGATGCCCCATGTACACGATTTTCGAAGACCCGCCATCTTTCGATAGCTGCTGAGAAGTTGTATCATCCATGCACCTGGTGCATCCGCAATATCCGTGGCACACCTGGCCGGAGATATAGCCGTAACCGAGATAGTCCTGCACCGTCGTAATCAGCGCGGCTCTCATGTAGAAATACTCTCCTTTGCTTGCATCCCATGTCTTGGCCGGCGTTGTCCATAAGGTCTGTAGCTCCTCTTTCAGTAACCTGAGATACAGATTTATATCATTTCCCGGTTGTCTCGGCCCTTGAATAAGCATAGTCATGTGTATGTATTTTTCCTTCATGCACTTCCAGGGGGGGAGGTTGTACATCCATACAAACACGGGCCATGTGCTATGATTGGTGTTCTGGTTGCCAAACGGATTCATGCCATCAGTACTAGCACCAAGCACGATGTTCCTTGCATCATCTGCGAAAAATTTAAATTCAGCGTTTAATGCTCTCCACTGGCTAGCATCTGTGAGGTGTCTCAGCTTCGGATCATCTCCGTCATCTGGCTTCACCCTCTTCACGTGCCACCGCATAAGCTTTGCTTCCTTAGGATCTACGAAATACCGCTGCAGACGCGGAGTGATCGGAAAGTACCATACAACTTTCTGTGGAGCTTTCTTTCCGGCCTTCTTATATCGTGAAGCATTGCACTTTGGACAGATGGTTTTTCCGCGTGCTCGTTCCGATATATGATGCAATCGTTGATGCATGCGTGATATCTAATGTGTGGCAGATCAAGAGGGCACACGATTTGCTTTGCCTCCTCGACACTAGTAGGACACAGGCTTCCCGCGGGAAGAACCTTCTTTAGATACTTCAGAAGCTCATCCAGGTTTGCATCCGTCCATTTGTTTTTTGCCTTCGTCTTTAGAAGTTCTAGCGTGAAACTCAAGCGGGTCACCTCGGGATCGCAACCATCATACAATGGAGTCATCGAGTCTACCTCCAATTGCGCCAGTTTGGCCTCCTCTCTAGAAGCAGCTCTGTCGCTAGTCGTCTCCTTGCGAAGCAGGTCTCGAACATGCGGGTCCCGCATGGCTGAACTTAGTAGCGACGAAGGCTGCGGCGTGTCCGCGTCTTCTCCGCCTTGTACTGCCTCTTCGCCATCACCATTTCTAAGGCCCTCTTCTTCGGGCCCATAATCGGTCATCTCTTCGTCTGGCCCAATTTTGTTATTTCCTGCCCCGTCGACGTCCTCATCATCATCATCTTCACTTATCCACCGAGCATGGCCATCCATGAAACCATGCATGAGCAGGTGCGCCTTGAATTTACCACCCTTAAAGGGGTCGAGCCTGACTCCTCCTTTGCATTTTCGACACGGACATAAAACATCCTTCAGTCATGTCGTCCACCGCGGATTGCCAGTATCTTTCCACCATCCTTCCATTGACCTTCATGATCACCTGCATGCGCGGAGCAAAAGAATTATAACCACGTACGTATGCATGGATCAAATTCATACAAAAATTCGACATGACCTTCCCTAAACATAGGACATATTGAGTTTGCCCGAAATTCGCCGAAACGGAATTGAATCGACATTTCGGCAAAACATCGGCAACTCATGTCACCCACATTTCAACAAATACACAATATAGGCAACTCACATGCCACACACAATTCGGTATATTCATATCGCGCATATATAGTTTCGGTCCTATCGCACACACACATATTTCCATTCTTGCACAACTCTTTTTTTGCTCACCTATGTGTCGAGAGGGATATCGAGCACCTTCTTAATTAGCTAGTAGATCTAGATAGTGAGGTACCTACATATAGCTCTTAACAGGGAGAGAGAGAGAGAGAGATAGCTAGTGGAGATTGGTGGATGGGCAAAGAGAGAGAGATGGAGGAGGGAGGCCATTAATTAATGGAGGTGGTGGAGGGGCAAAGAAAGAGAGAGGGAGGAGGGAGGGCATTAATGGAGGGGTGGAGGGGCAAAGAAGAGAGAGGAAGGAGGGGGAGCATTGAAAGGAAGAACCAATAAGCAAGTGCAAGAAGAGGGGGGAGAAAGGAAGGGGGAGGGAGAAGAAGGGGGAAAAGGTGGTAGATATTTTGGCTGGCGACCATAGCAGTAGCGCTGGCCATACACACACGCTACTGGTACTTGCACTAGCTGTAGCGCTGGGTTGCAATGCGCGCTACTGCTAAAGGGGTCCACAAGCTTACATGCAGAACAAATAGCAGTAGCGCGCTATCTATGACAGGCGCTACAGTTGTGGCACTAACAGTAGCGCTAGGTGTTTCACAAGCGCTACTACTATGAATTGACCTGGGGGTGTGGTGTGGCACACTTAACAGTAGCGCCGCCGAGCATAACCAGCGCTGCTGCTAAGTTATACCAGCAGCGCGTTTTTATCCCAGCGCTACTGGTACCTAGCAGTAGAGCGGTGGTCCATACACGCGCTATTGGTAAAGTTCTACCTATAAGCTTTTTTCTAGTAGTGGAAGGAACTTAGACGTGTTGGTCACTCGCACCCCAAAGTCTAACTGGATGATACACCCTTCATGGGTTGATAGGTATGTGTACATATAATAACTTACATGTTTGACATACTTTTGATACACGCTAACTGTATGCTACATTCTTTTTATTTTGTAGATTAACTTGGGCTGGACTTCTACCCTTGGCACGGCTGGTTGAGGGTACTTTGGAAGATTGGGTTGAACATCCGGACTTGGATGAGGAGGGTGAACCAATGCAGTTACGCAAGAGGTAAGTGAAATGTTTCTCTTATGACAGGTCACTCCTTACCTGCTTAGTAGATAGATGGAGACCAGAGACACATACGTTTCACTTTCCCTGGGGAGAGATGGCTCCTACTCTACAGGATGTGTCTTACTTGTTGGGACTACCTTTGGCCGGTGCTGCCATAGGTCCTTTGGAGGTAGAACCTGGCTGGCTAGCAATGATGCAGGAACATTTTCTAGCTATGTTGCCAACTGCTGAGGTCTTAAATGACGATCCTCACGGGCCTCGTTTTAGGTGGTTGAGCCAGTTTCAGGTAACCTTCTTGGTGAGCTCAACGTATGTTGTTTTCATAGTTGCCCTTACTACATAGTTGACACAATTGTTTGTTTTCTATGCAGATTGTCGCGTTAGGATACCCCAGAGTTCAGTTGTCAGAGGCACAGATTGATCGATCCCTAGAGGTATATATTCTTTGGTTGTTCGGCAAGACGATGTTCACGGAGAACCATGTGACCACTGTCGATGCGCGACTCATTGGTATTGCACGAGAGATAGCTGGTGCATGTTGCCCTGGGGACATTGTGCAGAGGAGTTTTGGTTCTGCTGTGTTAGCAGCTACCTACAGAGGTCTGTGCAAAGCTTGCATGTTGAAGTCTAGAAAATTAGGCCTGGTTGGATGTCCACTATTGTTGCAGCTCTAGTCATACGAGAGATTCCCTATTGGACGACCCTATGTCTACGTTGATAGACCTTTTGGGATGGAGGACCTAGCAGGGGCTTACGTGCATGCTATCGGCGACTTGCCTACTGTGGGATCTGTTTGGGCACGGAGAGAGGTACTTCTATATTACGTTACAATTCATTCGATTAATTCTTGGCATGCAAAAGTATTACTAATGTTTCTTTGTTGTCATGTACAGAGACAGTTTGCGCATACCCAAGTCAGGGGCTGCTACCCGTCCTTCACGGCGCAGTTTGATAGTTTGCACGAGGATCAAGTTATCTGGGAGCCATACTCGAATCAGGCTATATCATCCAGGTACCCACTTGGGATATCTGGATTGTGCACTAGAGATAAGCACTATTGGATGACCAAGGCCAATGTGGTGTTCGACGTGACGGTTGAGGAGATGGCTCTTCATAGGGTGATGAGACAGTTCGGTCTATGTCAAGAGCGTGAAATTCCAGTTATTCCACACATACCACCACACGTGCACAAGTAAGTAATTCTAATTTAGTTCTCAACACTGCATTCGGAATATAGCTAACCATGTAACACGCATGTCAATCTCAGGTATAGCCGCGTAGGAGGAAACAAGTCTATGGCTGTTTGGCTTCAGAGCATTAGCCCTTACCACTACTAGGAGAAAGCTTATAGATAGAATTTTAGTAGTAGCGCTGGTTATGGGGCCAGCGCTACTACTACTTAGTAGTAGCGCTGGGCGCCAACACGCGCTACAGGTACCAAAGTAGCAGTAGCGCGGGGTGGCCGGACAGCGCTACTGCTAAGTGGTCCCACCGCCACCGGCCGGGGCTACCCTTAGTAGTAGCGGTGGCCCGAAACCAGCGCTACTACTAAGATCCATAGCAATAGCGCTTGTCGGTGGCCCACCGCTACCGCTATCTGTGCACGGGGCCAGAAGGTGGGCCCAGATTAGCAGTAGCGCTGGGCCACCGACACGCGCTACTGCTACGAATCTTAGCAGTAGCGCCGGTGAGATACCAGCGCTACTGCTACACGTAGCAGCCACCTTTTTCTCCCACCCTCCCCTCCTCCCCCTCCCCTTTCCCCTCTCCCTCCTCTACCTCCCTCACTTACTTCTTCCTTCTCCTACCTCTCTTCTCTCCCCATTAATGCCCCCATCCACCATCTCCTCCATTAATGGCTTCTTCTCTTCCTCACTTGAATTTATTTGTCTCTCCCTCCTTCTCTCTTTCCCCACTCATGCCTTTGTCTCACTAGCTAGCTTTCCCTCCCTCTCCACTAGTTAGGTAGAGTATCTCCTTCCAACTAGATCTACCATGCTAGCTAGCTAGCTTTCCCTCCCTCCTTCCACTACTTTCGATCCCTAGCTAGCTAGATAGCGGCAACGGCCATCTACCGTACTTGTGTGCTCGATCCCTCTCTCGGGACGATAGGTGAGTAAAAAGTTGTGCTTTGCAAGAATGAAAATATTTGTGTTTGCGCTATGATGGTGAGAATGTGCGTGTGGCATGAGTTGCCGCCTATGTGTATTTGTCGGATCGTGCGTGACATGAGTTGCTTATGTTTTGCCGAAATGTCGATTTATTTCCGTTTCGGTGAATTTCGGGCAAACTCTATATGTCCTATTTTTAGGGAAGGTCATGCCGAATATTTGTATGACTTTGATGCATGCATGCATGGATGCGTTTATAATCCTTTTGCTTATTAATTATACCACGCAGGCGATCATGAAGGTCAGTGGAACGATGGTGGAAAGATGGTTGCGATCCGCGGTGCACGACATGTATGAAAATAACCGGAAGGAGATTTTCTGTCCGTGTCGAAGATGCAAAGGAGGAGTCTTGCTCGACCCCTTTAAGGAAGGCCGTTTGAAAGCGCACCTGCTCATGACTGGTTTCATGGATGGCTATACTCGGTGGATAAGTGAAGATGATGACGTCGATGGGGCAACCAATGATGACATTGGACCAGACGAAGAGATGGCCGATAATGGTGGCGGAGAAGAGGTCGGACATGGCGGCGGAGAAGAGGCTGGACATTGGGGCGGAGAAGAGGCCGGACATGGGGGCGGAGAAGAGGCCGGACATGGGGGCAGAGAAGTGGCCGGACATGACAGAGAAGACGCGGACACGCCGGAGCATTCGTCGCTACTAAGTTCAGTCGTGCGGGACCCTCATGTTCGAGACCTGCTTCGCAAGAAGACGACTAACGACAGAGCTTCTTGTAGAGAGGAGGCCAAGCTAGAGCAACTGGAGGTAGACTCTCATACTCCATTGTATGATGGTTGCGATCCCGAGGTGACCCGCTTGAGTTTCACGCTCGAACTTCTAAAGACAAAGGCTAAAAACAAATGGACCGACAGAAGCCTCGATGAGCTTCTCAAGTATCTAAAGAAGGTTCTTCCCGCGAGGAACCTGTGTCCTACTAGTGTCGATGAGGCCAAGAAGATCGTGTGCCCTCTTGATCTGCCGCACATTAGATACCATGCATGCATCAACGATTGCATCAATTATCGGAAGGAGCACGCGGAAAAAAACAACTGTTCGGTGTGCAATGCTTCTCGATAGAAGAAGGCCGGAAAGAAATCTCCCCAGAAAGTTGTATAGTACCTACCGATCACTCCCCGTCTGCAGCGTTATTTCGTAGAACCTAAGGAAGCAAAGCTCATGCGCTGGCACGCGGAGAGGGTGAAGCCCGACGATGGAGATGATCCGAAGCTGAGACACCTCGCGGATGCAAGCCAGTGGAGGGCGTTCAACGCCGAATATCGATTTTTCGCAGGTGATCCAAGGAACATCGTGCTTGGCGCGAGTACCGATGGCATGAATCCGTTTGGCAACCAGAACACCAACCATAGCACATGGCCCGTATTTGTATGGATGTACAACCTTCTCCCTGGAAGTGCATGAAGACAAAGTACATACACATGAGCATGCGGATTCAAGGGCCGAAACAACCGGGAAATAATATTAATCTATATCTGGGGCTACTTCAAGAGGAGTTAGACACGTTATGGAAAACACCGGCCAAGACATGGGGCGCCAGCAAAGGCGAGTATTTCTATATGAGAGCTGCGCTGATGACGACGGTGCACGACTATCTTGGTTACGGATATGTCGCAGGCCAGGTGTGCCACGGATATTGCGGATGCACGCGGTGCATGGATGATACAACGTCTCAGCAGCTAACGAAAGATGGCGGGTCTAGGAAAATCGTGTACATGGGGCATCGAAGATGGCTCGCGAAGGACGACCCGTGGAGAAACCGTGGAGATCTATTCAATGGTGAGGCTGAGCATCGAGGACCTCCACGTAAGAGGAGCGGCGCCGAAATCGATGAGCTGTTGAAAAACTGGGAACAGTGCCCCGCGCCGGGAAAGATGAAAAAGGCGCCGGAGCCGCTGTTGAAGGTAAGGAAAACGAGGTCTATTTTCTGGGACTTGGAGTACTGGCCCAAACTCGACACGCCTCATTGCCTTGATCAAATGCATATCAGGAAGAATGTCCTTGAGAGCTTGCTTGCAACACTGATGAACATGCCGGATAAGACCAAGGATGGGCCGAAGGCAAGAAGAGACTTGGAAGATTTGAACATCAGGGCAGATCTCCACATGCCGCCCCGTAAAAAGTCTGAGGAGACGGAGACGGAGATGGAGACGCGGGACCAGGGCAAAAAAGTCAACAAGAAGGAAGAGAATTATTGCCCCCCTTCTTGCTTTACCTTAAGTCCGAAGGAGATCGATCAATTCTTCAACTGCCTTACCGGAATCAAAGTTAGTTCCGGTTACTGTGGGAAGATAAGCAGATTTCTAGACACCAAGAAGAAAAGGTTCAGCGGGATGAAGTCTCATGACTGTCATGTGATGATGACGCAGATACTTCCTGTTGCCCTTAGAGGGATAATGGACAAGCACGTCCGTGACACGCTTATTAGTCTCTGCAACTTTTTCGACGTTATCTCTCGAAAGTCGATCAGTGTGAAGCAGCTCCGAAGGCAATAGGAAGAGATCGTTGTGATACTAAATGAGCTTGAGATGTACTTCCCGCCTGCGTTCTTTGACGTCATGGTGCATCTGTGTGTCCACATTGTGGACGACATCATAGACCTCTGGCCGACATTCCTGCACAACATGATGCCGTTCGAGAGGATGAATGGGGTCATCAAAGGATTCGTTCGTAACATGTCCCGTCCGGATGGAAGCATCATCCAGGGCTATCTGACCCAAGAGTGCACCTCTTTCTGCGAGAATTATCTATATGGCAGAGACCCTGTTGTTGGTTTTCCCGTTAACAAGCACCTTGGGAGGCTCGGAGGAGAAGGTCACACCAACGGCCGGAGGGAACTACATGTGGACCACTTGGGTCGACGCAATGATTTTGACAGAGCAAACTTAGTAGTGCTACAGCACCTAGACGTGGTAGATCCTTTCACGACACTGCACAAAGAAACCATCGCAAAGAAGTACCGTGACTGGGGGCTATGCAAGACGAACGCCGAAGTTATTAGAGAGCACAACTCCACTTTCCTGCCTTGGTTCAAAGAGCATGTTCTTGCTAATCCCCCGGAAGAGGGCTCTACGGACGGATTGCTCATATACGGCTTAGCACATGGCCCTGCGGCCAACCTCGCGACCTATCAGGCATACGATATCAATGGATACACGTTCTACACGGAGGCCAAAGATATAAACAGTGATTTTCAGAACTCAGGGGTGACGATGGAATGCATGACCGGCGACAACGCCGCAACTTAAAGATTTTACGGAAGGGTCGAAGAGATCTGGGAGCTTGACTACTCAGGACTGCACGATGCGATGATGTTCCATGTCAGATGGGCTAAGAACGTCGACAGAGAAAACCGGTATTTCACTACCATGTCTATACCCGATGCCAAGAGCACTACCGTGAACGCCATCGCAAAAAACGAGCCATGGGTACACGCTAAGCACGTGACACAATGCTTCTTCATAACAGACCCGAGCAATTCCAGCCGTGTTGTCGTGAGGAGAGGCAAAAGGAACATCATCGGAATGGATGGAGTCGCCAACGAGGAAGACTACGACCAGTACGGGAACCCGATGAGGGAAGATGACGATGACGATGAAGCATACGTCAAAAGAAGAATCAATACTACATTACCCAAGAAAGGTCCTACTCCATGGAAAAGGAAAAGTCACAACAAGGGGCTCAATTATTCGACAACGAACAAGAAGGGAAAGAAGCTCACTCAGAAACGAAAACGTCGACGCTGAGAAACCATCATTTATATATATGTATTTATTTTTTGTACGCACTTAATCGTTATCGGTCAAATGATGTGTAATATATATCGTCGCCTGAGTTATATACATTGTATCCAATCCCCTTCTTCCCGGCTCGGTCCTCTTTCGGAAATGAGAAGAAAATGAAAATAAATAGAAAAATGAGAAAGGAAAGAAGAAAATGAAAAGGAAAATGAAAGGATTAGAAAAGGAAATGAAAAGAAAAAGAAAAAGGAGAAAGGAAATAAGAAAAATAAAATGAAAAGAAAAAGCAAAAGGAGAAAATGAAAAGAAAAATCAAAGGAATATCAGTAGTGCGTTTATGGACCCGCGCTATAGCTAACTTAGCTGTAGCGCAGGCTACCTAAACCGGCGCTACTGATAAGTTAGCTATATCAGTAGCGTGGGTCCACACCCGCGCTATAGCTAAGTTAGCTGTAGCTCCGGTTCGGGTAGCCCGCGCTACAGCTAAGTTAGCAACACAGGCTTGCGGCCGAAAGCGACTCGTCGTCTCAGTCGTCGATAAGGCCCAAGAGGGACACCCCTCTCAACCGGGCCTTGAACCAACTGAAGGGATTCCCTTTGGACCAGTGGCCGCAATATGGACGTGTGCACGGCGTCGGAGACGGCGCCACGTGGAAGTACTACTACAATGAGGGCCCGGAGGCCAAAAAGCAGAAAAAGAAGTTCAGTCAGTTGAACATCGACGAGAAGGTGAAGCTTGCGGTCGAAAAAATGCAGCTGAGGCCGAGAAAAAAGCAGCTGGGGCCGCAGAAGTGAACAAAAATGAGTTGGTCCAGCAGGAAATCAATGCAGCTATAGCTGCCTGCAGAAATGATTTCGCTACTAACTTGATTCCGGCTATTATCGACTGGACGAAGCAAAATCCAGACAAGACGGCACAGGATTTTCCCATGCCCAGCTTCGTCGGGAGCAACTCGGTGAACATCGCACCACCACCACCTGCTGCCGCTACCGCACAAGGTCCTGCTCCCGCACCCGCTCATAGCAGCCCGTCCTCTGTCTCTGGCGTGCTAGGCGGGCCTTCGTCTTTGGCTGACCTCGACGCCCTCACGGTAATTACACGTCGCACCAACATATATATAATCTTCCGTTTTTCGTTGCCTTTCAGATGTCTTACGCCGCAAACATGTCTTCGCAGGCTGACGAAACCCCCTGCACCGTACTCTACATGATCAACGGCCGGAAGGTGGACGTGGGAAAGGCAGTGATAACGAAGCCCTTGGAACTCACGTTCCACGGCCAGCCGATCCCCGTTGGCACCTTCAGGGTTACCTTGTCGAGTGTGAAAGCGGGCCATGAGGATTTGACTCCTCCAGTACGGCTCGGGGGAGAGGAGGACGAGACCCCGATGCGGCTTGGAGAATGCAAGGGTTGGATGCTGTTGTGGCCGAAGAATCTTCTTCGTCTGGACGCGGCCGAGAGCACACCAATGACCACACATCAGCAAGGTATGAACACCACCACCCCGCCTACGCAATTACCAGCGCCTCTCGTGCCGGGTGAGAGCGGCGGACGACGCGAGGAAGGGGGTCCAATAGTGGATGATGTAGTCGGCCCCGTGGAACAAGGAATGGATGATGAGATGGAGGAGGAGGACCCTCTCCGGTTCCTTAATACCGGTGCCGCCTATGACGACGGACAAATGATGAGTCAGCCATATGACTCGGGCTATGAGCATGCGGATGAGGAGATGGATGATGTGCCCGGGCAGGCACGTCCTAGAGTTGATTGCAAGAAGTCTCTCTTCATGCAATCCTCACAGGACACGCCTCCAGATGCCGCCTCAACGCAGGGTCATCTAGCCGAGGGTCGTAAAGTGCTTAGCCCGACGACACTGGTGGTGGGGGTAAGGAAGGGTCTGGACGGTGAACCCAAGGAAAAGGAGAGGAAGAGACCGCCGAAGAGAGGCACTGCTGCCGCCAAAAGCTTCTAGCAGCCAGCTGACCGATTTTGCAGACCGTGTTCAGGTCAAAGGTGCGGCGTGTTGGGGAACGGAGCATGAATTTCAAAAAAATTCCTATGCTCACGCAAGATCTATCCATGGAGATGCATCGCTACGAGAGGGGAGAGTGTGTCTACGTACCCTCGTAGACCGTTAGCGGAAGCGTCTCACAACGCGGTTGATGTAGTCGAACAATCCTTCGAGCTCCACCGATCGAGTACCGAACGTACGGCACCTCCGAGTTCTACACACGTGCAGCTCGGTGACGTTCCTCGCCTTCTTGATCCAGCAAGACGTCGAGGAAGTAGATGAGTTCCGTCAGCACGACGGCGTGGCGACGGTGACGGTGAAGTGATTCCGGCAGGGCTTCGCCTAAGCTCTCCGAAAATATGACCGAGGTGGAAAACGGAGATCGGGGCACCGCACACGGCTATGGGACAATTGTGTGTCTCCAAGGGGTGCCCCTCCTCCGTATATAAAGGAGGGAGGCAGGAGGCTACTAGGACTCCCTAGTCCTAGTAGGATTCCACCTCCCATATGGAGTAGGAAAGGGGGAAGGGAGAGGGAAAGGAAAGAGGGGGCTGCGCCCCCTCCCCTAGTCCAATTCGGTTTGGGCAAGGGGGGGCGCGCGCCTCCTCACGTGGCCTACCTCTCCTTTTCCCGTATGGCCCAATAAGGCCCATTACTTCTCCCGGTGAATTCCCGTAACTCCCCGGTACTCCGAAAAATACCCGAATCACTCGGAACCTTTCCGACGTCCGAATATAGCCTTCCAATATATGAATCTTTACCTCTCGACCATTTCGAGACTCCTCGTCATGTCCATGATCTCATCCGGGACTCCAAACAAACTTCGGCCACCAATCACATAACTCATATAATACTAAATCGTCATCGAACCTTAAGTGTGCGGACCCTACGGGTTCGGGAATGATGTAGACATGACCGAGACGACTCTCCGGTCAATAACCAACAGCGGAACCTGGATGCTCATATTGGTTCCTACATATTCCACGAAGATCTTTATCGGTGAACCTCATATGTCAACATACGTTGTTCCCTTTGTCTGGCGGTATGTTACTTGCCCGAGATTCGATCGTCGGTATCCAATACCTAGTTCAATCTCGTTACCGGCAAGTCTCTTTACTCGTTCCGTAATACATCATCTTGCAACTAACTCTTTAGTCACGGTGCTTGCAAGGCTTCTGTGATGCTGTATTACCGAGAGGGCCCAGAGATACCTCTCCGATAGTCGGAGTGACAAATCCCAATCTTGATTCATGCCAACTCAACAAACACTTTCGGAGATACCTGTAGTGCACCTTTATAATCACCAAGTTACGTTGTGACGTTTGATACACCCAAAGTATTCCTACGGTATCCGGGAGTTGCATGATCTCATGGTCAGAGGAACGTGTATTTGACATAGTGAAAGCAATAGCATTAAACTGAACGATCATATGCTATGCTGACGATTGGGTCATGTCCATCACATCATTCTCCTAATGATGTGATCCCGTTATCAAATGACAACTCATGTCCATGGTCAGGAAACCTTGACCATCTTTTTATCAACGAGCTAGTCTAGTAGAGGCATACTAGGGACATAGTATTTGTCTATTATCCACACATGTATTTAGTTTCCGGTCAATACAATTCTAGCATGAATAATAAACTATTATCATGAACGGGGAAATATGATAATAACTAATTTATTATTGCCTCTAGGGCATATTTCCAACAGTCTCCCACTTGCACTAGAGTCAATTATCTAGATTACATCTCCATGTAATTAACACTTAATCAGTTCTAAAGCTGATCATGTTTTGCTTGTGAGAGAGATTTTAGTCAACGGGTCTGCAATATTCAGATCCGTGTGTTCTTGGCAAATCTCTATGTAGATGCTGCTACCACACTCTGTTTGGAGCTACTCCAAAAAATTTCCCCACTATACTTATCCGGTCTGAGACTCATAGTCTTTCGGATCAGTGTTTAAAGCTTGCATCGACGTAACCCCTTACGACGAACTCTTTATCATCTCTATTCCCGAGAAATTCTTCCTTAGTCATCTTAAGGATAATTTGACCGCTGTCCAGTGATCTACTCCTGGATCACTTTGGTACCTCTTTTGCCAGACACATGGCAAGGCACACAGCTTGGCATACTTTATAGAACTTACGGCCGAGGCATAGGGGATAACCTTCATCCATTCTATTTATTTTGCCGTGGTCGAGATTTGAGTCTTACTCAACTTCACACCTTTCACCATAGTCAAGAACTCCTTCTTTGACTGATCCATTTTGAACTTCTTCAAAATCTTGTCAAGGTATATGTTTTGTGAAAGTCATATGAGGCGTCTCAATCTATCTCTATAGATTTTGATGCCTAACATGTAAACAACCTTTACCTAGATCTTCAAGTCTTACTCCACTTCACACCAGCCAAGAACTTATTTCTTTTGACTTGATCCATTTTGAACTTCTTCAAAATCTCATCAAGGTGTGTGAAAATCTTTTATCAGGTGTCTTGATCTATCTCTATAGATCTCGATGCCCAAACCGTGGATAACTCAAAAACAGGTTTTTATTGAAAAACTCCTTTCAATTAATTCTTTATGCTTTCCAGAAATTCTACATCATTTCCAATCACATATACTTATTAGAAATGTTATAGAGCTCCCACTCACTTTGTTGTAAATACAAGTTTCTCCATAAACTTGCATAAACCCAAACGCTTTGATCACTTTATCAAAGTGAGTATTCCAGCTCCGAGATGCTTGCACCAGTCCATAGATGGATCGCTGGAGCTTGCATACTTTGTTAGCACCTTTAGGATCGACAAAACCTTCCGGTTGTATCATATACAATTCTTCCTTAAGGAATCCATTAAGGAATGCCGTTTTGACGTCCATTTGCCAGATTTCATAATCATTAAACGCGGCAATTGCTAACATAATTCTGACAGACTTTAGCATCGCTACGGGTGAGAAAGTCTCATCGTAGTCAACTCCTTGAACTTGTCGATAACCTTTAGCAACAAGTCGAGCTTTATAGACGGTGACATTACCATCAGCGTCCGTCTTCTTCTTAAAGATCCATTTATTTTTAATAGCTCGCCGTTTCATCGGGCAAGTCTACCAAAGTCCACACTTTGTTCTCATACATGGATCTAATCTCGGATTTCATGGCCTCAAGCCATTTGTCGGAATCCGGGCTCGCCATCGTTTCTTCATAGTTCGTAGGTTCACCGTTGTCTAACAACATGACCTCCAAGACAGGATTGCCGTACCAATCTGGTGCGGAGCGTGTCCTGGTTGACCTACGAGGTTCTGTAGCAACTTGATCCGAAGCTTCATGATCATCATCATCTACTTCCTCTCCGGTCTGTGTCGGTGTCACAGAAATTTCTTTCTTTGGCGTACTACTATCCAGAGGAGGTACAATTACCTCATCAAGTTCTACTTTCCTCTCACTCACTTCTTTCGAGAGAAACTCCTTCTCTAGAAACGATCCATTCTTAGCAACGAATACTTTGCCTTCGGATCTGTGGTAGAAGGTGTACCCAACGGTCTCCTTTGGGTATCCTATGAAGACGCACTTATCCGCTTTGGGTTCAAGCTTATCAGGCTGAAGCCTTTTGACATAAGCATCGCAGCCCCAAACTTTCAGAAACGACAGCTTAGGTTTCTTTCCAAACCATAGTTCATACGGTGTCGTCTCAACGGATTTAGACGGTGCCCTATTTAAAGTGAATGCAGCTGTCATTAATGCATAACCCCAAAATGATAGTGGCAAATCGGTAAGAGACATCATAGAACGCACCATATCTAATAGAGTACGATTACGACGTTCGGACACACCATTACGCTGTGGTGTTCCAGGTGGCGTGAGCTGTGAAACAATTCCACATTGTCTTAAGTGATTGCCAAACTAGTAACTCAAATATTCTCCTCCACGATCAGATCGTAAGAACTTTATTTTCTTGTTACGATGGTTCTCTACTTCACTCTGAAATTCTTTGAACTTTTCAAATGTTTCAGATTTATGCTTCATCAAGTAGACATAGCCATATCTACTCAAATCATCTGTGAACGTGAGAACATAATGATATCCACCGCGCGCCTCAACACTCATCGGACCGCATACATCGGTATGTATTATTTCCAATAAGTTGGTTGCTCGCTCCATTGTTCCGAAGAACGGAGTTTTAGTCATCTTGCCAATAAGGCACGGTTCACATGTCTCAAATGATTCATAATCAAGAGATTCCAAAAACCCATCTGCATGGAGTTTCTTCATGTGTTTAACACTGATATGACCTAAGCGGCAGTGCCACAAATATGTGGTACTATCATTATCTTTTGGCATTCGTGTTATGAACATATGTATTACTACGATCAAGATTCAATAAACCTTTCATTTTAAGTGCGTGATCATCAATGATATTATCCAAATAGAATAACAATTATTCTCTGAAATTGAATAACCGTCTTGCAATAAACACTATCAGATATAATGTTCATGCTTAACGCAAGCACCAAATAACAATTATTTAGGTTCATCACTAATCCTGAAGGTAGACAGAGCGTGGCGATGGTGATCACATCAACCTTGGAGACACTTCCAATGCACATCGTCACCTCGTTCTTTAGCTAGCCCTCGTTTATTCCGAAGCTCCATGTTTCAAGTTGCAAGCAACTGAACAAGTATCAAATACCCAGGTGCTCCTACGAGTACTAGTAAGGTACACATCAATAACATGTATATCAAATATCTTTGTTGACATTGCCAGTCTTATTATCTGCCAGTTACTTTGGGGAAGTTCCGCTCCTTGTGACATTTCCCTTTGCAATGGGAGCACTAAGTCTCGGGTTTGGTTCAGCCTTGGGTTTCTTCGCGTGAGCGGCAACTGTTTTACCGTTCTTCTTGAAGTTCCCTTTTCTTTCCCTTGCCCTTCTTGAAACTAGTGGTCTTATTAACCATCAACACTTGATGCTCCCTTTTTTTTTATTTCTACATCCGCTGATTGTAGCATCGCGAATAACTTAAGGATCTTCTATCCCTTGCATGTTTATAGTTCATCACGAAGATCCAGTAGCTTAGTGATAGTGACTGGAGAACTCTATCAATCACCACTTTATTCGGAAGTCTAACTCCCACTTGATTCAAGTGTTTGAAGTACTCAGACATTCTGAGTACATGCTCACTAACGGAGCTGTTCTCCTCCATCTTGTAGCTATAGAACTTGTCGAAGGTGTCATACCTCTCGACCCGGGTGTGAGCTTGAAAAAAAAATCAGCTCTTGGAACATCTCATATGCTCCGTGTTGCTCAAAACATATTTGGAGCTCCGATTCTAAGCCGTAAAGTATGGCGCACTGAACTATCGAGTAGTCATCTTTTCTTGTCTGCCAGACGTTCATAACGTCCTCAGACGAAGCCGTAGGGGTATTTCACTGAGCGGTGCATTAAGGACATAAGCCTTCTGTGCAGCAGTGAGGACAATCCTCAGATCACGGACCTAGTCCGCATAGTTGCTTCCATCAACTTTCAACTTCGTTTTCTCTAGGAACATAATAAAAACAGGGGAACTACAGCGCGGTCTATTGATCTACAACATAAAATTGCAAAGATTATTTAGACTATGTTCATGATAATTGAAGTTCAATTAATCAAATTACTTAAGAACTCCCACTTAGATTAACATCCCTCAAGTTGTCTAAGTGTAACATGATCCACATCAACTAAGCCACGTCCGATCATCACGTGAGGTGGATTAGTTATCAATGGTGAACATCTTTCATGTTGATCATATCTACTATATGACTCATGTTCGACCTTTCGGTCTCTTGTGTTCCGAGGCCATGTCTGTACATGCTAGGCTCGTCAAGTTTAACCCAAGTATTCTGCGTGTGTAAAACTGGCTTACACCCGTTGTATGCGAACGAAAGAATCCATCACACCCGATCATCACGTGGTGCTTAGAAGCGTCGAACCTTCGCAACGGTGCATACTAGGGGAGAACACTTATCTTGAAATTTAGTGAAGGGATCATCTTATAATGCTACCGTCGTCCTAAGCAAAAAAAGATGCATAAAAGGATTAACATCACATGCAATTCAATATATGTGACATGATATGGCCATCATCGTCTTGTGCTTTTGATCTCCATCAGCAAAGCACCGTCATGATCTCCATCGTCACCGGGTTGACACCTTGATCTCCATCGTAGCGTCGTGACACCTTGATTTCCATCGTAGCGTCGTGGTCGTCTCGCCGGCTATTGCTACTACTACTACTGCTAACTAATAGCGGTAAATTAAAGCAATTACATAGCGTTGGCATTGCATACAATAAAGAGACAACCATAAGGCTCCTGCCGGTTGCCTGATAACTTACAAAACATGATCATCTCATACAACAACTTATATCACATCATGTCTTGGCCATATCACATCACCAGCATACCCTGCAAAAACAAGTTAGACGTCCTCTACTTTGTTGTTGCAAGTTTTAGGTGGCTGCTACGGGTTTGCAAGAACCGATCTTACCTATGCAAAACCACAACGTGGTGTAGTGATTGCTTTTTGATCTTCTAAAAGAACCATCTTCATTGAAACCGATTCAACTAAAATGAGAGAGACAGACACCCGCCAGTCACCTTTATGCAACGAGTGCACGTAGCGGTGAAACCTGTCTCGCGTAAGCGTACGCGTAATGTCGGTCCGGGCCGCTTCATCTCACAATACCGCCGAATCAAGTAACAACTAGTAACGGCAAGCAATATGTATACACCCACGCCCACAACTCACTTGTGTTCTACTCGTGCAAATCACATCTACGCATAGACCTGGCTCGGATGCCACTGTTGGGGAACGGAGCATGAATTTCAAAAAAGTTCCTACGCTCACGCAAGATCTATCCATGGAGATGCATCGCTACGAGAGGGGAGAGTGTGTCTACGTACCCTCGTAGACCGTTAGCGGAAGCGTCTCACAACGCGGTTGATGTAGTCGAACAATCCTTCGAGCTCCACCGATCGAGTACCGAACGTACGGCACCTCCGAGTTCTACACACGTGCAGCTCGGTGACATTCCTCGCCTTCTTGATCCAGCAAGACGTCGAGGAAGTAGATGAGTTCCGTCAGCACGACGGCGTGGCGACGGTGACGGTGAAGTGATTCCGGCAGGGCTTCGCCTAAGCTCTCCGAAAATATGACCGAGGTGGAAAACGGAGATCGGGGCACCGCACACGGCTATGGGACAATTGTGTGTCTCCAAGGGGTGCCCCTCCACCGTATATAAAGGAGGGAGGGAGGAGGCTACTAGGACTCCTTAGTCCTAGTAGGATTCCACCTCCCATACGGAGTAGGAAAGGGGGAAGGGAGAGGGAAAGGAAAGAGGGGGCTGCGCCCCCTCCCCTAGTCCAATTCGGTTTGGGCAAGGGAGGGTGCGCGCGTCCTCACGTGGCCTGCCTCTCCTTTTCCCGTATGGCCCAATAAGGCCCATTATTTCTCCCGGTGAATTCCCGTAACTCCCCGGTACTCCGAAAAATACCCGAATCACTCGGAACCTTTCCGACGTCCGAATATAGCCTTCCAATATATGAATCTTTACCTCTCGACCATTTCGAGACTCCTCGTCATGTCCATGATCTCATCCGGGACTCCGAACAAACTTCGGTCACCAATCACATAACTCATATAATACTAAATCGTCATCGAACCTTAAGTGTGCGGACCCTACGGGTTCGGGAATGATGTAGACATGACCGAGACGACTCTCCGGTCAATAACCAACAGCGGAACCTGGATGCTCATATTGGTTCCTACATATTCCACGAAGATCTTTATCGGTGAACCTCATATGTCAACATACGTTGTTCCCTTTGTCTGGCGGTATGTTACTTGCCCGAGATTCGATCGTTGGTATCCAATACCTAGTTCAATCTCGTTACCGGCAAGTCTCTTTACTCATTCCGTAATACATCATCTTGCAACTAACTCTTTAGTCACGGTGCTTGCAAGGCTTCTGTGATGCTGTATTACCGAGAGGGCCCAGAGATACCTCTCCGATAGTCGGAGTGACAAATCCCAATCTTGATCCATGCCAACTCAACAAACACTTTCGGAGATACCTGTAGTGCACCTTTATAATCACCCAGTTACGTTGTGACGTTTGATACACCCAAAGTATTCCTACGGTATCCGGGAATTGCATGATCTCATGGTCAGAGGAACGTGTATTTGACATAGTGAAAGCAATAGCATTAAACTGAACGATCATATGCTATGCTGACGGTTGGGTCATGTCCATCACATCATTCTCCTAATGATGTGATCCCGTTATCAAATGACAACTCATGTCCATGGTCAGGAAACCATGACCATCTTTTGATCATCGAGCTAGTCTAGTAGAGGCATACTAGGGACATAGTATTTGTCTATTATCCACACATGTATTTAGTTTCCGGTCAATACAATTCTAGCATGAATAATAAACTATTATCATGAACGGGGAAATATGATAATAACTAATTTATTATTGCCTCTAGGGCATATTTCCAACACGGCGATGTACCATGTCGCGGGCGAGCCGATCCTACCGCCGAAACCGCTAGAGGCCATATCAGGGGATCTCAGGAGACTGCACGACCATGTGCTGTCGACTGAGAAAAGCCTTCTCGCCTCGGAGGATCCAGGATATCTGCTTTACGCGGTTCGTGTGCCTCAGGCCAAGTGCTACGTCGACACACTGCCCGCGGAGGTGTTCTTCCTGCGGTTTGATCACATCTTTGAGATGTTTCTCACGAGGCGGCTCGATTTTACGATCGTCTGCCTTTTTGCGCTACATATGAACTTTGTCATCATGAGAGAACAAATCTCGGAAATCGCGGTGGTGGATCCATACTACATGCATGAGTCCTTCTTGAGTCTCGGCGAGTTTGAACGTAAAGCTGCTAGGGACTACATCGAATACTTCATGGTAACGAATGAGGACAAGGAAACGATTCTCCTGCCTTATCATCCAATGTAAGTCATTGCCGGACAACCCTTTCGTACGTTTCAATCATTCCTTCGCTCATATGGAGACTAATTTGACGTGTCTTTATTTTCCGCAGCAACGGGCGCGCCGTCCTTATCGTTCTTTTCCCGCGAGTCTCCCACGCCGTGTATTTCGACTCGTCCAGAAACTTCGAGAAGAAAGACTACACCCACATAATGGATATTCTGGATGATGCTCTCCACGGCTTCAGCGTGAGGGGTGGCCACATGGCGATCAGGAAACAAAGGAAGAACAAGCCGAGTTTCTCGCATAAAACTACCTTCTACTCCATCCATCAACCGACAACAAGCAAGAACGATGGATTCTACCTCCTCCATCTCATGATGGAGTTCAGAAGGGATCACCAACATCTTCGCATGACAACAAGAAACGATGAACATATCCGCAAATGGGCAGAATCCTTAGGACACGAACTGGATTATAGAGTCAGAGATGACTTCTTTCGCATCCAGAAGGACATTGCAACGATCATCATGAAAGAAGTTGACGAAGAGAAGGGGATGTTCCACCACGGCCCTATATCGCGAGCTGACGTCAGAACTCGCATAGGCATGCAACGTCAAGACCTGACGCCGTTCACGAAGCTAGGAGACATCCTCCCGGATATGGATGGGTGGAACTTCCAGTGATTGATGATGCCGATGATGATGTGTTGGTTGAACTTGTAGTTTCTGTAGCGATGAAACTTTGTGATGTCAACGGTCCTGCTGAACTTGCGTAATGCTAGTTTGTTAGTTTGGGTACGATGACCTGCGTACATCTAGTTAATTAGTTTGGGTACGGTGAACCTGCGTTGATTAATTATGTTTACTATATGTTGCATCTATTAGCTAACTCTTTCTTTTCGTGTTGCTCAAATATATTATGTTGCATATTATTGTTGAATTCGCTTGATGAAGATGCATCTCTAACAGGTACATAGGTCCTTGATGGCGAAGAAGTGCTATGCCGTGTACATAAGGAGGGTTCCGAGAGTGTACGATGAGTGGCCCGAGTGTCAGGCCCAAGTGTCACGGTTCTCGGGCGGCAGCCATAAAGGGTTTGATAGCAGACAAGAAGCAGAAGCTAGTTACTTGAGGTTCACGATAGCGCGAGAGAGGAATCACAACCGGCGCCTCATGTACTGCATAATTCCGCTCTTACTCATAGTGATAGCTCTTCTCTTCTATATCATCGTTTTAGATGGATGATGAAACATGTGTATGGGATGACGATGTAGTTGCATGTATTCGAGACATATCATAACTTGTATCGCTATTTCGAGATCGATGATGATGAGAGACATCATTTGTGTGTATGATATGACATGCTATTGTATAAACCTATTAAAAATAGAGAAAAAATGATGCAGAAAAAAATTACAGACAATAGTAACAGTAGCGCGGGGTATGTGTATAGCAGTAGCGCTGCCTTAGCAGTAGCGCGTGTTAAATAGGCGCGCTGCAGCTTTTAGCAGTAGCGAGGTTCACCTAACCGCGCTACTGCTAAACTCTGTTAGCAGTAGCGCTGGTGGAACAGCGCTACTGCTAATAGTTAGCTGTAGCGTCGTAGCAGTAGCGCGCCCACCCGCGCTACTGATATTACAAAACCCCGCGCTACTGCTAGGGTTTTCCCTAGTAGTGTACGTTCAGGCATGGACGACCGCACCGACAAATATCTGGGATGAGGTTGGGCCCTTTGACTGGGACAAGTTCGGGTTGTATTTGCAGCATTACCGGCAGACAACGAGGATCTACTTGGTTCCATCAGCTGCTCCTAATCAGATGGAAGCCCCTCTCACCGCCGATATGTACCCAACTGCCTCTGTTGTGGGAACCAGACACCACGCGGTACGTACCATGTAACTCCTATGTGTAGTTCTGTCATAACCTGAATATATACAATTGCTTAACTCTTCATGTACAGAGTGACTTGACAGTCGAGGCGCGAGAGGAGGTTTCCGCTTTAATGCGGCGGGTTGAGAGGGGGGATACTATCCCACAGCCAGAGCATCTCTCATGGTTGAGGCGTTTTGATGAGAAGCTACGAGGGATTTACGCAGCTGTTATATGTAGACGATCTTCGGATGTTGCAGTTCCTCGTCGAGCACATCGTCCGCCATGTCCCTTTGTGCATCGTTCAGAGCCACGACGAATGGCTTCACCCCCGCCACCTCCTTCACAACCAGGGAGCTCGTCCTGGCATCAGCCAACTCCTTCACAACCAGGGAGCTCGTCCTGGCATCAGCCAACTCCTTCACAACCAGGGAGCTCGTCCTGGCATCACCAAATGGGACTAGGTAACACTACTTTGTACATTCTTTTCAGCATTGTAGGTTCGCAAATCAATTTTACATGTGCTACTCTACTGCAGTCAGCAACCAGTCGCAACCGTTCATGCATTCCGTGCAGTCACCGATGCTTAGTGGTGATGGTTCGTTATTAGAGGGCTACGACAATGACGATGACCAAGCTGCACACACTTATGACTCCTCTCAGATAGTGTTTCATACTCCACCACCACCACCCACGCAGGAGACACAGACCGTGACAGACGAGGCTATCTACGGTCGTGGTTATCGTGAGCCTCGCCCACCGGCTCAGCGCTTATCGCCTTTTGGTCCTCGTCCGAGGAAGCCACAGCTTCGTCGTCGTCCCCAGTAGTGTTATGATTATCTATGTATGACACATATGTCCATCCATGTTAGTTTCAGACTTTTCTCATGTGTGAGTCATTATCTATGTATGAGCCATGCTTCCATGTATGTGTTACTATCGCACTTGCTTACATGTGTGAGCCATTATCTATGTATGAGACATATTTGTTTTCATGATATTTTCAAGTTTTCTACTTCATATGATAATTCTGATACTACAAACTAATTCTGCAACATCGTGCAACAATTACAACAGGAAATTAAGATACAACATAATGCTCCTACAATAAGACACTACAAACTAATTCTGCAACGTCGTGCAACAACTACATGAAGTCATCATCACTATTCTCACTAACATGGGGCTTTCAGAGGTCTTCACGATTGCGTCCAAATGTTACCTGAACTAGTTTCCCTGGCATAAACTCATCTGCGGAATCGTAATCAGCATCGGCGCCCTTCGATGATGCTACACTCTTTCTTGATGTACGACTCTTCGAGCCGGCACAACCCTTCGATCTGTTCTGAGCTTTCTTGCTTGGCATAAAGTCATCATCGTCGCTCTTCACTTTCTTACAGCTGCTGCCACCCCTCTCAGATGCAACAGGGGCCTTTCCTCTATTCTGAGCTTGTTTGCTTGGCATAAAGTCATCATCATCATCTTCAATGACTTTCTTGGAGCTAGCGCCACCCCTCGCCGATGAAGCACTCTGTCGCGGTACTAGCACCTCTGGTATAGGGCCCCAGATAATCTTCATCCATCCAAAGTTGAAGATATTCTTGTTCAACAGTTCCGCGTCCTCAGGGTACCTCTGAAAATTAGAAACAACAATAATAACATAGTTACATACTAGCATATGGTCTAACAGGGTGCAAGCTGAAATGAAATATGAATTACCTTAACGTGGTTCTCATATTGCTTCTGTGGAAAGTTTATTCTTGGATAGTCAAGAAAGAGTGTACCAGCAATGCGGGCACCCATATGTTTGAGTTCAACAATCCTATCCCACCTACCACGCAACCGGAAAAGTTCTTGTCGAATCTCCTCTGGGTTCCTTTCCGGGCACTTCTTCGGGAGACCGGGTCGGGAAAAACACTTACCCAACTCCGTCATGTGCCTATCACTACTAACTAATTCTTCAAAATGCACACCTCCCATATTATGCCTCTGCATTCTTGCGGCATTGCACAAGAGCAAATGAGACATCAGTGGAGTAAAACCGCGGGAATTGTCGCCGGACATGACTGGAAATATTGCTAAGGAAATATGCAGAAGACAACAGGCAAGGGGGCGGTTTTATAGAAGGAGGTAAGGGGTTGGCGGGAAAATTGGGCGGGAAAGAAGATGGCGGGAAAGAATGGCGGGAAAAAATGGTGGGAACAAATGGAGGGAAAGGGTTGGCGGGAAGGATAATGGCAGGAACAGATGGTCGGAAAGGGTTGCGGGAAAGTACATTTTTTCCATGGCTAAGGTGGGGAATGGTTGTACTGGATTGATAAACAAGTTTAAAAAAAAGGACACTTCGGCCTAAGAAAAGCCGAAGAGTGGTGCCATGCAACTTCGGCCTTCTGTTTACGTGAAGAGGTGGGCCCCAAAGGACTCTTTGGCCTAAAGTAAACCGAAGACCTGTCTTCGGCCAACGGAAAGCCGAAGAGTGCTCGTCGGCCCAGTTCTGGCACTCTTCGGCCCATGGGACACCGAAGACCCCTCTTCGGCCTAAGTAAGACCGAAAAGGTCCTCTTCGGCCTTTGTGAGGCCGACGGGGTGATAGATTTGATTTTTTTTCCAATTAGGTCATATAGTTTCCGAATTTGTTAAAAAAAACAGAATATTTTCAAAACAAAAAAAATCTTCGTTTACACCGCGACCTAGCTATCTCGAGTAGCTGTCAAATTATCCATTCCTACGGTGACGATAAAGGGTTTCCCCTGCTTTAGATTATAAAGCAACGATCAACGGCAAGGTTCATACAAAGAGTAGTTCAGGTAGTGACAAAGCATAAAAAAAAAGTCTTGCTGTGGCTCAGCACAACATCCCCTCAAATAAAACTAAGAAGCTAGTCCGGCTCGAGAAGTGGTGGAGGAGGCGGCGAAGGCGAAGTAGGGGGCGATGGCGCAAGACGTCAAGCGATGGCGCGAAGATCCGTGGAGATTCTGTCGATGTTTTCCCGAGCATGCCGCTTGCTAAGCGGCCGCCATAACTGCAGAAATCCACACAATTTATAAATAGCATCAGTCGCCTGAAGTGGGATCACATGTTCAATCACAAGTTTATTACACACAATCCATGAAGTCCAGGATAGTCCCTACTACCACCCAAAGGGCCGAATGAATGGAAGGGATTGTGGGTTTGAACCTCCCTAAACAAGTCTAGGAGGTTATCGTGGCACCACCTGTCGTTGCCATTGGGCAACTCTCTCGCTCACGATCAGACTAGGAACGACGAACAGCTCACGAACACAGAGACAAGGTATTTGCGCCGCCAACTAACTTGCGGCTTGCGAACCAACCTGTGGTTGGATGGTTAGAGGGACTGTGGTATCCCCAGCCCACCAGGGTTCAAATCCTGGTGCTCGCATTTATTTCTGGATTTATTTCAGGATTTCCGGCGATGCGCATTCAGTGGGAGGAGACGTTCCCGTCGATGACGAGGTGCCTACGATGACTTCGTAAATTTCACGATGATATGCCGGCTCAGTCTCTCGGAGGTGCTCATAGGGGTAGGCTGTGCGTGCGTGCGTTCATAGGGGTGAGTGTATGCGCGTGTATATGAGCGCTTGCGTTTGTACTGTGTTCAAAAAAAAACTAACTTGCGGCTTTTTTGTTTTCTCTTCCTCTTATTCCTTGCGCAACAGCGATGCCCGATCCATGCGCCACGCCCGCTCCCGACGTGCCATCCCACGTCGAGCGGATCATGGCCACGAGCACGCTGTTACAGGCCCGCCGTGAACGCAGCACGACTCGGCCTCTTATCAACTACGCAAAGGAAAAACAAATGTGACGCTGTGCAAAGATGTCACGTACATGAAAACAGAAAAAACTACTAGACATACTCCTAGGCTCCCATGACACAAGTAAATCCTAACAAATCACCCCCTTACTTGCGTCGTCGGGGCTGCACCTCCTCGATGCCGATCCTTCTCCTCAGCTCCATGAACTGAACTCTGCCCAGGTATTTGGTAAGGACATCAGCAAGTTGATCTTCAGTACCCACATAATCAATGTCAATCTTCCCTGTCTCAACACAGTCTCGAATGAAGTGGTACCTCAGATCAATATGCTTACTACGATCGTGGTGCACTGGATTCTTGCTCAACGCGATCGCCGATTTGTTGTCAACCAGCAGCTTGACACTTCTCGGTTCAGTACTCTGAATGTCACCGAGCAATCTGCTCAACCACACTGCCTGCATAGTAGCTGCGGCCGCCGCCACATACTCCGCTTCACAGGAGGACATGGCGATGATCTTCTACTTCTGAGACGCCCAGGTAATCAGATTTCCACCAAGAAAGAATACAGACCCACTGGTGCTCTTGCGATCATCCAGGTCACCACTGTGATCACCGTCGCTGTACCCCACGAGCTGCGGTTCATCCCCTCCGCCTCGCTGGTACCTACAGCCGTGCTGAATTGTGCCACTGATGTACCGCAACAGATGCTTCACAGCGGCCATGTGCTGCATCGTCGGCGCCTCCATGTAACGGCTGACGATCCCAACCGCGTACGCGATGTCAGCGTGTGTGTTTGCCAGGTAGCGCAAGCTGCCCACCACACTCCGGTAGTAGGTCGCATCCACGGCGGCGCTCCCGTCATTCTTCGACAGCCGCAAACGATTCTCCATTGGCGTTGAACGCGGCTTGTAGCCCGTCATCCCCGTCTGCTCGAGGATCTTGCGGGCGTAGCTGCTCTGGGACAGAGTGATGGCGTCGCCCCTCTGTTCAACCTCGATCCCGAGGTAGTAACTCAGGGGGCCGAGATCACTCATGCTGAAAGTGCGCTGCATCTCCGCCTTGAACTCTGCGATCTCGCCGGCGTTGGCGCCCGTGATGATTAGATCATCAACGTACACCCCCACAAGCAGGAGGGTGTTGCCGCTGCCGCGCTTGTACACAGCATGCTCAAGCGGGCTCCGCTCGAAGCCAAGAGCCGCGAGCGCACTGTCCAGCTCGATGTTCCAGGCACGCGGCGCCTGCCGCAGCCCGTACAACGCCTTGCGCAGCCTCAGGATAGCTCGCGCGTTGTTGTCGTCGATGAAGCCCTCCGGTTGCCGCACGATAGACCTCCTCGGCTAGCTCTCCGTTGAGGAAAGCGGACTTCACGTCCATGTGATGAACGTGGCAGCCGCGGTGCGCGGCGAGCGCGACGAGTACGCGCACGGTCTCCATCCGCGCCACCGGTGCGAACACCTCCTCAAAATCGATGCCCTCTCTCCGTGCATACCCTTTAGAAACCAAACGAGCTTTATGCTTGATCACATTACCTTGGGGGTCCTTCTTGATTTTGAACACCCACTTCAGGCCTATAGCCCGATGTCCAGCAGGGAGCTCGGCGAGCTCCCAAGTCTCATTGTCGCGGATGGCGCGCATCTCCTCCTCCATCGCCTTTCTCCAGCACCCCTCAGCGAGTGCTTCGTCGACGTTGCCGGGTTCCTCCGCAGCCAGCAGGCACAGCCCACTGCACTCGAGCTCAACCGGCTCTGCGTGGTCGATCACCTCCTCCATCATGCGATAGCACAGTGCCACCCCTTCCGAGTCGTATGACTCTCCTGTCGGGGTTGTCACGAACTGCACCAGCGACGGCTCCGGCGTGCGTGGCTCGCTGGGAGCTAGGGACGCGCACGGTGTCACCGGGGGCGTGTCCAGAGCACGGTCACTATCACCCCCATGCTCTGCGTTGTCGATGGAGTACTCGACGGTGAAGGTAGTAGGCGCGCCCGCGGGCACTGCTGGGTCGGGCGCCTCTTCCCAGTTCCAGGGACGGTCTTCGTCGAAGACGACGTCGCGGGTGACGTGCAGCTTGCACGCCGCCGGGTCGTAGACGCGGTAGGCCTTGTTGCCGTCCTCGTATCCCACGAACACCATGGGTGTCGCACGATCCGATAGCTTGGTGACGCCCGGTCCCACCTTCTTCACGTAGGCAGTGCACCCAAAGGTGCGCAGGTAGGCGACGTTCGGGCGCCGTCCGTGCCATGCCTCGTAGGGAGTGACTCCGTCGAGAGCACGCGTGGGCGCCCTGTTCAGAATGTGCACAGCAGTTTTGACAGCCTCACCCCAGAACTCACCGGGTACTTTCATGCTCTTCAGAAAGCTGCGGGCGGTCTCCACCACTGTCTGGTTCCGGCGTTCCACAACTCCGTTTTGCTGCGGGGAGTACGGCGCCGTCGTGTACCTCTTGACTCCGTTCTCGTCGCAGTACGACTTGAACGCGATGGAGTTGAACTCCCCGCCACGATCCGTCCTGAAGGCCAGGAGCTTCGCACCGCGCTCGCTCTCGGCAAGCGCCTTGATCTTGCGGAAGAACTTGAACGCCTCGTCCTTTGATCGCAGCATCTCGACCCACATGTAGCAGTTGTAGTCGTCGACGATGAGGAGGAAGAAGCAGTTGCCGCTGGGGGTCGCCGGCGTCACCGGTCCGCATAGGTCGCCGTGGACGAGCTCCAGTCCACGCTCCGCACGGTACGACGACGCGCGCGGGAATGGCGTCCGGTGCATCTTGGCGAGCGCGCAGCCATCGCAGAGCTGGTCCACCCGCCCGATCGGTGGCACCCATGCGACCATGCCCTTGCTCGAGAGGTCGTGGAGCGCCCTGAAGTGCAGATGCCCATACCGAGCGTGCCAGCGCCACGCCGCATCGTCGGCCTTGGCGAGAAGGCACACCGGTCCCGTGATGTCGAGCCGCAGCATGTACAGGCGGCTCCTGGAGCGCCTCACGCGCACAAGCAGCAGTTTCTCCTGGTCGAAGATGCTCATCTCGCCGTCCTCGACCACCGTCTTGCAGCCAGCCTCATCGAGTTGGCCAATGCTCATTATACTGCTCCGCAGTCGGGGTATGAAGTAGACCCCTGTCAGTGCACGGTGTGTCTTGTTCCTGCAGTTAAACAGCACTGTGCCACGCCCACGAATATCAACAGATGAACCATCTCCAAACCTGACAGTGCCGGTCACCGTCTCGTCGAGCGTGGAGAAGACCGCGCGATCACCGGTCATATGGTTGCTCGCGCCTATGTCCAGATACCAGGCTTCGCGCGCTGTCTCCACCGGGATCACGTTCTTCTCGTTGAGGAAGACGCGCTCGTGTGCCGGCTTGTCGTCGATCTGGGCAAGCCCGCAGCTCACCACCATGAGCAGCGCGAGCTGCTCCTCTTGCGCCTGGTTGAGGTTGGCCTCCTCCTTGCGCTCCTGCTTCGGCTTGTGGCAATCCCAAGCCATATGGCCCTGAATTCCATAGTTGTGGCAGTTACCTTTTAAGCGGTAGCCGCCGCTCGACGACCCCTGGCCGCCGCTGGACGCGCCGTCTTTGGGCGCGCTGTCCTTGCCCTTTCCGCCACGCCCTCTGCCGCGGCCACCACCGCGTCCACCGCCGTGCGATGAGCCCTCGCCCTGTTCGCGCTGCTTGGAGCGCGCGAGCCACTGCTCCTCAGTGAGAAGCAGACTCCCACCGGTGTGCACGGCGCCGTTGTGGTCGTACCTTTCCTCCGTCGCCTTGAGGCGGCCGGTCAGGTCCTCGATGCTCAGTGTACTGAGATCGACGAGGGTCTCAATGGATAGGGCTATTTGCGAGTACCGAGGCGAAACCACACGCAGGAATTTTCTCACCACCTTCTCCTCTGTAACCATGTCGCCGAGGATGTTCAGGTTGGTGATCATGGACCCGAGCCGCATTGCGAAGTCGTCCATGGTCTCACCATCACAGAATTCGATGGTCTCAAACTCCCGTGCGAGTGACTGGGCCTTTGCCGCGCGCACGCGGTCACCACCGATGCGCATGGTGGCTTTGCCGTCGGCTTTGCCCAGCATCTCCGGAGGCACAGCTCCAAGGATGGCCTCCAGCGCCGTCCTGTCCTCGTGGTAGTCGACGTCGCCGTGCTCGACGGCGTCCCAGTAGCCGCGCGCCTCCATCATCACCTTCATGAGCAGGGACCAGTCGTTGTAGTTCGTCTTCGTGAGCATCGGTCACCTAGCTGAGCCGGACTCGCGTATCACCCTCTGAGCCACTGGCGCCACCAGCTCGCGGCGGCGCGCCGTGCGGTTCCGTCCACGTAGACGTGGGGGAGAACTGGACGGGGTCGTGAATGGCGCGGTGGCAACTTCGGCGGTGACTTCGACCCCGACGCACCGCCCTTTGCCTTCTCGACCGGCTCCTTGCTGCCGGCCATGTCCACAGGATCTCCGACGAGACTCTGATGCCACTTGTCGTTGCCACTGGGCAACTCTCTCGCTCACGATCAGACTAGGAACGACGAACAGCTCACGAACACAGAGACAAGGTATTTGCGCCGCCAACTAACTTGCGGCTTTTTTGTTTTCTCTTCCTCTTATTCCTTGCGCAACAGCGATGCCCGATCCATGCGCCACGCCCGCTCCCGACGTGCCATCCCACGTCGAGCGGATCATGGCCACGAGCACGCTGTTACAGGCCCGCCGTGAACGCAGCACGACTCGGCCTCTTATCAACTACGCAAAGGAAAAACAAATGTGACGCTGTGCAAAGATGTCACGTACATGAAAACAGAAAAAACTACTAGACATACTCCTAGGCTCCGACGACACAAGTAAATCCTAATACCACCTGCCGCCCACCACCTCGCGAAGACATCTCCAAAGGAATCGGGCCGAAGGACAAGTGAAGAAGATGTGGTTCGAATCTTCAGGACCCCACATAAGGGCACTGGCCATCATTCCTACAGTGAGTGAACAACCACGCACTAGCGCTGTAGATTGCATTGGCATGGTCAGCCTCCCCTCCCTGGCTCGCGCTGGTGAGCTTTGGGGGTCTTGGCTGTTGACTGTTGTGTTCACGTAATAAACACACCAGTAGCTAGCTATGAGTGAGTATACAGCGCCTGCCCTGCTCGGCTGCTCCTGGTTTAAATTTAAATTTCCACCAACCAACACTGACGATCGATCACAGTCAACCAATGCTTCAGTGGCGTCACTTGCCGAGCACGAGAGGGAGCACGCTTCAGTGGCGTCGCAGCTGCCTCCGTCGGCGATAGTGGGCTGAGAGAATGCATGCACCAATGCCAAAGCACACCCACATCTCACGCCACGAGCTGAATAGATCCTTACTAGTAAACGCACTAGCTAGCCATGTGTAGATGCGAGCACCAGAATTTTACAAGTATATATCCTAGTAGTAAAATGGAGCTATTGTTGCAAGCAAATTGTTGAAAATGAAGCAAGTCTGACGACACATTTGAACAGAAAATCACAGTAGTACTGCTCTGGTGACCATGACAAAAGCCTGTGTGTGTGTGTAACACGTAGGTTACTGCAGGATGATGGATGCTTCAATGTACTACTGCGTTCCCATACTTGCTTGGGCTCCATCACAATCTCGCGTGTTTCTCGTACGTTGAGCAGAAAGACAGTACGTAGCACGCTCCATTCAACATCCACGCATGCCAGCTGAGCTGGTGACTCCTTTCAAACTTCCCAGTACTGCTATTTCACATGTGCAAGATCAGTAGCAAAAGAAGAAAACCTATTCTTCTATAGTAAGCTACTCCGTAAGACTTTGGTAGGTCAAGGAAAAATACTCATCCAATTATCAACAGACAACATCAACAGTGCGTGTCCCATCCGGATCAGATCGCTTTGAGCACTTTTTCTAAGTTGGAATGCTTTGAGCACTTTTTAAATTAGCTTCGGCCCATTGGAGTACTACTGCGTGTGATGTTTGGGATGTACGTTTGTCTTCGTCGGTCCCTTTTGATGTTTCACACCTGTTCCAATCAAAGTTGGGTAAACGAGCATGTGCAGTTCAAGTTAATTTCGATCCCACTGCGTGTGAGATGCGTAATCAGTGATTAGAAACGTTTAATTTTAGAGTATCTCTACTCCTTAAAAAATAGGGTAAATTACACCACTAGTGTTTTAACTTGACGAGAAAAATCACTTTAGTACTAAAACTTGTGGGGTGCTAGAACTTGGCTCAGACGTGCATATACGGTGCAAATCCCGATCGTATACGCCCACGGTGCTGACATGGCACTATATATCTGTACTCTTCCCACATGGCAGTGATTGGGTCCCACCCGTCAGCCAGCAGTACAAATTATTAATAGTTGCCTGTGTGACATAGGTTGGGTCCCACCTGTCAACCAAAGAGTACAAATAACAGAAAGAAGTAAAACTTGCGACCTCAGGCTTACGAGCGCGCGCCTATAGCCAACCGGCCGAATGACTTTGAATGTTCTATTAGGATAAACAAACGGGCTACTGCCATTGCGGCCCATTTTGCTCTGTTATTTTTTTAAAGAAATTTGTAAAACATATGTAAATTATGATTGTGTGTTTTAAATATTATATATATAAATAAAATATATTACATTAATAAATATTCCATATTAATATAAAAAATATTCATTCACTTATGATATATCCATGTAATTAAATTATGAATTAGAAAACTTTAACAATTCACATATTTAATAAAAATATTAAAGTAATTTTGAATTTTCCTATATATTTAAATAAATTGTCATATGAGTTTAAAAATGTTCATGGTTTTAATAAAATAATCATGTAGTGTATAAAACTGTTTAACCTTTAAGATTATCAAGAAAAATATTTTGTTTAATGAGAAATAAATAGAAAAAAAATATGAGCCTAGTGTGCGCAGAAATTGCAGATCGTCAGTTGAACAGTATTTAAATTCTGCAACCGTTATTATAATTCATTAATATTTTTTAAGTTAAATGAATACATTTTCAAATAATACGTGATTATTTTAATTTTATGCTAGTTCCTTTTTCTTTGGATTAAAATTTCAATGTATGATGTTTGGTTGAGAGGATATAAAATATATGTATGCACTTAAGACATCAAAAGTTATTGGTCTTGTTGGCTAGCCACGGGCACTCAGAAGGCTTTGTTTTAATGAGTATATTTATACTAAAGTTCTATACCTTTTAAACATATTTTACCACAATATAGTTGAATGAGTATATTTTCTATTATTTAGCCGTCGTAGTTGACCACATACTGAGGTGGCTAATGTTAATTATAATGTTTTTCTTACAAAATTCTGTAGTATATTACTATTTTTTGGGTCAGATTTTAAATTATGTGTTGCAACATAAGTTCTCTTTTAGTTAATATTTGATTGTCGCATAAATTATATAGTTTATACATAATTTTTGTTTGTCTGTGCATGTGTTTGTGTATATTACTGTGATGATTTATATGTTACATGCAATGTAACAAATATTTTTGTCCTGATGGTGAGGAACTCTTTACTGTTGGGCTTACTGTTTGTTGTGTGGGCCATGTGGAATGCCAAAACAGAGCTACATTTGAGAAAAAGATCAAAACTCCTTTGAGATTCTTTTGTGCTTGCACTTCACTGATGTCTTGGGCAGGTATCCAGGAGGAAGGTGATGATGATGATGCTTTGAGGACGGGTACAGAGCTGTTGCGCGCGATGCTCAATCAACATGGATGAGCTTCTGCAACACTATGAAGGACTCTGCTGCTGCGAACCGATCGCGTTGGAGGGCTCTTGGAGATTCGTTGTGTTTGAACCGATGTTGCCTTTTGCTGTGATGAACTGTGGTCACTTTGTTATGTTGTGCACAATTTTTCACTTCTGTAATACCTAATACGATTATGATCTAGCCTAGATGTTGTGCCGTCAGTTTTTCAACCCACAATGCATGTTTTGATAGCGAGCGTGCACAGTGATTTTTCTGGCAGTGCTTTAAACCCGCTCTCTCCCTTTCTTGCCCCATATCCAAGCTCTTGTGTTAGCTAATTGTACTTTTTTTAATTTTAAGTAATGAAAAGGGGAATAGGCCAGTTAAGAAAAAACATCCCACTGCATCACGTGCTTTTTTCACGGAAATAGCGTCTAGGCGCCTGTTGGCAATGATCTTTTTTCTTAAAAAAAAAACATCGAGCCGCAAGCTTTGTGTTTTCTCAGAAAAAAAAATTCAGCAGCTAGAGTGTATTATTTAAGTAGCACAGAGTTTTCCCTATAAAAAAAGTAGCACCGAGTTTTTTTCCCGAGGGAGTGCAAGGCACTAATGTCTAGTTTTTTTATTCTTATTTTTTTGGGACAAGTTTTTTTATGTACTGTCTTTTTTATTTTTTGATGAGTTCTGAGGATACTAGTGTACCCAGGCCCTCCAAACAGTGACAGCACGGCAGTGGCCCACTATCGACCAACCCACCCACCATTCCTTTCTCCTCTGCTCTGCTCCCGACCACGGTGACGGTGGCGACGGCGAGCAGGCGTCGAACGGTGGGCAAGGGCGATGACGCGCGTCGTCTTCAAGCTGCTCTGCTCCCCTGCCGGCATGGTAGCCCCGTCTCTCCTCCGTCCGCTGGAACTGGAACTGGAAGCAAGCGCCACCCACAAGGTCAGCTCTCGTCTGTTCTGCCCGTGCCCTGCAGGTGCTTGCGTTTATTCCCACCAGGTTCGTTCCACCGCGGCCTAGCGAGCTCGAGTACCATGGTCACCAACCAACCACTCAGTTGCCGACCGCGTGCACGCACGCTTCTTTGCTTCAGTGGAATCGCAGCTGTCTCCGTCCGTCCTATTGTCTGTCTCCCTCGGTGCGTCCAAAGAAATTAAGTAATAATGGCCACCATACATCAAGAGACGAGCTTGAGCGTGAAGGGAATAAAGCTGGGCCTTGTGGGAGCCAATTCATGTATAATATGATCAACTTGAGTCTAGGCTATGCACTAGCCCCCATTGCCGACGTGTGGTTGCATGCGACTTAATGCAGCGCTAATGCTTTAAAACCAATTATAGCCGCTCTTACATGATTTTCTTTAAAAAAAATTGAAACTTCACAGATTTCGGGAAAAGTTCATGAACATGCAAAAAAACTATGCCCTATTCAAGAAAAGTTCAATGATTTTGAAAAAAGTTCATCAATTTTAAAAAATAGTTCACAAAAAATTGAAAAATGTTCATCAAAATATTGAAAAAAAGTTCACCAATTTCAAAAAAGTTCACAAAACTGAAAAAAGTTCATAAACTTTCGAAAAAAGTTCATCGAATTTGAAAAAGTTGATCAAATTTGAAAAAAAAGTTCATTGAATTTGAAAAAAGTTCATCGATGTTGAAAAAAGTTCATTGAATCTGAAAAAAATGTTCATTCAATTGAAAAAAGTTTATCAAATTTGAAAAAAATCCTCGATTTTTACAAATAGTTCACTAAAAATAAAAAAGTTCATTGATTTTGAAAAAGTTCACACAAAAATGAAAAAATAGTTCATCGATTTTGAAAAAACGTTCATTGCATCTGTGCTAGCCATCCACTTTCTATCATCGGCGGATGATGCACCAGGCCGATCCGCGAGGACCACATCATCGCAGTCATGGCGTAGGTTTGACGTTGACACGCACCCCAAGTAGACGACAAAGTGTACAATGATGTCGTCACATGGCATGAGGAGCCACGGCCGGAACATAGGCCGCATGAGAGTGCAATAATGCGGCGCCGCGCCACAACGTGCAGACAGTATGGAAGCGAACGAATTCGGTGGGTTCACGTAGGCGACCGGAGACATCGAGCAGCAGTTCCGGCGGCAGGTCCGCCCACGGTGGCGTGAAGGCAGACATGCGGCACAGCACGATGATCGAATGCAAAGAGATTTAAAACTCGATCACAATCTCTTTTTTTTGAATTGTTTGGATTGCTTACCACATGTGTCACGTGGTTAATTGATCACAATCTCGTATTCACGTAGAGCCACCGGAGACAGCGATCTCCTTTTAATCAATCGTTTCCTTAAAAAAAACATTTAATCAATCGTTTCCTACTTCTTATCGTTCGTCTCGCAGCCCATATTAACTCCTTCTGGGCCAATCGATTTTACAAGGCCGAGGCTTGCTGTTTGGTTTTGAATCACATTCAGCCCTTTTCCCCCAAAAAAGAAAAACAAGAATCACATTCAGTCCTACGAGAAAACGCACGGGGGCCTATCCATGGACCGGCTTCATATTTTTTAATCCAGAAAACTCTTTTATTTTATTTTTCTGTTTTGAAATCTATATCTATATATTATTACTAGCAAAAGGGCCCGTGAGTTGCAACGGGGAAAAAAATTCATAATCTCCAATGACCAAGACCACATTTTGCTGCATCACCAAGATACACTATCACTCTCAATTTTGTGAAATCATGAACAATTATTAAAATCATCAACATTTTTTTAAACTCGTGAACATATTTGAAATCATGAAAAAAATTCAAATTTGCGAACACTTTTACAGATTTTCAAACATTTTCTAAAATCAAGAACAATTTTTGAATTCATGAACATTTTATACTATTTGCAAACATTTTCTAAGAAAAATTGTAAACATTTTTTTAAACAATTTTCTTGAATCAGCGAACATTTCTAGAATTGACGAATATTGTTTTCGAAATTGGTGGAACAATTTTTGAAATTCATGAACATTTTTTTGATTTAACAAACATGTTTTGAATTGCATGATCATTTTTTGAATCAGCGAACATTTTATGAATGAATACACTATTTTGCAAGTCACGAACAGTTTTCGATTTTTAGGATATTTTTCCATTCATGAACATTTTTTAAATTGGAATTTTTTTGTTCAATTTCATTAACAGTTTCTAATACACGCACTTTTAAAAATCATGAACATTTTTTATTTTTCAAACATTTGTTTTCAAAATTTTGAATATTTTTTGAATAAGATTTTTTTTTTTACAAAATCATGAACATTTTTGAATCCACAAACATTTTATGATTTATTAAACATTTTATTTCAAAATTCTCATATTTTTGAAATTTTTAGAATTTTTTTGAAGTCCCAAATTATTTAAAGTAGAAAAAATAAAAAGGAAAAGAAAAAAAGAAAAATGAAATTTAAAAAAAGGCCGCCGGGACATCGGCGGGCCCAAACGGGCACGCTGTGTGTTCTCCCAGCGCGCGGAGCGCAGTATAGGATGTCCCTACTGCATGGGTCGGCCAAGGCGGGGGATTCCCCTGTGTAAAACGTTTTTTAAACTTATAGGTGGCATTGGTGGGAAATATCTTGCAACTTTGGGGGCAATATCCATGACGTACCGACAAAAGCAATAGCTCATTTATTATTAGGTATAGATTATTTATTTTCTATAGCAAAAGTACGGATTGCTTCTACCCGTTCACCGTCATTCTCTTTTTTTCACGGTCATTTCGTTCGCATGTGGCGTATCGTACGTTGACCCTCGCTGATCTTTCCGTTCGATCAGTTTCTGGTACGTCCCCTGCTCGCTATCACCCCTGGCTGGGCCTTTCTGGCGCCCCCGGTGGGCCTACTCGCGCGCACAAAATCAGCCCACCAGTCTGTTAATTTATGTATTATAAATAGTCCCATCTTGCTCTTTTACATTAAATCATCCTAATTTATATATGTCTTCTCGGTTCCTAGGTCTCAAGGAGCGTCTCGGGATTCAAAAGGATATCAAACGATCTAACAGACCTCAGAGAGAGATAACGAGGGAAAAGTATGAAGCGGAGGAATAGAGATCTAATATAGCGGCTAATTAACGAGGGAAAAGGAAGGATGTCTGGCAAGAGGAAAACATGCACATGTTGCATTGGCGGCAAAGAGACCCTGAACCGAAGAGAAGAAGTGGGCGACGCACAGGGAAGCGTCAGAACCCTTACACCATGGCTCGACCGATTGGTTAGGGAAAATCGAGGATTCAACCTCTAGCTGAGGCATCGAACTCGACGAGATCCTCGAAAAAATCACCCTCGGTGCTGATGTCAGATCAGATCGGAGCCAAATTTTTGCTCCCACCCACCACCCATGTCGGATATTGCCCAGATAGGATGGGACCTACCGACATCGGGATCTAGCGCCAGTTGTACAGAAGGAACAAAGATACAATCCAACAATTTTGGACATGTTTTCTAAGAAATGGCCTTTATTATTTCTATTTTATGGGGTTCATAAATATTAACCAATTTTAATTTAAGAAATGAGAGAATTCAGAATAGCTACGAGGGAGACTTTAAAGAAAAAAGAAATTTTGGACTGTACGGACAGAGAAGCCCACGCAGCGTTCCACCTCAATGTTTACGACGAAGGGGTCAGTGGGGAGATCGACCTTCGCCATCCACAGACGTTCGCCGCCCTCTCTGACCTAGTGACAAGCTACTGCGCCATAGAGGACGCCTGCTTAGCCAATCAATGGCGCCGAGTCCCCGGCCCGGGATCACCCGAGGCGGAAGGGGGAGGCAAGCCTGGTCGTCGCAGCCGACGTTCTAAGCGCAACGCCATAGGACATGCACGACGAGCAACTTCCACGGAAGAAAAAGCGAGTAGACAGCAGCAATGGAATATTGCTACTTGATACAATACTCGACCAACCATGTGCAATCCACTCTGGTCGGACAAATCAGCCACTCATAAGCATGGAAGCTATGGGATCTCGAGGCAGGTGGCAAAAGGAGGCCTTGAGTTTCTCGAAAACCACGGCAATAGAATAAGCCGGGCTATAGCAATCAACCATGATCAAGGACAATATCCGTCCAAGGCCAAAGCCGTTCTTATGATCTATGAGACGCACTCTTCTCGAAATCAACAAAAGAGAGCTGGAAGATTTGCATAGTTGAAAGCGCAACAACGTCAGATGATAAGTGGCCGGACGTTACGATCACCTTTGATCAACAAGATCAGACGATGTGTGTCCACAGACGAGGACTTGCGGCTCTCGTCCTCGCCCCCGTAATCGACGGTTGCCATCTTTCCAAGGCCTTGATGGACTGAGGCGGCAGCCTCAACCTCATCTATGATGATACTTTACAGAAGATGCAGTTCAATAGATCCCACATCTAGCTGAGCAGGACAACCTTTAAAGGTATTGTCACTGGGAAGGAAGCGCGTTGCACCAGAAAAGTCACGCTCGACGTGATGTTCGGCACTCCCAATAACTATCTGGCCTAACTATCGGGTCGAGGTGTTGCAACCAATGGTACTAATCTGAAATTCAAGGATTCACCTGGAGCATGTGATCTATAGTTAGCAAAACTGCAAAAGTACAACACTATTATGTACTCCCTCCGTCCCAAAGTGTAATGAAAGTGTAAAAAATAGTCTTACATTTTAGGACGGAGGGAATAGTACATTGGCAAAAGTACAACACTATTATGTAGTACATGTCAAAAGGTCTTAGCAAATGCCCTTTAATTCATCGCTATTGCCACAGGTAGGTAGCAGCCAAACAAGAATTTCGGAAAGAGGCATGCGTGCACTAGTCTACTACCAAAATTCGGTGTTCCTACTAATTAATAAAGTTACACGAACTTCCAAATGCTTGGATGTCTCTCCTCCTTTTGTCGAAACCATGTCGTCCATGGCACTTGCAATGGAACTAACAAAATTTCAGATATGTGACACACACACAGGCACACACACACACTAACCAGAAGCAGGACCGGAGACCAAACAAATTAAAAGCTTGCGTAGCTAGTATTCGAACATTAACGCCGCGCGGAAGGAGCACGAACGGAGATCCCGAGCCCTGTGGAATAGTTAAAGCTAACTTAAATTAGATATGCAGTCTCCGTTTCGATTTTTTTTTTTAGATATGCAGTGATCATCTCACAGAATTGTTAAACAGTTGATTGTTTGGTAAACTTCTTGATTTATACCAACTCTAGTTCTCAAAAGCAGTTGTTTCCAAAATGCAAATTTGACCAGAAATTTATGTAACACTAGATTTATTATACATTCAAATAAAATGCTATATACAATTATCTAATCTAAGCATTTTATAGGACATTGACTGATCAAAGGTTGAGAGTTGACTTCACATTTCACAAGATATCAGTGGTCAAAGTGACAACTTGTTGACAACCATTGGGAGCAAGTACTAAGAAACTTTTAACTTCAATAACTGATGCAACACATGAGTTAAATTCATGCGGATTGATAAATTCAGTACATAATTCTTTTTTATATGTACAACTGTTGTACTAAAAAAAGTTTCTCTATAGTCTATATTCCTGGTCGTAAAGGGTGAAGACAACAAAATCACTTTCAACATATTTGCTAATGAGTTCTAGCCAATCCGTCATAGATTTACACTAAAAAGGCTAGATGCACACTAGGAAGTGTAACCCGATTGAGTACCCTACTTACAGCAGACTAAAATTTTTCTGATCATAAGGAATAACGTGCCATACAAAGTATGCATTAAAAACATAGCTTAGTACTAGAGACTAGGTTTCAATATAAACCTTTATATTGGAAGAAGCTATAAACTTATTCATTTCCTATTCCTAGGCACACACATATATATATCCAAAGATAATGTTTTGTACTCTCTAATGTAGGACAAAAGATTCTAAATACATTATATGCTACGCAATAGCCTGATGTTATCAGATGTGGGCTGCAGGTGATGTTACCTCGTTCGTAATGTACGAATTCAAACTTTCCAATCCTTGAAGCATATTAATAATTTTATTCATCGTAGGTCTTTTTCTCCGCTCGGGATTCACGCAGATTAGACCTATCTGAATGTATCTTTCTATTTGTTGGCAGTCTGTTTCCAACGATGGTTCTTTCTGCAGCCTATTTTTCCATTTTTGAAGCTCCTGTGAATTGGAACACAGATTGAGGATATATAACTATACAATGGTAATGCCATATATTCTTATGCAAATGGAAGTTCAAAACTGTTTCATCTTACACGCTTGATGAAGTCCTTTGAATCTGTTCTAATGTCATACGGGTAGTCCCTGTGCCCTGTTATTACCTCCAAGATTATTACACCCAAACTGAATATGTCTGCCATTGGTGTTATTATACCTCGCTGTTGGTATTCTACCGCCATGTAACCTCTACAGCATAACATGAGTGAATATGAAGCATTAAGAGAAAAGTAATGAAATACATTCCATCAATTACTAAAAGGTGATAAATAATGAGGTGCTTCACTTACAATGTTCCACTAGCAATTGCAGTGTGCATAGATAATTGATCAAATAGCCTCGACAGACCAAAATCTGTAATTTTAGGAACCAAATTTTCACCAAGCAATATGTTCGCAGGTTTTAGGTCCAAATGAATAATTGGACCATTCGCTTCCTCGTGAAGGTACTGTAGACCAAAGGAAATGCCCTCGATTATTTTGCAACGGTTGCGCCAATCAAGTCCAGATGATGCATCTGCATTTGTAAGACCATTCAATAAACGTTTTCTCAAAATATATTTATGTTGCTCTTTGCATAGAAGGACTTCAACATTCTATCGTGTGCTCTCCTTTTTAGTCATAAAAACACAATTTTTAGGAACTATGATCAAACCACAAAACCTGCAACCTCAAGGAAACATGAAAGCGGATTCATTAGGTGCCCATGTGGGCACGTGATCAATGACTATGAGCCATCAGGTCCACGAAGGAGAAATGGATGGAAATGGGTCGTAAAAACTTAGGATGCAGATTAATCTTATAAGATATGATGGTACCAGGGCAGATCCAATATATGCATTTCTTAGCCTCCTAAGGGTCGCAGTGATTTGAAATTGGGAGAGGTGCAGCAGGAGCAGGGCATCCATGCGGATCTTTCCCGTCTCAACCCGTATGCGGTGTAGCTGATTGTGTTGTTTTGTACTGGATCAGTGGGCACTGCACACATGCTGCACTGGCACCTCGAGAGAAGAATGTCAACGGGCCTTGGGCCTTGAATGTTGACCGCTAAGTGTATACACCGATTTTAGTCTCATGTGTGCATAGTGACATGGATACCCAATTGTTGGCGGCGCCTCTCGCAGCGCCGCTCTTCTTCTTCCCTCTCATGGTTGCCTCACACAACTCTCACTCAAGAACACACACACACATGGTGAGAAACGCCACACACACACAACGCACACACCAAGGAAGAAGCCCAACTAGCTTTGCCATTAGGCAGCTTTTCCTTGGTGATTACAGTGACTACATTGTGTTACTTCTCCAGCAAAACTCAGTGCAATATATACACACAAAGGTAGGCACTCAGGCCATGCAAAACTCACGCCACTACTTTGACCCATTACTGCACTAACACGCCTAAACTCTCTAAGGCTCTAACTAATTCCTGGAATCGCTCCACCATCTACATGATGCGGCTGTGCAACTAACAAACCCATGCATGCAGGAACTAACCAAATTTCTCTTGGCTCATCCAGCCGGTTTGGCTGCAGCTCCCCATGCTCCTTGCCGCATCACACGACGCTGTCTTCAAGACCCTAAACTTGGCTACATGCAGATACACGAACATGACAAGATTAAAACTAACATCGGCGACCGTAAAAAATTCAAGTGCTCAAGAAGGACGTCGTGACATGGATCCCTTATTTAGCCTTTCTTTTCGTTCTCGAGTATTAGGGATCCATGGGGAGCTTACAAGGTGGCTGATGCCAGCACTTCCATCGTCCCAACGATTCCAATCGTTTCACATAAACTAAGCGGTCTTTAATCAGTTATTAGATCTCTCTTTTTCACCACATATGAGAAATCAACGGAGCACACTGCCCCCAAAGCAAATAATGTTAACTCAACATAAAACATACAAAAACAAGAACAATCCCGTATTTAAAGGTCATACCTGAAATGTACTTGTCAAGACTTCCATTAGGCATACATTCCAAGCAAAGAAAACGTGCAGTGCTTTCAGCAACAACCATTTTTCCTTCAAAAGGCATATGTAAAAGTTGTGTATCATAGCAGTGGCCCACTAGTCGCACTATATTTGGGTGCTCTAGTTTCGTGAGAAGATCAACCTCATTCTCAAATTGATTGTGTGACTTCGGCGTTGACACCACAAGTTTCTTCACTGCAACACTTCTCCCTTCTTGTACCACTCCCTGTTTAAAGTCTCTTATTTATATAGATATGGTTTTTGTGTCAAGTATGAAGTATGTTTACATATCTGAGGAAAATAAACATATGTTGGTTAACCTTATACCTTATATACCATACCAAAACCACCACTACCGAGTATTAGGTCATCATTGAAGTTGTTTGTGATGTCTTTCAAGCGTTGTAACGATATAAGGTGTGGATTGGGTCCTGTCTGCAGAAAAAAAAAATCCTTGGCTTAATGAGGGATTGCATTTATAACATTTCCATTAGCACTTTCGTTTTACTTTAAGATTTCTATCGAAGAATATTAAAATTAGCTGTGTAAATATTATACAGAACTATGAATAATGCATGTTCTATTGCGATTATTCTGAAGTAGAATTTCAAAACTAGCCACCCCCAACATCCACAAATGGCTTTGCAAAACCGATATTGCTACTGACTTACTCGACACTGAAAAATGGACCCCAGTTCATCAGTACAAATCTGAAACCATGTGGCCTTGACTTCTTCAGGTGTGAGGCCTGGGCATATTTGTTTGTCAGTGGCATGGTTAGATACTATGTAGGTAATGTTCAAAACTACCGAGAAACCATGAAGTAGTGCAATCAATTATTACCTTTTATATAGTCCAGTGCAGCTTTCGACACCAGCACAGCAACCCGCAGCTTCTCCTGGCACACATCAATAGCATGAATTTTTAGTCACCTCTTCTTAAAATAAGCGCAGAAGAAGATAAGATTTTCAGTCACCTCATAAGGATAAAATTTGGAAGCTAGGTGACTGGTATACATAGACCTAGTAAGAAGATGGAGTTCTACTGTGATTATTCTAAAACAGAATTTCAAACTAGCCACCACGCGACATGGAAAAATGGGTTTGTAAAACTGAGGTTAGCGGTACTAAAAAGGCAGTGCAAAGACGGCATGTTGTCGTTGTAGCAAACTACTACTAGTAGGTAGGTACGAAACTACTATTTCCCAGATCTACCGACGGATCTCACAAGCAGATCACAAACACCCCAAAATGCTACAGCAAAACACCCTACAATTGGTTAATTCACTTGAGGACTCCACTCGGCGGGCAGCACTCCCTCCCAGTACTCGAGGCTAAATCCTTTTTTTTTTCGAGGCTAAATCTTGCACAAGGATGCGGCCGGCCGGCGAGAAACCCTGGTACGGTCGCGGCAGCCAACCCAAGCCAGCTCCAGACCACCCAAACCCACCCGGTCAGGTCGCGCAGAGGATTAAACCGCAGGAAGTGCGCGGAAGCTAGTAGCAGAAGAGAGAGAGGGGAGTGGAGGACGGACATGGTTGGCGTGCTTAATGGCCAGCGCCTCGGCGCGCTTGTTGAGGTTGGCGGTGAAGCGGAATCGGCGCTTGGGGTTGGAGATGTTGGCGGTGAAGCTGGAGAGCTTGCGCCACCGCCGCAGCGCCTCGTCCGACGAGTTATTGCCCTTGACGACCCCGAAGTTCTCCTCCTCCAGGTAGCTCTCCATCCTCGACCGCCGCCCTTAGCTGCCGGTGGAGTCCTCGGCTCCTGGCTCTGCTCAAATCCCAGCCCCGGTGCGCGTGGCTCAGATCATAAGAGAAATCAAGGAGGAAGAGCAGGGGAGCAAGGGGAAGTAGCACACTTCAGTTCAGAGATAAGTCCGCCTTCTCCCCTAAACTATTCCGGTTCAGACACACACCACTCTCCCCCCAAAATCTATTCTTTTTTTTGTCACATCTGACACCACCACCACCCCCAACCTATTTAAAATTTGAAACCAGACAATCATCGGCCCCGCTTGGACCCGCGTTTATAATACAGGTGTAATATCACCGGCCACAGTTTGATTTTGTAAACTTGTCAATAACCCCCAAAATACAGTCATAGTGACCAGAGAGAGGTAAGCCAGATATAGAATCCATAGTAATGGTGTGCCATGCTTCTTTAGGAACTGCCAGATATAAAATCCATAGTAACTGCTGGGTTAACTGGCTGTTGTGGTGTTGAGAGCAGCTACTTAGTGTTGTCAAGCCCTCCTTGATGCTTATCTCTCTAAGCAGCTGGGTGGCCTTTGGATTTGGGACTTGCCCAGTTTGGCTGGGTGCATGGTTATCCTGTGGCTGGCTTTATTTTGTACACATGAATGTCTTTTATCCATTGTCATTTGACACATGAATTTCTACAGTGATGGCTAGTTGAATTTCATCTCGCTACATCCCTTCGTCTCTCCTCCAAGAAATGGCGGCTAGGGTTTCTGCCTCCCGTCGGCGGCGCCGCCGATCTGCCACGTCTCCTGTGGCCTTAGGGCCATGGGTGCGTGGTGGATCTCGGCCCTTGCCCATGGGAGGGCTCCGTTTTTTTGTGCTTCTTCAAGTTTTGTTAGGGTTTGTGTCCGGCTCAAGAAGACGAGACGGCGGCGGCTTCTTGAAGATGGAATAAGGTCCTCCCCGTCTAGCCCCCGCCCCGGTGGTGCGTCTAGCATCGTCGGAGGGCGTGTGGAGGTGTGTCTCCGGCGGATCTCACGGGATTCGGTCGGTGGTTGTCTTTGGTGGATCTGCTCGGATCCAGTCTTTGTTCGTCTTTGTTCTTGTGTCTTCAGGTTGGATCCTTCCGATCTAAACTTATCTTCATCGGCGACGGTTGCTGTTCTGGTGTGTTGGTCTCATGGGGCCTTAGCACGACGACTTCCCGACTGTCTACTACAACAAGTTGTGCCCGGCTCCGGCGATGGAGGGGCGATGACGGCGGCGCGCCTTCGGCTCGCTTCAGTGCTTGTAGTCGTCGCTAGGTGGTCTACGAATATGGATGTAATTTTAATTATTTCTAGCGTTCGCTGTACTGCCATGATTGAAGATGAATAGATTGGAAGTCTCTCGCAAAAAAAAAAGAAGTTGAATTTCATCTGAAAACTAGCCTAGTTTAAATTTAGAGACATTACAACCGAACACTTTTCCAGCCCTCTCAGGCTATTAGCATCTCAATCGTCGGATTTGCAGGTCTAGGCGTTTTGGGCCGTTGGATGCACCTTCCATCCCGCTGGGAGCGCTAAACGGATTGAGCCGATGCTCCCGCAACAAAATCAGCGATCAGCTGTTGTTTGGGCCTGCTGGGCCGATGCTCCCACCACAACCGAGCGCTTCTCCCCTCGCCTCCACTCCCTGACCTCTCGTCTCTCTCTCTCTCGTCTGGGATTCAGTTTCCTCGTCTTCGCCATCCGTGGAACGACGCCTCGTCTTCGCCCAGCCGCCGCCATCCTCCTCACATTTTACCCTAAAGATGCAACAGGAAGGGGCTGCACTCTCAGATCGGTCGCGGCGCTATACCAGCGAGGCCCGAGCCAGACTTGTTCCTACGTCATGTAGGTTGCGCCGCCGCCAGATCCAACCTCGCTCGAGCATCCGAGCGGAGGTATGTTTAGCACCTACTGGCAGCCCTAAACCGAGCTGGTTCTTGTGAATCCACGATGCAAAGAGCTCCTCCAGGCGGTTCAGAGGGACTGGCATGGAGACGACGGGAAGGATGCCTTGCCTTCTCAGGGTGACCACGGCGAGGTTCCAATAGATCCATGGTGAGATCTCTGTTATCGGTGTTATGTACCATGAAGCTTTCATGGATTCAATTTTGAGGTTCGATCACCCTTTATTCCATGGTACCTATTTAAACAATTCAATAGATTGTTGATTTGGTTTTTGTTCTGTATGGAGAAGATTTCATCTATCGATTATAATACCAGCCCTTCTCGCCTCGCCGGCCTGGAGATGCGCTTGGTCGTATGACTTGGGCAAGAAGGTCTCGCGTCGCATGGTGGGGCGACACCATGGTGCCGTGATATGAGCAGCAAACCATTGCTGTCGATTGAAGTCTAGTAGCCAGAAATTCAGGAGGAAAGTCAATGTCGCTGCAGGACTTTAATGGCACGCGATGCGCGCCACCTGGGGGCGGTGGATAATTGCAGGTCAGTTTCCATGCCGATCTGTGATGTTTCGCGTCCATGTACACTAGTACAAAACAGGGCATCGGTCCACCCCTGAGAAGCTCATTAGTCCCGGTTCACTCACGAACCGGGACCCATGGGGGCATCGGTCCCGGTTCGTGAGGCCAGGGCGCCGGCCGGGCCTCGTGGGCCATTGGTCCCGGTTCGTCTGACCCTTTTTGTCCCGGTTCTAGACACGAACCGGGACCAATGCGCCTCGCTCCTGGCCCACAACCATTGGTCCCGGTTTGTGGATGGAACCGGGACCAATGGTTGGCCTATATATAGCCCCCGCCCGCGAGCAGAGCAATGCATTGCTTTGTTTTTTTGCCCGGCCGTGGGAGAGCTTTTGTGGTGCTCTAGCTCACCTCCTATGCACATGAGGTGTTCGATGAAATGCCCGAGCCACACTTAAGCTTTCTCCTCTCGAACCTCCTTGTCCAAGCTCCATTTTCCTCAAGATTTGTCTAGGTTTGGCGGTCCGTCCTGTCCCGTCCCCGTCCTCACCGTCGTCGATCGCCCGCGCCCATCTCGGCGCCGGCAACACCGTGGTTAGCCTCTTCTTCTTATCTTCTTTCTAAAAGAAAAAAGTTCTTACTTGTGTGTTTTAATTAGATGCTCTAGAGAGTTATATGTTGTTCAATAATAAGAACTATATAACGCACGCAGATGAACCGGCAATGGATGTACGGTGACCGACGCACCTCCGAGTATATTAAGGGCCTGCATAATTTTCTCGAAGCGGCTGAGGCAAACAAGCAGAATGGTTTTATGCATTGTCCATGTACTGTCTGTGAGAATACGAAGGCTTTCTCCAACTCTAAAACCCTTCACTTCCACCTGCTTGAGAAGGGTTTTATGCCACACTATAATGTTTGGACCAAGCACGGAGAAAGAGGGGTTATGATGGAAGACAACGAAGAAGAAGAGGATGATGACAACTACCCGCCCCCTGAATACGGTGATGCTGCAATGGGGGAAGCTGAAGATCAAGAGGAACCAGACGATGTGCTCGATGATGATCTTCGTCGGGTCATTGTTGATGCACAGAGAGAATGCGAATGTGAAAGGGAGAAGTTGAAGTTCGATCGCATGTTAGAGGATCACAAAAAAGGGTTGTACCCAAATTGCGAAGATGACAACAGAAAGCTCGGTACCACACTGGAATTGCTGCAATGGAAGGCAGACAATGGTGTATCTGACAAGGGATTTAGTTCGCTGCTAAAAATAATGAAGAAGAAGCTTCCAAAGGATAACGAATTGCCCGGCAGTACGTACGAAGCAAAGAAGGTTCTATGCCCTCTAGGATTGGAGGTGCAGAAGATACATGCATGCCCTAATGACTGCATCCTCTACCGCGGTGAGTACGAGGATTTGAGCGCATGCCCGGTATGCGGTGCATTGCGGTATAAGATCAGACGAGATGACCCTGGTGATGTTGAGGGCGAGCGCCCCAGGAAGAGGGTTCCTGCCAAGGTGATGTGGTATGCTCCTATAATACCACGGCTGAAACGTCTGTTCAGAAACAAAGAGCATGCCAAGTTGATGCGATGTCACAAAGAAGACCGCAAGAAAGACGGGAAGTTGAGAGCACCCGCTGACGGGTCGCAGTGGAGAAAAATCGAGAGAAGGTGGGGGGACTTTGCAGGTGACGCAAGGAACGTATGGTTTGGTTTAAGTGCAGATGGTATTAATCCTTTTGGGGAGCAGAGCAGCAATCATAGCACCTGGCCCGTGACTCTATGTATCTATAACCTTCCTCCTTGGTTGTGCATGAAGCGGAAGTTCATTATGATGCCAGTGCTCATCCAAGGCCACCAATTTAAAAGAATTCAAATTTGGAAACTAATGGCACTAACAGAAAGTTTATAATTTTTGTGACCGAAAAGCAAAAAGAATCACTGAAAAACTGTAAGTAGAAACAAAAGAAAATAAATAAAGCAAAAAAGAAAACAAAAAAAGTCGAAAAAAATAAAAAAAATGCCGCCTACTGGGCCACCACGGCCTGAATACGACTAGAAACCCAACCATCTAGTTGGGCCAGGATTCAGGCCCGCAGAAGGCCCAGAAGGCCCACAGGCAGAGATGTGTGCGATTAGGCCCGTAAGCCTGCAGTTGAGAGGAGCTCGAGAGGGCTGGCGCAGCAACGCTTATAAACCACTCTCGAGCCCTCTCAGCTAGCGAGGTGGGACTAAACTTTTGGCCCCGGGCAGCACCACCCTTTACTCCCGGTTGGTGGCACTAACCGGGACCAATACCAACCTTTGGTCCCGGTTGGTGCCACCAACCGGGACCAATGCCACCCTTTAGTCCCGGTTGGTGCCACCAACCGGGACCAAAGGTCTCTGCTTCCCGCCCTTTGGGCTGACGAAAAGAGACCTTTGGTCCCGGTTGGTGGCACCAACCGGGACTAAAGGTGGGCATTGGTCCCGGTTGGTGGCACCAACCGGGACCAAAGGTCTCCCTATATGAGCGGGAGTGGGGAAAATTTGCCAAAGACATCTGCAGTTTCCCCCGACGACGCCGAGCACATCGACGCCGCCAGGCTGCCCGAGCTCACCGTCGACGCCCTCGCCGCCCTCTGCCCCGTCGACGCCGTCAGGCTGCTCCTCGTCGCCATTGCCGCCGAGCCCCCGCTGCCCCGACGCCCTCGACGCCCTCTGCCCCGACGCCGGCGCCGCTCCCCGCGCCCCTGCTGCCCCGACGCCGCCCGCCGTGCCCCCCTGCCCCTGCCCCGACGCCGCCCCCAGTGAGCCCCCCTGCCCGCTGCCCCGACGCCCTCTGCCCCGACGCCGGCGCCGCTCCCCGCGCCCCTGCTGCCCCGACGCCGCCCGCCGTGCCCCCCTGCCCCTGCCCCGACGCCGCCCCCAGTGAGCCCCCCCCCTTCCCCCGCGCCGCCGCCACTGCTCTGCTTGCCGCGCTGTGCCCCTGCTCTGCTTGCCGCGCCGCCGCCGCAACCACCGCCCCGGCCGGATCTGCCTTTTTTTTTTGTATGTATATGCAGTATGTATGTATGTATGGATGCTGTATGTATGTATGTATGGATGGATGATCCATAGAAAGTTTTTATATATGCATTGATACAATTTTATTTTTGTTCATAGATTTTTTTTTGTTCATAGATGTATGTGTTTTTTGTTTATAGAAAGTTTTTATATATGAGCAATGATGATCCATAGAAAGTTTTTATATATGCATTGATATATGAGCAATGATGATCCATAGAAAGTTTTTATATATGCATTGATACAATTTTATTTTTGTTCATAAATTTTTTTTTGTTCATAGATGTATGCTTTTTTTTATAGAAAGTTTTTGTCATGAGGGGGGACGTCGGACATGCATGAGAGAGAGGCGGTCCGCTCGTCGGACATGTCATGTGGATTTTTTTTGTTCATATAGAAAACTCCGGTAACTTCGACATGAGGGGGGGAGACGTCGATCAACCCCCTCCCGCCCCTACCCGTAAAAGTTAAAATGTTCATATATTCAAAATGAGTTAAAATGAGTTAAAAGTTACTTACTCCCGGTCCGCTCGCCCGACCAACTCTCGAGGCCACCTGTACCCCCTCCCCGATAACTTCGACATGAGGGGGGACGTCGGACATGAGGGGTGAGCGTCGTTGTCGTCTACCCCCTCCCCGATAACTTCGACATGAGGAGGGACGTCGGACATGACATGAGGGGTGAGCGTCGTTGTCGTCTACCCCCTCCGGTAACATAGATAACTCCGGTAACATAGATTTATCAAGAATACCCCCATTATGGATGTGCACAAGTTGATCCAATTTTTTTCTGATCTCATCTATATATATATTCTTCTATATTTGCAGAAACTATGGATCAAAGAGACTTGGAACAAGAACAGTTGTTGGGGGAGATAATCCTCGCCGGAGGTGATGCTGTCTTGTCGTTTCTCAACGACACCGAAGGAACAATGGAGGAGGAAGGACATGATCATGATGGCTCCAGTGACATGATCATGATGGCTCCGGAGGTGCTGACTAGCTAATTGATGCATTAATTGTTTTGGTATGTACATATATTAACTCTTCTTTCTTCTTTTATAGCCCTCCGGATCGAGCCAAACTTCGGTAACGAGACGAGGCCCGAAGAAGAGGTTGCGCAAGGATGAAAGGTTCACGATCACAGCATTCGCGGACGATGGCCTACCGATTGAACCCAAGCGGACCAAGGACGCATTTTCTGCTCAGTGCGGAGCTATTGTTAGGGACAACATCCCGATCAGCATCAAGCAATGGAATAAGCCTAAGGACGACGCCCCTGAAGGTGATTATGTCACCGATAGACAGAAAGATGATCTTTGGACCTTGCTGAAGGCAAATTTCACCCTACCGCCATAGGAGGATCCGAATAAGCCCGTTATAGAGCCACTGGTCAAGGCGTGTGCTCTTAAGAAGATGGCAGATCTATTCAGGAGGTGGAAGAAGGAGTTGAAATCAAAGTTTGTCGACAAAGGTGAGACTCCAGAATTCATCGGCCGATTTGAGAAGATAAGAGATCACTGGCCCGCATTTGTGGCCTACAAGACATCAGACAAGAGTAAGAAAATGTCAGAGACAAACAAGAACAACGCTGCAAAGAAGCAGTATCACCATCACACGGGGTCAGGTGGCTACCTCAAAGCCCGGCCGTTGTGGGACAAAGCTGAGAATGACCTGATTGCTAAAGGGGTCGAACCAGAGACATTGAACTGGCCAGACCGTTCAAGGACTTGGTTCTTCGGGGTTGGGGGAACTTTGGACCCTGAAACAGGGAAGTGCCGTTGGACGGACGAGCAACTTGCAATACCCGTCACGAAGCTTCAGAAGTATATCACCGCAGCGCAGGAAGGGACGTTCATTCCCGACAGAGAGAAGGACGAGCTGACTGAGGCCCTAGGGAATGCTGAGCACCCTGGACGAACACGAGGCACACCAGGCTCCGTTCCGTGGAAGTTGGGTTTCCCGACGCAGGCGGTTACAGAAGCCGGGAGAGAAAGAGGAAAGCGGAGCTGAGCGACATGCAGAAGATGAGTGCAAGACTACAAAAGCTAGAGGAAGCTGAGAGCCAGCGAGCTGCCGGCCAACTATCTCAGCGGCACGAAGCTACCCCAGAAGCTACCCCGCCATCTCAGCGGAGAAGCAGCGTGGCTTCCACGGAGCCCGTTCAGACTGACTTCACAGAGCCTATCTACCCCGTGGATACTATCACGGAGGCTCAAAATTGCGAGCTTATGACGAAATGCCATAACCTCACTTTCAAGGCGGCTCTCGGCTCTGTTGCACCTCCTCAACCCAACGGAACTTTTCACTGCCTTCCGATTCCACATGGCTATGCTGTTGTGATGGTGGATGAAGTAATGGAGGGATTTGAGGAGCTCGAGCTTTACCACTCTACAGGTGAAGGGGAGAATCAGTTGGTTCGTGCTCTGAGGAGTACATGTCTATGGCAGAAGGAGTACATCAAGCTTCCAAACTGGACGCCTCCGCCTCCTCCTCCTCCTCCGGCGAGTCAGGGCACTCCGCCTCCTCCTCCTCCTCCTCCTCCGGTGAGTGATCAGGGCACTCCGCCTCCTTCTCCGGCTCCTCTGACGCGTGAGGGCACTCCGCCTCCTCCTTCTCCTACTCCGGCGCGTCGGAGCACTCCGCCTCCTTCTCCGCCTCGTCAGCAACGACGGAAGAGAGACGCCGCCGCTCCGGCGGCTAGCAGTACAAGCAGAGGCGGGAGGCAATTCAGATACGGTCCATCTCTCAAGCCTGTGGAAAAGTTACCATATGAGAGGACCGAGCAGGAAAACGAGGACATATGTCGTGCCCAAGTGAGGGACCATTTTGCAAAGAAAACTCCACCTCCGAAGGAGAAGCTAGATCCGATGAAAGTGAAGCGCACTATCGATGCCCTGAAGCGACCACCACCGCCTCCACCGGATTCCAACTATGTCCGCATTCTTAAAAAGACATATGAAGAAGCGCGGCGGTCGGGAAGTACTTCCAGTGATGCAAGGTTAGCAGAACGAAGAAGTGGGAAAACGATTCCCCAGCTCGGCGAACAGGAGAAGAAATCGTGCCCCCCGCTCAAGGTGTCTAGCGATATCGTCGCTAATCATCCGGGGATGGTGCCTGGTACCAATCCTGGTGATTACTTGGGGGATGATGTAATTTTTCAAACGGCTGAGGTAACAAAAGAAGAATATAAATACGTGCACGGGAAGCCTCTTGTCAAACCTGATCATCCTCCTCTAACAACGATGATGTACAAATTGCATGAGTGGTACATGAAAACCTGCAGGGAGTCTGGGAGAGACACTATGTATATGGCAGTGAAACCAGAGCACGAATTCATTGGACTTCCCGTGATGCCTTTTGAATTTGTGGAGTTATTTCAGTTATACAATCAACTGGCCCTCGACAAACAACTCATGACTTCCTACTGTCTGTAAGTATTACTTCTATAGTTAAGTCTCTAGCTCAGCTAGTTCATTGCATGTGTATATAATTATCCTCACTATATTATGCAAATTGAAGATCTTCGAATGCAAAAAAGTAGGAATCTTCGACGTTGGGTTCATTAGCCCAGATGCCGTAAATGAATGGACGGTACAAAACTCAATCAAGAGACCGAGGAGAACTTGCTACAGTCATTCCTTATACATCAAAACAAATGGGAAATACTCTTTCCTTACAACTTCAAGTGAGTATTGCTGTCTTCTCTGTATACTCAGTTTCGCTTACTCGAGGTTAAGTGATGTAATTGATGAGTTATATATGCGTGCGCAGTTTCCACTTTATTCTGCTATCCATTAAGCTTGACGGGGCATTAGTAACTGTCTTAGACTCGAGACGTAAAGATCCCGAGAATTATGCGGACATGACTGCAATGCTCAAGAAGTAAGTTCAGCCAATACCGGGACCATATCGGCATGCAACTTTCGTTAATTTCCTGATATCAAGTAATCATTTTCTTTGCCTGGCAGGGTTTGGAAGAAGTTCACCCGAAAGGTTCCCGGTCTAAACAAAGAGTTGCGATTTACGCACCCCAAAGTAAGTAGTACTAGCTAGTTCCGCGCATCTCTAATTGATTCAAATTTTCATCAATATATCATTACCATGCTTGCTTATCAGTTTGATTGAACTCTATTCTCGTAAAGTGCTTGTACCAGAAAGAAGGGACTGTTTTATGTGCATACTACGTATGCGAGTTCATTCGCCACTCGACCTCTGAGCGGGGCTTCTCTGACAAACAATTTGAAGTACGTAAATAATATTCACAATTTTATTTTATATATTACCATCAATTGTGTTGAGTTTTATTCATATATATGCATGTATTGACCCCCTTCTTTAAATTAGATCTGGCAGATGCGGGATGAACTCCTACCACATGATCGCATACGAGCAATTCAAGAGGAATTGGCGGGATTCTTTCTTGACCACGTCATACCTAAAGACGGGGAATACCATGCGGATTTGTGATTGGATCTTAGGTAGATGATGTTAGGGATTGTAAAAGATGTTATATTGTATATATGTAGTACCGTCGGATAGATATACAAAAACTTGTTGTTCGACCAAGCACGGAGAAAGAGATGTCACTTCTCTCTATATATGTTCAGCATGACGATCTTGTGTAATTAATGGTTTCCTTCATTTTCTTATTAGCTAGCATCGAGTTATCTCTATATGTATAGTAGCTACCGTCGACCGAGCACGGAGAAAGAGAGGACACTTCTCCCTATTAGCTAGCTAACACAATATGAAACCCCTAAATTAACCCTCCAAAACCCCCCAACCCCCCCCCCCCCTTCAAAAAAAAAACAAAAACCCCAGCTGCTGCCAGAAGCTCACGCGTGGATGACCTTTGGTCCCGGTTGGTGTGACCAACCGGGACTAAAGGTTCTCCTGCCTGGGCTCCCCGCAGCGGCCACGTGGATGCATTTTGGTCCCGGTTGGTGTTACCAACCGGGACTAAAGGTCCTCCTGCCTGGGCTTCCTGCAGCGGCCACGTGGAGCTCCTTTGGTCCTGGTTCGTAAGCGAACCGGGACTAAAGGTTTTGGGCTTTAGTCCCGACCCTTTAGTCCCGGTTCCAGAACCGGGACTAAAGGCCCTCTGGAACCGGGACTAAAGGCCCTTTTTCTACTAGTGGTAGTCTCCTCGGTCCGGTTGTTCCATCCCCACCCCTTTCGCGGCTTCATCTCCTCCCAGGTCATTCTCCATCGAATTTGTAGTACATCTTCTGTTGATTTTGTTTCTTCTACTCCCAACTAAATACAGGTGCTCTTAGTTGACGGATTGGTGAGCTATGGAGAGGTGACGGCCATGGCGGGCGTGAAGCCACAATGGTAGCGGCGGTGGCGACTTGCCCAATGGAGCTGAGGAGAGGCGATGACGATTAAGTGGGCTTAGGCGATGCCGGCGGCGGTGGCTCCTGGCAAGGATCTCCTCCACAACCCATGTTGCCTCCTCGCTGCAGGTCCTATCTTGCAGATCCATCAATGCGGAATTCGCATCCTACTCCCATTCCCCGATTTCCTGTAACTGCTCCAATTCTATAACTGATAGGACGATGTGTCTTGCCCAGAATTGTTGCTATGGTTTAGATTCTAGAGCAAACGTTAGGTAGAAGATTAGCACAGCATGAACACTCATCTACCTCTTTGTTTTCTGATTATCTATCGAGAGAGTATCATTGTTAGTGCATGAAAAACGTTTGATGCTTGCTCCTGGTTCTTCCAAATTTTTGTGTAATTGTTTCACATCTGAAAATTCATCCCATGTAACTTCCAGGTTAATACACCTTCCCGGTCTTCTACTGCTTCCAAATTAGCTCAATAGAAGGTGAAGTTATTCAGATCTGGTAGCAACAGTGGATTGCATGTATAAATTATATGATGCATTATCATTTTGAGGAAGACGTACAATATTGACATGATGTTGCAAGGCGGCACATGTTCCGTTTCAGATCAACATGCTATTATGTGATATTATTCCCCTTTATGTTTTTTCTTCTGCTTAGATATTTCAACACTTACAACTTGATGATGTGCTCAGTTTTGACTAATCAGACTAAAAGAGCTTGCTAACTTATATAGGAAAATAAGCTAAATTGCATGATGTACTTTTTGCTGAAGAGTTATGTGATACAACTAAGAAGAAGGGCAAAATAAGCACCGCTCTGCAATTAAATTCTAAATACTTGCGGACAAAATTTACACGATGAACTATTACTGAAAATGCTGAAATTCATGTATGTAAATGGGTTCACTAGCTAGCGAAGGAGAGAAGTTTATCGGAGTTCTTATTTTGAGATGGTTCAATAAAACATCATCATTATTTGTTATGTACAAAGAATTTGCATGTCGGTAGATCCGTTTTGAATCTAAATAATTTCCCTAACACTGATGTCGTGCCACTATACTGTTCAAATTTTCTTGAATATTTTTACCATTCGTTCTCGGGGCATAGCAACAAAACACTTTTTTTTCTAACAAAGAAGTTGGTTTAATAAAATTTTACTTTCATATTCGGTGCCTCTGCATATACATTTATGAAAATGACAATCATTTTATTGCCAAAATAGACGGGTGCGGCAACGCGCGCCACTACGGTCTAGTAGTGGTTTTAAAATGGAGCTAGTCCTGGTTATTTAGGTTGATCTTGAAGCTATCTTGTGATTGTTGTTCTGGTCATTTTCTTGCTGGTTGTCAATTCTCTTGATCCAGATCCTAACTTTGCTTTGCTGGACTTGTTGATCTTCTGCCAACTCACTTGATCCTTTGGGCATTGTTGGCTACTGTTCCTTTGGTTCCATTTGGTCATTGTTTGCTCTCTAGTTTCTGTTCATTGGGCAATCCAATCTTGTAATTGCAATTTGGCTATTGTTTCCAAGTTCCTAAATGCTAGCTCCTAATATCAAAGGCAATTCCCTAAGGGGGATGCTACATTTTAATCATAAACCATTTCTTTTGTCTTTGATGTTTGTTTTGCAGGTTCAAGACTAAGAAGATGAGAAGAACTAGTTAATACATAGTTAGTTGATGGACTTAGTATAGGTTTTTATCTTCTTTCTTTTTCTCCTCTAATCCTCCATGTAATCTCTCTAAAACTTTGTAATTATGTTATGATCAGTAAAATTCATTTGTTCCATTACACTTTGTATACTTTATATTATTTGACTTATATAATGGAATTGTGTATTTCTTATCAATTATTATCTATTCATTTATTTAATTAAATTTCCAATTTAATACAGAATTGTGCTACTTTGCACTTTGATCCACATGCTATATTCTATTTGAATTGTGATCCAAAACTCTGAAAATGGGAAATGGTCATTTCCAACAGTGATTTTTTGGGGCGAAGCGAATGCTCTTCGTGTTCTTCATTTTCCCATCATGTGTCGTCCCATGGATTCCATGTGACATAACTACTTGTCCACCTATGATACCTATGTCTGCGGACAAAGGAGAGTCAATGCATTGACCACTTAGCATCACTAAATTTTACCATTTAAGGTTCCTAGGTCTTGAGTTGTGGCATGGCAGACACGATTTGCCCGAAGACATGAGCAACCTTGCCAAATTGTGCCATTTTTATGTCCCAAGTGATGACCAACTTCATTATGATATTCATAATGTGGGAAAAATTTAAACTCTCTTCGGTCAAGTCTTTAACCCTCTTCTTAGTTTAGGGCTCTATACACACTGCGGTAGTAAGAAATTTGCCTAAAATAGTCTTATTAAATCTTGAGATACCTAATGCACCGGACACAACAAGTTTTAGATAGCTAATGCACTGCGGTAGTTGGAGCTTTGTCCGTTTATAGCTTACCAATGCACTTTTTCTCTAAAAAACAGCTTACTAAGGGCATCTCCAACGGCAACCCGCAAAAATCCTCTCGAATCCGTCCGCGGACAGGGGGACCAGTCCGCGGACACGGATGCGGGAGGACGACATCCAACGCTAGCCGCATACATTTCAAACTTTTTTTCAACAAACCGGATGAAATTCATGCAAACACGACCGAATTTCATACAAACATGATGGATTTCATACAAACATGGCGGATTTCATTACATTTCGAACATTTAGATCGAAAAAAAAGTCCCACCCCTAAACCTATCCTACAGCGGTGGCGCCCGGTGTCCAAGCCCGTGTCGTCCCCCATCCGTGATAAGACCGATGAAGTGAAGGTGCGGTCTTCGACGAGGAAGACCAGAACACCGGAGACCGACCAGCCCACATGGGACACAAGGCACCGCCACCTCCCGTGGCCTACTCATCCTCGGAGGAGTCCGCGACCTGTCCGTCGCCGGTGGACGTGAGGTCCATGATGGAAATGGTGGTGCCCGCACTGTCTTCGTCCCACCTGGTCAACTGATGGTTCGTCGGCGGCACGTAGGAGGCGCAGCTGGCGTTGTTCTCCTCCGCGATCGCCTGCAGCTGCGCCTCCGCGGCGACCGCTTCCTGGCGAGCGGCGGCTTTGATGTCTACTACGCAACTTTATTCTTGTAGACTCGTGTTGGGCCTCCAAGCGCAGAGTTTTATAGGACAGTAGCAAATTTCCCTCAAATGGATGACCTAAGGTTTATCAATCCGTAGGAGGCGTAGGATGAAGATGGTCTCTCTCAAACAACCCTGCAATCAAATACAAGAAATCTCTTGTGTCCCCAACACACCCAATACAATGGCAAATTGTATAGGTGCACTAGTTCGGCGAAGAGATGGTGATACAAGTGTAGTATGGATAGTAGAAATAGGTTTTTGTAATCCGAACAATAAAAAACAGCAAGGTAGCAAGTAACAAAAGTGAGCACAAACGGTATTGCAATGCTTAGAAACAAGGCCTAGGGTTCATACTTTCACTAGTGCAATCTCTCAACAGTGTTAACATAATTGGATCATATAACACTCCCTCAACGTGCGACAAAGAATCACTCCAAAGTTCTTATTCGCGGAGAACAAAAGATATAAATTGTTGTAGGGTATGAAACCACCTCAAACTTATTCTTTCCGATCAATCTATTGAGCTATTCCTATAAGTGTCACAAACAGTCCTAGAGTTCGTACTAAAATAACACCATATGACACACATCAACCAACTCTAATGTCACCTAGATACTCCAATGTCACCACAAGTATCCGTGAGTTGATTATACGATATGCATCAAACAACTTTAGATTCATAATATTCAATCCACACAAAGAACTTCAAAGAGTGCCCCAAGATTTCTACCGGAGAAAGTAGGACGAAAACGTGCATCAACCCCTATGCATAGATTACCCCAATGTCACCTCGGGAATCCGCGACTTGAGTGCCAAAACATACATCAAGTGAATCAATATAATACCCCATTGTCACCACGGGTATTCATATGCAAGACATACATCAAGTGTTCTCAAATCCATAAAAGTATTCAATCCGATAATAGTGAAACCTCAAAGGTAAAAACTCAATTCATCACAACAAGATAGAGAGGGAGAAACACCATATGATCCAACTATATTAACAAAGCTCGCGGTACATCAAGATCGTGCCAAATCAAGAACACGAGAGAGAGAGAGATCAAACACATAGCTACTAGTACATACCCTCAGCCCCGAGGGTGAACTACTCCCTCCTCGTCATGGAGACCGCCGGGATGATGATGATGGCCTCCGGTGATGATTTCCCCCTCCGGCAGGGTGCCGGAACAGGGCTCCAGATGGTATTTCGAAGGTACAGAGGCTTGCGGCGGCAGAGTCGAAGTTCTAGGTTAATTTCTGGGGGTTTTGGTATTTATAAGAATTTTTGGCGTTGGAATCACGCGAAGGGTGGCCACAGGGGGCCCACGAGGCACCATGGCGCGCCTGGGGGGTGGTGGCGCGCCCAGGTGGCTTGTGGGGCCCCTGTGGGTCTTCTGCTGCTCCCCCAAAGCTTCCTGGGTCTGTTTCCTTCCAGAAAAAATCGTCAAAAAGCTTCGCTGCATTTGGACTTCATTTGATATGGATTTTCTGGAAAACCAAAAATAAGCAGAAAACAGCAACTGGCACTGGGCACTAGGTCAATATGTTAGTCCATAAAAATCATATAAAAGTGCACCAAAATCATACAAAACTATAATAAACATGGCATGAATACTTCATAAATTATAGATACGTTGGAGACGTATCAGCATCCCCAAGCTTAATTCCTGCTCGTCCTCGAGTAGGTAAATGATAAAATAAATAATTTATGAAGTGTGAATGCTAGCATAGTGCATAAGTTTGATCAATGATAATTTCAATCACTTTTCCTAGCATCATGACAGCAACTCTTTCTCATAAAACTCATCATGATAAAGTAGCAATCAATTCACATGTTATGGTTCAAACAATGCATTCTCTTGAAACTTAACAACCTATGTTCTTAGTCACCAAACAATTTCAATTTTACTTAATTTCAACAAAATCTAAGTAAGAGCTCCACATACTCAATTATCATATAGTCTTCTATGATTGCTAGTACTCAAAGAATACTTTTAGAACAAATGGCATCCATCGAACACAGAGAAAGATAGGGGCTTAGTGTTTCGCCTCCCAACTTATTTATCATAGAGATAATTGTCAACAATAATAATTCATGATCAAATATATTCGACTGGCCATATATGCCTGGATCTTTCCCCACCACATGATGCTTACCAACTAGAGAATAATTGAGATTGAAATGAGAAGGAATACTATTGACTCTTGCATAAAAGTAAATACATAAAGTAAAAGATAGGCCCTTCGCAGAGGGAAGCAGAGGTTGTCATGCGCTTTTGATTTTTGGATGTGCAAGCCCTTAATGCAAAGGAACGTCACGTTATATTGCCCCTTGTGATAGCAACCTTTATTATGCAGTTCGTCGCTTTTATTTCTTTACCATCACAAGTTCGTACAATGCTTATTTTCCCTTGCAATAAAAGATCATACATATTTTATTAGCAATTTTTATTGCTTTTTGCACCGATGACAACTTACTTGAATGATCTTATTCAATCCATAGGTAGATATGGTGGACACTCATGGCAAGAAACTGGGTTTAAGGGATTTTGGATGCACAAGTAGTATCTCTACTTAATACGAATTTTTGGCTAGCAAAAGATCCTAAGCAAGCACCACATGTTAGAGGATCCATAACAATATAACTTCTATGCAAATATACCCAAACATAACTCATTACGTTGTTTTCCTTATCCAACTTCAACTAATTTGCTCAAGTTTGAAAATAATTAATGGGTATTCACAATCATAAAAGATGTCCAAGATAATATATTTATATGTGAAAGTTCTCTTCCTTATACTAATCATTCATGAATTGCTTGTATGACCAATATTGTGATTGTCAAGCTTCAATAGATTTCACTTTCTAACCCAAATGTGAAACTACTACTAGACATGATACAAGCATATGAAGCACATATAATTTCAACTTTATGATATTCAATTCATTCAATAATTTACTCTTAGGATATAAGTGAAGCACAAGAGTAAATGACAAACTACTCCAAAAAGATATAAGTGAAGATCAAAGAGTAGTTAAATAATTAAGTAGCTATATGAGGACTCTCTCTCTCTCATTTAAAAATTTCAGACCTTAAGTATTTTATTCAAACAACAAACAAAACAAAATAAAAGGACATTCCAAGAATAGTACATATCATGTGAACAAGTAAAAACTTAGGCTAACCGATAAGTGTTGATGAAGAAAGGTGGGATGCCTACGGGGCATCCCCAAGCTTATTTGCTTGAGACTTCTTGGAATGTTGTCTTGGGGTGCCTTGGGCATCCCCAAGCTTGAGCTCTTGTGTCTCCTTAATTCCTCTCATATCGTGCCTTTTTCTAAACCTTAAAACTTCATCCACACAAAACTCAACAAGAACTCGTGAGATAAGTTAGTATAAATCAACTCAAAACCTTAACATTCTCTACTGTAGAAAATCACAAAAATTATAATTAAACATTGCATACTAAATGCCTCTGCATATTTAATACTCCTATCCAAAAATAGAAACATTAAACTAGCAAACATATGCAAACAATGCAACCATAACAGCAATCTGCCAAAACAGAACAGTCTGTAAAGAGTGAATAAGAATTCATACTTCCCTAACTCCAAAAATTCTGAAAAATTACCATGTGACAGAGAACTCATGCATGTTTAATGTGTAAAAATTTCAGATTTTTATCATGTTCTGACCATTCAGGAATATTCTGGACATAACAGAAAACTTTCTGTTTTCAAACAGCAACACATGAACTTGCAAACTGAGCATGATAAAGGCTATACTTGGCATTTTATTGAACTAAAAGATACAAAACATGATTATTGATAGCAGCAAGCAAATATCAATAGAAGAAAATGACGCTCCAAGCAAAACACATATTATGTGACGAATAAAAATATAGCTCCAAGTGAGGTTACCGATAATGTTGAAGACGAAAGAAGCTTAGATGCTTGAGTCTTCCTTGAGTATTACCTTGGGGTGCATTGGGCATCCCCAAGCTTAGGGTCTTGCCACTACTTATTCTCCTCATATCGATATCTCACCCAAAATTTTAAAACTTCAATCACACAAAACTTAACGGAACTTCGTGAGATAGGTTAGTATGATAAAAATAAATCATCCACTTAGGTGCTGTCAAGACAAGATTCATAATTGTTCTCACATAATGCCTACTGTATTCTATCATTTCCACAATTTATATTACTCAATATAAGCTATGGAAACACTAAAACAAGCAAAGTATGCACCGAAAACAGAATCTGTCAAAAACAGAACAGTCTGTAATGAGCGATTTAAAAACCATACTTCTGTACCTGCAAAAATTCTGAAAACTTAGGACAATGTAAACAATTTGTATCCCAATACTGTGTAAAATTTCAAAATTTTCTCATGCTCCAGTACAGAATAGAAATTCCAGCACTGGACGCAAAAGTTTCTGTTTTTGCACAGAATCAAGTCAACTATGTTCCACACTATCCCAAAGACTTTACTTGCCACATTATTGAATGAAAACATATAAAACATGATTACTACAGTAGCTTAGTCATGTGGACACACAAAAACAGTAGGTATAAATATTGGGTTGTCTCCCAACAAGCGATTTTTCTTTAATGCCTTTTAGCTAGGCATGATGATTTCAACGATGCTCGCATAAAAGTAAAGAATTGAAACATAACGGGAGCATCATGAATCATATGTTCCTCTCTCATAATAATTTTTAGTAGCATAATGAATGGATTCATCAATATAGCTATCACATAAAGCATTCTTTTCATGATCCACAAGCATAGAAATTTTATTACTCTCCACACAAGCAAATTTCTTCTCATTAGTAATAGTGGGAGTATCATATGAAACTCGAATACTACAAATTGTTTCCACATTAAAGGGGTAATGTTCAGTAAAAGGATATTCATAATTATGAAAAGTTTTATAAAGATAATCATCACTACTTTTTATAACATAAGTATCATCACAATAATCATCATAAATAGCAACTTTGTTCTCATCATAGTCAATTGAAACCTCTTCCGGTATAGTGGAATCATTACTAAATAAAGTCATGTCCTCTCCAAATACACTTTTGTCATTATAATAAGATTCAACACCCTCCAAAATAGTGGGATAATTATTATCTAAAGTTGACACTCTTCCAAACCCACTTTCATAAATATTGCAATCATCATAAATAGGAGGCATGCAATCATCATAACAAATTTGATCATTCAAAGTAGGGGGACTAAAAAGATCATCTTCATTAAGCATAGCATCCCCAAGCTTGGGACAAACATTAATTGCAGCAAATAAATTCTCAAACATGTCATTCTCATCAAACATAGCATCCCCAAACTTGTGGCTTGGCATATCATAAGCATAATCACTCTCATCATTAATAGTATGAATAGCACCAATAGTATAACAATTATCATCATAATTTTCTAAGTTGGTGCCAAAAAGATTCTCAAGATTATAAGAAGTATCATTGTCTTTCCAATCATAATTATCACAACAAGTAATAGGTATAATAAAATCATCATCAATAGCTCCTTCGGACATTGTGCCATAAGACAAAGAAGCAATATCATCATCAAGTGTATCATCTTCCACAATTATTTTTGATTCATTCTCATGAGGCACAACAATAATAGGAGCAACATTATTTGGGAGAGATACCTTTTTACCTTTACCTTTTCTTCTTTTCTTCTTCTTCACCACATCATGTGTGGGTTTAATCAACTTTTCCGAGCTTCTTATTGATGAGATTGGTTGAATAGGAAGCTCCTCCTCGTCACCTATTTCATCATGAGAGACAGCAGGAGGGAAAGTGGAAATCTTTACCCTTTCATTAGTGTTCCTTTTATATTCTATTGGTTTTCCCGTCTTTCTATAGTTGGCAATATAAGCATTCTCATTGCAATTTACCATACAAAACATATAGATTTCTTTCAAATTAGTTTCAGCATGGTCTGTGAATATGAATGCTTCAAACCAGCTATTTTTATGTGACAATTTCTCACACCCCAAAAATAGAAAAAGTTCATTATAAAGTTCAAGGGTGGCCAAGTTATTGCAATATTTAGACATAATTCGATCATGAAAGAGTATGCATTGGAAATTAAGATGACCAATCTTATTGCAAAGTTCACAAGTAATAGGATAAAGAGAACATAATCTTGTAACAAATTCATCTATCACTTTGAGCAAAAAAATTGGTTCTATCATGTTTATGCTTCTTACAAAATCTATCATCCCTATAAGGCATGTCTTCACAAACTTTATGCACTCCACAAAAATTGACATGCTTATAAGAAACATTTTTGTTATGAATAGTGCAATTATCTTTAGTATTTTGGATATTCATAGAATTCATACTAACAACATTGCAATCATGCTCATCATTCATAGATTTTATGCCAAACATTTTATTGAATTCTTCTTCTATCAATTTAACACAATTTTCCGATCCATCATTTTCAAGAAAAACATTATAAAGACGAATAATATGAGGCAACCTCAATTCCTTTTTTTTTGTAGTTTTCTTTTTATAAAACCAAACTAGTGATAAAATAAGAAACTAAAAGATTCAATTGCAAGATCTAAAGATATACCTTCAAGCACTCACCTCCCCGGCAACGGCGCCAGAAAAGAGCTTGATGCCTACTACGCAACTTTATTCTTGTAGACTCGTGTTGGGCCTCCAAGCGCAGAGTTTTGTAGGACAGTAGCAAATTTCCCTCAAGTGGATGACCTAAGGTTTATCAATCCGTGGGAGGCATATGATGAAGATGGTCTCTCTCAAACAACCCTGCAATCAAATACAAGAAATCTCTTGTGTCCCCAACACACCCAATACAATGGCAAATTGTATAGGTGCACTAGTTCGGCAAAGAGATGGTGATACAAGTGTAGTATGGATAGTAGAAATAGGTTTTTGTAATCCGAACGATAAAAAACAGCAAGGTAGCAAGTAACAAAAGTGAGCACAAACGGTATTGCAATGCTTAGAAACAAGGCCTAGGGTTCATACTTTCACTAGTGCAATCTCTCAACAGTGCTAACATAATTGGATCATATAACATTCCCTCAACGTGCAACAAAGAATCACTCCAAAGTTCCTATTCGCGGAGAACATGAGATAGAAATTATTGTAGGGTACGAAACCATCTCAAAGTTATTCTTTCCGATCAATCTATTGAGCTATTCCGATAAGTGTCACAAATAGCCCTAGAGTTCATACTAAAATAACACCATATGACACACATCAACCAACTCTAATGTCACCTAGATACTCCAATGTCACCACAAGTATCCGTGAGTTGATTATACGATATGCATCAAACAACTTTAGATTCATAATATTCAATCCACACAAAGAACTTCAAAGAGTGCCCCAAGATTTCTACCGGAGAAAGTAGGACGAAAACGTGCATCAACCCCTATGCATAGATTACCCCAATGTCACCTCGGGAATCCGCGAGTTGAGTGCCAAAATATACATCAAGTGAATCTATATAATACCCCATTGTCACCACGGGTATTCATATGCAAGACATACATCAAGTGTTCTCAAATCCATAAAAGTATTCAATCCGATAATAATGAAACCTCAAAGGTAAAAACTCAATTCATCACAACAAGATAGAGAGGGAGAAACACCATATGATCCAACTATATTAACAAAGCTCGCGGTACATCAAAATCGTGCCAAATCAAGAACACGAGAGAGAGAGAGAGATCAAACACATAGCTACTAGTACATACCCTCAGCCCTGAGGGTGAACTACTCCCTCCTCGTCATGGAGACCGCCGGGATGATGAAGATGGCCACCGGTGATGATTCCCCCCCCCCCCCCGACAGGGTGCCGGAACAGGGCTCCAGATGGTATTTCGAAGGTACAGAGGCTTGCGGCGGCGGAGTCGAAGTTCTGGGTTAATTTCTAGGGGTTTTGGTATTTATAAGAATTTTTGGCGTTGGAATCACGCGAAGAGGGGCCACAAGGGGCCCACGAGGCACCAGGGCGCGCTTGGGGGAGTGGCGCGCCCAGGTGGCTTGTGGGGCCCCTGTGGGTCTTCTGCTGTTCCCCCGAAGCTTCCTGGGTGTGTTTCGTTCCAGAAAAAATCGTCAAAAAGTTTCGCTGCATTTGGACTTCATTTGATATGGATTTTCTGGAAAACCAAAAACAAGCAGAAAACAGCAACTGGCACTGGGCACTAGGTCAATATGTTAGTCCATAAAAATCATATAAAAGTCATATAAAAGTGCATCAAAATCATACAAAACTATAATAAACATGGCATGAATACTTCATAAATTATAGATACGTTGGAGACGTATCAGGCTTGAGCGCGGACGGCATCGTAGATGGCACGCTGCTCCGCCACGAAGTTGGGGTTCGCCGCGGGCATGGCCGTCACGGCCTCCTCGCTCGCGCACTCCCCGTAGATCTGGCCCTCTGCCAGCCGGTGCTGCTCCAGGAGGAACAGGTTGTACCGTTGTTCCTCCTGCGCCAGCTGGAACGCCGACAGAGGCACCGACGCAGGCTGCACCTCGGTCATGGCGGCGTTGAAGTGCGCCTGCGCTTGCTCCATGGTGAAGCCGGCATGCACAGGAGGCGTGGGAGCCGGGGCGGAGTTGTCGGATCCTGTCTCCATCGTGGTGGCGTCCTCGTCGTCGAAGACCTCGGGCGAGCTGGCCAGCAAGCCGGCCTCGATCCGCCTGGCACGGCGGCTACGCCAGGTGGCGGCAAGGCCGGCCACCGCGTGCTTCATCTCCGGCGACAGACTGTCCCACAGTGCTTTGCCGCTGGCGGTCATGGCGGATGTGGCGGAAAGGAGGAGGTTGTGGAGCGGATGTGTTGTGCTGTGGAGATAACCGGGAGTGGCTGCCCTTAAATAGCGGATTCCGGTGAGGTCAGGTGTTAATGCAGGACGCAGGAGTGGGTTTCTCGGCCGGCGAGCCTGCTTAATGGCGGCATACGGACGGACGGGGCATTGAACGGGCGTGGTAGATATCTGCCCCGTCCCGTCCAGTCACACGTCTCCGGCATTGAACAGGCGCGGACACCGGAGACGCGTCACGGGCGGCGCCCTCGGCCGGCGCGCCCCTTAATGACGGAGGCAGTGAGAGGTCACGTCCGCTCTGAGCCGTCTTCAATATTGAGCGGCGCGCTTTACAGTGGCATGAATGCGGGCAGCTGGCGCCGGGCGGGAACGCCCGCGGGCAGGGGAGGAGGGTTTTTGGTAGGCTAGGGCGGTCAGAAGCGGGCTCGGGATCGGTCTGGACTCCCGCAAACCTCACCACGTTTATCTCCGGTTTGCGGGAGAAATCGCGTCTGGACCGCTCCGTGGACCGATACAGGACCGCGTTGGATGGCTTCCGCGGTGCGGAGGATTGCGGGAGGTTTGCGGTCCGCCTTGGAGATGCCCTAATGTACTGGACACACAGCCAGTTTTAGATAGTAAGTACTTCCACTACTTGATTAGGTTGATTGAAGCCGTAACTGGCATGCAGGCAAGAGGGAAGAGAAAGAGAGGATAAGAACGAGACCCCTGCGAAGTTGTCTTGTAGAGAGTTTTAAATAGGTGTAGCATGTGCTCCGTCCTTCCTAAAGAACTTTTAATCGGAGTACAACTTAACTACGGCCAAAGACTTTAACCCTCTCGTGTTAACTTTGCATCTTGATGCAGTCATTACGGGAGCCACGCCATTTTCAATCTGCTTTCAGACCGTAGTTTGCGTCATGCGCACTGTGCTCTCGTCTGAAGTTGTACATATATATATGGCCTCTTCGTTGTTGAGTACTTGAGTTGAAGCAGATCTGGTAGAGTTACTACGTTCGCGGCTCTTCGCTACCACCACAATGAGGATACGAGTAGTAGAGCGAAATTTGCAATATCTTGAATAGTACTGTTGTCTTCTACTCCTTGTATTGTTACGGTCGCTGCTAGTGCTACAGTGCAGTGGCGGCCGTCGTCGTTGAGAGGTGGGTGTAGACGGCCAGCAAGCAGCCAAGCACCCTCTTTTCATTTAGATTGGCACTTAATCAACTTGCTTTTATTTTCTAACTGTTTTAAGCGCTACAATGGATCCCAGCCGTCTATGATTCACACAAACCGGAGATGTAACTCCTGATTCAAGTCTAAATTACATGAACTTAAACATGTTTACCTAGTCAGCCAAACCGCGCTTGATTAGTAATGAATTTTCCTTGTCGGAAAAAGCGCGTTGTTGCTGCCCCTGCAAGTTATCTCGGTTGTTGTACTAGTACATGTTAAGTAGTACTGTACATGTTTTGCTTGATATGTATCCCCCCATGGTTGGTTACACACTTGAGCGTATATCTGCGTGATATAAATCGTGTACATAACGAATTATATATACTAGCTCTTTTCACCTAATGGCAGCTGCGATCCATTTCATTAAGATAAACATTTCAATTGGAGAGTTGTTGCTAGTTTCACCTTGGCTTCTTGTTTAGATGTGCTGACCAAAAGATAATGGCCGTGACTTGACGATCCTTGTAGACTATGCCCTTTGATACCATGGGAACATGCCCCTGGCACCATGGTTCTCACTTTCAGTGAGATTTCACTGCATTTCAATAATTTCGGTATACGCTAAAATATTTCCCTTTCGATCAAAATATTTCAGTCATTTCAGTTGTACACAAGAATTCAAATATTTTTTAAAATATTTTCATAAATTTTCAAACATTGTTTTGAATTTTAAATGAACATTTCAGTACTTTGGCCGAAATGCAAACCGAAATCACTGAAATTTAGTAATTTCGGTGGGTGATGAAATATTTTTCAAACTGAAATTTAAAACCATGCCTAGCACACGAATCTTATAGACTCGCTCTGCCTCTTTCGCACAACCCATGATCGTGTAAACCAAAAGGAGTTGCAATTTGATCGAGCTGATTGGTGTTAATTTGTTGTTGCAGAGAATATGTTAGAATCTGACAAAGCAAATAGACTGGCAATGTCGTCAGGAGATCTGTCGCAGTGTCAGATGCAAGAGGTCGTCACTGCTGACAATCATGGTCCGCACATGTCGATTGATGAGTTGCTCAAGGTAATAAAAGGAGCTAATGTCATGCCGGTGTTGCTTGTCTCGTCCAATGACGGCCGCCTAGCGACACTAGCCGTGGACAGTCTTCTGAATCTTGTGCCAGCCAAGACCAAGGGCGATGCCAAAGAGCCATCCGAGGAAAAGAAGCAGAAGGCATTTCGTTCCTGGTTGCTGCTCCTCGCTTCACTTGTTGCCACCGTCACCTACACCGCAGGGCTCACCCCACCCGGTGGTTTCTGGGTTGCCGATGACAAAGCAAACGGATACTTTGCTGGTAACTCGATTATGCATGATAAATTTCTCAGAAGGTACTTAATATTTCACTACTGCACCACCACCGCCTTCTTCATGTCATTGTGGATAATTGGGATGCTAGCCAAACGCGATGATATCACCGTCAAAAACAATAGAATCTTCGGAACGCTTGTAGGTCTTTGTTTACTTAGCTCGGGGGTAGCTATGTCGCCGGCACGTCGGTCAACCTAAAACAATCGATTTACTCAATTGCTGCGCTCGTAACAGTCGGTCTCTACATCTCGCTCCGATCGATGGTTTCTGGAGTGGATTGCTTCGACCCGAGATTAAACCCCGGAATCTGCCGCATAGGAAGATGACTCTTTGCTAAAAATAATTAGTGCTAAGGAAGAAGATTTCACCGAAGAAACCACAAGAAGAATCCCGACAACAGCTATTTTGTAGCATCCAAACTTATGTTCTCTGGAATAAACAATGATGTTCACGTTATTTCTATGCCCAAGAGGCAATTAACGGTATTCATATTCATATAAGAGTGAATTCCACTTTTTACCCTGTAATTGTACATTTGTGACACATATTACCCCCTTTAGTGGAACTTCTATCGAAATATCAGATTTTGAAGACTTTTAACACGGTTTTATCACAGTTTCGCATTTTCCTTGTTTTTGTTAGATAGGATCGGCATGTTGCGTCAATGATTCGTAAAAAAAACTATAAAGATCGGAGGGCATCATTGACGATCATGTCCAAACTTCTCTTGTCTATCTGTTCCATTCCTCGTCGTCGTCCACATATTTTGGAGCCCGGGCGTCACCTCACACCTTGCTTGATGTACACGCATCAGAAAACGAGGGTTCAAATCTTCCAAAAGCGGTATTCTAGACGAATTTCCACTCGATCGGGTAATTAGTGTCCCAAATGCACAACTACAGGGTAAAAAGTGGAATTCGCTCTTCATATAACTCTGCTTTGTTCTGAGTGCGTTCCTACTATTTGTCAGTTAAACCTACGCATTGGCGGTCCCAATAAGTGGATCAAACGTTCAAAAGCGTGTGCGTTGTATGCATTGCTCTTTTGGTCTTTGCATCCATGGATGTTTTTTTAGAAGACTCCACTAATATGGAAATTTATTTTAAGACGTTGATGTTGCTCAAGCAATGATGCCACCACGAACATATTCATGAGAATTGGCGATATATGATCTCCTTACAACATTCCCTTCTTGGTTTGGAAATAATATGATCTATATCGTTACATTTAAACTCCAACGTTGCCACTCTGAACAAATGTCTCCACTTGCTTCCTCTAGGAAGGATCAAAACCATCCATACACAGAGTTGTTGCAAGAAATGTCATTTGATTTTATCACGGGCTTTTGTAAAAATCCACTTTTACAGATATAACTTTGTCGTGTTTCTTCGAGTGAAGCTCATGAATGGTTTCATGCAGCACAACCATCCCCTCTAGAATTTGCCGTCCAAGCATGAAGGCAGTATGAGTAGGGCACACCACCATGTGTGCAACCATAGTTGTCCTATCTGCTTGGATTGCTGAATCAACACCACATATTCCTTGTTGGGGACTAATTAAGGAGACCGCTGCAAAGTTCAGCTAGAAAAGTAAGTTACTTGCTAAATAAATCCTCGAACAAAGGCATAACGTCTCCTTTAATGACACCACAACATCTCTGAAAGTATTCCGCAGGGAACCCACACTAGTAGAAAAACTCTTATAGGACTACCGGCTTATGAAGGATACCGAGGCATAGGGTTTTCAAGAATCCTAGTCTACTATATATGGCGGTTGGAGAGTCCTCCTAAAGATCCGGCCTTCTTGCCTTGTACGCCAAGGATGTCAATCCCTTCCTTCTAGAGGTCCCACAGGCCGGACTGATGGTCGGGGCTGTGTACCGACCTAGGGGTCTCGGGCAGGCCTAATCGTCTGACTTCCGGTTACTTGAGGTATCCCTGGGTCATGGCTCCGTCAAATACCGTGGCATGTCAAAAGAAGCTTGACGGAACTCTCCTGTCTTCATTACTTTCATCTTCTTCAATGATCTCTTCGTCTTCATTAGAATTTAAATTTTTTTCAGTGTCATGTTTGTGTGTTGCTGGAGACGGTGTCTGGATGGTTGTCAGACGGAATACGAGTCCCATGACTAAACCCGTTCTGGTGTGGCCACTTTAGCTGTCGGTGTCGACAACAAAAGAGCATGAGGTGTTTTGTTCCCGCTTGTCATCGGCTCTAGGCATGGCGATTTTATCATCCAACACTGTGTCAGTCTTGGCAGCAATTGTGTTGTCAAGTTTCATTGTCTGCCTCTGCAAAGGGTGGGTCCTATTGGGGTGGGTAAGTCGAGTATCTCTTCAAAACTTTTGTTGTTAGTCTAGCCGGTGTAAGTTTGCTCTTAAACGGTTTCCTCACAGAATGTTGGAGAAATGTGAAAATGCAAAAGAACAAACTAGAGAAGATGACTTCGTTGCCACAACTTTTAGTTCACCAAGGTTCTTTGTTATAATATATATACCCTCTCCGTAAAGAAATATAAGAGCGTTCAGATCACTATAAGAGCGTTTAGATCACTAAAATAGTAATGTAAATGCTCTTATATTTCTTCACGGAGGGAGTACTTTGTTTAGAAAATAAAAAAATATTTTAAAGTTTTTGCTTTAAAAAGGTCCTAGTAGACAAATTTCTTTACCTAATACGTCGCCAGTTTATACTACTCTCTCTAATTCATATTAACTGTCGCTGATTTAGTGTAACTTCAGTGAAAAAACTCCTCCTTTTAATACATTTTTTTTTCGGTAGATACTACAGTTCAAAAGGATTGAAGGATAAATTGGCATACCGTTTGACAACTCCCATTACAACTCTCTACTACTACTCATTCTAAAAAGTAATTAAAAAAACTCTCTACTTCTCTAAAAGATAGGAAAAAAAAAGATAGGGAAAAAAAGTCCCAATTGTCTCCTCTAGTCTCCCGTCCCCTTCCTGAAAGAACTGTGCAAGGCCTTGGGTCCCCACGCCGGCGGCCATGGGCGGCGACGAGCTCCGGCACCCCCTCCCTCGCAGCACCCGACGCCGAGAGGGCGGGCGCCGCCACCGCCGACTCCCGCCTCCCCGTCCCCCTCCTCGCCGCCGCGGGTACCCTTCCTCTGCTGCCAATCTGGTACTGGATCCTAATCGTCTGTGTGCGCAGTTAGGGGCAGCGTCGTTGATTTCTCCGCGTTTCATGTGTGTCCTGCGTTGCGTTGCGTTGGTATCCTGAGAAGGAAAGTCGGCATCTTGCGTGGCTGGATAGGGCCGCCATTCAATTTGTATTCACAAGTTGATGTGCAAACAAACAACAGGGTAGGATAGTAACTTGATGTGTTCTTTATCCAATCGTAGATGGTGGCGCTCCCTGTTGGCTGCCCATTGTCACCAAGCGTCGGTTGATTTCTTCTCCCCCCAGGAGACAGCTTCTGCCAACAGCCAACAGCGAGCAAAGTATGCAGGAGATGGAGGCTTGAAACTCGGGCATCCTCTAAAACTCGCTTACCAAGCTCATTCACATGGCCAGCGCCGTGATGAACGCAACGCCACCGGCGCGAGACCCGCAGCCTAGCATTGTTTCTACTCTTGGTTTCGCTTAATGGGATTGGGATGCGTGCTCTGCTTGGCATTGATTAGTTCCGTTGATCAGATCTGGTGCCGTGGGAGCATTGACTTGTACTAGCTGCTGATCACCAATATATATAGAGAGAGATCAGAGTAAAGTAAGCAGCTGGGGCCAGTGTATAGATGTCACTAAAAATTAGAAAGACCTCATTTATCATACCAAGTCTTGGTGTCCCTTGTTTTATTCATTCAGTGTAGAGGCTGGTGACACCCCCATAAAGAGCATCCAGTCCAGATCAGATCCGTTGGGGGGCAATACTGGACTTATATCTTTTCGTCAGATTTCTGTGGAAATTAGGGGCGGCGTCGTTAATCGTTCTGTGTTTCTGTGGAGCCAGAAAATAAGTACAACACTGGTTAATCTCTCCTCTGCTGGTTGATCTCCTCCCGTTCAAGCTGGTTTAGCGGTCTCCATTTTATATTCGCAAGTTGATGTGCCTAGCTCTGTATATATAAAAATAGTTCAAAGGAGCTAAGCTAACCTAACACGCCAAGGAGCTGGCTTCGAAATCAATAGCAATTTGACAAGTCAAAATTGTCATTGTCATTGTTGCAGCTAGCAACAAGCTACTAACAAGACTACATGTATCAGGCAAAGTCTGGTGCCCTTGTTAAATTTAGCTTTCATTATGTATGTTCTGTATACAAAGGCGAAGCTTCACTAAATCTGTGCTCTTTATCCAGTTGTAATTCTGTACGAATAACTTCATGCAGCACAGTTTTTAGAGAAAATCATGCCGCACAGTTCAACTTCGGAACCAATAATTTTTTCTCAAAATTTCAACACATAATTCTTGATAGGTACCACTCAAAAGGATGACGACTAAAATGGCATATCATTTGACTACTCTCAAAATATAAATTAAAAAATAGTACATAATTTGTTTTCTCAGATTTTATCTCAGTTGTAGTCTTTAATTTCTCTATAATAAAATAAAATAAAATTTATAGTTCTCTCCTCTCTGCTCTAAAAGTCCCATCCCCTTCCTAAAACAACTGTGCAAGGTCTCAGGTCGATCCCCATGCCGAGAACTTCCGGCACCCCCTACCTCACAGGTCGCAGCAGTTGGCGCCGAAACGGCGGGTGCCACCACCGCTTAGATCTACCCGGCCGTCGACCCCGCTTCGCCCTCGCCCTCCCCGCTGCCTCGGGTACCTTTCCTCTGCCCCTGCTCCAGTTTGTTTGTGATTTCCACAGAAATTAGCGGTGGGCGGCATCGTTAATCAGTCAGCGTCTCGGTGGAGCAAGAAAATAAGTAGCTAATTAATCTCTCCTCTGCTGGTTAATTTCTCCCCGTTCAACGCTGGCTCCATTTTATATTAACAAGTCGATGTGCCTCTGCATTTTAAAAAAATAGTTCAACTTGTCCAAACAACAGCAATTTGGCTAACCAAACATGGCAATGCGCTGGCTTAAAAGAAGTAGCAATTTGAGATATAAAAAATGTCATTGTTGCTGCTAGCAACAAGATACTGACCTCTCTCTTATTTATATTGACCTCACCAATGTGTAGAGGCGACTGCAAAAAAACAGGAAGACTACCAAGTCTTGATACCCCAGTTTTGATTTATGTTCTGTTATTTTGCCTTATCTTTTGTTATGTATATTGTACATGATGCCGACTTGGTTAGGGTGAAACCATATGTTAAGAAAATGATGTCATTGATTAGGCGTACATTCATGCATTGACCAGCAGAACAGATGAAGGCCGGCAGTTCAGTAACAGTTATAATTGGCTAAATGCAGGGCCAATTGGGTGATAAAGCCTTTCAGTAAGTTAGTGCTCTTTACCCAGTTATAATTCTGTACAAATAACTTCATCCAGTACAGTTCAACTTTGGAACATTAACAAAGCAGCAAGCTATCTGAACATTAACAAATAACTTCATCCAGTACAGTTGAGCCTCTGAGTATACAAAAATAATCCAACTTGAACAAACAATAGCAAGCTAACCAAACACACCAAGGTGCTGGCTTAAAATCATAGCAATTTGAGAAGGCAAAATGTCAGTGTCATTGGTTGCTCTTCTACGGTTAGAGAAAAGAGAAGGAGCTACAGACGATGACTTTGAAAATCTTTGCCGTAACTTTTGGATTATCAGTGATCTTTGCTGTTCATGTTATTTATTTATTTATTTATTCAGTGTGATGTAATTTGTTTAGTAAATCAATAAAGTTTTGCTGTAAAGGAAAGTCTTAGTTGGCGACCATAGTAGGCAAAATTCTTTGCCCCAAACAAAGAAATATATTCTTCTCAAAATTTCCAGACATAATTTTTTTATAGAAACCAATAAAAGGATGAAGATTAAAATGCCATATCATTTGGCTTCTCTCAAAATAATTAATAAAATTTACAGTTCTCTGCTCTAAATTACAATCCCCTTCCTAAAAGAACAATGTAAGGTCTCAGGTCAATCCCCATGCCCATGGCCATGACCGACGACGAGCTCCAGCACCCCCTCCCTCGCAACACTCGGCGCCAAGAGGGCGGGCGCCACAACCGATGGCATCTCCGTCAACACCGGCTCCCGCTTCCCCGTCGCCCTCCTCGCCACCGCTGGTACCTCTCCTTTGCCACCCCCTCTGTTTTTGTGCGATTTCCACAGAAATTAGGGGCATCATCGTTAATCTCTCTGCATTTCGGTGGAGTGCAAGCAAAAGTTTGATCGGAACAGCCCGCCCGTTGTTCAACGCTGGTTTAACTTAGCATCTTTATATTCACAAGTTGATGTGCCTCTGTATATCTTACAAAGATGTTCAACTTGGCTAAACAGCAGCTAGCTAACCTAACATGCCAAGGTGCTGGCTTCGAAATCAATCGCAATTTGAGAAGTCAAAAAATGTCATTGTTGCGGCTCGCAACAAGCAAGTACCAAAAAATAAGATTGCTACATGTATCAGACCAAGCCTTGGTAACCTTGTCTTAATTTATCTTTTGCTATTTTGTTTACTTTATCTTCTACTCCCTCCGTCCCATAATGTAAGATGTTTTTTGACACTGGTATAGTGTCAAAAAACATCTTACATTATGGGACGGAGGGAGTATTATAGATGATGCCAATTTGGTTAGAGTGAGACCATATGTTAAACAAATTATGTCATTGATTAGGTGATGGTATCATGTGGAGTAGGTGTCCATTCATGCATTGGCCAGCAGATCAAATGAAGGCCGGCTGTTCAGTAAGAATTTTAATTGGCAAATGCAGGGTCAATTGGGCCGATAACGCCTTCACTAAGTTAGTGCTCTTTACCCAGTTATAATTCTGTACAAATAACTTCATGCAGTACAGTTCAACTTTGGAACTTTCTCTACGCTCGAAGATGTAACCAAGTAGTGAACCTATCTCCATGGCTCCATGGTGGTTCTTCCTGCTGTCTTCCCGTTATCTTGTTTTCTTCTTCCCCTGGAAAGAACTTCTGCCACCCTCACCGACAACGAGAAAGAGAGGAGAGTAAACTATGCAGGCAATGGAGCCTCGACACTCGAGTGTACTTACCCAAAAAGGCTTTCGCCCCGCTTTATATATAAAGCAACGATCATCAACAACCCGGTACAAACGCACGCCACCACAACACACGCACACACCCAAGGCAGGATACATAGCGCTGAGCGCAGCAACACCACCCCTAGCACTACAAGACCAACCGGGGGCTTCAACCGTGAACACGCCACCGCGAAGAGATGAAGCCGCATACGACGAACCGTGGACTTCATGGCGGCGCCTTCAGGAAGGTTACGACACCGGAGCGCCGTCACCGCCCGATCCGAGGATCAGAGTTTCCCCTGGAGCAACACGACGGGCAATGAGAGCCGCAACGATGCCTTCAAGAAGGGAACGAGATTCGCCGCCACCGGTCCGTCCGAAGATAGAACAGGTTTTCACCACGGTCAACACTCACCGCCACCGAAAGCCACACCCCGGCCGCCACGCCGCCCACACGACCATGGCCATCGGGCAGCACCGAGACATGGGCTTTGCCCATGAGTACCGCGCTACCACCACCAGAGCCGCCGCCCCGGCATCCAAGACCTTGACACCACCTCACCCGAGATCCGCCGCTACCCCAACCAAAGAGACTAGAAAAAGTAGAGCGATTTCCTCGCAAAAAAAGCACGAAGCGGAAAGGCCCCGCCTTTCGCACCCCTGGGCGCCCCCAGCGCCGAGACCCAATAGACCGGCCAAAACTGGCCTCCATCGATCTGTCTTGCAGCACCGGGCGCGAGACGAGCTCGGTCCAGCCGCCGGGCGCGAGACGAGCTCGGTCCAGCTGCCGGGTGCGAGACGAGTTCGGTCCTGCTGCACCGGGCACGAGGCGAGCGATGGACCGCGGCTAGGAGAGGGCCAACCCTTCAACGAGAGTAGCGCCCGTACGACGAGGAGAGGGATCGAAGGCCGACACAGGCCGCCTACGGACGAGCCGACGCCGGAACATGCTAGCCGCCGCCGCAGTCGATCTGCCAAGCTGCCGTGGAGCCACCCACGGCCGGAACAGCTGCCACCCCGGGCCACTGCCCAACCTGCGTCGCCCGGCGAGCTCCAAGCGTCGGAGCCGCCGGGCACGCACCCGCGCGTCCAGCCGTCGTTGAAAGCGGACGCCACAGGCCCACCACGCGAACTCCACCTCCGCCGACCACTGCAGAGACGGCTGACCGCGGCCCAAGCTGCCCGCAACGTGCCGCCCACCAGATCCAGCCCCAGCGCAGCACATCAGGCAGCAAGCAGGGTCTCGGGCTGCCACCACGTAGACCCGCGCAACGCAGCGCCCAGGCACGAAGACGCCGGCCCGCGCCAGCCCCTGCCACGCGAGAGGATGAGGAATCCCCGCCGCCGCCGGCGGCCAGGCTTCGCCCGGTCGCGCCCTCTGGCGGCAGCGGGAGGGGGAGGAGGGGAGGGGAAGTGGGGAGGCGGCCGGCGGCTAGGGTTCCTCCCCTGCCGCCCGCGGGGACGCCAGAGGAGGAGGGGGAAAAAGTCAGGGTGTCTCTTGTCCTCGAGTGTCCTTTAAAATTCACTTGCCACGTTCATTCACATGGCATCGCCGTGAAGGCCGCAATGCACTGGTGCGAGGTCTCAGTCTAGTCAAGTTTTTTATAGTTTTACTCCACATGATGCCTTGCTGGCAGCGATTGGTTCAATTGATCAGATCTGGTGAGAGCATTGACTTTCAGCTGAGACCTGATGGCAGCCCCTTACACAGCTACTAACTAGACAATACCGGGCATCCAATCCAGATCAGATTCGTTGGGGGCCATTACTGGACATACAGCAATTCATCAGACCTCTCTCTTTGTAAGGTGCTCCTGCAAGCCTCCCTCGACGACTCACCAACCAACACAACCCTTTTGCTGCTAGCTAGACCTCCGCAGGCGGCATCCATCACCAGCCGGCAGACAGGAATATTAGAGTATAGGTCGGTTACGGATAGTATATCCGGCAAGGTTTGGAATTGTAATCTATCTCTATTAGTCTTGGAGTCCAAGTTTTGTAATCTATATAAACAGCCCTTTGAGGCCTCAATCAATACAGTTATTATTCTCCAATTATCATGGTATCAGACGCCTAGGTTTTCCGCACCTGGCATGGCACCGCCACCCGCGCCGCCGCCCCGGCCGACTCGGCCCTTCTTCTCCATGGCCGAGTTCCGCGCCGCCGGTGCCCTCCTTCTTCTTCCTCTACAACTACCCAAACAACTCCTCCTCAACTCCCAATGATCTCTCTAGCCGACACTATTGCCGACGTCTCCCCCTTCATCCCGATCTCGTTAGATCTTGGCGCCCACAACTACTACCATTGGCGCCACCTCTTCACCATCCATCTCGGCCGCTGCGGCCTCCGCCACCACATAGATCCATCCTACCCTCCGCAGCACGCCGATCCTCGCTGGGTGAAAGATGATCTCGCCATCATCCAGTGGATTTACACACGCATCTCCACGGAGCTCTTCAATCTGGTCTCCTCCGACGACGCCACCGCCGCCGAGCTTTGGGCATCTCTCCAGCAGCTGTTCCAGGACAACTCCAACGCTCGTATCAATGCCCTCCACATCGAGCTCCGTACGACCGTCCAAGGAGATGCCCCGGTCACCGTTTTCTGCCAGCGGATCAAGGCTATCGGTGACGAACTTCGTGAACTCGGCGATCACGTCGACGATCGCGCCCTCATCAACGCTCTCCTCGTCGGCCTCGGCGAGCAGTTCGACAAGCAGCAATCCTTCATCCCCATGCTCAAGCCCTACCCCACCTTCAAGGAGGTTCGCTCCCTCCTCCAGCAAGAAGAGAAGAATCAAGCTCGCAAGGCGCAACGGCCACCGCAGGTGTTTCACGCTGCCGCTCCTGCCGTGGTCGGGCTTGCCGGGCTTGCCGGGGCCCCGCCTGGCCTGCCGCGCCAATCTGCCGCACCCTCCCCTCCTACCGCGGCGGCAGCAGCTCCTCCACCGCCCCCAGGCTGGCGCCCGAGCCCGAACTACTGGGGCAAGACTTCGATCTACCGGCCCCCTGCATCTCGCTCCGCCGGCACTGCACAAGCTCCGTCATCGGCCGCTCCGTCGTCACCGACTCCCTCAACGTGGCAGCCTCTGCACGATCCCTGGACCGGCCTTGTTCAAGCTTGGCCGATGCCCTGGTCGGCCCCTTCGCCGTACGACGCCCCACCTGCTTACACGGGCACGTGGAGCCCTGGCCTCCGCTCGGCCATCGGCTCTCCTGGACTCCTTGGGCCCAAGCCGCCGGCGCATGTCTACACCGCCACTCCTACGCCATCTCCCAGCGCGCCAGGACTACTGCCACCCTACTACACCTTGCCGGCTTCTTACGGCACCTTGCCGGGCTTGCCGGGCTTGCCGGCCCCGGCTTCTTCCGGCACCTTGCCGGTCCCGGCAGCATACTACCAGTCGCCGACCCTGCCCTACGCTCCCATGCACGCTCCTGGCCCCTCTGCTCCTCCACAGCAGCCGGCCTGGGATCAAGCCGCCTTCATCAACGCCATGAACAACTTTACTCTCAATAATGAAGGTACGGATTGGATTTTCGATTCTGGTGCATCCTCGCATATGTCTTCAAATATGAATTTGATGTCAACTTGCTTCCCTTCTGTTTTTTCTACGATCACCATTGGTGATGGTTCCACCATACCTGTTTCCTGCACCGGTCATTCTTATATCTCTTCCTCTTACGTCAATTTTCTTCTCCGCAATATTCTTGTTGCTCCTTCCCTCATCAAAAATCTTATTTCTGTTCGCCAATTTTGTATTGACAATCGAGTAATTTTGGCTTTTGACCCTTTTGGTTTGTCTGTGAAGGATCTGGCAACGGGGGAGGAACTCGCTCGGTATAATAGCACGGGCGATCTTTATCCGCTTCATGGCACACCTACATCCACTCCCCGAGCCATGCTTGCCTCAGTTGATTTGTGGCATCGCCGTCTAGGACACCCCAATAAAACAACCTTGTCATCTTTGCTGCAAGAATTTTGTATTTCTAGTTCTAGTGTTCCTCATAATCCCTCTCTTTGTAATGCCTGTCAATGCGGCAAACATGTTAGATTACCTTTTGGAACCTCTACTACCCTTAGCACTTTTCCATTTGAATTAATTCACTGTGATTTATGGACCTCTCCCGTCCCTAGTGTCTCTGGTTACAAATATTATCTTGTGATTTTGGATGACTATTCTCATTATATTTGGACTTTTCCTCTTCGTGCTAAATCCGAAGTACATGCCATCTTTCTCAATTTTTGACAATATGTTCTTACACACTTTGGCTTGCCAATTCGATTTATTCAATGTGATAATGGTCGAGAATTTGACAACACTCAAAACCGCAACTTCTTTCTCTCTCAAGGCATTCTTCTTCGTTTTTCTTGTCCTTATACCTCCCCTCAAAACGGCAAAGCTGAACGTTCTCTTCGCTCCATTAATGATATTCTTCGCACCTTGCTAATACAAGCTTCTCTGCCCTCTCGGTTTTGGGCCGAAGCACTTCGCACTGCCACACTTCTTCTAAATATTCGACCAACTACGACATGTCCTCTTTATTCGCCTTTTCAATCTCTTTTTCTCTCCCATCCCGATTATTCTTTTTTACGTGTCTTTGGTTGTCTTTGTTTTCCGAACACCGCCTCTACCGCCACCAACAAACTCGAACCACGTTCACTACCTTGCATTCATCTTGGTCTTTCTGACGACCACAAAGGATATCGCTGTTTCGATCCATCTTCTGGGCACGTGCTTGTCTCTCGCCACGTCACATTCGATGAAAACACTTTTCCTTATTCTGTCACTAACCCTGCATCAATCCCTACCACCACCACCCCTGCCGCGGCCTCTCCATCTACCACGGCAAGGCCGGCAAGCCTGGCAAGCCCGGCCGTCCCGGCAGGTCCGTCCCCGGCAAGTCCGGCAAGCCCGTCCCCGGCAAGCCCAGCAAGCCCGTCCCCGGCAAGCCCAGCAAGCCCGTCACCGGCAAGCCCGGCAAGTCCGGCAAGCCCGTCACCGGCAAGTCCGGCAAGCCCGGCACCGGCAAGTCCGGCAAGCCCGTCACCGGCAAGCACAACAAGTCCGGCCAATCCGGACAACCCGGCAAGGCCGGCAAGCCTGGCAAGCCCGGCCGTCCCGGCAGGTCCGGACCCGGCAAGTCCGGCAAGCCCGGCAAGCCCGTCCCCGGCAAGCCCGTCACCGGCAAGTCCGGCAAGTCCGGCAAGCCCGTCACCGGCAAGCACAGCAAGTCCGGCCAATCCGGACAACCCGGCAAGTCCGGCAAGCCCGTCCCCGGCAAGTCCGGCCCCGCCAGGCTCCCAACCACCACTCCCACCCAACGCTGTGCCCATTCCACCACCCACTAATGATCACATCATGTGCACCCGCGGCAAACGCGGATTCCTTCTTCCCACCAAACGCCTCAACCTCACAGCCACCCCAACCCCGGCAACCCTTTCTCCTATTCCCTCTTCTTACAAACGAGCTCTTCTTGATCCTCTTTGGCTCTCAGCTATGTGCAATGAATTTAACGCTCTTCAGCAAAATAACACATGGACTTTTGTTCCCAAACCTCCTAGTGTTAATGTTGTTTCTGGAAAATGGGTCTTTCGGCATAAATTTCATTCTGATGGCACCCTTGCTCGTTACAAAGCCAGATGGGTGTGTCGTGGTTTCTCTCAGCAACATGGCATTGATTTTGATGAAACCTTTTCTCCTGTTGTTAAACCAAGTACTATTCGCGTTGTTCTTAGTCTTGCCGTTTCCTCCTCTTGGCCCATTCATCAGCTAGACGTTAAAAATGCTTTTCTTCACGGCACTCTTAATGAAACAGTTTATTGTCAGCAACCATCTGGTTTTGAGAATCCATCTTCTCCCAATTCTGTTTGCCTTCTTAACAAATCTTTTTATGGTCTTAAACAAGCTCCTCGTGCATGGTTTCAACGTTTTGCTGCCTTCATTCAAACAGTAGGCTTCATTCCCTCCAAATCTGATTCTTCATTATTTATTTTTCGCTCCTCTTCTCACACTGCTTATCTCTTGCTTTATGTTGATGATATAGTTCTCATGGCTAGCTCTGACTCTTTTCTTCAACATATAATCTCTTCTCTTAGTAATGAATTTTCCATGACTGATCTTGGTCCTCTTCATCATTTTCTTGGCGTTACTGTTTCTCGCACAAAGTCCACCCTTTTTCTCTCTCAACGATCCTATCTTTTAGACTTGCTTTCTCGTTCTGGTATGTCTGATTGTCAACCCACTCGTACCCCGGCCGACATTGGTGCCAAATTGTCGACTGATGGTGATCCTGTTTCTGACCCCACTTTGTATCGTAGCATCACCGGTGCCCTTCAATATGCCACTCTCACTAGGCCCGACATTTCCTACTCCATTCAGCAAGCCTGTATTTTTATGCATGATCCTCGTGCTCCTCATCTTGCTCACGTCCACCGCATTCTTCGCTATTTAAAAGGAACTCCTGATCATGGTCTTCTCATTAATTCTTCTTCTCCGACAAGCTTGACAGTTTATTCTGATGCAGACTGGGTAGGTTGTCCAGATACTCGACGGTCCACATCCGGATTTTGCGTTTATTTGGGTGATAATCTTGTTTCTTGGTGTTCTAAAAGGCAGGCAACAGTTTCCAGGTCTTCTGCTGAGGCTGAGTATAGGTCGGTTGCTCATGCTGTGGCTGAAGTGGTGTGGCTCCGTCAGCTTCTCGTAGAACTTCATCGCCCACTGGATCGTGCCACCATCGTTTATTGCGATAACATCTCTGCAGTATACATGGCTTCCAATCCAGTTCAGCATCGTCGCACCAAGCATATTGAGATTGACATACACTTCGTTCGAGAGAAGGTGGCTCTTGGCGAGGTCCGCGTTCTTCATGTACCTACCGGTGCTCAATTTGCTGACATTTTCACCAAAGGACTTCCGACTGCATCTTTCACCGACATACGCTCCAGTCTCAACATTGTTACTCCTGATGCTGAGACTGCGGGGGGATATTAGAGTATAGGTCGGTTACGGATAGTATATCTGGCAAGGTTTGGAATTGTAATCTATCTCTATTAGTCTTGGAGTCCAAGTTTTGTAATCTATATAAACAGCCCTTTGAGGCCTCAATCAATACAGTTATTATTCTCCAATTATCAAGGAAGGATCCTCCAGCAGCTTGCGGGCACGCATCAACGTACGTCCCTACTCTCCTTTAATTTGCAGCTAGCAACATCCTATACAAGTAGTCTCCAGGATTACTTGCTGGTACGGGATTGGTGATGGAAAATGCATGCATATTTATCAATGGATTCCTTTTGATTCCTGAACGCAGGTGCAGCACGTCGTCCATCCCTGCATCGGATCAGAGGATGGCCGACGTGGCCCTCGGCACGGCGCAATGGGTGGTGGGCAAGGCGCTAGCCCCCGTCGTGGATGGTGTGCTGGAGGCTTGGGCGGACAGTAGGAACTTTGGGCTCAATGTAGAGGCCCTCAGCACGGAACTGATGCTCGTGAAGGCCACGCTTGAACAGGCTGGCTGCAAGGAGCTCAGTGGTCCGGCCATGGAGGGGCTGCTGCACAGGCTGCGGGACTCGGCGCACAATGCCGAAGACTTGCTGGACGAGCTGGACTACTTCCGCATCCACGACGAGCTCCACGGCACGTACAATGCTGCTGACCAGCACGGCGAGGGTGGCATCCACGATCTCGCCCTAAATGCTCGCCACACCGCCAAAGCTGTTGGCAAACTGGTCAACTGTTGCCCTTGGCAGCATGCTAAGCGCCAACAGAGGTTACACAGTGGTTCCTCCTCAGTGTCACACACCAATCAGCAGGTCAACGGATGCATGCCCAAGCTCGGTAAACTCTTATGTTGCTCATCTTCTCCACATCCACATGTTCGTGATGATGATTGTGGCAAGTCGCCAGAAACACAAAAGTTTGAGTTTAATAGGGTTGATTTCTCTCAAAGGATGAAGGACATTGTAGAGAAACTGCAGCTTATGCGTAGTGAGGTTAACAAGCTTCTGCAGGGTTGTGACCCTAGAATTGTCCCAAACATTGCTCAGAGGCGTCCCGTCACCAAAGGTCGGATTGATGAGCCAAAACTGTATGGGAGGGGCCCTGTCATGAATACAATCATACATGACATCACCAATGGTCAGTACTGTGACAAGAGTCTAACTGTGCTTCCAGTTGTTGGTCCGGGTGGAATGGGGAAGACTACACTGATACAACACATATATCGCAGCCAACAAATGCAGGATCATTTCCCAGTAATGATTTGGATATGTGTGTCGCTCAGTTTCAATCTGGATAAGGTACTAGAGCAGATTAAAACATGTACCCCTGCAGTTGAAAAGGAAAAAAATGGCAGTACAACTGAAGACTTGATTGAACAAAGATTAAAATCTAAAAGGTTCTTACTTGTATTGGATGATATATGGAAGATTAGTAATGGGGATGACTGGGGAAAATTATTGTCGACACTCAATAAATCAGAGGAAAAGGGCTCCATGATTCTGGTCACAACTCGGTTTCAAGCAATAGCACAGAAGGTTAAAACAACTGGCCCCTCAATAAAGTTGAATGGTTTAGAATCTGAAGAGTTTAGAAAGTTATTCCTTGCTTTTGTCTTTGGTGATGAGCAATGTCCAAGGGAAAAACAATTTTTGCTTGAGACTGGAGATAAGATAATGGAAAAACTAAAGGGCTCCCCTCTCGCAGCAAAACAGTTGGTAGATTACTGAGTAAAGACCTTAGTTTGCGTCACTGGAAAAGGGTCCTGAAAAGTAAAGGATGGGAGAAGCAGACAGATGACAATGAAATTATGCCTGCCTTGAAGCTTAGCTATGACTTCCTTCCTTTCCATCTGCAACAATGTTTTGCCTATTCTGGATTGTTTCCTGAAGATTACAATTTCAGAAGCGATCAGCTGATCAGTCTATGGATTGGACTAGATATTGTGATACCCAATGGCCAAAACCAAACATTTGAAGACATAGGTCTGAGCAATTTAAATGAGTTAGTCACCCATGGATTTTTCAGAGAAGAGGAAACTAAGTACGGTCTGCGTTATGTTATGCATGACCTACTGCATGATTTGGCATTGAAAGTTGCATCACATGATTGTCTTAGTTTACGTCTCTCTGATATTGGATCAATGGAAATTCAGCCATCCATCCGTCACTTGTCTATAAGCATAGATGACTTAGGTGAATATGATGCAGTGTCTGGTGAAAAATTGAAGAGTAAATTGGAAGAACTGAAAAAAAGACTCAAGGTTGAAGATTTGCAAACATTGATGTTATTTGGAGAAGTGAGTGAAGGTTTTGTCAAGATATTTGGTGATTTTTTTGGGGAAGTGAACACTCTTCGTGTTCTTCATTTGCCCAACATGCTTTGTCCGGTGGAGTCCATGTTACATAACTTTTTAGGACTTGTCCACCTACGATATCTATGTCTAGGGACAAATGAGAGCGAGATGGATTTACCACTTGGCATCTCTCAATTTTATCATTTAAGGATTCTAGGTCTTGAATTGTGGGATGGCAGTCTTGATTTGCCCAAAGACATGAGCAACCTTGCCAAATTGTGCCATTTTTATGTTCCTAGTGATGATCAGCTTCATTCTGATATTTGTAATGTCGGGAAACTTAAACTCTTAGAAGAGTTAAAGGTATTTCAGGTCAATAAAAAAAGTGAAGGGTTTGAACCAAAGCAACTAGGGCATTTGACCAAGCTAAGGGAGCTTGGCATCTACAACCTTGAGAAAATACGTACAGAGGAAGAAGCAGCTCAAGCAAAACTGATAGAGAAAAGCTATCTGAGGAAGTTAACATTGGACTGGGATAGTGAGCGGTCTAGTGTTGAGCCCAGTGTGGAAGCAGTGGTTCTTGAGAGCCTTCAACCTCATGGAGATCTTCAGGTGTTGTGCATTAGAGGGCACGGAGATCCTTCTTGTCCGACATGGTTGGGTGATGAGTTCGCTGTTGAAGCTCTACAATCTCTTTATCTTGATGGTGTTTCTTGGGAAGTTTTCCCTTCTTTAGGAAAGGCGTGGGATCTTCGTGGATTAAGGTTTGAGGGTATTGCTGGACTGAAGGAGGTTATCATAGAGAAAAGCTTTTGCATGCTAACAAAGCTTCAACTTATTGGCCTAGGAAGTTTTGAAAAATGGGTTTACCCAGCTGAACAAGAGTCTTCCGTTAGTGGAGACTTGTTGCCACCGGATGCTCATATGTTCCCTCTTTTGCAAGTTCTTGTTATTAGGAACTGCCCAAAACTGTTGGGGTTGCCTTTCTCAAACCACATTGTTTCCCCAGATTGGTTCCCCAAGCTACAAGAGCTTGAGGTACGCAAGTGTCCCGAATTCTTGCCAGTGATTCCCATCTCCTGGATCGAAAGTCCGCGTTCTGTCACGATGAAATGTGTAAAGATGCTAAAGAAGTTTGCATACTCAGAATCATCCGGTGGAGCAGAATTGAAAATTACCGGAGAGAGTGATCTGCTTAGCTTAGACCAAGTGCTGGTTTTGATAAAGAAACAAGTCTTGAGAAGCTGACACTCAAGAGGTGCCCTCCTCTGGAGTTGAAGCACCTTCTGATGCTAACATCGCTGAAGACGTTGCTTGTAGAAGATTCAGTTGGTCTAGTTGGACCACTAGGAGGAGGTCAGAGTGATGTGGAATGGCAGCTCCCTGTTGAGTATATCATGATCAGCGAATTAAATGGTAATAGTGGGAAGGAATTGACAGAGCTCCTCCCCCACCTCCCAAAGCTCTCCAAATTGGAAATATGGAAGTGTAAAAACATAAAAAAGCTGGTAGTGGGGGTGGATGTGCAACAAACAACACAAGAAGCATCAGAGATGGGGGGAGGTGAAATAACAGCAGCAGCAGAGGAAGAGGATGATGGGGTGCTGCTCTTCCCAGATCATCTCTGTGACTCACTACGGGAATTGGATTTGACTCGCTGCACAGAGCTGGTCCTGGTGGACTCGCCAACTCTTGTTCCTGGTGGAGGAGGGCTCCAAGCTTTGCGATCCCTCCAGAGCTTCACAATAAGGTGCTCCCCAGAGTTTCTATCCACGTTCTCCTTTTCCTGTCACATTTTCCCTTCCTCCCTGCAGTCTCTGAGGCTTTGGGATGTGAAAGGCTTGAGGACGCTGGAGCCCCTCTCAAACCTCTCCTCTCTCACCACATTAGTATTGCATAGTTATGGAGAGGATCTGAAATGTCAGGGCTTGTGGTCTCTCCTTACCACCGGGGGCCAGCTCAACAATTTAGTGGTCAGGGACAGCACTAGATTCTTTGCTGATTGGGATCCCAATCCCAGACGGGCTTTGGAGGATGCTGAGGGAGGTGAAGAGCAGCAGACACAGCTTGTTTCATCCACACTGCGTGAGCTCGGGACAGATGACATAGCAGGACTTCTTGCTTCACCCATCTGCAGCTTCCTCTCTTCCTCCCTCACCAAGCTGGACTTCTGTGCGTGGGGCTCCAAAGGGATTAAGCGCTTCAGCAAGGAGCAAGAGGACGCCCTTCAGCTCCTCTCCTCCCTCCAGCAACTTGAGTTTCATGATTTCGACGACCTTGAACAACTCCCTGCAAGGCTGTGCAACCTTACGCTCAAGAAATTAATAATCAGCTTCTGTCCAGCCCTCTCATCGTTGCCCAAGGATGGCCTCCCCAAATCACTGCAAGAGCTAAATGTCGGATTGTGCAGCAACCAGCAGATAAGAACACAATAATCGTACTATACTGATCCAAGGTAACACAAACATACTTTCTTGTGTTTTTCCACTTTGCCCTTTTCTTGCAATCTTGCTTAATAACACTGTGTTTGTTCCCATCCACTGTGCAGGACAATGCCTTGTATATTGTTTCGGCCTTGTAGAGCTCCGCTCATTCCATACACACACTTGCCACATGCATGACATGAGGGTCTTGTGGCCGTCGTCTTCCTTCCTATACAAAAATCTGGTGAGTACATCTAAACTGGAACTTTACTCCTGCTGTGCCATATTAATAATATCAACTTCCACCTAGTACTAGCCACACACAAAAAAAAATCCTGCTATATTAGAAAGTATTTAAGATTTGTTTCTCAACGCCCCTTGTCTTTCTAATCGTCGAGAAAATCAACGTAATTATCAGCCAATGCCCTTTTCAAGTCTCTCTTCTTTTCTGCCCAAGAGTAAATACCAATGAAACCTGTGATGACCATTTATTTGTTTTGCTTCATCTTATAGGTTTCTTCGTATTTTGCATTTAAATTTGGGTTATTTTCATTCATCAAGACGTGTTAGTCTACTTCCCTATTTTGGGTGTCACAGTCAAAATATCTATATGGCATTAGTATGGTATTAAGGTTATACATTTTTTCACACTGATATTAAATGCAAGCTATCAAGCTACTGATATTAAGATATCAAGCTACTGATATTAAGGTTATCAATTTTTCACACTGCTATGTTGCTATCAGTACCAGGTGTTCTTGCATTTCTAATTTCTGTTTGCTTGCTGTTCAGGTGTTCTTATGTTTATTTGGTAGGCTTTGCAGCCACTTCTGTTTACATTTTGTCCAAAACTCATGAAGACCTGATGGTGTACCTGGAACGTTCAGTTTTAAGGATCAAAAGACCATCACGGCATACTGATAAGGTTTGCAGTTTTCCAATTTAGTCTACATTCTACTGATACGAGGTACCCTTACATTTTTCATAACTGTTGTCAATGAACAGTGAATGAGGATGATGAGCTGCTTCTTCGTCATCAACTGCATGATCTTGTTCTTGTGCTCCAGATTGGGTAGCAGAAGTATCTGTCGATTGCTTCTGTGAAGATGACCAAGGTGTATGGAATGGGGGCAGAAGCATCCAATTACCATCAGGCCTTCATCATGCAGTTGTTGAATTCGTGATGTTGCACAAACTAAAGTATCTCTTTTCAAGAGTACATCTCACAAAAAGGCAGGGAGTAGATGATTGGTGGTCGGTCACCACATATTAGACATTCTTCTATGCATATTATCATTGTCATCACCATTCTTTATTTACGTCTCGAGTTTTAACTGCGCACCTTTCCTTCTAGTTACACCGAACGTGGTCTGTTATTTACTCTGATTGTCAGCTCTAACTAGCTAAGATACGACGAGGGGCAGGACTTATGTCACAAGATCCTTGACCAATTGCTCAACATCACAGCCAATGTGTGTTCTGAACGTGTACCATCGCTCACTGTCGGGGAAAAGAACATGGTGGTGTGTTTCAGTGGGAGATGTGGCTCCCTTCATTGCCGGTGTGCTTCTCTGCTGCTCATTCATGTTGGTGTGTTTCTTGGTACGGTGTCAGTGTGCGCGCCCCATGTGCGTAAAATAAAGAAATAAAAATGGATTTGGGGGCTGTTCTCTTTGATTTCCCCGAGCGTTGTTGCTCGATCACAAAAACAGAGCTTTAATTAGTTTTCAACGATGCAAAGGTTGGCTGTGGATTTGTTTGTTTCTTTGCATGCAGACGCAGAGTTTTTTGACTGAAACTAGCAGGAGCTCCGCTTTTCAATTAAGCAGAGGGACAACTGTACATTCACCGGGCCTGAGTTTGAAATTTACCCTGACGATGAAATATGAGTGGCAGTAGACCGGGCCTGACTGGCATCATCCTAGGAATGAATGATTGTAGTATTGTGCACGGCTAGGGAGTGCTAGCCTTGATGATGTGCAAGGGAAGAAACCTGCCTTTGCAACAAGTTCGGTTCAGAAAAGCTTGATGCCGCATGGTTTCTGAGCGGCGACTGCGGCTGCGGGTGGCCGTGATCCGTGACCGCCATGGAGCGTGGTGTATGCCAAGGGACAGAAGCTCTGTCAGTGTGCAGATGTGGAGGAGGCAAGGGCTTTGTGTCTTGGGTCTGAATTTGGCGGCTCAGTTCTCTCAAAGACTACTTTATCTTTGATGAGAGCGACTCGGCGACTGTACGTACGTGATCTCTGAAGAATATTCACTCCACTACAGCGAACCCCTTGGGCTATCCGGAATTCCGGAGGATGAAGAAGCTTTGCGTCCGTAGGGAGGCAGTTTATATATTCAGGTCAACAAGACCCGAGAAAATCGCAACGTAGTTGCGCTTGCGCTCGTATGAGATAGCAGAACCCACTACCATTCACATCAGCCTGTGTGCAAGTTTATTGCAATGAACATGTCATGATAATTGAATGAACGCTATTTTCCCCTTGAGTGTTCCTTTTGTAACCATTCACATCTCTTTCCTCGCAAGGCCTGTACGAATCCAAACCCACATCTCATCCGTGCACGCAGAAAACAAAATACACCCCAACCACACTCCTTGGATTTTCCTTTCTTTCTTCCTCTATGTTGCTTGCGAAATCTGATTCTTTTTGGGTTGGCTCCCTTTTTCAGAAGCTTCTGGCCGTTTTTTCATTTTCTTTTCTGTGTTTCTTTTGGGTTGAATGGTTTTCCTTTCAGTTTATTTCCACGTATGCTTTTTCATTTTATTTTTCTCCTTTTGCAATTCATGATTTTTAAAAAAAATCATGAGCATTTTTACCTTTTTGAATAATTTTCAAATTCATGAATATTTTTAAAATTCACGACAATTTATCACAATCATGGACATTTTTAAAATTTACAAACTTTTTCAAATTTCTGAATATTTATTTGGTTTTTTTAAGCAGTAGTTGGTTTTAAAAGATGTTCACAAATTTTAAATATTCACAAATTTTAAAAACCGCATCATTTTTTTTAATATTCAAGAGCTAGTGCTAACTTTCAGAAAATTTAGTTCGTGAACAGATTTTCCAATTTTGTGAATATTTTCTGAAGGTAGCGCCACGGAAAAAGCGCACGAGGCAAGCTAGCTAGCAACATGAGCGGAGTAGGCAAGCGCTATAGCTGCATTTCAGCGTAAAGGCGCTAAACATGCGCTCCTAAATTCCTTGTTTAACGGTACTTGGAGAGCTCCTAGTCCCCGCGTTGCATGGCGTTGACCACACGATTTGGGTTGACCCAGTGCGGGGCGCCAGCTTTTTTGTTTCTTTTTTTTTTGCTTTTATATTATATTATAATTTTCTTTTTTAATTTCCATTTTTCACAAATTTTAAAAATGTTTGTGGATTTTTGAAAAATGTTCATGAATTGCTACAAAGAGTATGATACTAGAGAGGAGGCAGAGCATGCTTACTCCACGTATTTGCTCCAAGTCGAGAGAAATCAGATCGGGTGGAGGTGGATGAAGAACTTCTTTGTCCTAATTGTGATCTTTCTTAGTGTGATGCTTGTGTGGTCCATGTAACACAAATGGGTCACATTGAGGTTTTAGTGACTACTTGAGACTTGTTATGATGTTTTAGTTAGTTTGATGAAGAACTTGAACTTGTTATGATGCTTTAATTAGTTTGATGAAGAACATGGAACTTGTTATGATGCTTTAGTTAGTTTGATAAAGAACTTGGACTTGTTACGATGTTTTAATTAGTTTGATGAAGAACTTGGAACTTGTTATGATGCTTTAGTTAGTTTGATGAAGAACTTGGGACTTGTTATAATTCTTGTGCATTGGCTATGATGTGGTACTGTTTGCGGACACATTTTGCAGTCTATATATGTCTTTTGTTGCAGGGATGATGTAGAAACAAATAAAACTGAACATATGATTTAATCTTTGCCGAGTACACAACTTGGTAAATACTAATTGCCGAGAACAAAGCTCGGCGAATAGGCCACGTGTCCTGTTCTGGTACCCTAGTCCGAATTTTGCCGAGTACACGGAGGGGGATCTCGGCAAACCTTGGCCGCCGGGGCTTGCCTGGCACGGGATCACCGAGTGGGCCTGCTCGGCAAAAACTGTACTCGGTAAAGATCGAGTTTGCGGAGATCATGCGGGCTAATCTCGGCAAATATTGGACGCCACGTGCCTCGCTCCTGGCCTTCCAAGTTCGCCGAGTCCCTGCTCTTGGCTCTTGGCAAACCGGTCTGCCACGTGACAGCCGCCTTCTCCGTCCGACCCATCAAGTCCCTCTTTTTGCCGAGTCCCCCGTTTAGTGCTCGGCAAAGACTTTTCTGAGTCCCCAATGGACGGCCCTCGGCAAAGTCGTCTTTGCCGGCAGGGTTTTGGCCGAGTACCCTTAGCCGAAACTACACTTGGCAAACTCTCTGCCGAGTGTGAAATGCCTTTCGCTGAGTTTTCCCGGAACTCGGGAAACTAGGAAATTCCAGTAGTGGATTAGAGTTCGTCGCTACGCCTGCTGGGGATTAGGGTTCATCGCTACGCCTGGGGATAGGAAGGAATAGGGATCGAGGCGTGTTTGTGTGTGTACGAGCAGTTCGATCCTCTGAGTATGGCATGACTGGGCTTTTTTTCAGCGTGGCGTGGCCGGGCTACGCTTTGGTAGGCTACTACATGCGTCGTGTAGTCATGTGTGTTCAAGAGGGAAGGTCATTGGATGGAAAGGCCAAGGTTTGTCTAAGGCGGCAAGGGAGGTACTTGTCAAGTCAGTGTTGGAAGCAACACCGATGTACTCAATGAGTTACTTCCAGCTCTCCAAGAAAATATGCGGGAGCCTGAAATCTCCCAGTTCAAAATTCTGGTGGGGGGCAGCCAAAGGCGAGCAGAAAGTCCATTGGGTGGCGTGGGATAAAATGTGCACTAGGCAACATGCTGGTGTGATGGGCTTTAGAGATTTTAAAATTTTCAACAAAGCCTTCCTAGCCAAACAATTGTGGCGTATCTTAATGGTTCCAACTTCCCTATGTGCAAGAGTGCTTAAGGCGCGGTACTTCTAGGATATGGACATCATGTCGGCGTCATGTCCACAGGGCTGCTCATTTACATGGAGGAGTTTGACGCACGAGAGGGATTTACTAGCGCATGGTCTGATATGAAGGGTGGGCGATGGATAAAAAATAAACGTGTTGCATGATAATTGGATACCCAGAGTAGGCAGTATGGCACCACTAGATGTTGTTTACGTGCCAAATCTTCTATTTCTAAATAGCTAACCTCAACTAACCCTAATCCACTAGTGACAAAAATAATTAAAAATTAAATCAAATAGTGACAAAATTAGCACACAATTTACACAGAAATTGTGCTTTTTTTAATATGCAAGAATAAGCATACAATAGTGAAAGCTTCACAAAAATGAAGTTTTGAAAGAAGGAATAAATTAGTAGCACTGCTATTACCCTTAAAAACAAAGAAAAATAAAAATTTAAATAAAATAATGACAAAATTAGCACACGAATTATGCATTTTTATAATATGCAAGAACAAGCATATAATAGTGAAAGTTTTGCAAACAACAAGTTTTGTACGATGGAATGAATTAGTGGCATTGGTATTACCATTAAAATAATAATTTAATCGAGTTTGTAAGAAATAAAGTGAAATAAAAACTAAAACAAAATTAAAATAATAGAGTTTTGTAAGAAAAAATGAATTGGTGGTGTTGGTATTACCCTTTAAGAAAAATGAAAATGAAAAATAATAAAAACAAATAATGACAAAACTTGCACACAATTTACACAAAATTGGCGCTTTTTCATAATATGCAAGAGTAAGCATAATAGTGAATTTTTCAAAAACAAATGGAGTTTCCTAAGAAGGAATTAATTAATGGCCTTGGTAGTACCATATAAAATGAAATAAAAAATAAAAATAATGAAGTTTTCTAAGAAATAATGAATTAGTGGCTTTTCCCTTTAAGTAGAAAGAAAAAGGAAAATATAAACAATTTACATAGAAATAGTGCGTCTTACAATATGCAAGAATAAGCATATAAGTGTGAAATTTTTGTAAAAAAAAAAGTTTCCTAAGAAGGATGAATTAGTCGCATTGCAATTACCAGTAAAGAAGAAATAAAATTAAATATAAACTAAAACAAAATCAAAGTAATGAAGTTTTCTAATTAAAAAATAACTAGTGGTTTAGTGGTATCTGTATAACCCTTTGAGAAAAAATAAAATTAAATAAGTATCACTAAAGAACAAATAAAATTAAATAAAAAATATTTTTTTTTAAAATAATGGATTTTGCTAAGAAAGAATGATTTAGTGGTATTGGTATTACCCTTTAAGAAGAAACAAAAATGAAAAACCAAATAATGACAAAATTTGCACCCAATTTATACAAAAATTGCGTTTTTTATAATATGCAAGTATAAGCATACAATAGTTGAATTTTGCCAAACAAGAAGTTTCCATTAAAGGAATGGATTAGTGGCATATGTGTTTTTTATAATATGCAAGTATAAGCATACAATAGTTGAATTTTGCCAAACAAGAAGTTTCCATTAAAGGAATGGATTAGTGGCATATGTATTACCCTTAAAGAAAAAAAATACAAAACAAAATAATAATTTATTGTAAGGAATACTGAATTTGTGGCATTGGTATTACCCTTTAAGAAGATATAAAATATGAAAACTAAAACTAAATCAAATATAATGAAGTTTTCTAAGGAAGAATGAATTAGTGGCATTAGTATTACAATTAAAGAAGAGAGAAAATGAAACATAAACTAAAAAAATAAAAAATAAAGTTTTATAAGGAAGAATCAATTAGTGGCATTGGTATTACCATTGAAGAAGAAAGAAAATGAAACAAAAACTAAAATAAAATCAAAATAATGAAGTTTTGTAAGGAAGAATAAATTAGTGGTATTGATACTACCCTTTAAGAAAAATAAAATAAAACAAAAACTAAAATAAAATCAAAATAATGAAGTTTTCTAAGGAGGAATGGATGAGTGGCATTGGTATTGCCATTTAAGAATAAAGAAAATGAAAAAAATATATTAAGCAAATAATGATAAAATTTGCACACAATTTACACAGAGTTTATACTACTATGTTTAATTATACACATGCTCGCACTCTAGTATAATTTATACACATGTTATGCAGTACTTGCATGTATAAATTTTACACTCACCCAACATCCCCAAAAATACTCATAAAAACCAACTAAAAAGGAAAGCAAAAAAATGTATACAAACAGAGAGAGAGGAAACATTGTCTGCCTATAAACAGGCAACACGAAATGAGCTCCAGCCCAATAAGAAATCGACTGACCCAAAACAGTGGTCAGTCAAAAATTTGGGCCCAAACACAACAGCTGTCACAACAGAAAAAAAAAACAGCAACAAGGAGCACGAATCTTGAAGCATGAATCAACGGCCCAAAAAATCGATTGACCCAAATTGGGTTTTCTGGCAACTTACATATAGCTAAATTGCATCTAAAAAGGTTTATGACATGTGAGAGTGAAACAATTCCAAGTTTAATTTTGTGAAAAACCATGCTATGTCATTGTTTTTGTTTGCCAGTGATTGTATGCATATGCTCTCCTTCAAGTCTTGTACAAGTCTTCTACGCGTGAGTGCTGTGGCTCCCAACGCGTGAAGACTTCGCGCGTAGTACGTATCAGTGTCCATCTATAAACCTGTGAGATGTTGGTTAGGAAACCTTGTCTTTTGTGCCGTCTTGAACTGCTTGTGCTTAATTAGTTTTACATCCAAGTCTCGATATCGATCATATGAGTGCACTTGATTTCTTATTCCCGTCTTGTAAAAGCGCGTTCCTAATCCTACCAACTTAAATTAATGCATGAATAAATAAATTAGGGGGCACCTAATAATGTATCAGTAAACTTTGAGTCGAATCCCTCTCCCTCGATCGTAGCCTTCTTCTTCCTCCTCCGCCCCCTTGGGAGAACCGCTCTAAGTCTAAACTCCACGTTCTTCTCTCCTCCTACATCAGTAAGTTGGCTCTGCTCAACCGAGCTACGTACTACCAAGTAGCAACAACACCATGGCTGCTTCCCACACAAGAATCCATCTCTTCCTCGTGATGTCCTACGTTTCCTGCCTGCCTTGCTTCGCACGCCGCCGTACTGTCGTTCAACTACAGCGGCCCCGATTACCTGGCTCTCATCTCTAGCCATGATACGCGCCCTGCAGTCAACACCACCGTAGCCATATCCAATACCCACGCTTTTTGCTATTGCCTGGCGTGGCCGCCTTCAGCTGATTCTGAAAATGCCAGCTCTTCGTTGCCGTTGCCGCTGAACCCATCGTGGAACTGCACCATCGACTTTCCGGTTCCAATTGATTGCTCTATTGGTTCTCTGGGAGGTTTGAAATCTGGCTTCCTTCCAGCTGCTGGCACAAGCCTTACACATCCATACACAGGGCCGGACTCGTACGGGCTCTGCGACCAGCCTAGGACGACGTCGTCGTCGTGGATAGAGCAAGCATATGTGGCGGGTTCAGTGTTTGTAGGGTTGATTTGCGCTGTCGCCGCAGGACTTGTGCTCTGCAGCATACGTATAAAGAGGCCGCAGCAGAGCAGTTCAGCTATCGAGCTTGAAGATTGCGATCACATCATAAGAGAAGCTCAACTCCGGCGAGGTTCGAGGTTCGGGGCCTAGGGAGTTCCTTCACAGCGAGCTTGCGGCCGTGACGTGTAACTTTGCAGAGGAGAGAAAGATCGGCAGGGGGGGATTCGGTCCCGTGTACCGAGGCTACTTGAGTGACCAAGACTGCCATTTGGCCATCAAGGCGCTCTCACAGGAACAGTCCGTGCAGGGACTCCAGGAGTTTCAGGCCGAGGTCACCGTAATGAGCCAGCTTAGGCACCGCAACATCGTACAGCTCATAGGCTGGTGCGGTCGCCGGGGAGGACTAGCGCTTGTCTACGAACTCATGCCCGGAGGCAGCCTCGACAACCCTGACACACCCTTAACTTGGTCACAGAGGTAATTCTTTTGCTTCGAAAACTTAGTACGTACCTCTTTTCCGGTTTATTTGACCTACGCATATTCCTAAGTTAAAAATTTGATCAGTGCAATACGAGTTGTATATCTCAAAATTTTATAATTTATACCCACTAGAAAATATACATTTTCAAGTTTACAGTAAGTTTTTTATATGTAACTTGTATTGTGTTGATCAAATTGTCAATGTAGAAATACACGCGGTCCTAATAAACTGAAAAGGATGCAAGTACTAATAAACTGAAAAATAAACTCTCTAGTCGCCACCCATTGCATTGCAGGTACAAGATCGTGCTGGGCTTGGGTTCCGCCTTGCGTTACCTCCACACGGACTGCAACCAGTGCGTCATGCATGGCGACATCAAACCTGCCAACGTGATGCTCGACTCGTCGCTCGATGCTAAGCTCGGCGACTTCGGCCTAGCGAGGTTCGTCGACCATGGAGCTGAGCCGCAAACAACGCAGGTCGTCGCAGGAACCGTCGGGTACATCGACCCGGAGTTCATCGACAGCCGGAGGCGGGGCACCGAGTCCGACGTGTACAGCTTCGGTGTCGTGCTCCTCGAGATCGCCTGTGGCAGGGGGCCGAGGCCGAGGCCATCAGATCAGGCCTCCTCAGCCCTGCTGGCGTGGGTCCGTGACATGTACCACGGGAACCGGATCCTTGACGCGGCGGACCCGAGGCTGGACCTGGACGGCGAGTTTGACAGGCTGCAGATGGAGCGTCTGCTCGTGACAGGGCTTTGGTGCGCGCACCATGACCCGATGTGCAACGATCCACACCGACTGGGCCTTTCTCTTCTGGATCGTGGGCCTGTGTGGGTTAGCTAGTAGTCTCTTTTGGCAGTGTGTTGTGTGTGTGTGGCCGTAGGAGATATATTCCTGGCTGGGTGCGTGTATTAGGGGGAGGAAAAACTGTAACTTGAGCGTGGCTCCTTTCCCCTCTGTTCCCCTCCTGGCTCCTTTCCCTTCCTCTGTTCTTCCTCCCAGATCCTCCAATTCTGTGTGTTTCCTGATCGAATCTTGTGTAACACAAGACAACTACTACTGGTTTGTAGCATATGGTATCAGAGCCTTCGATCCGTCGGATCATCCCCAATTTTAGCCAAAAAAATTCCCACCCAGATCACTGCCCACCACCTGTTCGACGCTTTGCCCACACCAGAATTTTTCGTTCGTCTGTTCGTCTGAACACGACGGTCAGAGCCGGTGAGCTGCGACGGCGAGCTCAGCGCGAGCAACGCTGACTCAAAGGATGGGGACGGCAGAGCTAACTATTGCTGAGTTGCAAAAGCTGATCCACGACACGGTGCTTCAAAGCAAGGCCGTCTCCGACGCGGGGGTCCGCAACTCCGAGCGGATCGACGAGCTCTGCACCACCGTCGACAACCTCTCCGAGTCGACCACCAAGGCCATCTCCGACCTCACCAACTCCACGGAGACGGCGACCAAACGCGTCGAGACCACACTGGACCGCATCGTCACGTCCCACAACAAGCTCGACAAGACTGCGCACGAGTTGAAGTTGTCGATGGAGATGGTGGTGCGCCGCGTCGATTTCCTCGAGCTGGGGCAGTCTCCTTCCACGATCCCGGCGCAGCCACATCAGCGACCGGGTGCGCTTCGGCCCCATGGGCACCGTGCAGAACCACATCACCAGGGTGCTGCTTCTGGAGAGATTCGAACCTCCGAACACGCCCTGGTCGGGGGTGAGCAATCGCAATCCCGTGACCACCTTACTTCTACTATGTATGGCTCAGTAGACAATCCTCAAGATCGTGCCACTGCTTATCATTTCCCTCGCTCTATGTCGGGACCTCGGCTACCCAAATCTGATTTTTCATCGTTTGATGGAGATAACCCCAAGTGGTGGAAGGCACAATGTGAAAAATACTTTAAAATGTATCAAGTTCAGGATCACCTTTGGGTAGATTTTTCAACTATGCATTTTAGAGGGAATGCTGCTCTCTGGCTACAGACTTTTCAAGCCATGCATACCGTTGATTCTTGGGCTGCCCTCTGTGTCGCTGTCTTTGCAAAGTTCAATCGAAACAAGTATGACAAAACTATCGACACATTTTTTGCCTTCAAGCAAACTGCTTCAGTAGATGAGTATGCCCACAAGTTTGAGGAGTTCATGCATACATTGTTATTGTATAACCCATCCTATGATGAAACTTTCTTTGTTCATCGGTTCCTTGAGGGATTAAAACCTCAAATTCGCCGAGCTATTAAACTTCAACAACCTCGAACTGTTGATCTGGCCTTCTCTTTGGCTCAAACGCAGGAGGCCTTATTGGTCGAAGATGTGATCTCACCTATCAAGCAAATTGATCACCGGGGAGGCTTCCAAGAGAAATTTCAACATCCCTACCAGCACCAAGGCATATTGGGCGTTGCTCCTGATCATAAGTCTACTGAATCTGCCCCTAGCATCACAGAGAAGTTCGACACATTGCGAGCTCAACGCAAGGCCCGGGGGGAGTGTTTCAAGTGTGGCGAGAAGTTGGGCCCCGGCCACAAGTGCCCTAAGCATGTTCAGTTGAATGTTATTGAAGAACTCTTTGAAGCCCTGCACTTATCTGAAAATTTGTTGTCTTCTGAACATGATCAAGACAGTGACACCAGTGCTGATAGTGATGATGCCAAGCCTATGCACAAAAAGTTCAGACATACTTCAGCGTGAGGGCACGCTGGTTCTTTTGCAGGGGGGCATGCAACGATCCACACCGACTGGGCCTTTCTCTTCTGGATCGTGGGCCTGTGTGGGTTAGCTAGTAGTCTCTTTTGGCAGTGTGTTGTGTGTGTGTGGCCGTAGGAGATATATTCCTGGCTGGGTGCGTGTATTAGGGGGAGGAAAAACTGTAACCTGAGCGTGGCTCCTTTCCCCTCCGTTCCCCTCCTGGCTCCTTTCCCTTCCTCTGTTTTTCCTCCCAGATCCTCCAATTATGTGTGTTTCCTGATCGAATCTTGTGTAACACAAGACAACTACTACTGGTTTGTAGCACGATGCAGCGGCCCTCTGTCACGCAGGCTATGGAGGTGCTACGATCTGAAAGCGCAAACTTGCCGGTGCTTGGAGCGATGAGTGGTTCTGAGGATATTCGCTCCTTGCAGCGACAAGCTTTTTATGGTGACGCGTCTCCCGAGAACTCTGCTTATTTGCATGAATCGGCTGAAACTGCGTACCTTACTACCGAGGAGGACTCAGCTTATTTCTTCTCGTCAGAAGAACACTGATGTATCGATGCATCCAGTAATATATATAGGTCAAGTATGTAATTCGTGCGGTTAACTATCCAAGCTGGGTTTATCTCATACATAGACGGCCATGGTTATGAGATGTGTGTCATCGGCCAGATTTTTGTAAAGCTCAATGGTGATATTTCGGATGGCTTTCTCCCTTTACGTCAGGGAGACCCTATTTCTCCCTATCTCTTCTTGTTTTGTGTTGAAGGTTTCCTGGCGCTTCTCATACAGGCACAGAGGGAGAAGGAGATTCAGGGTGTCTCCTTTGGGCACACTGGCCCCACTGTCACACACCTCCTGTTTGCCGACGACATCCTTGTTTTCTTGGAGGCGTCCACGAATAATATGACATGGCTCAGGCAGATTCTTCAAGCTTATGAGGACGCTTCAGGTCAGAAAGTTGAGTTGTAGAAGTCATCCATCTTCTTCATTAAGGGGTGCAATGAGGATGAGAAGGCATCATTGAACAATGAGGTTGGGATTGAGTCTGAGGCTCTTAATGAGAAATATTTGGGACTGCCAACGATGCAGGGGCGATCAAAGGACGGGAGTTTTAAACATGTCAGGGAAGCTTCAAGACAGGGCGGTTCTGAGATTTCGGGGGCCCGGGGCGAAACTAAAATCCGGGGCCCTTTGATATATAAACATCGCAACTATAATAACTAATATACTTTTATATGAAATGTTACTATGTTCTCAAGGCAACTTACATTGCCATCACAATACTTGATGTCAACAATTTCTTTCTGTTCATATTTAGAATTGCCATTAGTTCGTTCCTCTTTCTTCACAGGTACTATCGCCAACTCATTATTTCGAGAAAGGGTTTAAATATGGCTATAAGTAGGCCGTTTGCTATTGCAACTAGATGATGCCCCGCGCGTTACTGCGGGAACCTTGATAAAACATATGCATAAATAGGTGCTAAAAAACTAAAACTATTGCAAAAACAAATTTAAGACTGCTCTTAGTTTATATTTTAAAAACAATAAAGCATATGAAGCATGTGATAAAATGTTGTATGAAAAGAGAAAACTATTGGATTGAGTCAACAGGCGCCAACAGCTGCCTGCTTACGCCTAATTAGTTTACATGCTTCTACTAACCATGTGCATATCATGTTGATTTGACATGTTAGCATTAGAAAATAACAAAGTAGTTCCGAGTACTCTAATGCGGCTATAAGATCATTGCTATTAACCTTTTGCGTAATCATAGGGCGCCCTAGAGGATACTAGCATTACTTCGTTGGTTAGGGCATCCACGGTGTGGTCCAAAACCTGTCCATAAGACTAGTTATAGTGGGGAGTAACTTACACTAGTATCATGCGTATGACACTAGTCGTCTATGTTACTACCTTGCACAGTAGTATCATAGATGTTTGCATTTATTAGGCCGTGAGTGGTGACCATACGAAAAAATAAGGACAGCCCACAAGCTTGTGGGTGGTTCGTAAGACAATAAACTGATACCTTTACAAGGAAATGAAAGAAAAGGTCGAGCTTAAGTCGACACAAATGAATAGAACACAATTTAGCGAGTATCCATTTCTGAGTCCGGGCTCATCTGCACCTGGCGAACAGTAAATTCAAAAAAATAAATAAAAATCTGATTTTTTTTGTATGGAAGATGTTTCAGTGCGTGAGTCCGTGCCAATTTTCAGCGCGTTTGGACATCTGAGTAGATCTTTTTTGCCGAGAGCAACTCAGATGTCCAAATGCGCTGAAAATTGACACAGACCTCACGCACTGAAACATCTTCCATGCAAAAAAAAAAATCAGATTTTTTTGAATTTTCTAGCATTTTTTTATATTTTACTGTTCATGGTAGGAGAAGATGAGCTCGGTAGCAAAATCGCCGCTCTCACATTTTAGTTATATTATAAAATTCTCTTATGTGGGCCACAACTTAAGGACATGTATGGGCTAAATATACTATGAATATATGATTAACTTTATGGCCTTGATATAAGGGCCCACCTTAAGAGCAGGAATAAAACTCTAGAAAGCACCTGCATGGCAGACACTAGCATTGCATGGCAGACGCTAGTCTTGCGGTACAAAGCATGTATAGTATGACAATCACTATACTTGTTCTTCCTTTTCTTGTTTTTGTTCTTCTAAACAGTACGACAAGCTAAGTGATTTGTATTTTTAAAATATCTCCTTTTTTTAGAAAAGGAAGATTACCCCGGCCTCTGCATCTGGGCGATGCATGCAGCCATTTTAACAATACGTATATAAACAATACGTATTGTCCAAATGGGTGACGTTCAAGAGCCTACTGACCGCCTTTAGAAGAGTTAGCCTGAATACTCTAAACAATGCCACGTTAGGTGATACAATACATATGAACCCGATACGCCTAATAGACGTACGTCAACAACTAATTATATTATTCCAGAAGATGGGGGACGTTCATTAGCCAACTGCTGCTAGCTAAAGGATAATTACTTGATATGCATCGTGTGCTTACCATCATATATTATTCTGATGCTGCTATATATATATCACAGTCACACATGCATGGATGATTTTAAGAGCCAACAAATCTCCAATTGCAGGGGCGGAACTGGAGCGAAGTCACCCTAATGCACCGCTTTAACACGCCATATAATTTCCAAGCAACAATGTACTACCTCTGTACACTAATATAAGACGTTTTTGCAGTTCAATTTAAACTGCAAAACCGCCTTACATTAGTTTACAGAGGGAGTACTAAATAAAAATGTATTTCATGACTTCTAGATTGTGTTAATGGACATAATAAAAGGCATGTGTTAATGGATATAATAAAAGACGATGTACAAACACAAAAAGTAGCACTCAAAATGCTTACTATAATGATGAAGCAAAGAACAAAAACTTGTCTGGCCGAACGAGCTATATCCTATTTAGGAGTTAAACCTTAGCCAATGCTGCAAAACCGTAAGTATGGCTTACATGTATAATCTACTGCAACTGTGCTATAGCCTACACGTTTCAATCATAATGGCAATGGCGAGATTTGAGAACGAGTAATTATTACAGAAAACTTTAGAAAAATTATTGCACTAGGAGCATTGATCAGTTCAAACATTTCTGTGTTGGTGGCCGGTTGCAGCGTTGTCATGTCGATTGGCCATCTCGGCAGATAGGCTCAGTAGGGCGTAGGCTGCGCTCCTTGACTGTGTAGATCTATGGCCCTGGTCGGCGGCCGCGTGAGCGTCATATGTGTGTGTGTGTGTGTGCCCCCGCGCGCGTCCGTGCGTGGTTCGAAAGAAGGGCAACTGGTAACAGGATCCGGGGAAGGATGAAGGACTGTGGTATCCGTGGTCGTGCGGGGTGAGGAAGCCATACATGACAGGAATCAGAATCGATCGATCATAGGCAGCGGACACGCGACGAGGGAGTTGGCGCGACTATTCCTCGCTTATAGCTAGTAAGGCAGAAGCCAGCCTCGCGCGCTCGGGTGCCCACAGGAACCGGTGATGGTCCGGCCCAGTAGAGGTCGGGTTTGGTGATGTTGAGGTCATGATGACATCACAATGATGTCACAATATTTTTCTTTTTCATTTTTCCCTTTTTATATTTATTTTTATTTTAAATGAATATATTAAAAAACATAAATTTACTTAATTTTTCAAAAATTGAGAAATAAATTTTTTAACATAGTATAAAAAAATTGTTAACACATCTTTTTAAAAATGTCGATAACTTTTAAAAAAATGTTCGTGGCAATAGAAAAATGTTCCCAAGATTCAAAAAAATGTATGTGAAAGTTCAAATATGTGTACAATCTAAAAAGAAAGTTTCGTACCATTAGAAATATGTATGTAACATTTTAAAGAAATGTTCCCATGTTTAAAAAAATATTCATGACACTTAATTTCTTTATACAAACGTAAAAATACGTTCGTGTAGGTTAAAAAATGTTTATTGCAACTTAAAAAATGTACGTGACATTTTCAAGAAATACTCTCGCCTTGCAAAAAAATGTTCGTTACATTTTAAAAAATGTTTATATAATAAAAAACTGCTTGCGTAGTTCAAAAAAATGTTTATTGCAATTTAGAATATGTACGTGACATTTAAAAGAAATATTCTCGTGTTTCAAGGAAATGTTCGTGAAATTTCAAAAATGTTTATACAATGTAAAAAAATCTTCACGTAGTTTAAAAAATATTTTTTGCCACTAAAAAAATGTACCAATGCATATTTTGGAAATCTGTTCATAAGATGTATTTGAAAAATGTGCATCATTTATTTGAATAATGTCGAACGTGTATCAAAAAAATGTTTCGTGTTTGCACTAAAAATGTACACCGTGTACCGAGAAAAAGTAGACAAGGGTTAAAAAAAGGAAAGAAATAAAAACTGACAAAGAAACAAAAAGAAAAGCTAAGGAACGAAGAAAATCAAGAAAGAAACAAAAAAACCAAAGTATAACAAAGAAAGAAAAAAATCTAAAAAAATGGTGAAAATACAAAAAAGAAACCCCAAAGTATAACAAAGAAGAAAAACAGAAGTACAACAAAGAAGTATTACTCCCTATTTACAAATAGTTAAGGAATTACATGAGATTATATTACAGTTTGGGTCATGTCTAAGAGCCAACTACTCCCTGAGCTTGTGCATAACTAATTGGCAAGCTTCTACATAATCGTACATGTGTCGATCGTGTTGAACTGATAGGCTATCAGAATAAAAAGGAAGGATAGTTATTCCAAATACTCTCCAAACAGTACAACAAGCTAAGTGATTTGTATTGTTAAAATATCTCCTAATTAAAGCTACCTATATAAACAATAAGTATTGTCCAAATGGGTGACGTTCAAGAGCCAACTGCTCCCTGATTCCGCATAATTAATTAAACACTACAGCTAATCACATGGCAGTCGTATTAAATTGACCGCCTATCAGGAAAATAGAAGAGTTAGCCTGAATACTCTAAACAATGCCACGTTAGGTGATACAATACATATGAACCCATCAGACGAGACGAGGAGAAAAAGCTTTTTCTTTCCCCTCTCGCAAGGCGACTAGAGAAAGCCTTCTTCCCTTCGATCTTTGCCGGCGAGCCCGTGGATTCGCCTCCCCTCCGCCCGCCGCTCCGGTGGCCGGTGGCGGGGAGCGTATTCCTGGTGCCTCGGCTTAGATAGGTAGGGTTTTGGTTCTCGCAAGGGCGGCACTCGGACGGATGGCGACGCTTCTTCTTAGAGTCAGTCTTCCGGGCTCCGATCCTCCTCAAGTTTGTTCGTCGGGACGCATTAGACGGAGCTCCGGCGTAGATTCCTGCCAGCTCCTCGGAGCGGCGAGGTTAGGGTTTCTCGTCGTGCGTACGCAATGGCGAGATTTGGTGGCAGGTTCTTCAGATCGATTCAAGGATTCAATGGCGACGACTGCGGCTCCCGAACGCTGGTCCTTAGGGGCATGTGCACGAAGACTTCCCGACTGTCATCGACAAGGTCAGGCCGGCTCCGGTATGGGAGCGGCGACAGCGGCGCGTCGGCGGCTCGTTCTGGCGGCATCAATGGTCGTTCGGTTGTCCATGGACCTCGATGTAATTTTTATTATGTTTGGGGTGATTTGTACTTCCGGTGAATCTCTATAATAGATCTGATATTTTTGAAAAAAAATATACATATGAACCCGATACCTCGACGTACGTCAACAACTAATTATATTATTCCAGAAGATGGGGGGCCTTCATTAGCCAACTGCTCATAGCTAAAGCATAATTACTCATCGTATGCTTATACCATATTAATCTGATGCTGCTATATCACGAGGCACACATGCATGGGTGATGTTTAAGAGCCAACTAATCTCCAATTGTGCATTTTTTTTTTGCGAGAAAACTTCCGATCTATTCATCTTTAATCATGACAGTACAACGAACACCAGAAATAATAAAAATTACATCCAGATTCATAGACCACCTAGCGACGACTACAAGCACTGAAGCGAGCCGAAGGCGCGCCGCCGTCATCGCCCCTCCATCGCCGGAGTCGGGCACAACTTGTTGTAGTAGACAGTCGGGAAGTCGTCGTGCTAAGGCCCCATAGGACCAGCGCACCAGAACAGCAACCGCCGCCGATGAAGAACAACCAATTGCCCTCTCAAAATATGAACTGTGGGAAACTAAACCGTGTACATGCACAAAATAAGAGAAATACAAAACCGTACTACTACCACTGACACAAAATATCTTTATATTTATCATTTTGAACATTGAGCATGCAACCAATGAAAATACCTTGCAAGTGATTATAATCCGTTGATTTTTTGTGGAAAGACAATGGACACAAAATTATCACGTCACAAATTTATATTTAGTACACAGGCGTATGATCATTTGAGTATCTACATATCTATATAAATGGAAATGTTTGAAAAACATATTCTGATTGTCTTACTGAGACTAAATAAGTCAAAATAATTAGTCATGTTTAGGGAAATTATTACTATTATTTAGCGAGAGGAATTAAAAGACATATTCTGAAGCGTCGTGCCAAAAGCATGTGCAGTATCTGTTGACTAATCAGGATTTCACTGGAACCAGCTCCTTTGACATCCCACTGGGCACGGCGGGTGTGCCTTGCCTTCTTGCCACGCAAGCTAATTTGTGGAGATGGGCCAGCAAAATAAGAAAACCCCGTCTAAGCACCAACGCAGCCGTTCCCTCCACAAAAAACAGTCGCTTGCCGCTGCGTGATAGAAGACAAGGCATCTCGGCCAACCTGGCTACTCACAAGACAAACAAAACCGGACATATTTAACTAATTAATACATGACCAACGTAGCTGTAAAACAATAAATGAATGCATGACTAGCACCATTTAGCGTCATCGTTGACTTCACTGACACCTTCCGAACGTGCTGCAGTTCGTCGTCTCGCTCTGATGGTCCGTCCACCAGCTGGATGTTCTCCAACACATTCCTCAATATGCAATGAACATTTTTAATACACAATGGACATTCTATAAATAGGCGACAGATTTTTTTTTGATAAACGGTTGGCATATTTTTAAATACCTGATAATTATTTTCTACACATGATGAATATTTTATAAATACGGGATGAACATTTTTAATACACGATGTACATTTTGAAATACCAATAAAATAAGTTTTAATACACGATGAATATTTTTTTAATGAGAAGTGATCCCTCCATCAGATGACGAGGTTCCTCAGTTACACCTGCAGCTTAAAACTTGTTCCTTTCTGTTTTTGCAGATTTTAAATTCAGTGTAGTACAGAACACCCACAAAATCATCACAATGATGCATTGCTCTGATGTATCATCTGTTCATGAACTGACTGTCAAATGGGAAGAAATGTGATGTTCAATTGCCATTGATAATGATTCAGACTTGAGTTTGCACCACCCTTGTGTTACTAAACAGTCCGTCCTTTTTCACTTGTGATTATGCACTAGAGATTTGCAAGGATGCATTGCATTGTTTCTATACTGATCTGATGCACTCTGAATTATTTTTTTGAAAGATCTAGTATATCACTGGCTTTTCATTGATTTAGCAGAAGGAGATTACAAAAGGTTTGTCAGGTGACAAGAGTTGTGACAAGCAAAATATTTGAAACAGAGGAGCGCCTCCTGTTTCTCAGCACCAAAGGCCTATATCTCACGTTTGATCCCCGAACAGGGGCGCTAAGCATTTTGCTCCGGCGAGACGCCATTGCTCCATGTCACTCCTGATTTCGTTGATCACCTCCATGGCGTTTGGTATCTTTGCCCTGAAAGTGCAGCCGTTTCTCTGTAGCCAGATGCACCAGAGAGTCATGGCAAGCATCGTCTTCGTCCCTCTTCTTGCTCCCGGTGCTGCCCTGTGTAACACCCCCTTGTAATGTGCTACAGTAATCTAACATGATTATGCTAAGTCAGTTTGATTTGCAATGCTTGATCATCTTTGGGATCATATCTCATTTCAAATTCCACTTCAAATTAAAATTCAAATTGCAAGTGAAAAATAAAAGTTGTCCAAATTTGAAAACTAAATAGTTCATAATTTTGCAAATATTCCTTAGTAAATAATGTTAAGGAAAACAATATCACCAAATTAACCTAGATGACTCTAGCATCATGAAATCAGGACCAAAACAGCACCTTTTAGCCCATTTTATTTTAAACAAAATTCAAATGGATTCAATTAAACCCTAAACTTTTTGTGACAATGCAGAATAATGCAATGCAAATTATGTGGCAAGTTCCACATTTAACAAAAATCAAATGGTGTGAAAAGAAAATGCAAAACAGTGGCTAAATTAGAAAGCATAAAAAGAAAAAGAAAAGGGGAAGGGGCTACTGTGCCATTGGACCTAAGTGGGCTACAGTGCGGCCCAGCCCAGCCTGCCGCGTCGTCTTCCTCCTCCCGCTCTCTCTCCTGTGCGTGTCGCCCGCGCACGCGCTCCCGCCGCGGATGGCCAGCTGTTGAGCATCCGCCGTCGTCTGGGCATGGATAAGATCCCTCGAGCCCCCTCGTCGAAACCCTAGCCCCATTTGCCCCCTCGCTCGCTCCCTCTCTCTTTTCCCATCGACCCCGAGTGCCGTCGTCGCCATGGCCCATCGCAACCGCGGCCACTGACCTCCCCGCACCACACCAGCGTGTCCACAAGCACCGCCGGCCTCGTCTACGTCATCTACACCGAACCATTGGAGCCGGAAGCCCCTGCTTCGACCGCTTCATCGCCGTCTTCTTCCTCGGCTCCGCCGGCAACCTCCTCCGATATCGGCCGCCTCTGCTGCTCCCGTCACTCGCCGGGCCTTCGTGTGCCTACACGGTGAGCTGGCGACCGAAACCCCTTTGTTTCCCCCTTCTTTCCGTGCACGTAGCCGTCCTCTCCATCGTGGCCGAGGCCACCGCCGCACGGGCTCGTCGCCGGCCACGCTCTGGTGACCATTTGGTCCGTCTGGCCTGTCCATCGTCTTCGTAGCGATGTGTGGCTTAGATCTGCCCCACTCGTTGCTCGAATGCGTGCTGCTGCTGCTCGCCCGCAAGTTCCCGTGCTCCGGCCACCGCCGATGTCGTCGCCGTCGTCTCTAGGGTCTATCCCTGGCCACGCCATCGCCACCAATGGAAGCACAGCGCTGCGGCCGATCCAGCGCACCCACCCGCGCGTCGCGGGGGCGCCTGTGCAGCAAACCCACGGCTGCTCCACCGCTTCGGCCGTCGTCGGCGGCTAAACGCCGGCCAAAACGCGCTTAATTAGCGTTAATATCACCCCGGTGACACTGACGCGTGGGCCCGACCAGTTTAAACTGCTAACTAATTAACTACCTAATGACTCACTGATAGCAGGGGGCACTGCCTAATTAACCAAATTCAGATTAATTAAAACCCAGTTTAAACCTGTGCCTATGACACCTGGGGCCCACTGGTCAGTTTGACCAGTCAACCTGCTGACTGGGCTGACCCAGTCAATGACAGGTGGGTCCCCCTAGGCACAGTTGACCAGTCAGCCCTGCTGACTGGGCTGCTAACTGGGCAGTTGACCCAGTCAACTGGGGCCCACTGTCAGCCTCATGTGTACACTGCTGGGTACACTTCTGTGTACCCATAGCATTTAATATTTGATAATTTTCGAAATAAAAATAATTCAGGAAATTTAGAAAATCATTTAATCTTTGAAAATTCATAGGAAATAAACCGTAGCTCGGATGAAAATAATTTATATATAAAAAATAATCAGAAAAATATAACGAATCCGAATATGTCAACAAAATGCTTGACCATCACTCCTATCATAGTGAACATGGAACATTTCCCTCTGGATCGATATACCGATAAACACCTAGAGCTGGGAAAATATTTCTGAATATTTTCCCTCTTCATCTAAAATACTTAGCAATGCATTAGAGCACCCCTAACATATTAAACTGTCATGGCATGCATCTGTGTTGCATTTGTATGCTTTATACTTATTGTTTCTTCCCCCTCCTTCTTCTCCGGTAGACCCCGAGACTGCCTCTGCCGCTGCTCCCGAGTACGACTACATCGACGACGACCAGCCCCTCTCAGCAGAGCTTCCAGGCAAGCAAACCCCCTTGATCATTCCGATATCGCCCATTACTTCTCTCTTATTCTTGCATTAGATTTTGCTACTGTTGTTATCTCGGTAGCTCCTATTCCGATGCATAGCCTGTCTTTGTAAACTGTTGTTGATACTTTACCTGTTATCCTAAATGCTTAGTATAGGAAGCTTAGTATCCCATCAATGGCCCTTCACCCTTGTCCGTGTTGCCATGCTGTTATCTGGGTTATCCGAACAAGATGATCGATGTATCGAGACCTGAAGACCACCTTAGGCCATGCAATTGTACGACTCTGTAGAGCCGCACCAAGCGTGATATTACTGAGGGTGATTCCTCGTATATCACTCTCGATGATGACTCTGCAGTGTAGCACATCTAGTACATCTAGTGTGATCCTACTGAGGGTGATTCCTCATGGTTCACTCTCGATGATGTCTCTGTCGTGTAGTGTATCAAGTGTGGTTTCATCGAGGGTGATTCCTCAGATTACACCTTGGCGGTATGGACCCGAGTTACGACAATCCCCCTATATTAAAGACGGGTCGGCCCCAAGGGCACCCGCGAGTGATTCTTACAAAGTCGGGTTGGCCCGGAGAGCACCCACGAGAGATACTGTGGCGGCTGGCTGTTTAGCGGTACCACCCAGGATGTGGTGGTAGCTCGGGACTTGTCTCGATGGCCGACACGATAGATACACTTTAGTCGGAGCGACAGGGCAGGCGGAGACCACCTAGGAGAGAGGTGGGCCTGGTCCCTGGTCGTGGTCCGCGAGTTATCAAGTCGGAGCGACAGGAGCCCTGTTCGTGTCCGTGAGCTACTAATAATACACTAACGGATTGGGTATTCGTTCCGAGTTGGCCACTGGCCTATATGCACTACCACCACGCGTGATAATGGTATATGGGACCCTCTGCGTCATACATTCTCCCAAAAGCTCTGTCAGACGTCATGGTTTTGCGGGCTGATTGTTGGGGTGAGCGGCATGCCTGTATACCATGGTTTGGCTTGGTCCCCGGGCAGTCGCGCAACGTGCAGGAGTGCTTAGGGCGATTGGCCCATGACCCCTTCACACTTAGGATTTAGACCGGCGTGTTGACCTCTCTGCGGAGCCTAGGTAGGACTACGTCGTGTCGATTGCCCGAGGCCGGGCATTACCCAGGAAAGTGTGTCCGACCAGATGTAATCGAGCGTGCTGGGTAACAGTAGTGCACCCTGCAGGGAAGAAAATCTATTCGAATAGCCGTGTCCACGGTAACAGGACACTTGGATATATGAGAGTATCCCGACCTTATACAACTTGAACCGGATACCTGCTGAAATACCTTCTCAATAATTATGGAATGCCCGCGGATCTTTTCTCGTAGGGAGTCGAGGAAGGATCTCAGGGTTTTGCTGATACATACATGTTACTATATGCTACTATACGCTACTTTCTTCTGATGCTGCAAGATGCTAGTCTTTGTTAGGATAGGTTTTTCCCCCTCTACTCTGGCATTCTGCAGTCTAGTCCACAGACCTACCCTTCCCTTGATACTAATGCATATTTAGCATAGATCTGATGTAAGTCCTGCAAGTACTTTGGATGAGTACTCACAGTTGCTTTGCTACCTTTTTCCCTCTACCCGGTTGCTGCATTCAGACGACGGAGCTAAGGAGCCGGAGATCCCCGACGGTGACTACTACTACGTGGAGACCGACGACCAGGAGTAGTTCGGAGGCCCCAGGCAGGAGGCCTGCGCCTTTTCGATCAGATGTCGTTGTTTTGCTCAGCCTTCTTAAGGCAAACTTGTCTAACTATGTCTGTACTCAGATAATATTTGATTTGCTGACTTTGTATTCGGGTCCTCGTGACCCCTGGCTTGTAATATAAAGATTTATGTTTGAATTTGTGTCTTAGAGTTGTGTTGTGATATCTTCCCGTGAGTCTCTAATCTTGATCGTGCACGTTTGCATGTATGATTAGTGCACGATCGAGTCGGGGGCATCACAAGTTGGTATCAGAGCCGACTGCCCGTAGGAGCCCCCTTTCTAACTCCTTGGTCGAAGTTGAGTCTAGTCTTTTAAAAACTGTTTTCGAACTACTAACAGTGTTGTGTGGCTCACGGGCCCACATCGCAAATGAATGGGATTAGGATCTTTTAGTCCACTCCTTTACTCTGGGATTCTGATCTCTCTTCTTTTCGGGTAAAAGACTTTACTAACTCTAATTCTAGGTTCTCGTGATCACATCCATCCGGAGATCTAACTATCTGTAGTTTTCCCCGATGTTTATGTAGCCTTTGCTATGTCCCGTTGTTGTATCCTTCCACCGCGTGCCTGCGTGCCACCTAGTATGTCTAGCTATGCGTTTTCCGAACTCATGCCGTCAGTTTGTAACCGACTATGTGTATGGATCTATATGTCATGAATGACTACTATTATGTACCCAATGCACTTCTTGTTCATTGTGCATGTTACTTCATGAATGACTGCATACACTTGCAATTACTTTTACTAAACTACCCTATGTTAATCTTAGCATGATGGTTAGGCCCGCTGGTCGTGGTCGTGGCCGTGGTGCCAATCACCCACCACCGCCAGACTACATGGCCGCTATGATGCAGCAATTTGAACTGAATCGTCGGTTTATGACTGGGATAATGACCCAGTTCCCAAACCAGAATGCTCAACATCAGCCTGCCCCAATAACTCTGCAAGAATTTGTGCGCCTTAACCCTGCCATCTATCGCAACTCAACCAGCCCCCCTGGATGCTGATGATTGGCTCCGCGACATCACCTATGAGATGGAGTCTGCTAATGTCGCCCCTGCCAACTTTGTCACCTTTGCGACATACTTTCTGAAGGGTACCGCTGCTCAATGGTGGGACAGCCACAGGCGTACCTTGCCTGCTGGAACAGTCGTTACTTGGCTAGAGTTTCAGGCCGCCTTCCGTGCCCGTCACATTCCTCAGGGAATTATGGACAGGAAGAAGAGAGAGTTCCGCAATCTCACTCAGGGCAACAAGACTGTGGATGCCTATCAGCAGGAGTTCATTGACTTATCCCGCTATGCCGAAGATGATGTGGCCACTGATGCTAGCAAGCAGGAAAAGTTTCAGGATGGACTGCACCCAGACATCAAGCTGGCACTTGCTATTCATGAATTCCCCGACTTTGCCACTCTGGTAAACATGGCCATTCAGCAAGAGACTAGTCAGATGGAACACAAGGAGTTGCTCAAGCACAACTGTGACGTTGGCTCATCTTCGGGCTCGTCAGGACAGAAGCGTCGAGTGTGGATCCCCCACAACGTGTACCGTCAAGCTACCCCTACACCAAGGCCTACATATGTCACACCTCGTCTGCCTCCTCCATCACCGAGATAGCCGAGAGTTCAAGCTGCATCGCCCAATGCTGTGGCTCCCCGTCCCAATGATAGAAGTATCTATTTTCCCACCCCCGGCGCTATAGACGATCGTTGCACCACAACCTATTGTGGTGCAGCAGCCAACTGAACATCTTCGTGTGGCCCAGTGCCCATGTCTTCCAGATCAGCGACTTGAGACTCGTCCGCGGCCGATCGGCAAACTGCAGCTTTTATGCCGATCACGTGGAATATTCAGTGCCCACTCCAGCCGTCCAGACGATCTCGTCGGCGTCATCGTCTTGTAGCGTGTTCCCCGCCCGCATCATGGAGACGAATTGCGACGTTGCCGTGCTGCAGGTCCCGAATCCAGTGATCCTGCTACAGCACCGCCGCCACAGTCCTATTCTTGTGGATGGAGTGCCTGAAGAGGTCAGGGAACTGAAGCCGCAGCGGTCGGTCTCATAACCAGTGGCAGTGCCAAAACTTCGCTTGCTTGCCGCTTCGGATGGAGACAGACATGGCGGAGGCGAAGAGGGCTTGATCCTTGTCATCGCATGGCGTACCCAGTCCCACCCACGGCCGGTCAGCGTGTTTCCACGACAACCATAGCCAACACAGTCTCAGCGCGCGAGCAAACCGTGGCAGGTCCGGGACGCCCAGGCCGGTACGATCCACGGGAGACGTGACGACCTGCTGAAAGCACATTTGCTCCCTTGGTGGTTTTGGTAATTTATGTCAACATACATGTTGTTGGACTAATGCTTTTATCTAGTGAATTTCAGACAAGTTCAACAATGGCGTGGCAAGGACAAGAGGATGTGGAACCCCTTCTAAATGCTAAGGACATGGATTGGCAAAAGATCAAGACTCTACATTTTTGGTTTAGTGACCCACGATCACATTGAGTCCATAGGAAAGCCAATACTATTAAAAGGGGATGAGGTGTTGCTTAATGGTCTTTTTGCTCAAGTGCTTAGTGACAGTACTCCTAAAACCCTCAACCACTCTGTCTACCCAAATATGTCCAAAACCCACATTCCAACTCGGCCCCACCAAAATTCTCTATCCGGAGCCACCGAGTTCACCTAGACTTAGCCACTGCCAAAACCCTAACAAATCGGATCCACCGATATGGATTTCGGTCCCACCGAGATGGCCTTGCCAACTCTCTGTGATCATTTGCACCTACTTCAGTCTCGCCAAGTTTTGCAAATCGGTCTCACCGAGATGGCTTGCTAACTCTCTGTTGCCTTATTGCTTCACTTCGGTCCTACCGAGTTGATGCAATCGGTGCAACCGAGATGAGGTTGATGCAATTGTATTGTGTTGATCAAATTGTCAATGTAGAAATACACGCGGTCCTAATAAACTGAAAAGGATGCAAGTACTAATAAACTGAAAAATAAACTCTCTAGTCGCCACCCATTGCATTGCAGGTACAAGATCGTGTTGGGCTTGGGTTCCGCCTTGCGTTACCTCCACACGGACTGCAACCAGTGCGTCGTGCACGGCGACATCAAACCTGCCAACGTGATGCTCGACTCGTCGCTCGATGCTAAGCTCGGCGACTTCGGCCTAGCGAGGTTCGTCGACCATGGAGCTGAGCCGCAAACAACGCAGGTCATCGCAGGAACCGTCGGGTACATCGACCCAGAGTTCATCGACAGCCGGAGGCGGGGCACCGAGTCCGACGTGTACAGCTTCGGCGTCGTGCTCCTCGAGATCGCCTGTGGCAGGGGGCCGAGGCCGAGGCCATCAGATCAGGCCTCCTCAGCCCTGCTGGCGTGGGTCCGTGACATGTACCACGGGAACCGGATCCTTGACGCGGCGGACCCGAGGCTGGACCTGGACGACGAGTTCGACATGCTGCAGATGGAGCGTCTGCTCGTGACAGGGCTTTGGTGCGGGCACCACGACCCGATGTGCAACGATCCACACCGACTGGGCCTTTCTCTTCTGGATCGTGGGCCTGTGTGGGTTAGCTAGTAGTCTCTTTTGGCAGTGTGTTGTGTGTGTGTGGCCGTAGGAGATATATTCCTGGCTGGGTGCGTGTATTAGGGGGAGGAAAAACTGTAACCTGAGCGTGGCTCCTTTCCCCTCCGTTCCCCTCCTGGCTCCTTTCCCTTCCTCTGTTCTTCCTCCCAGATCCTCCAATTCTGTGTGTTTCCTGATCGAATCTTGTGTAACACAAGACAACTACTACTGGTTTGTAGCATATGGTATCAGAGCCTTTGATCCGTCAGATCGTCCCCAATTTTAGCCAAAAAAATTCCCACCCAGATCACTGCCCACCACCTGTTCGACGCTTTGCCCACACCAGAATTTTTCGTTCGTCTGTTCGTCTGACCACGACGGTCAGAGCCGGTGAGCTGCGACGGCGAGCTCAGCGCGAGCAACGCTGACTCAAAGGATGGGGGCGGCAGAGCTAACTATTGCTGAGTTGCAAAAGCTGATCCACGACACGGTGCTTCAAAGCAAGGCCATCTCCGATGCGGGGGTCCGCAACTCCGTGCGGATCGACGAGCTCTGCACCACCGTCGACAACCTCTCCGAGTCGACCACCAAGGCCATCTCCGACCTCACCAACTCCACGGAGACAGCGACCAAGCGCGTCGAGACCACACTGGACCGCATCGTCACGTCCCACAACAAGCTCGACAAGACTGCGCATGAGTTGAAGTTGTCGATGGAGATGGTGGTGCGCCGCGTCGATTTCCTCGAGCTGGGGCAGTCTCCTTCCACGATCCCGGCGCAGCCACATCAGCGACCGGGTGCGCTTCGGCCCCATGGGCACCGTGCAGAACCACATCACCAGGGTGCTGCTTCTGGAGAGATTCGAACCTCCGAACACACCCTGGTCGGGGGTGAGCAATCGCAATCCCGTGACCACCTTACTTCTACTATGTATGGCTCAGTAGACAATCCTCAAGATCGTGCCACTGCTTATCATTTCCCTCGCTCTATGTCGGGACCTCGGCTACCAAATCTGATTTTTCATCGTTTGATGGAGATAACCCCAAGTGGTGGAAGGCACAATGTGAAAAATACTTTAAAATGTATCAAGTTCAGGATCACCTTTGGGTAGATTTTTCAACTATGCATTTTAGAGGGAATGCTGCTCTCTGGCTACAGACTTTTCAAGACATGCATACCGTTGATTCTTGGGCTGCCCTCTGTGTCGCTGTGTTTGCAAAGTTCAATCAAAACAAGTATGACAAAACTATCGACACATTTTTTGCCTTCAAGCAAACTGCTTCAGTAGATGAGTATGCCCACAAGTTTGAGGAGTTCATGCATACAGTGTTATTGTATAACCCATCCTATGATGAAACTTTCTTTGTTCATCGGTTCCTTGAGGGATTAAAACCTCAAATTCGCCGAGCTATTAAACTTCAACAACCTCGAACTGTTGATCTGGCCTTCTCTTTGGCTCAAACGCAGGAGGCCTTATTGGTCGAAGATGTGATCTCACCTATCAAGCAAATTGATCACCGGGGAGGCTTCCAAGAGAAATTTCAACATCCCTACCAGCACCAAGGCATATTGGGCGTTTCTCCTGATCATAAGTCTACTGAATCTGCCCCTAGCTTGACAGAGAAGTTTGACACATTGCGAGCTCAACGCAAGGCCCGGGGGGAGTGTTTCAAGTGTGGTGAGAAGTTCGGCCCCGGCCACAAGTGCCCTAAGCATGTTCAGTTGAATGTTATTGAAGAACTCTTTGAAGCCCTGCACTTATCTGAAAATTTGTTGTCTTCTGAACATGATCAAGACAGTGACACCAGTGCTGATAGTGATGATGCCAAGCCTATGCACAAAAAGTTCAGACATACTTCAGCGTGAGGGCACGCTGGTTCTTTTGCAGGGGGGCATGCAACGATCCACACCGACTGGGCCTTTCTCTTCTGGATCGTGGGCCTGTGTGGGTTAGCTAGTAGTCTCTTTTGGCAGTGTGTTGTGTATGTGTGGCCGTAGGAGATATATTCCTGGCTGGGTGCGTGTATTAGGGGGAGGAAAAACTGTAACCTGAGCGTGGCTCCTTTCCCCTCCGTTCCCCTCCTGGCTCCTTTCCCTTCCTCTGTTCTTCCTCCCAGATCCTCCAATTCTGTGTGTTTCCTGATCGAATCTTGTGTAACACAAGACAACTACTACTGGTTTGTAGTACGATGCAGCGGCCCTCTGTCACGCAGGCTATGGAGGTGCTACGATCTGAAAGCGCAAACTTGCCGGTGCTTGGAGCGATGAGTGGTTCTGAGGATATTCGCTCCTTGCAGTGACAAGCTTTTTATGGTGACGCGTCTCCCGAGAACTCTGCTTATTTGCATGAATCGGCTGAAACTGCGTACCTTACTACCGAGGAGGACTCGGCTTATTTCTTCTCGTCGGAAGAACACTGATGTATCGATGCATCCAAAAATATATATAGGTCAAGTATGTAATTCGTGCGGTTAACTATCCAAGCTGGGTTTATCTCATACATAGACGGCCATGGTTATGAGATGTGTGTCGTCGGCCAGATTTTTTGTAAAGCTCAATGGTGATATTTCGGATGGCTTTCTCCCTTTACGTCAGGGAGACCCTATTTCTCCCTATCTCTTCTTGTTTTGTGTTGAAGGTTTCCTGGCGCTTCTCATCAGGCACAGAGGGAGAAGGAGATTCAGGGTGTCTCCTTTGGGCGCACTGGCCCCACTGTCACACACCTCCTGTTTGCCGACGACATCATTGTTTTCTTGGAGGCGTCCACGAATAATATGACATGGCTCAGGCAGATTCTTCAAGCTTATGAGGACGCTTCAGGTCAGAAAGTTGATTTGTAGAAGTCATCCATCTTCTTCATTAAGGGGTGCAATGAGGATGAGAAGGCATCATTGAACAATGAGGTTGGGATTGAGTCTGAGGCTCTTAATGAGAAATATTTGGGACTGCCAACGATGGAGGGGCGATCAAAGGACGGGAGTTTTAAACATGTCAGGGAAGCTTCAAGACAGGGCGGTTCTGAGATTTCGGGGGCCCGGGGCGAAACTAAAATCCGGGGCCCTTTGATATATAAACATCGCAACTATAATAACTAATATACTTTTATATGAAATGTTACTATGTTCTCAAGGCAACTTACATTGCTATCACAATACTTGATGTCAACAATTTCTTTCTGTTCATATTTAGAATTGCCATTAGTTCGTTCCTCTTTCTTCACAACAACTATCGCCAACTCATTATTTCGAGAAAGGGTTTAAATATGGCTATAAGTAGGCCGTTTGCTATTGCAACTAGATGATGCCCCGCGCGTTACTGCGGGAACCTTGATAAAACATATGCATAAATAGGTGCTAAAAAACTAAAACTATTGCAAAAACAAATTTATGACTGCTCTTAGTTTATATTTTAAAAACAATAAAGCATATGAAGCATGTGATAAAATGTTGTATGAAAAGAGAAAACTATTGGATTGAGTCAACAGGCGCCAACAGCTGCCTGCTTACGCCTAATTAGTTTACATGCTTCTACTCACCATGTGCATATCATGTTGATTTGACATGTTAGCATTAGAAAATAACAAAGTAGTTCCGAGTACTCTAATGCGGCTATAAGATCATTGCTATTAACCTTTTGCATAATCATAGGGCGCCCTAGAGGATACTAGCATTACTTCGTTGGTTAGGGCATCCACGGTGTGGTCCAAAACCTGTCCATAAGACTAGTTATAGTGGGGAGTAACTTACACTAGTATCATGCGTATGACACTAGTCGTCTATGTTACTACCTTGCATAGTAGTATCATAGATGTTTGCATTTATTAGGCCGTGAGTGATGACCATACGAAAAAATAAGGACAGCCCACAAGCTTGTGGGTGGTTCGTAAGACAATAAACTGATACCTTTACAAGGAAATGAAAGAAAAGGTCGAGCTTAAGTCGACACAAATGAATAGAACACAATTTAGCGAGTATCCATTTCTGAGTCCGGGCTCATCTGCACCTGGCGAACAGTAAATTCAAAAAAATAAATAAAAATCTGAATTTTTTTTGTATGGAAGATGTTTCAGTGCGTGAGTCCGTGCCAATTTTCAGCGCGTTTGGACATCTGAGTAGATCTTTTTTGCCGAGAGCAACTCAGATGTCCAAATGCGCTGAAAATTGACACAGACCTCACGCACTGAAACATCTTCCATGCAAAAAAGAAAAATCAGATTTTTTTTGAATTTTCTAGCATTTTTTTATATTTTACTGTTCATGGTAGGAGTAGATGAGCTCGGTAGCAAAATCGCCGCTCTCACATTTTAGTTATATTATAAAATTCTCTTATGTGGGCCACAACTTAAGGACATGTATGGGCTAAATATACTATGAATATATGATTAACTTTATGGCCTTGATATAAGGGCCCACCTTAAGAGCAGGAATAAAACTCTAGAAAGCACCTGCATGGCAGACACTAGCATTGCATGGCAGACGCTAGTCTTGCGGTACAAAGCATGTATAGTATGACAATCACTATACTTGTTCTTCCTTTTCTTGTTTTTGTTCTTCTAAACAGTACGACAAGCTAAGTGATTTGTATTTTTCAAATATCTCATTTTTTTAGAAAAGGAAGATTACCCGGCCTCTGCATCTGGACGATGCATGCAGCCATTTTAACAATACGTATATAAACAATACGTATTGTCCAAATGGGTGACGTTCAAGAGCCTACTGCTCCCTGATTGCGCATAATTAATTAAATACTACAACTAATCATATAGCAGTCGTATTAAATTGACCGCCTGTAGAAGAGTTAGCCTGAATACTCTAAACAATGCCACGTTAGGTGATACAATACATATGAACCCGATACGCCTAATAGACGTACGTCAACAACTAATTATATTATTCCAGAAGATGGGGGACGTTCATTAGCCAACTGCTGCTAGCTAAAGGATAATTACTTGATATGCATCGTGTGCTTACCATCATATATTATTCTGATGCTGCTATATATATATCACGAGTCACACATGCATGGATGATTTTAAGAGCCAACAAATCTCCAATTGCAGGGGCGGAACTGGAGCGAAGTCACCCTAATGCACCGCTTTAACACGCCATATAATTTCCAAGCAACAATGTACTACCTCTGTACACTAATATAAGACGTTTTTGCAGTTCAATTTAAACTGCAAAACCGTCTTACATTAGTTTACAGAGGGAGTACTAAATAAAAATGTATTTCATGACTTCTAGATTGTGTTAATGGACATAATAAAAGGCATGTGTTAATGGATATAATAAAAGACGATGTACAAACACAAAAAGTAGCACTCAAAATGCTTACTATAATGATGAAGCAAAGAACAAAAACTTGTCTGGCCGAACGAGCTATATCCTATTTAGGAGTTAAACCTTAGCCAATGCTGCAAAACCGTAAGTATGGCTTACATGTATAATCTACTGCAACTATGCTATAGCCTACACGTTTCAATCATAATGGCAATGGCGAGATTTGAGAACGAATAATTATTACAGAAAACTTTAGAAAAATTATTGCACTAGGAGCATTGATCAGTTCAAACATTTCTGTGTTGGTGGCCGGTTGCAGCGTTGTCATGTCGATTGGCCATCTCGGCAGATAGGCTCAGTAGGGCGTAGGCTGCGCTCCTTGACTGTGTAGATCTATGGCCCTGGTCGGCGGCCGCGTGAGCGTCATGTGTGTGTGTGTGTGTGTGCCCCCGCGCGCGTCCGTGCGTGGTTCGAAAGAAGGGGAACTGGTAACAGGATCTAGGGAAGGATGAAGGACTGTGGTATCCGTGGTCGTGCGGGGTGAGGAAGCCATACACGACAGGAATCAGAATCGATCGATCATAGGGTGCGGACACGCGACGAGGGAGTTGGCGCGACTATTCCTCGCTTATAGCTAGTAAGGCAGAAGCCAGCCTCGCGCGCTCGGGTGCCCACAGGAACCGGTGATGGTCCGGCCCAGTAGAGGTCGGGTTTGGTGATGTTGAGGTCATGATGACATCACAATGATGTCACAATATTTTTCTTTTTCATTTTTCCCTTTTTATATTTATTTTTATTTTAAATGAATATATTAAAAAACATAAATTTACTTAATTTTTCAAAAATTGAGAAATAAATTTTTTAACATAGTATAAAAAAATTGTTAACACACCTTTTTAAAAATGTTGATAACTTTTAAAAAAATGTTCGTCTCAATAGAAAAATGTTCCCAAGATTCAAAAAAATGTATGTGAAATTTCAAATATGTGTACAATCTAAAAAGAAAGTTTCGTACCATTAGAAATATGTATGTAACATTTTAAAGAAATGTTCCCATGTTTAAAAAAAATTCATGACACTTAATTTTTTTATACAAACGTAAAAATATGTTCGTGTAGGTTAAAAAATGTTTATTGCAACTTAAAAAATGTACGTGACATTTTCAAGAAATACTCTCGCCTTGCAAAAAAATGTTCGTTACATTTAAAAAAAAAATTATATAATAAAAAACTGTTTGCGTAGTTCAAAAAAATGTTTATTGCAATTTAGAATATGTACGTGACATTTAAAAGAAATATTCTCGTGTTTCAAGGAAATGTTCATGAAATTTCAAAAATGTTTATACAATGTAAAAAAATCTTCACGTAGTTTAAAAAATATTTTTTGCCACTAAAAAAATGTACCAATGCATATTTTGGAAATCTGTTCATAAGATGTATTTGAAAAATGTGCATCATTTATTTGAATAATGTCGAACGTGTATCAAAAAAATGTTTCGTGTTTGCACTAAAAATGTACACCGTGTACCGAGAAAAAGTAGACAAGGGTTAAAAAAAGGAAAGAAATAAAAACCGACAAAGAAACAAAAAGAAAAGCTAAGGAACGAAGAAAATCAAGAAAGAAACAAAAAAACCAAAGTATAACAAAGAAAGAAAAAAACTAAAAAAATGGTGAAAATACAAAAAAAACCCCCAAAGTATAACAAAGAAGAAAAACAGAAGTACAACAAAGAAGTATTACTCCCTATTTACAAATAGTTAAGGAATTACATGAGATTATATTACAGTTTGGGTCATGTCTAAGAGCCAACTACTCCCTGAGCTTGTGCATAACTAATTGGCAAGCTTCTACATAATCGTACATGTGTCGATCGTGTTGAACTGATAGGCTATCAGAATAAAAAGGAAGGATAGTTATTCCAAATACTCTCCAAACAGTACAACAAGCTAAGTGATTTGTATTGTTAAAATATCTCCTAATTAAAGCTACCTATATAAACAATAAGTATTGTCCAAATGGGTGACGCTCAAGAGCCAACTGCTCCCTGATTCCGCATAATTAATTAAACACTACAGCTAATCACATGGCAGTCGTATTAAATTGACCGCCTATCAGGAAAATAGAAGAGTTAGCCTGAATACTCTAAACAATGCCACGTTAGGTGATACAATACATATGAACCCATCAGACGAGACGAGGAGAAAAAGCTTTTTCTTTCCCCTCTCGCAAGGCGACTAGAGAAAGCCTTCTTCCCTTCGATCTTTGCCGGCGAGCCCGTGGATTCGCCTCCCCTCTGCCCGCCGCTCCGGTGGCCGGTGACGGGGAGGGTATTCCTGGTGCCTCGGCTTAGATAGGTAGGGATTTGGTTCTCGCAAGGGCGGCGCTCGGACGGATGGCGACGCTTCTTCTTAGAGTCAGTCTTCCGGGCTCCGATCCTCCTCAAGTTTGTTCGTCGGGACGCATTAGACGGAGCTCCGGCGTAGATTCCTGCCAGCTCCTCGGAGCGGCGAGGTTAGGGTTTCTCGTCGTGCGTACGCAACGGCGAGATTTGGTGGCAGGTTCTTCAGATCGATTCAAGGATTCAATGGCGACGACTCCGGCTCCCGAACGCTGGTCCTTAGGGGCACGTGCACGAAGACTTCCCGGCTGTCATCGACAAGGTCTGGCCGGCTCCGGTATGGGAGCGGCGACAGCGGCGCGTCGGCGGCTCGTTCTGGCGGCAGCAATGGTCGTTCGGTTGTCCATGGACCTCGATGTAATTTTTATTATGTTTGGGGTGATTTGTACTTCCGGTGAATCTCTATAATAGATCTGATATTTTTGAAAAAAAATATACATATGAACCCGATACCTCGACGTACGTCAACAACTAATTATATTATTCCAGAAGATGGGGGGCCTTCATTAGCCAACTGCTCATAGCTAAAGCATAATTACTAATCGTATGCTTATACCATATTAATCTGATGCTGCTATATCACGAGGCACACATGCATGGGTGATGTTTAAGAGCCAACTAATCTCCAATTGTGCATTTTTTTTTTTGCGAGAAAACTTCCGATCTATTCATCTTCAATCATGACAGTACAACGAACACCAGAAATAATAAAAATTACATCCAGATTCATAGACCACCTAGCGACGACTACAAGCACTGAAGCGAGCCGAAGGCGCGCCGCCGTCATCGCCCCTCCATCACCGGAGTCGGGCACAACTTGTTGTAGTAGACAGTCGGGAAGTCGTCGTGCTAAGGCCCCATAGGACCAGCGCACCAGAACAGCAACCGCCGCCGATGAAGAACAACCAATTGCCCTCTCAAAATATGAACTGTGGGAAACTAAACCGTGTACATGCACAAAATAAGAGAAATACAAAACCGTACTACTACCACTGACACAAAATATCTTTATATTTATCATTTTGAACATTGAGCATGCAACGAATGAAAATACCTTGCAAGTGATTATAATCCGTTGATTTTTTGTGGAAAGACAATGGACACAAAATTATCACGTCACAAATTTATATTTAGTACACAGGCGTATGATCATTTGAGTATCTACATATCTATATAAATGGAAATGTTTGAAAAACATATTCTGATTGTCTTACTGAGACTAAATAAGTCAAAATAATTAGTCATGTTTAGGGAAATTATTACTATTATTTAGCGAGAGGAATTAAAAGACATATTCTGAAGCGTCGTGCCAAAAGCATGTGCAGTATCTGTTGACTAATCAGGATTTCACTGGAACCAGCTCCTTTGACATCCCACTGGGCACGGCGGGTGTGCCTTGCCTTCTTGCCACGCAAGCTAATTTGTGGAGATGGGCCAGCAAAATAAGAAAACCCCGTCTAAGCACCAACGCAGCCGTTCCCTCCACAAAAAACAGTCGCTTGCCGCTGCGTGATAGAAGACAAGGCATCTCGGCCAACCTGGCTACTCACAAGACAAACAAAACCGGACATATTTAACTAATTAATACATGACCAACGTAGCTGTAAAACAATAAATGAATGCATGACTAGCACCATTTAGCGTCATCGTTGACTTCACTGACACCTTCCGAACGTGCTGCAGTTCGTCGTCTCGCTCTGATGGTCCGTCCACCAGCTGGATGTTCTCCAACACATTCCTCAATATGCAATGAACATTTTTAATACACAATGGACATTCTATAAATAGGCGACAGATTTTTTTTTGATAAACGGTTGGCATATTTTTAAATACCTGATAATTATTTTCTACACATGATGAATATTTTATAAATACGGGATGAACATTTTTAATACACGATGTACATTTTGAAATACCAATAAAATAAGTTTTAATACACGATGAATATTTTTTTAATGAGAAGTGATCCCTCCATCAGATGACGAGGTTCCTCAGTTACACCTACAGCTTAAAACTTGTTCCTTTCTGTTTTTGCAGATCTTAAATTCAGTGTAGTACACAACACCCACAAAATCATCACAATGATGCATTGCTCTGACGTATCATCTGTTCATGAACTGACTGTCAAATGGGAAGAAATGTGATGTTCAATTGCCATTGATAATGATTCAGACTTGAGTTTGCACCACCCTTGTGTTACTAAACAGTTCGTCCTTTTTCACTTGTGATTATGCACTAGAGATTTGCAAGGATGCATTGCATTGTTTCTATACTGATCTGATGCACTCTGAATTATTTTTTTGAAAGATCTAGTATATCACTGGCTTTTCATTGATTTAGCAGAAGGAGATTACAAAAGGTTTGTCAGGTGACAAGAGTTGTGACAAGCAAAATATTTGAAACAGAGGAGCGCCTCCTGTTTCTCAGCACCAAAGGCCTATATCTCACGTTTGATCCCCGAACAGGGGCGCTAAGCATTTTGCTCCGGCGAGACGCCATTGCTCCATGTCACTCCTGATTTCGTTGATCACCTCCATGGCGTTTGGTATCTTTGCCCTGAAAGTGCAGCCGTTTCTCTGTAGCCAGATGCACCAGAGAGTCATGGCAAGCATCGTCTTCGTCCCTCTTCTTGCTCCCGGTGCTGCCCTGTGTAACACCCCCTTGTAATGTGCTACAGTAATCTAACATGATTATGCTAAGTCAGTTTGATTTGCAATGCTTGATCATCTTTGGGATCATATCTCATTTCAAATTCCACTTCAAATTAAAATTCAAATTGCAAGTGAAAAATAAAAGTTGTCCAAATTTGAAAACTAAATAGTTCATAATTTTGCAAATATTCCTTAGTAAATAATGTTAAGGAAAACAATATCACCAAATTAACCTAGATGACTCTAGCATCATGAAATCAGGACCAAAACAGCACCTTTTAGCCCATTTTATTTTAAACAAAATTCAAATGGATTCAATTAAACCCTAAACTTTTTGTGACAATGCAGAATAATGCAATGCAAATTATGTGGCAAGTTCCACATTTAACAAAAATCAAATGGTGTGAAAAGAAAATGCAAAACAGTGGCTAAATTAGAAAGCATAAAAAGAAAAAGAAAAGGGGAAGGGGCTACTGTGCCATTGGACCTAAGTGGGCTACAGTGCGGCCCAGCCCAGCCTGCCGCGTCGTCTTCCTCCTCCCGCTCTCTCTCCTGTGCGTGTCGCCCGCGCACGCGCTCCCGCCGCGGATGGCCAGCTGTTGAGCATCCGCCGTCGTCTGGGCATGGATAAGATCCCTCGAGCCCCCTCGTCGAAACCCTAGCCCCATTTGCCCCCTCGCTCGCTCCCTCTCTCTTTTCCCATCGACCCCGAGTGCCGTCGTCGCCATGGCCCATCGCAACCGCGGCCACTGACCTCCCCGCACCACACCAGCGTGTCCACAAGCACCGCCGGCCTCGTCTACGTCATCTACACCGAACCATTGGAGCCGGAAGCCCCTGCTTCGACCGCTTCATCGCCGTCTTCTTCCTCGGCTCCGCCGGCAACCTCCTCCGATATCGGCCGCCTCTGCTGCTCCCGTCACTCGCCGGGCCTTCGTGTGCCTACACGGTGAGCTGGCGACCGAAACCCCTTTGTTTCCCCCTTCTTTCCGTGCACGTAGCCGTCCTCTCCATCGTGGCCGAGGCCACCGCCGCACGGGCTCGTCGCCGGCCACGCTCTGGTGACCATTTGGTCCGTCTGGCCTGTCCATCGTCTTCGTAGCGATGTGTGGCTTAGATCTGCCCCACTCGTTGCTCGAATGCGTGCTGCTGCTGCTCGCCCGCAAGTTCCCGTGCTCCGGCCACCGCCGATGTCGTCGCCGTCGTCTCTAGGGTCTATCCCTGGCCACGCCATCGCCACCAATGGAAGCGCAGCGCTGCGGCCGATCCAGCGCACCCACCCGCGCGTCGCGGGGGCGCCTGTGCAGCAAACCCACGGCTGCTCCACCGCTTCGGCCGTCGTCGGCGGCTAAACGCCGGCCAAAACGCGCTTAATTAGCGTTAATATCACCCCGGTGACACTGACGCGTGGGCCCGACCAGTTTAAACTGCTAACTAATTAACTACCTAATGACTCACTGATAGCAGGGGGCACTGCCTAATTAACCAAATTCAGATTAATTAAAACCCAGTTTAAACCTGTGCCTATGACACCTGGGGCCCACTGGTCAGTTTGACCAGTCAACCTGCTGACTGGGCTGACCCAGTCAATGACAGGTGGGTCCCCCTAGGCACAGTTGACCAGTCAGCCCTGCTGACTGGGCTGCTAACTGGGCAGTTGACCCAGTCAACTGGGGCCCACTGTCAGCCTCATGTGTACACTGCTGGGTACACTTCTGTGTACCCATAGCATTTAATATTTGATAATTTTCGAAATAAAAATAATTCAGGAAATTTAGAAAATCATTTAATCTTTGAAAATTCATAGGAAATAAACCGTAGCTCGGATGAAAATAATTTATATATAAAAAATAATCAGAAAAATATAACGAATCCGAATATGTCAACAAAATGCTTGACCATCACTCCTATCATAGTGAACATGGAACATTTCCCTCTGGATCGATATACCGATAAACACCTAGAGCTGGGAAAATATTTCTGAATATTTTCCCTCTTCATCTAAAATACTTAGCAATGCATTAGAGCACCCCTAACATATTAAACTGTCATGGCATGCATCTGTGTTGCATTTGTATGCTTTATACTTATTGTTTCTTCCCCCTCCTTCTTCTCCGGTAGACCCCGAGACTGCCTCTGCCGCTGCTCCCGAGTACGACTACATCGACGACGACCAGCCCCTCTCAGCAGAGCTTCCAGGCAAGCAAACCCCCTTGATCATTCCGATATCGCCCATTACTTCTCTCTTATTCTTGCATTAGATTTTGCTACTGTTGTTATCTCGGTAGCTCCTATTCCGATGCATAGCCTGTCTTTGTAAACTGTTGTTGATACTTTACCTGTTATCCTAAATGCTTAGTATAGGAAGCTTAGTATCCCATCAATGGCCCTTCACCCTTGTCCGTGTTGCCATGCTGTTATCTGGGTTATCCGAACAAGATGATCGATGTATCGAGACCTGAAGACCACCTTAGGCCATGCAATTGTACGACTCTGTAGAGCCGCACCAAGCGTGATATTACTGAGGGTGATTCCTCGTATATCACTCTCGATGATGACTCTGCAGTGTAGCACATCTAGTACATCTAGTGTGATCCTACTGAGGGTGATTCCTCATGGTTCACTCTCGATGATGTCTCTGTCGTGTAGTGTATCAAGTGTGGTTTCATCGAGGGTGATTCCTCAGATTACACCTTGGCGGTATGGACCCGAGTTACGACAATCCCCCTATATTAAAGACGGGTCGGCCCCAAGGGCACCCGCGAGTGATTCTTACAAAGTCGGGTTGGCCCGGAGAGCACCCACGAGAGATACTGTGGCGGCTGGCTGTTTAGCGGTACCACCCAGGATGTGGTGGTAGCTCGGGACTTGTCTCGATGGCCGACACGATAGATACACTTTAGTCGGAGCGACAGGGCAGGCGGAGACCACCTAGGAGAGAGGTGGGCCTGGTCCCTGGTCGTGGTCCGCGAGTTATCAAGTCGGAGCGACAGGAGCCCTGTTCGTGTCCGTGAGCTACTAATAATACACTAACGGATTGGGTATTCGTTCCGAGTTGGCCACTGGCCTATATGCACTACCACCACGCGTGATAATGGTATATGGGACCCTCTGCGTCATACATTCTCCCAAAAGCTCTGTCAGACGTCATGGTTTTGCGGGCTGATTGTTGGGGTGAGCGGCATGCCTGTATACCATGGTTTGGCTTGGTCCCCGGGCAGTCGCGCAACGTGCAGGAGTGCTTAGGGCGATTGGCCCATGACCCCTTCACACTTAGGATTTAGACCGGCGTGTTGACCTCTCTGCGGAGCCTAGGTAGGACTACGTCGTGTCGATTGCCCGAGGCCGGGCATTACCCAGGAAAGTGTGTCCGACCAGATGTAATCGAGCGTGCTGGGTAACAGTAGTGCACCCTGCAGGGAAGAAAATCTATTCGAATAGCCGTGTCCACGGTAACAGGACACTTGGATATATGAGAGTATCCCGACCTTATACAACTTGAACCGGATACCTGCTGAAATACCTTCTCAATAATTATGGAATGCCCGCGGATCTTTTCTCGTAGGGAGTCGAGGAAGGATCTCAGGGTTTTGCTGATACATACATGTTACTATATGCTACTATACGCTACTTTCTTCTGATGCTGCAAGATGCTAGTCTTTGTTAGGATAGGTTTTTCCCCCTCTACTCTGGCATTCTGCAGTCTAGTCCACAGACCTACCCTTCCCTTGATACTAATGCATATTTAGCATAGATCTGATGTAAGTCCTGCAAGTACTTTGGATGAGTACTCACAGTTGCTTTGCTACCTTTTTCCCTCTACCCGGTTGCTGCATTCAGACGACGGAGCTAAGGAGCCGGAGATCCCCGACGGTGACTACTACTACGTGGAGACCGACGACCAGGAGTAGTTCGGAGGCCCCAGGCAGGAGGCCTGCGCCTTTTCGATCAGATGTCGTTGTTTTGCTCAGCCTTCTTAAGGCAAACTTGTCTAACTATGTCTGTACTCAGATAATATTTGATTTGCTGACTTTGTATTCGGGTCCTCGTGACCCCTGGCTTGTAATATAAAGATTTATGTTTGAATTTGTGTCTTAGAGTTGTGTTGTGATATCTTCCCGTGAGTCTCTAATCTTGATCGTGCACGTTTGCATGTATGATTAGTGCACGATCGAGTCGGGGGCATCACAAGTTGGTATCAGAGCCGACTGCCCGTAGGAGCCCCCTTTCTAACTCCTTGGTCGAAGTTGAGTCTAGTCTTTTAAAAACTGTTTTCGAACTACTAACAGTGTTGTGTGGCTCACGGGCCCACATCGCAAATGAATGGGATTAGGATCTTTTAGTCCACTCCTTTACTCTGGGATTCTGATCTCTCTTCTTTTCGGGTAAAAGACTTTACTAACTCTAATTCTAGGTTCTCGTGATCACATCCATCCGGAGATCTAACTATCTGTAGTTTTCCCCGATGTTTATGTAGCCTTTGCTATGTCCCGTTGTTGTATCCTTCCACCGCGTGCCTGCGTGCCACCTAGTATGTCTAGCTATGCGTTTTCCGAACTCATGCCGTCAGTTTGTAACCGACTATGTGTATGGATCTATATGTCATGAATGACTACTATTATGTACCCAATGCACTTCTTGTTCATTGTGCATGTTACTTCATGAATGACTGCATACACTTGCAATTACTTTTACTAAACTACCCTATGTTAATCTTAGCATGATGGTTAGGCCCGCTGGTCGTGGTCGTGGCCGTGGTGCCAATCACCCACCACCGCCAGACTACATGGCCGCTATGATGCAGCAATTTGAACTGAATCGTCGGTTTATGACTGGGATAATGACCCAGTTCCCAAACCAGAATGCTCAACATCAGCCTGCCCCAATAACTCTGCAAGAATTTGTGCGCCTTAACCCTGCCATCTATCGCAACTCAACCAGCCCCCCTGGATGCTGATGATTGGCTCCGCGACATCACCTATGAGATGGAGTCTGCTAATGTCGCCCCTGCCAACTTTGTCACCTTTGCGACATACTTTCTGAAGGGTACCGCTGCTCAATGGTGGGACAGCCACAGGCGTACCTTGCCTGCTGGAACAGTCGTTACTTGGCTAGAGTTTCAGGCCGCCTTCCGTGCCCGTCACATTCCTCAGGGAATTATGGACAGGAAGAAGAGAGAGTTCCGCAATCTCACTCAGGGCAACAAGACTGTGGATGCCTATCAGCAGGAGTTCATTGACTTATCCCGCTATGCCGAAGATGATGTGGCCACTGATGCTAGCAAGCAGGAAAAGTTTCAGGATGGACTGCACCCAGACATCAAGCTGGCACTTGCTATTCATGAATTCCCCGACTTTGCCACTCTGGTAAACATGGCCATTCAGCAAGAGACTAGTCAGATGGAACACAAGGAGTTGCTCAAGCACAACTGTGACGTTGGCTCATCTTCGGGCTCGTCAGGACAGAAGCGTCGAGTGTGGATCCCCCACAACGTGTACCGTCAAGCTACCCCTACACCAAGGCCTACATATGTCACACCTCGTCTGCCTCCTCCATCACCGAGATAGCCGAGAGTTCAAGCTGCACCGCCCAATGCTGTGGCTCCCCGTCCCAATGATAGAAGTATCTATTTTCCCACCCCCGGCGCTATAGACGATCGTTGCACCACAACCTATTGTGGTGCAGCAGCCAACTGAACATCTTCGTGTGGCCCAGTGCCCATGTCTTCCAGATCAGCGACTTGAGACTCGTCCGCGGCCGATCGGCAAACTGCAGCTTTTATGCCGATCACGTGGAATATTCAGTGCCCACTCCAGCCGTCCAGACGATCTCGTCGGCGTCATCGTCTTGTAGCGTGTTCCCCGCCCGCATCATGGAGACGAATTGCGACGTTGCCGTGCTGCAGGTCCCGAATCCAGTGATCCTGCTACAGCACCGCCGCCACAGTCCTATTCTTGTGGATGGAGTGCCTGAAGAGGTCAGGGAACTGAAGCCGCAGCGGTCGGTCTCATAACCAGTGGCAGTGCCAAAACTTCGCTTGCTTGCCGCTTCGGATGGAGACAGACGTGGCGGAGGCGAAGAGGGCTTGATCCTTGTCATCGCATGGCGTACCCAGTCCCACCCACGGCCGGTCAGGGTGTTTCCACGACAACCATAGCCAACACAGTCTCAGCGCGCGAGCAAACCGTGGCAGGTCCGGGACGCCCAGGCCGGTACGATCCACGGGAGACGTGACGACCTGCTGAAAGCACATTTGCTCCCTTGGTGGTTTTGGTAATTTATGTCAACATACATGTTGTTGGACTAATGCTTTTATCTAGTGAATTTCAGACAAGTTCAACAATGGCGTGGCAAGGACAAGAGGATGTGGAACCCCTTCTAAATGCTAAGGACATGGATTGGCAAAAGATCAAGACTCTACATTTTTGGTTTAGTGACCCACGATCACATTGAGTCCATAGGAAAGCCAATACTATTAAAAGGGGATGAGGTGTTGCTTAATGGTCTTTTTGCTCAAGTGCTTAGTGACAGTACTCCTAAAACCCTCAACCACTCTGTCTACCCAAATATGTCCAAAACCCACATTCCAACTCGGCCCCACCGAAATTCTCTATCCGGAGCCACCGAGTTCACCTAGACTTAGCCACTGCCAAAACCCTAACAAATCGGATCCACCGATATGGATTTCGGTCCCACCGAGATGGCCTTGCCAACTCTCTGTGATCATTTGCACCTACTTCAGTCTCGCCAAGTTTTGCAAATCGGTCTCACCGAGATGGCTTGCTAACTCTCTGTTGCCTTATTGCTTCACTTCGGTCCTACCGAGTTGATGCAATCGGTGCAACCGAGATGAGGTTGATGCAATTGTATTGTGTTGATCAAATTGTCAATGTAGAAATACACGCGGTCCTAATAAACTGAAAAGGATGCAAGTACTAATAAACTGAAAAATAAACTCTCTAGTCGCCACCCATTGCATTGCAGGTACAAGATCGTGTTGGGCTTGGGTTCCGCCTTGCGTTACCTCCACACGGACTGCAACCAGTGCGTCGTGCACGGCGACATCAAACCTGCCAACGTGATGCTCGACTCGTCGCTCGATGCTAAGCTCGGCGACTTCGGCCTAGCGAGGTTCGTCGACCATGGAGCTGAGCCGCAAACAACGCAGGTCATCGCAGGAACCGTCGGGTACATCGACCCAGAGTTCATCGACAGCCGGAGGCGGGGCACCGAGTCCGACGTGTACAGCTTCGGCGTCGTGCTCCTCGAGATCGCCTGTGGCAGGGGGCCGAGGCCGAGGCCATCAGATCAGGCCTCCTCAGCCCTGCTGGCGTGGGTCCGTGACATGTACCACGGGAACCGGATCCTTGACGCGGCGGACCCGAGGCTGGACCTGGACGACGAGTTCGACATGCTGCAGATGGAGCGTCTGCTCGTGACAGGGCTTTGGTGCGGGCACCACGACCCGATGTGCAACGATCCACACCGACTGGGCCTTTCTCTTCTGGATCGTGGGCCTGTGTGGGTTAGCTAGTAGTCTCTTTTGGCAGTGTGTTGTGTGTGTGTGGCCGTAGGAGATATATTCCTGGCTGGGTGCGTGTATTAGGGGGAGGAAAAACTGTAACCTGAGCGTGGCTCCTTTCCCCTCCGTTCCCCTCCTGGCTCCTTTCCCTTCCTCTGTTCTTCCTCCCAGATCCTCCAATTCTGTGTGTTTCCTGATCGAATCTTGTGTAACACAAGACAACTACTACTGGTTTGTAGCATATGGTATCAGAGCCTTTGATCCGTCAGATCGTCCCCAATTTTAGCCAAAAAAATTCCCACCCAGATCACTGCCCACCACCTGTTCGACGCTTTGCCCACACCAGAATTTTTCGTTCGTCTGTTCGTCTGACCACGACGGTCAGAGCCGGTGAGCTGCGACGGCGAGCTCAGCGCGAGCAACGCTGACTCAAAGGATGGGGGCGGCAGAGCTAACTATTGCTGAGTTGCAAAAGCTGATCCACGACACGGTGCTTCAAAGCAAGGCCATCTCCGATGCGGGGGTCCGCAACTCCGTGCGGATCGACGAGCTCTGCACCACCGTCGACAACCTCTCCGAGTCGACCACCAAGGCCATCTCCGACCTCACCAACTCCACGGAGACAGCGACCAAGCGCGTCGAGACCACACTGGACCGCATCGTCACGTCCCACAACAAGCTCGACAAGACTGCGCATGAGTTGAAGTTGTCGATGGAGATGGTGGTGCGCCGCGTCGATTTCCTCGAGCTGGGGCAGTCTCCTTCCACGATCCCGGCGCAGCCACATCAGCGACCGGGTGCGCTTCGGCCCCATGGGCACCGTGCAGAACCACATCACCAGGGTGCTGCTTCTGGAGAGATTCGAACCTCCGAACACACCCTGGTCGGGGGTGAGCAATCGCAATCCCGTGACCACCTTACTTCTACTATGTATGGCTCAGTAGACAATCCTCAAGATCGTGCCACTGCTTATCATTTCCCTCGCTCTATGTCGGGACCTCGGCTACCAAATCTGATTTTTCATCGTTTGATGGAGATAACCCCAAGTGGTGGAAGGCACAATGTGAAAAATACTTTAAAATGTATCAAGTTCAGGATCACCTTTGGGTAGATTTTTCAACTATGCATTTTAGAGGGAATGCTGCTCTCTGGCTACAGACTTTTCAAGACATGCATACCGTTGATTCTTGGGCTGCCCTCTGTGTCGCTGTGTTTGCAAAGTTCAATCGAAACAAGTATGACAAAACTATCGACACATTTTTTGCCTTCAAGCAAACTGCTTCAGTAGATGAGTATGCCCACAAGTTTGAGGAGTTCATGCATACAGTGTTATTGTATAACCCATCCTATGATGAAACTTTCTTTGTTCATCGGTTCCTTGAGGGATTAAAACCTCAAATTCGCCGAGCTATTAAACTTCAACAACCTCGAACTGTTGATCTGGCCTTCTCTTTGGCTCAAACGCAGGAGGCCTTATTGGTCGAAGATGTGATCTCACCTATCAAGCAAATTGATCACCGGGGAGGCTTCCAAGAGAAATTTCAACATCCCTACCAGCACCAAGGCATATTGGGCGTTTCTCCTGATCATAAGTCTACTGAATCTGCCCCTAGCTTGACAGAGAAGTTTGACACATTGCGAGCTCAACGCAAGGCCCGGGGGGAGTGTTTCAAGTGTGGTGAGAAGTTCGGCCCCGGCCACAAGTGCCCTAAGCATGTTCAGTTGAATGTTATTGAAGAACTCTTTGAAGCCCTGCACTTATCTGAAAATTTGTTGTCTTCTGAACATGATCAAGACAGTGACACCAGTGCTGATAGTGATGATGCCAAGCCTATGCACAAAAAGTTCAGACATACTTCAGCGTGAGGGCACGCTGGTTCTTTTGCAGGGGGGCATGCAACGATCCACACCGACTGGGCCTTTCTCTTCTGGATCGTGGGCCTGTGTGGGTTAGCTAGTAGTCTCTTTTGGCAGTGTGTTGTGTATGTGTGGCCGTAGGAGATATATTCCTGGCTGGGTGCGTGTATTAGGGGGAGGAAAAACTGTAACCTGAGCGTGGCTCCTTTCCCCTCCGTTCCCCTCCTGGCTCCTTTCCCTTCCTCTGTTCTTCCTCCCAGATCCTCCAATTCTGTGTGTTTCCTGATCGAATCTTGTGTAACACAAGACAACTACTACTGGTTTGTAGTACGATGCAGCGGCCCTCTGTCACGCAGGCTATGGAGGTGCTACGATCTGAAAGCGCAAACTTGCCGGTGCTTGGAGCGATGAGTGGTTCTGAGGATATTCGCTCCTTGCAGTGACAAGCTTTTTATGGTGACGCGTCTCCCGAGAACTCTGCTTATTTGCATGAATCGGCTGAAACTGCGTACCTTACTACCGAGGAGGACTCGGCTTATTTCTTCTCGTCGGAAGAACACTGATGTATCGATGCATCCAAAAATATATATAGGTCAAGTATGTAATTCGTGCGGTTAACTATCCAAGCTGGGTTTATCTCATACATAGACGGCCATGGTTATGAGATGTGTGTCGTCGGCCAGATTTTTTGTAAAGCTCAATGGTGATATTTCGGATGGCTTTCTCCCTTTACGTCAGGGAGACCCTATTTCTCCCTATCTCTTCTTGTTTTGTGTTGAAGGTTTCCTGGCGCTTCTCATCAGGCACAGAGGGAGCAGGAGATTCAGGGTGTCTCCTTTGGGCGCACTGGCCCCACTGTCACACACCTCCTGTTTGCCGACGACATCATTGTTTTCTTGGAGGCGTCCACGAATAATATGACATGGCTCAGGCAGATTCTTCAAGCTTATGAGGACGCTTCAGGTCAGAAAGTTGATTTGTAGAAGTCATCCATCTTCTTCATTAAGGGGTGCAATGAGGATGAGAAGGCATCATTGAACAATGAGGTTGGGATTGAGTCTGAGGCTCTTAATGAGAAATATTTGGGACTGCCAACGATGGAGGGGCGATCAAAGGACGGGAGTTTTAAACATGTCAGGGAAGCTTCAAGACAGGGCGGTTCTGAGATTTCGGGGGCCCGGGGCGAAACTAAAATCCGGGGCCCTTTGATATATAAACATCGCAACTATAATAACTAATATACTTTTATATGAAATGTTACTATGTTCTCAAGGCAACTTACATTGCTATCACAATACTTGATGTCAACAATTTCTTTCTGTTCATATTTAGAATTGCCATTAGTTCGTTCCTCTTTCTTCACAACAACTATCGCCAACTCATTATTTCGAGAAAGGGTTTAAATATGGCTATAAGTAGGCCGTTTGCTATTGCAACTAGATGATGCCCCGCGCGTTACTGCGGGAACCTTGATAAAACATATGCATAAATAGGTGCTAAAAAACTAAAACTATTGCAAAAACAAATTTATGACTGCTCTTAGTTTATATTTTAAAAACAATAAAGCATATGAAGCATGTGATAAAATGTTGTATGAAAAGAGAAAACTATTGGATTGAGTCAACAGGCGCCAACAGCTGCCTGCTTACGCCTAATTAGTTTACATGCTTCTACTCACCATGTGCATATCATGTTGATTTGACATGTTAGCATTAGAAAATAACAAAGTAGTTCCGAGTACTCTAATGCGGCTATAAGATCATTGCTATTAACCTTTTGCATAATCATAGGGCGCCCTAGAGGATACTAGCATTACTTCGTTGGTTAGGGCATCCACGGTGTGGTCCAAAACCTGTCCATAAGACTAGTTATAGTGGGGAGTAACTTACACTAGTATCATGCGTATGACACTAGTCGTCTATGTTACTACCTTGCATAGTAGTATCATAGATGTTTGCATTTATTAGGCCGTGAGTGATGACCATACGAAAAAATAAGGACAGCCCACAAGCTTGTGGGTGGTTCGTAAGACAATAAACTGATACCTTTACAAGGAAATGAAAGAAAAGGTCGAGCTTAAGTCGACACAAATGAATAGAACACAATTTAGCGAGTATCCATTTCTGAGTCCGGGCTCATCTGCACCTGGCGAACAGTAAATTCAAAAAAATAAATAAAAATCTGAATTTTTTTTGTATGGAAGATGTTTCAGTGCGTGAGTCCGTGCCAATTTTCAGCGCGTTTGGACATCTGAGTAGATCTTTTTTGCCGAGAGCAACTCAGATGTCCAAATGCGCTGAAAATTGACACAGACCTCACGCACTGAAACATCTTCCATGCAAAAAAGAAAAATCAGATTTTTTTTGAATTTTCTAGCATTTTTTTATATTTTACTGTTCATGGTAGGAGTAGATGAGCTCGGTAGCAAAATCGCCGCTCTCACATTTTAGTTATATTATAAAATTCTCTTATGTGGGCCACAACTTAAGGACATGTATGGGCTAAATATACTATGAATATATGATTAACTTTATGGCCTTGATATAAGGGCCCACCTTAAGAGCAGGAATAAAACTCTAGAAAGCACCTGCATGGCAGACACTAGCATTGCATGGCAGACGCTAGTCTTGCGGTACAAAGCATGTATAGTATGACAATCACTATACTTGTTCTTCCTTTTCTTGTTTTTGTTCTTCTAAACAGTACGACAAGCTAAGTGATTTGTATTTTTCAAATATCTCATTTTTTTAGAAAAGGAAGATTACCCGGCCTCTGCATCTGGACGATGCATGCAGCCATTTTAACAATACGTATATAAACAATACGTATTGTCCAAATGGGTGACGTTCAAGAGCCTACTGCTCCCTGATTGCGCATAATTAATTAAATACTACAACTAATCATATAGCAGTCGTATTAAATTGACCGCCTGTAGAAGAGTTAGCCTGAATACTCTAAACAATGCCACGTTAGGTGATACAATACATATGAACCCGATACGCCTAATAGACGTACGTCAACAACTAATTATATTATTCCAGAAGATGGGGGACGTTCATTAGCCAACTGCTGCTAGCTAAAGGATAATTACTTGATATGCATCGTGTGCTTACCATCATATATTATTCTGATGCTGCTATATATATATCACGAGTCACACATGCATGGATGATTTTAAGAGCCAACAAATCTCCAATTGCAGGGGCGGAACTGGAGCGAAGTCACCCTAATGCACCGCTTTAACACGCCATATAATTTCCAAGCAACAATGTACTACCTCTGTACACTAATATAAGACGTTTTTGCAGTTCAATTTAAACTGCAAAACCGTCTTACATTAGTTTACAGAGGGAGTACTAAATAAAAATGTATTTCATGACTTCTAGATTGTGTTAATGGACATAATAAAAGGCATGTGTTAATGGATATAATAAAAGACGATGTACAAACACAAAAAGTAGCACTCAAAATGCTTACTATAATGATGAAGCAAAGAACAAAAACTTGTCTGGCCGAACGAGCTATATCCTATTTAGGAGTTAAACCTTAGCCAATGCTGCAAAACCGTAAGTATGGCTTACATGTATAATCTACTGCAACTATGCTATAGCCTACACGTTTCAATCATAATGGCAATGGCGAGATTTGAGAACGAATAATTATTACAGAAAACTTTAGAAAAATTATTGCACTAGGAGCATTGATCAGTTCAAACATTTCTGTGTTGGTGGCCGGTTGCAGCGTTGTCATGTCGATTGGCCATCTCGGCAGATAGGCTCAGTAGGGCGTAGGCTGCGCTCCTTGACTGTGTAGATCTATGGCCCTGGTCGGCGGCCGCGTGAGCGTCATGTGTGTGTGTGTGTGTGTGCCCCCGCGCGCGTCCGTGCGTGGTTCGAAAGAAGGGGAACTGGTAACAGGATCTAGGGAAGGATGAAGGACTGTGGTATCCGTGGTCGTGCGGGGTGAGGAAGCCATACACGACAGGAATCAGAATCGATCGATCATAGGGTGCGGACACGCGACGAGGGAGTTGGCGCGACTATTCCTCGCTTATAGCTAGTAAGGCAGAAGCCAGCCTCGCGCGCTCGGGTGCCCACAGGAACCGGTGATGGTCCGGCCCAGTAGAGGTCGGGTTTGGTGATGTTGAGGTCATGATGACATCACAATGATGTCACAATATTTTTCTTTTTCATTTTTCCCTTTTTATATTTATTTTTATTTTAAATGAATATATTAAAAAACATAAATTTACTTAATTTTTCAAAAATTGAGAAATAAATTTTTTAACATAGTATAAAAAAATTGTTAACACACCTTTTTAAAAATGTTGATAACTTTTAAAAAAATGTTCGTCTCAATAGAAAAATGTTCCCAAGATTCAAAAAAATGTATGTGAAATTTCAAATATGTGTACAATCTAAAAAGAAAGTTTCGTACCATTAGAAATATGTATGTAACATTTTAAAGAAATGTTCCCATGTTTAAAAAAATATTCATGACACTTAATTTTTTTATACAAACGTAAAAATATGTTCGTGTAGGTTAAAAAATGTTTATTGCAACTTAAAAAATGTACGTGACATTTTCAAGAAATACTCTCGCCTTGCAAAAAAATGTTCGTTACATTTAAAAAAAAAATTATATAATAAAAAACTGTTTGCGTAGTTCAAAAAAATGTTTATTGCAATTTAGAATATGTACGTGACATTTAAAAGAAATATTCTCGTGTTTCAAGGAAATGTTCGTGAAATTTCAAAAATGTTTATACAATGTAAAAAAATCTTCACGTAGTTTAAAAAATATTTTTTGCCACTAAAAAAATGTACCAATGCATATTTTGGAAATCTGTTCATAAGATGTATTTGAAAAATGTGCATCATTTATTTGAATAATGTCGAACGTGTATCAAAAAAATGTTTCGTGTTTGCACTAAAAATGTACACCGTGTACCGAGAAAAAGTAGACAAGGGTTAAAAAAAGGAAAGAAATAAAAACCGACAAAGAAACAAAAAGAAAAGCTAAGGAACGAAGAAAATCAAGAAAGAAACAAAAAAACCAAAGTATAACAAAGAAAGAAAAAAACTAAAAAAATGGTGAAAATACAAAAAAAAACCCCAAAGTATAACAAAGAAGAAAAACAGAAGTACAACAAAGAAGTATTACTCCCTATTTACAAATAGTTAAGGAATTACATGAGATTATATTACAGTTTGGGTCATGTCTAAGAGCCAACTACTCCCTGAGCTTGTGCATAACTAATTGGCAAGCTTCTACATAATCGTACATGTGTCGATCGTGTTGAACTGATAGGCTATCAGAATAAAAAGGAAGGATAGTTATTCCAAATACTCTCCAAACAGTACAACAAGCTAAGTGATTTGTATTGTTAAAATATCTCCTAATTAAAGCTACCTATATAAACAATAAGTATTGTCCAAATGGGTGACGCTCAAGAGCCAACTGCTCCCTGATTCCGCATAATTAATTAAACACTACAGCTAATCACATGGCAGTCGTATTAAATTGACCGCCTATCAGGAAAATAGAAGAGTTAGCCTGAATACTCTAAACAATGCCACGTTAGGTGATACAATACATATGAACCCATCAGACGAGACGAGGAGAAAAAGCTTTTTCTTTCCCCTCTCGCAAGGCGACTAGAGAAAGCCTTCTTCCCTTCGATCTTTGCCGGCGAGCCCGTGGATTCGCCTCCCCTCTGCCCGCCGCTCCGGTGGCCGGTGACGGGGAGGGTATTCCTGGTGCCTCGGCTTAGATAGGTAGGGATTTGGTTCTCGCAAGGGCGGCGCTCGGACGGATGGCGACGCTTCTTCTTAGAGTCAGTCTTCCGGGCTCCGATCCTCCTCAAGTTTGTTCGTCGGGACGCATTAGACGGAGCTCCGGCGTAGATTCCTGCCAGCTCCTCGGAGCGGCGAGGTTAGGGTTTCTCGTCGTGCGTACGCAACGGCGAGATTTGGTGGCAGGTTCTTCAGATCGATTCAAGGATTCAATGGCGACGACTCCGGCTCCCGAACGCTGGTCCTTAGGGGCACGTGCACGAAGACTTCCCGGCTGTCATCGACAAGGTCTGGCCGGCTCCGGTATGGGAGCGGCGACAGCGGCGCGTCGGCGGCTCGTTCTGGCGGCAGCAATGGTCGTTCGGTTGTCCATGGACCTCGATGTAATTTTTATTATGTTTGGGGTGATTTGTACTTCCGGTGAATCTCTATAATAGATCTGATATTTTTGAAAAAAAATATACATATGAACCCGATACCTCGACGTACGTCAACAACTAATTATATTATTCCAGAAGATGGGGGGCCTTCATTAGCCAACTGCTCATAGCTAAAGCATAATTACTAATCGTATGCTTATACCATATTAATCTGATGCTGCTATATCACGAGGCACACATGCATGGGTGATGTTTAAGAGCCAACTAATCTCCAATTGTGCATTTTTTTTTTGCGAGAAAACTTCCGATCTATTCATCTTCAATCATGACAGTACAACGAACACCAGAAATAATAAAAATTACATCCAGATTCATAGACCACCTAGCGACGACTACAAGCACTGAAGCGAGCCGAAGGCGCGCCGCCGTCATCGCCCCTCCATCACCGGAGTCGGGCACAACTTGTTGTAGTAGACAGTCGGGAAGTCGTCGTGCTAAGGCCCCATAGGACCAGCGCACCAGAACAGCAACCGCCGCCGATGAAGAACAACCAATTGCCCTCTCAAAATATGAACTGTGGGAAACTAAACCGTGTACATGCACAAAATAAGAGAAATACAAAACCGTACTACTACCACTGACACAAAATATCTTTATATTTATCATTTTGAACATTGAGCATGCAACGAATGAAAATACCTTGCAAGTGATTATAATCCGTTGATTTTTTGTGGAAAGACAATGGACACAAAATTATCACGTCACAAATTTATATTTAGTACACAGGCGTATGATCATTTGAGTATCTACATATCTATATAAATGGAAATGTTTGAAAAACATATTCTGATTGTCTTACTGAGACTAAATAAGTCAAAATAATTAGTCATGTTTAGGGAAATTATTACTATTATTTAGCGAGAGGAATTAAAAGACATATTCTGAAGCGTCGTGCCAAAAGCATGTGCAGTATCTGTTGACTAATCAGGATTTCACTGGAACCAGCTCCTTTGACATCCCACTGGGCACGGCGGGTGTGCCTTGCCTTCTTGCCACGCAAGCTAATTTGTGGAGATGGGCCAGCAAAATAAGAAAACCCCGTCTAAGCACCAACGCAGCCGTTCCCTCCACAAAAAACAGTCGCTTGCCGCTGCGTGATAGAAGACAAGGCATCTCGGCCAACCTGGCTACTCACAAGACAAACAAAACCGGACATATTTAACTAATTAATACATGACCAACGTAGCTGTAAAACAATAAATGAATGCATGACTAGCACCATTTAGCGTCATCGTTGACTTCACTGACACCTTCCGAACGTGCTGCAGTTCGTCGTCTCGCTCTGATGGTCCGTCCACCAGCTGGATGTTCTCCAACACATTCCTCAATATGCAATGAACATTTTTAATACACAATGGACATTCTATAAATAGGCGACAGATTTTTTTTTGATAAACGGTTGGCATATTTTTAAATACCTGATAATTATTTTCTACACATGATGAATATTTTATAAATACGGGATGAACATTTTTAATACACGATGTACATTTTGAAATACCAATAAAATAAGTTTTAATACACGATGAATATTTTTTTAATGAGAAGTGATCCCTCCATCAGATGACGAGGTTCCTCAGTTACACCTGCAGCTTAAAACTTGTTCCTTTCTGTTTTTGCAGATTTTAAATTCAGTGTAGTACAGAACACCCACAAAATCATCACAATGATGCATTGCTCTGATGTATCATCTGTTCATGAACTGACTGTCAAATGGGAAGAAATGTGATGTTCAATTGCCATTGATAATGATTCAGACTTGAGTTTGCACCACCCTTGTGTTACTAAACAGTCCGTCCTTTTTCACTTGTGATTATGCACTAGAGATTTGCAAGGATGCATTGCATTGTTTCTATACTGATCTGATGCACTCTGAATTATTTTTTTGAAAGATCTAGTATATCACTGGCTTTTCATTGATTTAGCAGAAGGAGATTACAAAAGGTTTGTCAGGTGACAAGAGTTGTGACAAGCAAAATATTTGAAACAGAGGAGCGCCTCCTGTTTCTCAGCACCAAAGGCCTATATCTCACGTTTGATCCCCGAACAGGGGCGCTAAGCATTTTGCTCCGGCGAGACGCCATTGCTCCATGTCACTCCTGATTTCGTTGATCACCTCCATGGCGTTTGGTATCTTTGCCCTGAAAGTGCAGCCGTTTCTCTGTAGCCAGATGCACCAGAGAGTCATGGCAAGCATCGTCTTCGTCCCTCTTCTTGCTCCCGGTGCTGCCCTGTGTAACACCCCCTTGTAATGTGCTACAGTAATCTAACATGATTATGCTAAGTCAGTTTGATTTGCAATGCTTGATCATCTTTGAGATCATATCTCATTTCAAATTCCACTTCAAATTAAAATTCAAATTGCAAGTGAAAAATAAAAGTTGTCCAAATTTGAAAACTAAATAGTTCATAATTTTGCAAATATTCCTTAGTAAATAATGTTAAGGAAAACAGTATCACCAAATTAACCTAGATGACTCTAGCATCATGAAATCAGGACCAAAACAGCACCTTTTAGCCCATTTTATTTTAAACAAAATTCAAATGGATTCAATTAAACCCTAAACTTTTTGTGACAATGCAGAATAATGCAATGCAAATTATGTGGCAAGTTCCACATTTAACAAAAATCAAATGGTGTGAAAAGAAAATGCAAAACAGTGGCTAAATTAGAAAGCATAAAAAGAAAAAGAAAAGGGGAAGGGGCTACTGTGCCATTGGACCTAAGTGGGCTACAGTGCGGCCCAGCCCAGCCTGCCGCGTCGTCTTCCTCCTCCCGCTCTCTCTCCTGTGCGTGTCGCCCGCGCACGCGCTCCCGCCGCGGATGGCCAGCTGTTGAGCATCCGCCGTCGTCTGGGCATGGATAAGATCCCCCGAGCCCCCTCGTCGAAACCCTAGCCCCATTTGCCCCCTCGCTCGCTCCCTCTCTCTTTTCCCATCGACCCCGAGCGCCGTCGTCGCCATGGCCCGTCGCAACCGTGGCCACTGACTTCCCCGGACCACACCAGCGTGTCCACAAGCACCGCCGGCCTCGTCTACGTCATCTACACCGAACCATTGGAGCCGGAAGCCCCTGCTTCAACCGCTTCATCGTCGTCTTCTTCCTCGGCTCCGCCGGCAACCTCCTCCGATATCGGCCGCCTCTGCTGCTCCCGTCACTCGCCGGGCCTTCGTGTGCCTACACGGTGAGCTGGCAACCGAAACCCCTTTGTTTCCCCCTTCTTTCCGTGCACGTAGCCGTCCTCTCCATCGTGGCCGAGGCCACCGCCGCATGGGCTCGTCGCCGGCCACGCTCTGGTGACCATTTGGTCCGTCTGGCCTGTCCATCGTCTTCGTAGCGATGCGTGGCTTAGATCTGCCCCACTCGTTGCTCGAATGCGTGCTGCTGCTGCTCGCCCGCAAGTTCCCATGCTCCGGCCGCCGCCGATGTCGTCGCCGTCGTCGCTAGGGTCTATCCCCGGCCACGCCATCGCCACCAATGGAAGCGCAGCGCTGCGGCCGATCCAGCGCACCCACCCGCGCGTCGCGGGGGCGCCTGTGCAGCAAACCCGCGGCTGCTCCACCGCTTCGTCCGTCGTCGGCGGCTAAACGCCGGCCAAAACGCGCTTAATTAGCGTTAATATCACCCCGGTGACACTGACGCGTGGGCCCGACCAGTTTAAACTGCTAACTAATTAACTACCTAATGACTCACTCATAGCAGGGGCCCACTGCCTAATTAACCAAATTCGGATTAATTAAAACCCAGTTTAAACCTGTGCCTATGACACCTGGGGCCCACTGGTCAGTTTGACCAGTCAACCTGCTGACTGGGCTGACCCAGTCAATGACAGGTGGGTCCCCCTAGGCCCAGTTGACCAGTCAGCCCTGCTAACTGGGCTGCTAACTGGGCAGTTGACCCAGTCAACTGGGGCCCACTGTCAGCCTCATGTGTACACTGCTGGGTACACTTCTGTGTACCCATAGCATTTAATATTTGATAATTTTCGAAATAAAAATAATTCAGGAAATTTAGAAAATCATTTAATCTTTGAAAATTCATAGGAAATAAACCGTAGCTCGGATGAAAATAATTTATATATAAAAAATAATCAGAAAAATATAACGAATCCGAATATGTCAACAAAATGCTTGACCATCACTCCTATCATAGTGAACATGGAACATTTCCCTCTGGATCGATATACCGATAAACACCTAGAGCTGGGAAAATATTTCTGAATATTTTCCCTCTTCATCTAAAATACTTAGCAATGCATTAGAGCACCCCTAACATATTAAACTGTCATGGCATGCATCTGTGTTGCATTTGTATGCTTTATACTTATTGTTTCTTCCCCCTCCTTCTTCTCCGGTAGACCCCGAGACTGCCTCTGCCGCTGCTCCCGAGTACGACTACATCGACGACGATCAGCCCCTCTCAGCAGAGCTTCCAGGAAAGCAAACCCCCTTGATCATTCCGATATCGCCCATTACTTCTCTCTTATTCTTGCATTAGATTCTGCTACTGTTGTTATCTTGGTAGCTCCTATTCCGATGCATAGCCTGTCTTTGTAAACTGTTGTTGATACTTTACCTGTTATCCTAAATACTTAGTATAGGAAGCTTAGTATCCCATCAATGGCCCTTCACCCTTGTCTGTGTTGCCATGCTGTTATCTGGGTTATCCGAACAAGATGATCGATGTATCGAGACCTGAAGACCACCTTAGGCCATGCAATTGTACGACTCTGTAGAGCCGCACCAAGCGTGATATTACTGAGGGTGATTCCTCGTATATCACTCTCGATGATGACTCTGCAGTGTAGCACATCTAGTACATCTAGTTTGATCCTACTGAGGGTGATTCCTCATGGTTCACTCTCGATGATGTCTCTGCCGTGCTGTGTATCAAGTGTGGTTTCATCGAGGGTGATTCCTCAGATTACACCTTGGCGGTATGGACCCGAGTTACGACAATCCCCCTATATTAAAGACGGGTCGGCCCCAAGGGCACCCGCGAGTGATTCTTACAAAGTCGGGTTGGCCCGGAGAGCACCCACGAGAGATACTGTGGCGGCTGGCTGTTTAGCGGTACCACCCAGGATGTGGTGGTAGCTCGGGACTTGTCTCGATGGCCGACACGATAGATACACTTTAGTCAGAGCGACAGGGCAGGCGGAGACCACCTAGGAGAGAGGTGGGCCTGGTCCCTGGTCGTGGTCCACGAGTTATCAAGTCGGAGCGACAGGAGCCCTGTTCGTGTCCGCGAGCTACTAATAATACACTAACGGATTGGGTATTCGTTCCGAGTTGGCCACTGGCCTATATGCACTACCACCACGCGTGATAATGGTATATGGGACCCTCTGCGTCATACATTCTCCCAAAAGCTCTGTCAGACGTCATGGTTTTGCGGGCTGATTGTTGGGGTGAGCGGCATGCCTGTATACCATGGTTTGGCTTGGTCCCCGGGCAGTCGCGCAACGTGCAGGAGTGCTTAGGGCGATTGGCCCATGACCCCTTCACACTTAGGATTTAGACCGGCGTGTTGACCTCTCTGCGGAGCCTAGGTAGGACTACGTCGTGTCGATTGCCCGAGGCCGGGCATTACCCAGGAAAGTGTGTCCGAGCAGATGTAATCGAGCGTGCTGGGTAACAGTAGTGCACCCTGCAGGGAAGAAAATCTATTCGAATAGCCGTGTCCACGGTAACAGGACGCTTGGATATATGAGAGTATCCCGACCTTATACAACTTGAACCGGATACCTGCTGAAATACCTTCTCAATAATTATGGAATGCCCGCGGATCTTTTCTCGTAGGGAGTCGAGGAAGGATCTCAGGGTTTTGCTGATACATACATGTTACTATATGCTACTATACGCTACTTTCTTCTGATGCTGCAAGATGCTAGTCTTCGTTAGGATAGGTTTTTCCCCCTCTACTCTGGCATTCTGCAGTCTAGTCCACAGACCTACCCTTCCCTTGATACTAATGCATATTTAGCATAGATCTGATGTAAGTCCTGCAAGTACTTTGGATGAGTACTCACAGTTGCTTTGCTACCTTTTTCCCTCTACCCGGTTGCTGCATTCAGACGACGGAGCTCAGGAGCCGGAGATCCCCGACGGTGACTACTACTACGTGGAGACCGACGACCAGGAGTAGTTCGGAGGCCCCAGGCAGGAGGCCTGCGCCTTTTCGATCTGATGTCGTTGTTTTGCTCAGCCTTCTTAAGGCAAACTTGTCTAACTATGTCTGTACTCAGATAATATTTGCTTTGCTGACTTTGTATTCGGGTCCTCATGACCCCTGGCTTGTAATATAAAGATTTATGTTTGAATTTGTGTCTTAGAGTTGTGTTGTGATATCTTCCCGTGAGTCTCTAATCTTGATCGTGCACGTTTGCGTGTATGATTAGTGCACGATTAGGATTAGGATCTTTTATTCCGCTCCTTTACTCTGGGATTCTGATCTCTCTTCTTTTCGGGTAAAAGACTTTACTAACTCTAATTCTAGGTTCTCGTGATCACATCCATCCGGAGATCTAACTATCTGCAGTTTTCCCCGATGTTTATGTAGCCTTTGCTATGTCCCGTTGTTGTATCCTTCCACCGCGTGCCTGCGTGCCACCTAGTATGTCTAGCTATGCGTTTTCCGAACTCATGCCGTCAGTTTGTAACCGACTATGTGTATGGATCTATATGTCATGAATGACTACTATTATGTACCTAATGCACTTCTTGTTCATTGTGCATGTTACTTCATGAATGACTGCATACACTTGCAATTACTTTTACTAAACTACCCTCTGTTAATCTTAGCATGATGGTTAGGCCCGCTGGTCGTGGTCGTGGCCGTGGTGCCAATCACCCACCACCGCCAGACTACATGGCCGCTATGATGCAGCAATTTGAACTGAATCGTCGGTTTATGACTGGTATAATGACCCAGTTCCCAAACCAGAATGCTCAACATCAGCCTGCCCCAATAACTCTGCAAGAATTTGTGCGCCTTAACCCTGCCATCTATCGCAACTCAACCAGCCCCCTGGATGCTGATGATTGGCTCCGCGACATCACCTATGAGATGGAGTCTGCTAATGTCGCCCCTGCCAACTTTGTCACCTTTGCGACATACTTTCTGAAGGGTACCGCTGCTCAATGGTCGGACAGCCACATGCATACCTTGCCTGCTGGAACAGTCGTCACTTGGCTAGAGTTTCAGGCCGCCTTCCGTGCCCGTCACATTCCTCAGGGAATTATGGACAGGAAGAAGAGAGAGTTCCGCAATCTCTCTCAGGGCAAGAAGACTGTGGATGCCTATCAGCAAGAGTTCATTGACTTATCCCGCTATGCCGAAGATGATGTGGACACTGATGCTCGCAAGCAGGAAAAGTTTCGGGATGGACTGCACCCAGACATCAAGCTGGCACTTGCTATTCATGAATTCCCCGACTTTGCCACTCTGGTAAACAAGGCCATTCAGCAAGAGACTAGTCAGATGGAACACAAGGAGTTGCTCAAGCACAACTGTGACGTTGGCTCATCTTCGGGCTCGTCAGGACAGAAGCGTCGAGTGTGGATCCCCCACAACGTGTACCGTCAAGCTGCCCCTACACCAAGGCCTACATAAGTCACACCTCGTCTGCCTCCTCCATCACCGAGATAGCCGAGAGTTCAAGCAGCACCGCCCAATGCTGTGGCTCCCCGTCCCAATGACAGAAGTATCTATTTTCCCACCCCCGGCGCTGTAGACGATCGTTGCACCACAACCTATTGTGGTGCAGCAGCCAACTGAACATCTTCGTGTGGCCCAGTGCCCATGTCTTCCAGATCAGCGACTTGAGACTCGTCCGCGTCCGATCGGCAAACTGCAGCTTTTATGCCGATCGCGTGGAATATTCAGTGCCCACTCCAGCCGTCCAAACGATCTCGTCGGTGTTGTCGTTTTGTAACGTGTTCCCCGCCCGCCTGATCGCCCGCATCATGGAGACGAATTGCGACGTTGCCGTGCTGCAGGTCCCGAATCCAGTGATCCTGCTACAGCACCGCCGCCACAGTCCTATTCTTGTGGATGGAGTGCCTGAAGAGGTCAGGGAACTGAAGCCGCAGCGGTCGGTCTCATAACCAGTGGCAGTGCCAAAACTTCGCTTGCTTGCCGCTTCGGATGGAGACAGACGTGGCGGAGGCGAAGAGGGCTGGATCCTTGTCATCGCATGGCGTACCCAGTCCCACCCACGGCCGGTCAGGGTGTTTCCACGACAACCATAGCCAACACAGTCTCAGCGCGCGAGCAAACCGTGGCAGGTCCGAGACGCCCAGGCCGGTACGATCCACCGGAGACGTGACGACCTGCTGAAAGCACATTTGCTCCCTTGGTGGTTTTGGTAATTTATGTCAACCTACATGTTGTTGGACTAATGCTTTTATCTAGTGAATTTCAGACAAGTTCAACAATGGCGTGGCAAGGACAAGAGGATGTGGAACCCCTTCTAAATGCTAAGGACATGGATTGGCAAAAGATCAAGACTCTACATTTTTGGTTTAGTGACCCACGATCACATTGAGTCCATAAGAAAGCCAATACTATTAAAAGGGGATGAGGTGTTGCTTAATGGTCTTTTTGCTCAAGTGCTTAGTGACAGTACTCCTAAAACCCTCAACCACTCTGTCTACCCAAATATGTCCAAAACCCACATTCCAACTCGGCCCCACCGAAATTCTCTATCCGTTGCCACCGAGTTCACCTAGACTTAGCCACTGCCAAAACCCTAACAAATCGGATCCACCGATATGGATCTCGGTCCCACTGAGATGGCCTTGCCAACTCTCTGTGATCATTTGCACCTACTTCGGTCTCACCAAGTTTTGCAAATCGGTCTCACCGAGATGGCTTGCTAACTCTCTGTTGCCTTATTGCTTCACTTCGGTCCTACCGAGTTGATGCAATCGGTGCCACCGAGATGAGGTTTTCCCTAGCCATTGCACTTCGGTCCATTCGAGTTGTTCCTATCGGTCCCACTGAGATTCCTAACGTTCATATCTTTTACACAGTTCGGTACTACCGAGATTATGGTTTCGGTGCCACCGAGTTGGGTCAAAAGTGTGTAACGGTTGGATTTTGTGTGGAGGCTATATATACCCCTCCACCACTTCCTTCTCAGTAAGGAGAGCCATCAGAATGTGCCTACACTTCCACTATACATTATCTGAGAGAGAACTACCCACTCATGTGTTGAGATCAAGCTATTCCATTCCTACCATTTGAACTTTGATTTCTAGCCTTTCCCAAGTTGCTTTCCACTCAAATCTTTCTTCCACCATAGCCAAATCTGTGAGGAGTTGTTTGAGTGTTGGGAAGACAATCATTTGAAGCACAAGAGCAAGGAGTTCATCAACAACACACCATCTATTACCTTTTGGAGAGTGGTGTCTCCTAGATTGGTTAGGTGTTACTTGGGAGCCTCCGACATGATGTGGAGTTGAACCAAGGAGTTTGTAAGGGCAAGGAGATCGCCTACTTCGTGAAGATCTACCCGAGTGAGGCTAGTCCTTCGTGGACGTAAGCCATGGTGGAATAGACAAGGTTGCTTCTTCGTGGACCCTTCGTGGGTGGAGCCCTCCGTGGACTCGCGCAACCGTTACCCTTCGTGGGTTGAAGTCTCCATCAACGTGGACATACGATAGCACCACCTATCGGAACCACGCCAAAAACCACCGTGTCTTCATTGCGTTTGATCTTCCATACTCTACCCCTTTACATTTCGTACTTTTGCATGCTTTACTATTTCCGCTGCTCAATCTCTAGATATGCATGTGTAGAAAGTATTGGAGTGATCTTAACTTGTGCCAAAATCTGCCTAAGTTCCAAGAGAAATTAAAATCTGCAACTTTGGTTGGTTAAGTGTCTATTCACCCCCCTCTAGACCTATCTCCTCGATCCCACAATTGGTATCAGAGCATTGGTTTCCATTGCTTTGGTTTAATCACCATTGGAGGGAGATGGATGTGCCTACTTTGGGGAGTCTTAGACGTAGAGTGCATATTCTCAATGGGGAGTATTACAATTTTTGGAAGGATGAAATGCTTGATATCTTTGATGAATTTAACTTGAGCAAGTACATTCACAATCCTTATGTGCCCCCAATTGATCCCTTGCATCCTACTCATGAAGAGGAAATTGACATGCTTCGTAATCTTAGAACCGTCAATCTTATTGTTAGAGGATTACCTAAAGTTGTGCTTGGTTGTATGCAAAACTTTGAATGTGCTTATACTCTATGGCATGACTTATAAAAGCGATATTCCGATTACTCTTTAAAGAGTCTCGATAAGATTCTTCATAAGGCTGTTGCTTTTCACAAGATGAGTCCTAGTGATCCTAAGTTTGATGATTGCTTGTTTGAGCTTCGAGATCTTATGCGTGCTAAAGGAGAAGTTAGAACTATTAGCAACATTATCATGGAAGCCATTAGAATCCATAAACTTGAACATTGTCATGATCATGAAACTAATGAATCTGTTGCCCTAGGTCATGGTCACACGCATGATGATGATGATGTTGAGCATGACTATTATGATGAGGACGAAGACTTTGACATTGAATTTAAGAAGACCATGAGGAATCTCAGTCTTATGGCAAATCTTCGAGATTATATGGCCGAAGGAAAAGAGTAGATTCTTGATAGCGGTTGTACCGATCACATGACCGGAGATAGAGACATGTTTCGTGAGCTCGCTAAAAATGATGGTCCACGCAAGTATGTGACTTTTGGAGACAACTCCAAGGGTAAGGTACTTGGCCTTGGTAAGGTGGCCATATCCAATGATAGCTCCATACAAAATGTTATGCTTGTTGAATCTCTTGGTTACAATCTTCTTTCCGTATCTAGACTAGCCGATTTTGGTTTTAATGTTCTATTTACCAAAGTAGATTGCCAAGTGTTTCGCCAAGATAATCATAATATGGTCTTTACCGGCATTCGTAGAGGTGATCTATAAATTGTTGATTTCACTAAGAGAGCCCAACCTCGTACATGCTTAATTGCTAAATCTTCTAAAGGTTGGTTATGGCATAGAAGACTTGGACATGTTGGCATGCGTAACCTTGATAAACTTGTTAAAGGAGATCACATTCTTGGAGTGAAAGATGTTATATTTGACAAAGATCGACTTTGTAGTGCTTGCCAAGCAGGAAAACAAGTTGGAGGAAGCCATCCCGTGAAGAACATTATGACCACGAGGAGACCACTCGAGCTACTTCATATGGATCTTTTTGGTCTGAATGCCTATAAGAGTCTTGGTGGTAACTCTTTCGGTTTGGTCATTGTTGATGATTTTTTCCATATTTACGTGGGTATTCTTTCTTGATGACAAATCGCAGGTACAAAAGATCTTCAAGAACTTTGCAAGAAAGGCTCAAAATCAATTTGAAGTGAAGATCAAGAAGGTTCGGAGTGACAACGGAACGGAGTTCAAGAACGCAAATGTGGACACTTTTCTTGATGAGGAGGGTATTTCACATGAGTTCTCGGCTACGTACACACCTCAACAAAATGGAGTTGTTGAGAGGAAGAATCGGACACTTATTGAGATGGCAAGAACAATGCTTGATGAATACAAGACGCCAAGACATTTTTGGGCGGAAGCGGTTGAAACAGCTTGTCATGTAACAAATCGACTTTACCTTCACAAGCTTCTTGGTAAAACGGCGTATGAACTGCTCATCGGTAACAAACCACAAGTTTGATATTTTCGAGTATTTGGCTCAAAATGTTACACTCTTGATAAGCATCGTCGTTCAAAATTTGCTCCTAAATCTCATGAAGGTTTCCTACTCGGTTATGGATCGAACTCTCACACTTACCGTGTCTACAACAACTTCACTTGAAAAGTTGAAGAGACGGTAGATGTGAAGTTTGATGAGACTAACGGCTCGCAAGTCGAGCAATTGCCACTTGATGTAGGAGATCAAGAACCATCGGAAGCAATCCAAGACTTGCCCATTGGCAAGATTCGCCCCGTGGAAGTAAAGGAGTGTACCTCGTCTATTCAAGTGGAAGCCCCAACTTCACATCAAGGTGAACGACAAGTTGATATGGAGGTATCCACAAGTGGAACACGTCAAGACGATGGGAATGAGGAAGTGCAACATGATGATCCACCTTAACCTCCTTCTCCACCTCCACAAGCGAACAATGACAACATCAACGAATAAGAAGAATATGATGATGATGAGGAAGCCTCACCACAACCCAAGCAAAAGCTACCTCGAGTCAGAGCAAGCGTCAACAAGAATCATCCCGTCGAACAAATACTTGGAGATATCCAATCAGGGAGAATCACTCGCTCTAAAACTTGTTTAGCTAACTTTTGTGATCATTACTCATTTATCTCTAGTGTTGAACCCTTGAAGGTAGAAGATGCTCTCAAGGACCCCGATTGGGTGAATGCAATGCACGAAGAGCTACACAAATTTGAGAGGAACCAAGTGTGGACATTGGTTGAGAAGCCTAAGGAAGAGCAAAACATCATTGGAACCAAATGGGTGTTTCGGAATAAGCAAGATGAAGATGGACAAGTTGTACGCAATAAGGCTCGTCTCGTAGCACAAGGATACACACAAGTCGAAGGTATGGACTACGGTGAGACCTATGCCCCCGTTGCAAGACTTGAATCCATTCGCATTTTACTTGCTTATGCCAATCACCATGATATCACCCTTTATCAAATGGATATAAAAAGTGCTTTCTTAAATGGTGAAATTGAGGAGGAAGTGTATGTTAAACAACCTCCCGGCTTTGAGAATCCCAAGAAACCTAATCATGTGTACAAACTTCGTAAAGCTCTTTATGGTCTTAAACAAGCCCCTAGAGCTTGGTACAAATGCTTGACAAAGTTTCTTCTTGAAAAAGGTTTTGAGATTGGGAAGATTGATTCAACTTTGTTCACTAAGAGGGTTAATGGAGAATTATTTGTATGCCAAATTTATGTTGATGATATTATCTTTGGATCTACTAACCCCTCTTTTAGTGAAAAGTTTGGAAGGTTGATGTCAGAAAAGTTCGAGATGTCTATGATGTGTGAACTCAAATTCTTTCTTGGTTTGCAAATCAAGCAAACTAGGGAAGGTACCTTTGTTTCTCAAACAAAGTATACCAAGGACTTATTCAAGAAGTTCAACATGCAAGAAAGTAAAGGTATGAAAACTCCCATGCCCACGAGTGGACATCTTGACTTGGCCAAGGATGGCAAATCGGTTGATCAAAAGGTTTATCGATCTATAATTGGTTCATTGCTATATCTATGTGCCTCTCGTCCCGACATTATGCTAAGTGTGTGCATGTGTGCACGATACCAAGCGGCACCAAAAGAGTGTCACCTTAAGGCGGTGAAAAGAATTGTGAGATACTTGACACATACACCAAAATTTGGCATATGGTATCCCAAAGGATCTTCTTTTAATCTTGTTGGCTACTCCGATTCGGACTATGCCGGAGACAAGGTTGATAGAAAATCCACTTCGGGTACATGTCAATTTCTTGGTAGATCTCTTGTGTCTTGGTCCTCCAAGAAACAAAAATTCCGTATCTCTATCTACTGCCGAAGCGGAATACATTGCCGTGGGATCATGTTGTGCTCAATTACTGTGGATGACACAAACTCTTAAAGACTATGGTGTGCATGTGAGACATGTACCATTACTATGTGACAATGAGAGTGCTATTAAGATAGCACACAATCCCGTGCAACATTCTCGAACAAAGCATATTGAGGTTCGTCACCACTTCATTCGAGATCATGTTGAGAAAGGTGACATTGACCTTAAACATGTTCGTACCGACAAACAATTGGCGGATATATTTACCAAACCCCTTGATGAGAAAGTGTTTTGTCACTTGAGAAGTGAGTTGAACATCATTGATGCTTCAAACGTGAACTAGAGGTTCATGTGGATGCATACAAGGGCATGAGCATTCTTGACTAATCCATGATACCTTTCATGATCATCTTATGTCTTGGACATTTTGCTCCCTTTTATTGTATCTAACCTTTTGTAGGTACTTGGACAAGCTTCATGTCACAAGATTGCATCTCACTCTTATCATAAGCAATCTTGTATAACCCAAGTATCAACAAATGTTGGTGGAACAAGGAACAAGACAACCTAAACATATCCTTTAACAACATTTGAGTTATGCTTCATTCTTGTCATTTTGGATATACATGTTGTTTCTTGCAAATCTAACCCATGTAGGAAGATGAACTACAAATGTTAGGATAGCTCCAAACTTCAACTAATGAGCATCCACTTCAGGTTCAACTACATGGACATCACCACCAAATCCCAATGTAAGTTTTCACATCTTAGAGAAGCTTTACTCAAAGACATGAGCTAAAGCAACTCAACAAGATGTGAATACATTGAAATTCTTAAAGGAAAAATGGCAACCCCATTTTGAGCTTAAACGATGAGTATGACCTATGATCAAGTGTTCTCACTTGACTCCTAAGTCAATATACTCTAACATAAGTGACCTAGTTGCCGACCCATCTAGATGAAGTTTTCTAGTGTTTCTTTTGTTTGTTCTCCTCTTGCTAGAGAGTTTCTTTTTCAAAAAAAAAACTTCATCTAGATGTTTCTTTGCTTCATCTAGATGTTTCTTTGCTTCTTTTCGTGTCTCTTTTCGCTTAGCTTGTTTCGCAGCTAATTCATTGCAAATCCTTGTGAAAATTCTTTGCCTAGTGAGCTGGTTTGACAAAATGATCCATTGTATCAAACTCGGTTCCACCGAATTACTACAACTCGGCATCATCGATTTTGCTGCTCTAAGGAGAATTCTGTCAATCATTTCATGTGTTTTTTTCTACTCCAGCTCCACTCAATGATTCTTATCCTCTATTTGCATCTAAAGCCACTCAATTGCTAGATGTGTTTCTCAAGGACCAAACCCACTTGATCAATAACCTTGAAATCCCTTCTTGGAAATTGATGTCAAAGGGGGAGAGAGGAATACATCAAAGCTTATAGCTTATCACTACAACAGAGATGCACCTTACAAGAGGAGAGAATGTTACATGTTTCTAAGAGGGGAGAAACATGATCAGTTTTTGTTGGTTGTTGCTTAAGTTTTCTCACCCTACCTGCTCCCAATATCCAATGTCAGATTCAGGGGGAGAGGAAGTTCTTTAAGGGAAGACAACTATTTCTTTTGGGGACATGTCTGAATCAAAAAGTATTCACCTAGTGATACTCTCTTCTACATGTCATCCCAATCTTGGTTTCTTGTTGATCTTGTGTCTTTTCTTGAAGAGGTTATCTTGTGTTATCTAACCTTGTTTTCTCAAGTGTATTTCTTCAGGTACTTGATCAAGAACTTCAAGGTAAGTATATGCATCACACTCATGTACATGATTGACCTCTTGCTAGTATATATTGTTTGCAAGAAGAAGATCATGGACATGTGGATACCTAAATGTCATATATATTGCGCTGATGCATATAGCCAAGATACATGTTGCATGTGTATCTCCCATGTGGTATCATCATTTTATATGCACCTCTTCAGGGGGAGTTCAGGGGAGTTCATACATGTTACATGTTTCCTTCAAAGATTTCATACAAACTTATGCTAAATCTTCATTTGAAGCTTTGATGTATGTTGTCATCAATTACCAAAAAGGGGGAGATTGAAAGCACATTTGCTCCCTTGGTGGTTTTGGTAATTTATGTCAACATACATGTTGTTGGAATAATGCTTTTATCTAGTGAATTTCAGACAAGTTCAACAATGGCGTGGCAAGGACAAGAGGATGTGGAACCCCTTCTAAATGCTAAGGACATGGATTGGCAAAAGATCAAGACTCTACATTTTTGGTTTAGTGACCCACGATCACATTGAGTCCATAGGAAAGCCAATACTATTAAAAGGGGATGATGTGTTGCTTTATGGTCTTTTTGCTCAAGTGCTTAGTGATAGTACTCCTAAAACCCTCAACCACTCTGTCTACCCAAATATGTCCAAAACCCACATTCCAACTCGGCCCCACCGAAATTCTCTATCCGGAGCCACCGAGTTCACCTAGACTTAGCCACTGCCAAAACCCTAACAAATCGGATCCACCGATATGGATCTCGATCCCACCGAGATGGCCTTGCCAACTCTCTGTGATCATTTGCACCTACTTCAGTCTCACCAAGTTTTGCAAATCGGTCTCACCGAGATGGCTTGCTAACTCTCTGTTGCCTTATTGCTTCACTTCGGTCCTACCGAGTTGATGCAATCGGCGCCACCGAGATGAGGTTTGCCCTAGCCATTGCACTTCGGTCCATCCGAGTTGTTCCTATCGGTCCCATCGAGATTCCTAACATTCATATCTTTTACACAGTTCGGTGCTACCGAGATTATGGTTTCGACGCCACCGAGTTGGGTCAAAAGTGTGTAACGGTTGGATTTTGTGTGGAGGCTATATATACCCCTCCACCACTTCCTTCTCAGTAAGGAGAGCCATCAGAACGTGCCTACACTTCCAGTATACATTTTCTGAGAGAGAACTACCCACTCATGTGTTGAGATCAAGCTATTCCATTCCTACCATTTGAACCTTGATTTCTAGCCTTTCCCAAGTTGCTTTCCACTCAAATCCTTCTTCCACCATAGCCAAATCTGTGAGGAGTTGTTTGAGTGTTGGGAAGACTATCATTTGAAGCACAAGAGAAAGGAGTTCATCAACAACACACCGTATATTACCTTTTGGAGAGTGGTGTCTCTTATATTGGTTAGGTGTTACTTGGGAGCCTCCGACATGATTTGGAGTTGAACCAAGGAGTTTGTAAGGGCAAGGAGATCACCTATTTCGTGAAGATCTACCCGAGTGAGGCTAGTCCTTCGTGGACGTAAGCCATGGTGGAATAGACAAGGTTGCTTCTTCGTGGACCTTTTGTGGGTGGAGCCCTCCGTGGACTCGCGCAGCCGTTACCCTTCGTGGGTTGAAGTCTCCATCAACGTGGACGTACGATAGCACCACCTATCGGAACCACGCCAAAAACCACCGTGTCGTCATTGCGTTTGATCTTCCATACTCTATCCCTTTACATTTCGTACTTTTACATGCTTTACTATTTCCGCTGCTCAATCTCTAGATATGCATGTGTAGAAAGTATTGGAGTGATCTTAACTTGTGCCAAAATCTGCCTAAGTTCCAAGAGAAATTAAAATCTGCAACTTTGGTTGGTTAAGTGTCTATTCACCCCCCCTCCTCTAGACCTATCTCCTCGATCCCACACCTGCCAGCTAACCTTGCATTTGCCGCCCGTGATCTCTTCGTTCTGCGCCCATAGAAACTTCCTCCGTGCCTTGTTAACATCCTTGAAGAACTTTGCCGGGGCATGCAACACGGTGATCGCGAACGCTGGGAGCGCCGAGAGCACGCATCTGACAAGTACCAGGCAACCCGATAGCGGCATGAGGTGCCCCTTCCAGCCGGCCAACCTAGCTATATAATCCTATCTAGCATGTATTGCAGATGAACCAGCCTAATCCTACCAAGTGTAACTGGCATCCCAAGGTACCGGATGGGGAAGCTAACGATCTGGCCCCCAAAGTTACGTAGAACGTGGTCTAAGGCGATGCCAGTGCAGCGAATGGGCGCGACGGTCGATTTGGCGTGATTTAGGTGCAACCTGGAAGCGTTGCCAAAATCCCGTAGCAGCTCTACGATCTCATCCACCTCCTCTCGCTCTGGGTTAACAAAGACTACTACATCATACGCATACAGACTGATGAAGAGCCGGACTACACCAGCCGGCAGGGGGTGCAGAGAGCCCGATCGCGTTGTCCTCTCGATTAGCCGATGCAGTGGATCGATCGCCAGGATGAACAAGAGCGGCGACAGCGGATCGCCTTGCCGCAGCCCCCTCCGGTGCTGGATGGTCGCGCCCTCGACGCCATTCAGCAGACAGGATGACGTCGCCGAGGACAGTAGAAGTGCAATCCAATCCCTCCAGTGCACCGGAAAACCCAACTTCTGCATCAATTCCATGAGATATTACCATGACACGCTGTCGAAAGCCTTGGCAATGTCCAATTTCATCAACAGGGCCGACTTGTTCCTCCTATGGAGTAGCTTAACTATGTTTTGAACATACAGGTAGCTGTCATGGATCCCTTTCCATTTCTGGAAAGCACTATGCGCCGGCGAGATTAGCTGATCGATGACACCCGCCAGCCTCATGGAAAGCACCTTCGCGATCAATTTTGCGACAGAGTGAATGAGACTAATTGGCCGAAAATCTCCCATCTGCACAACTTCGCTCTTCTTGGGCAGCAGAGTAATCATGGCCTTGTTGATTGATTTGAAATCCCCCATGGCCAGGCAATGGAACTTGTTGAACACTGCCATGATGTCATCGTTGATCGTATGCCAGCACGCCCAGAAGAAGATCCCCGTGAAGCCGTCTGGCCCTGGGGCTTTATCCACCGGCGACGCGCACACCGCCGCTCACACTTCAGCTTCAGAGAAGGGGTTATCAAGGCCATTGTTCCCTAGCACTGGCATGTTAATTTCATCCCAGTTGATCGTGCATGGGCGGGTTTTCCTCTGTCCTAACAATTGTTGGGGAACGTTGCATGGAAAACAAAAAAAATTCTATGCACACGCAAGATCTATCCATGGAGATGCATAGCTACGAGAGGGGGAGTGTGTCTATGTACCCTCGTAGACCGTAAGCGGAAGCGTTAGAACAACGCGGTTGATGTCGTCGAACAACTTCACGATCCAACCGACCGAGTACCGAACGTACGGCACCTCCGCGTTCAGCACACGTTCAGCTCGGTGACATCCTCGACTTCTTGATCCAGCAAGACGGCGAGGTAGTGGATGAGTTCCGGCAGCACGACGGCGTGGTGACGGTGATGGTAATGCTATCTCCGCAGGGCTTCGCCCAAGCACTGCGAAAATATGACCGAGGGACGGAACTGTGGAGGGGGGCGCCGCACACGGCTAAGACAATGTTGTGTCTCCTTTGGGGCGCCCCCTCTCCTCTATTTATATATGTGTAGGGGCTTGGAGTAGAAGGAATAGTGCCACGTGAACAGTAACCGTGAATAGTACACACGTGGACTTGGACTCCAAAGTCCAATCCTATTCCTACTAGGACTCTCCCTTTTTCCTTCCCTGGCTGCGTGGGCTTTTGAGGACTTGGTGCGCCTGGCCCAATAAGGCCAGGGCGCCTCCCCTTAGCCCATGCCAGCCCTTGGGATGTGGTGGACCCACTTGTGGACTTCCGGACCCCTCCGGAATCCTCCGGAACCTTCTGGAAGCTTCCCGGTAAAATACCGAAAAAAACTGCACCTTTTTCCGGAACCCAAAATATGACTTCCCATATATAAATCTTTACCTCTCGACCATTCCGAAACTCCTCGTGATGTCCGGGATCTCATCCGGGACTCCGAACAATATTCGGTTACCAATTCACATAACTCATATAACAGTATATCGTTAACGAACGTTAAGCGTGCGGACCCTACGGGTTCGGGAATGATGTAGACATGACTGAGATGCCTCTCCGGTCAATAACCAATAGTGGAACCTGGATGCTCATATTGGTTCCTACATATTCCACGAAGATCTTATCGGTCGAACCGCAATGACAACATACGTAATTCCCTTTGTCCGTCGGTATGTTACTTGCCCGAGATTCGATCGTCGGTATCTCCATACCTAGTTCAATCTCGTTACCGGCAAGTCTCTTTACTCGTTCCGTAATACATCATCCCGTAAATAACTCCTTAGTCACTTTGCTTGCAAGCTTCTTATGATGTGCATTACCGAGAGGGCCCAGAGATACCTCTCCGAAACACGGAGTGACAAATTCCATTCTTGATCCATGCCAACTCAACGGACACCTTCGGAGATACCTGTAGAACATCTTTATGATCACCCAATTACGTTGTGACGTTTGATAGCACACAAGGTATTCCTCCGGTATCCGGGAGTTTCATGATGTCATGGTCTGAGGAACATGTATTTGACATTCAAGAAAGCAGTAGCAATAAACAGAACGATCATATGCTAAGCTAACGGATGGGTCTTGTCCATCACATCATTCTCCTAATGATGTGATCCCGTTATCAAATGACAACTCATGTCTATGGTTAGGAAACCTTAACCATCTTTGATCAACGAGCTAGTCTAGTAGAGGCTCACTAGGGACACGGTATTTGTTTATGTATTCACACATGTATTTAAGTTTCCGGTCAATACAATTCTAGCATGAATAATAAACCTTTATCATGAACAAGGAAATATAAAATAATAACAACTTTATTATTGCCTCTAGGGCATATTTCCATCAGTCTCCCACTTGCACTAGAGTCAATAATCTAGATTACATAGTAATGAATCTAACACCCATGGAGTCTTGGTGCTGATCATGTTTTGCTCGTGGAAGAGGCTTAGTCAACGGGTCTGTCACATTCAGATCCGTGTGTACTTTGCAAATTTCTATGTCTCCATCCTTGACATATTCACGAATGAAGTGGAAGCGTCTCTTGATGTGTTTGGTCTTCTTGTGAAACCTGGGCTCCTTGGCTATGGCAATTGCTCCAGTGTTGTCAGAAAAGATTGTCATTGGACCCGATGCACTAGGTATTACACCTAGATCGGATATGAACTCCTTCATCCAGACTCCTTCATGTGCTACTTCCGAAGCAGCTATGTATTCTGCTTCACACATAGATCCCACCACGACGCTCTGCTTGGAACTGCACCAACAGACAGCTCCACCATTTAATATAAATACGTATCCGGTTTGTGACTTAGAGTCATCCGGATCAGTGTCGAAGCTTGCATCGACGTAACCCTTTACAACGAGTTCTTCATCACCTCCATAAACGAGAAACATGTCCTTGGTCCTTTTCAGGTACTTCAGGATATTCTTGACCGCTGTCCAGTGATCCACTCCTGGATTACTCTGGTACCTCCCTGCCAAACTTATGGCAAGGCACACATCAGGTCTGGTACACAGCATGGCATACATAATAGAACCTATGGCTAAGGAATAGGGAATGACTTTCATTTTCTCTATATCATCTGCCGTGGTCGGGCATTGAGTCTGACTCAACTTCACACCTTGCAAGACAGGAAAGAACCCTTTCTTTGACTGATCCATTTTGAACTTCTTCAAAACTTTGTCAAGGTATGTGCTTTGTGAAAGTCCTATCAAGCGTCTTGATCTATCCCTATAGATCTTGATGCCCAATATATAAGCAACTTCACCGAGGTCTTTCATTGAAAAATTCTTATTCAAGTATCCCTTTATGCCATCCAGAAATTCTATATCATTTCCAATCAACAATATGTCATCCACATATAATATTAGAAATGCTACAGAGCTCCCACTCACTTTCTTGTAAATACAGGCTTCACCGTAAGTCTGTACAAAACCATATGCTTTGATCACCTCATCAAAGCATATATTCCAACTCCGAGATGCTTGCACCAGTCCATAGATGGATCGCTGGAGCTTGCACACTTTGTTAGCACCCTTAGGATCGACAAAACCTTCTGGTTGCATCATATACAACTCTTCTTTGAGAAAACCATTAAGGAATGCAGTTTTGACATCCATTTGCCAGATTTCATAATCATAAAATGCGGCAATTGCTAACATGATTCGGACAGACTTAAGCATCACTACGGGTGAGAAAGTCTCATCGTAGTCAACCCCTTGAACTTGTCGAAAACCTTCCGCGACAAGTCGAGCTTTGTAGACAGTGATATTACCATCAGCATCCGTCTTCCTCTTAAAAATCCATTTATTCTCAATGGCTTGCCGATCATCGGGCAAGTCCACCAAAGTCCATACTTTGTTCTCATACATGGATCCTATCTCGGATTTCGTGGCCTCAAGCCATTTGTCGGAATCTGGGCTTATCATAGATTCTTCATAGTTCGTAGGTTCGCCGTTGTCTAACAACATAACTTCCAGAACAGGATTACCGTACCATTCTGATGCGGAACGTACTCTGGTCGACCTACGAAGTTCAGTAGTAACTTGATCTAAAGTTTCATGATCATCATTTGCTTCCTCTCTGGTTGGTGTAGGCATCACGGGAACGGTTTTCTCTGATGAGCTACTTTCCAATTCGAGAGAAGGTACAATTACCTCGTCAAGTTCTACTTTCCTCCCACTCACTTCTTTCGAGAGAAACTCCTTCTCTAGAAAGGACCCATTCTTGGCAACAAAGACCTTGCCTTCGGATCTGTGGTAGAAGGTGTACCCAATTGTTTCTTTAGGGTATCCTATGAAGACGCACTTCTCCGCTTTGGGTTCGAGCTTATCAGGTTGAAGCTTTTTCACATAAGCATCGCATCCCCAAACTTTAAGAAACGACAGCTTAGGTTTCTTGCCAAACCATAGTTCATATGGTGTCGTCTCAACGGATTTAGACGGTGCCCTATTTAACGTGAATGCAGCTGTCTCTAATGCATAACCCCAAAACGATGGTGGCAAATCGGTAAGAGACATCATAGAACGCACCATATCCAATAAAGTACGGTTACGACGTTCGGACACACCATTACGCTGTGGTGTTCCAGGTGGCGTGAGTTGTGAAACAATTCCACATTTTCTTAAATGAAGGCCAAACTCGTAACTCAAATATTCACCTCCGCGATCAGATCGTAGAAACTTTATTTTCTTGTTACGATGATTCTCTACTTCACTCTGAAATTCTTTGAACTTTTCAAATGATTCAGACTTGTGTTTCATTAAGTAGATATACCCATATCTACTCAAATCATCTGTGAAGGTTAGAAAATAATGATACCCGCCGTGTGCTTCAACATTCATCGGACCGCATACATCGGTATGTATTATTTCCAACAAATCAGTAGCTCGCTCCATTGTTCCGGAGAACGGAGTTTTAGTCATCTTGCCCATGAGGCATGGTTCGCAAGTATCAAATGATTCATAATCAAGAGATTCCAAAAGTCCATCCGCATGGAGTTTCTTCATGCGCTTTACACCAATATGACCTAAATGGCAGTGCCACAAGTATGTTGCACTATCATTATCAACTTTGCATCTTTTGGCATCAATATTATGAATATGTGTATCACTACGATCAAGATTCAACAAGAATAGACCATTCACAAAAGGTGCGTGACCATAAAAGATGTTACTCATATAAATAGAACAACCATTATTCTCTGACTTAAATGAATAACCATCTTGCAATAAACAAGATCCAGATATAATGTTCATGCTCAACGCTGGCACCAAATAACAATTATTGAGGTCTAAAACTAATCCCGAAGGTAGATGTAGAGGTAGCGTGCCGACGGCGATCACATCAACCTTGGAACCATTCCCGACGCGCATCGTCACCTCGTCCTTATCCAATCTTCGCTTATTCCGTAGCTCCTATTTCGAGTTACAAATATGAGCAACCGAACCAGTATCAAATACCCAGGCGCTACTGCGAGCATTAGTGAGGAACACATCAATAACATGTATATCAAATATACCTTTGCTCACTTTGCCATCCTTCTTATCCGCCAAATACTTGGGGCAGTTCCGCTTCCAGTGACCAGTCCCTTTGCAGTAGAAGCACTCTGTTTCAGGCCTGGGTCCAGCTTTGGGTTTCTTCGTGGGAGCGGCAACTTGTTTGCCGTTCTTCTTGAAGTTCCCCTTCTTTCCCTTTCCCTTTTTCTTGAAACTAGTGGTTTTGTTAACCATCAACACTTGATGCTCTTTCTTGATTTCTACCTCCGCTGATTTCAGCATCGCGAAGAGCTCGGGAATTGTCTTCTCCATCCCTTGCATATTATAGTTCATCACGAAGCCTTTATAGCTTGGTGGCAGTGACTGAAGAACTCTGTCAATAACACTCTCAACCGGAAGATCAATTCCCAGCTGAGTCAAGTGGTTGTGGTACCCAGACATTCTGAGTATGTGTTCACTGACAGAACTGTTCTCCTCCATCTTACAGCTAAAGAACTTGTTGGAGACTTCATATCTCTCAACCCGGGCATTAGCTTGAAATATCAATTTCAGCTCTTGGAACATCTCATATGCTCCGTGGCGTTCAAAACGCTTTTGCAGTCCCGGTTCTAAGCCGTAGAGCATGGCACACTGAACTATCGAGTAGTCATCAGATCGAGCCTGCCAGGCGTTCACAACGTCTGCAGCAGCTCCTGCAGCAGGTCCATCACCTAGCGGTGCATCAAGGACATAATTGTTCTGTGCAGCAATGAGGATAATCCTCAAGTTACGGACCCAGTCCGTGTAGTTGCTACCATCATCTTTCAACTTAGCTTTCTCTAGGAACGCATTAAAATTCAACGGAACAGTAGCACGGGCCATTTATCTACAACATAGATATGCAAAGAAACCATCAAGACTAAGTTCATGATAAATTAAGTTCAATTAATCAAATTACTAATGAACTCCCACTTAAATTAACATCCCTCAAGTTAACTAAGTGATACATGATCCAAATCAACTAGCCCATGTCCGATCATCACGTGAGATGGGATAGTCATCAATGGTGAACATCTCCATGTTGATCATATCTACTATATGACTCATGTTCGACCTTTCGGTCTCCAGTGTTCCGAGACCATGTCTGTACATGCTAGGCTCGTCAAGTCTAACCCAAGTATTCTGCTTGTGTAAAACTGGTTTACACCCGTTGTATGTGAACGTAGAATCTATCACACCCGATCATCACGAGGTGCTTCGAAACGACGAACTTTAGCAACGGTGCATACTCGGGGAGAACACTTTTATCTTGAAATTTAGTGAAGGGATCATCTTATAATGCTACCGTCGTTCTAAGCAAAATAAGATGCATAAAGGATAAACATCACATGCAATCAAAATATGTGACATGATATGGCCATCATCTTGTGCTTTTGATCTCCATCTCCAAAGCATTGTCATGATCTCCATCGTCACCGGCTCGACACCTTGATCTCCATCGTTGCGTCGTGGTCGTCTCGCCAACTATTGCTTCTACAACTATTGCTAACGCATAGCGATAAAGTAAAACAATTACATGGCGCTTGCATTTCATACAATAAAGAGACAACCATAAGGCTCCTGCCGGTTGCCGATAAATTACAAAACATGATCATCTCATACAATAATGTATGTCACATCATGTCTTGACCATATCACATCATAGCATACCCTGCAAAAACAAGTTAGACGTCCTCTACTTTGTTGTTGCAAGTTTTACGTGGCTGCTACGGGCTTCTAGCAAGAACCGTTCTTACCTACGGCACAAAACCACAACGGTGATTTATCAAGTTTGCTGTTTTAACCTTCAACAAGGACCGGCCGCAGTCAAATTCGATTCAACTAAAGTAGGAGAAACAGACACCCGCCAGCCACCTTTATGCAAAACAAGTTGCATGTCTGTCGGTGGAACCGGTCTCATGTACGTGGACATGTAAGGTTGGTCCGGGCCGCTTCATCTTACAATACCGCCGAATCAAAATAAGACGTTGGTGGTAAGCAGTATGACGATCACCACCCACAACTCTTTGTGTTCTACTCGTGCATATCATCTACGCATAGACCTGGCTCATGATGCCACTGTTGGGGAACGTTGCATGGAAAACAAAAAAAATTCTACGCACACGCAAGATCTATCCATGGAGATGCATAGCTACGAGAGGGGGAGTGTGTCTACGTACCCTCGTAGACCGTAAGCGGAAGCGTTAGAACAACGCGGTTGATGTCGTCGAACAACTTCACGATCCAACCGACCGAGTACCGAACGTACGGCACCTCCGCGTTCAGCACACGTTCAGCTCGGTGACGTCTTCGACTTCTTGATCCAGCAAGACGGCGAGGTAGTGGATGAGTTCCGGCAGCACGACGGCGTGGTGACGGTGATGGTAATCCTATCTCCGCAGGGCTTCACCCAAGCACTGCGAAAATATGACTGAGGGACGGAACTGTGGAGGGGGGCGCCGCACATGGCTAAGACAATGTTGTGTCTCCTTTGGGGCGCCCCTCTCCTCTATTTATATATGTGTAGGGGCTTGGAGTAGAAGGAATAGTGCCACGTGAACAGTAACCGTGAATAGTACACACGTGGACTTGGACTCCAAAGTCCAATCCTATTCCTACTAGGACTCTCCCTTTTTCCTTCCCTAGCTGCGTGGGCTTTTGAGGACTTGGTGCGCCTAGCCCAATAAGGCCAGGGCGCCTCCCCTTAGCCCATGCCAGCCCTTGGGACATGGTGGACGCACTTGTGGACTTCCGGACCCCTCCGGAATCCTCCTGAACCTTCTCGAAGCTTCCCGGTACAATACCGAAAAAAACTGCACCTTTTTCCGGAACCCAAAATATGACTTCCCATATATAAATCTTTACCTCTCGACCATTCCGAGACTCCTCGTGACGTCCGGGATCTCATCCGGGACTCCGAACAATATTCAGTTACCAATTCACATAACTCATATAACACTATATCGTCAACGAACGTTAAGCGAGAGGACCCTACGGGTTTGGGAATGATGTAGACATGACTGAGACGCCTCTCCAGTCAATAACTAATAGCGGAACCTGGATGCTCATATTGGTTCCTACATATTCCACGAAGATCTTATCGGTCGAACCGCAATGACAACATACGTAATTCCCTTTGTCCGTCGGTATGTTACTTGCCCGAGATTCGATCGTCGGTATCTCCATACCTAGTTCAATCTCGTTACCGGCAAGTCTCTTTACTCGTTCCGTAATACATCATCCTGTAACTAACTCCTTAGTCACTTTGCTTGCAAGCTTCTTATGATATGCATTACCGAGAGAGCCCAGAGATACCTCTCCGAAACACGGAGTGACAAATCCCAGTCTCGATCCATGCCAACTGAACGGACACCTTCGGAGATACCTGTAGAGCATCTTTATGATCACCCAGTTACGTTGTGATGTTTGATAGCACACAAGGTATTCCTCCGGTATCCGGGAGTTGCACGATCTCATGGTCTGAGGAACATGTATTTGACATTCAAGAAAGCAGTAGCAATAAACAGAACGATCATATGCTAAGCTAAAGGATGGGTCTTGTCCATCACATCATTCTCCTAATGATGTGATCCCGTTATCAAATGATAACTCATGTCTATGGTTAGGAAACCTTAACCATCTTTGATCAACGAGCTAGTCTTGTAGAGGCTCACTAGGGACACGGTATTTGTTTATGTATTCACACATGTATTTAAGTTTCTGGTCAATACAATTCTAGCATGAATAATAAACCTTTATCATGAACAAGGAAATATAAAATAATAAGAACTTTATTATTGCCTCTAGGGCATATTTCCATCAACAATTGCTCAAAGTGATCGTGCACCATCGTCGCCTTGTCCTCGTGAGCAGTTGCTGATACGTCTCCGACGTATCTATAATTTTTTATTGTTTCATGCTATTATATTATCAATCTCAGAAACTTTATATGCAATTATAAGCAATGTTATATCATTTTTGGGAACTAAACTATTAACTCAGTGCCCAGTGCCAGTTCCTGCTTTTTGCTTGTTTTTCGCTTTTCAGAGAATCAATACCAAAAGAAGTCCAAACGTGATGAAACTTTACGGGGGTTATTTTTGGACCAGAAGAAACCCTAGAAGGCTCAGGAGGAGACCAGAAGATGTACGGGAGAGCCACAAGCTCACAGGGCGCGCCCTAGGGGGGTAGGCATGCCCCCTGAGCTTGTGGGTCCCACGTGACTCCGTCTGACCTAATCCCACTTCTATATATTCCCAAATATCCCCAAATCAATAGAACGCAAGAAGAAGAAACCTTTATGCTGCCGCAAGTCTTTGTTCTGTCAAGATCCCTTCTGGAGGCCTTCTCTAGTAATCTGCCGGAGGGGGAATCAATCACGGAGGGCCTCTACATCAACCTTGCTGCCCTTCCAATGATGTGTGAGTAGTTTACCACAGACCTATGGGTCCATAGTTATTAGCTAGATGGCTTCATCTCTCTCTCCGATCTTCAATACAATGTTCTCCTTGGAGATCAATCCGATTGTTCCGATGTAATCTTCTTTTGCAGTGTGTTTGTTGGGATCCGATGAATTGTGGGTTTATGATCAGATTATTCATTGAAAGTAATTGAGTCACTTCTGAACTTTATTATGCATGATTGTTATAGCTTTGTATTTCTCTCTGATCTATCCGTTTAGTTTGGCCAACTAGATTGATTTATCTTGCAATGGGAGAGGTGCTTTGTAGTGGGTTCAATCTTGCGGTGTCCTCACCTCGTGACAGAAGGGGTAGCGAGGCACGTATTTGTATTGCTGCCACTAAGGGTAAAACGATGGGGTTTAATCATATTGCTTGAGTTTACTTTGTCTACATTATGTCATCTTGCTTAAAGCATTACTCCGTTTGTCATGAACTTAATACCCTAGATGCATGCTAGATAGCGGTCGATGGGTGGGGTAATAGTAGTAGATGCAGGCAGGAGTCGGTCTACTTATCACGGATGTAATGCCTATATACATGATCATTGCCATGAATAACATCATAACTATGCGCTATTCTATCAATTGCCCAACAGTAATTTGTTTACCCACCGTATGCTATTCTTATGAGGGAGAAGCCTCTAGTGAAAACTATGGCCCCCGGGTCTACTTTTATCATATTACAAAAACCAAAAATACCTTGCTGCAATTTTACACTTTTTATTTTACTTTGCAATTTATTTATCTATCACTATCACATTTAATCCTTGCAAGTAACGAGTCCAAGGGGATTGACAACCCTCTTGCCCGCGTTGGGTGCAAGTATTTGCTCTAGTGTGTGTAGGTACTGTTGACGATTGTTTGTGTGATTCTCCTACTGGTTTGATAAACCTTGGTTCTCACTGAGGGAAATAGTTATCGCTACTATATTGCTTCACCCTTCCTCTTCGGGGAAAATCCCAACGCAGCTCACAAGTAGCAGAAAGAATTTCTGGCGCCATTGCCGGGGAGACATCATCAAATATCTATGAGGTTCCTTCACACAAATTATCATTTACTTGCATTTACCTTTATTTACTTTTATTAGTCTCGTTATAAAAAATCAAAAACACAAAAATATTTTATTTTGATAGTTTGCTTGCTTGCTTGAATTGCCAATATGTCTCAAGAAAACACTAAGTTGTGTGACTTCTCAAATACTAATAACAATGATTTTATTAGTACTCCAATTGCTCCTCCCGCCACTAGTGCGGAGTCATATGATATTAATGCTGCATTATTAAATCTTATCATGAAAGAGCAATTTGCCGGAAACCCTAATGAAGATGCTGCATCCCATCTCAATACCTTCGTAGAATTATGTGATATGCAAAAGAAAAGAGATGTGGATAATGATATTATTAATTTCTATGCGGGACTAAACTTTGTGTCGAGAAATCTTCTAGACTCTGCTGCAGGTGATACCTTTATGGGAATTACATTAGGAGAGGCCACGAAGCTTCTCGATAATATGATGAAAAATTATTCTCAATGGCACACTGAACGAGCTCCAATTGGTAAGAAGGTAAACTCTATCGAAAAAGTTTCTACTTTGAGTGATAAAATGGACGCTCTTATGAATATGCTTGCTAGTAAAAATGCTCATGTTGATCCTAATGATGTTCCACTATCTACTTTGATTGAGCAAAATAATGAGGCTATTGATGTGAACTTTGTTGCAAGAAAAATAATTTTAATAACAATGATTATAGAGGGAGTTTTAATCCTAGACCATATCCTAATAACCCCTCTAATAATTATGGTAGTTCCTATGGTAATTCATATAATAATAATAATAGGATACCTACTGAACTTGATAACAACATTAAAGAATTTATTAGTTCTCAAAAAGCTTTTAATGCTATGGTGGAAGAAAAACTACATAAAGTTGATGATATGGCTAGAAACTTGGATAGAATTGCTCATGATGTGGAAACTCTTAAAATTAAAACTATGCCACATAAAAATGATGCTACTGAATCTCTAAAGTCTATTCAAGTCTCCATGAATGAAAGTAGATAAAGAATCGCTAGATTGAGAGCTAAGCAAGAAATCCTAGAAAAAGCGATTCCACCCGGTTTTTATCATAACCATGGTGAAGATATTAAAATGATTGGTGTATCACCTATTGAATATTTATTTATAAATCTAAAACTTGATGAAAAAGGGATTGGAGATGAGTCAACGTTAGCTAGAAGGCGTCCCAATTGTTCGGAGGCTGGTGATCTTAATGATAAAAATGATAAAAGTGGGTTTGAAGAGGTCAAGACTTTAAATAGTAATGTGCCCACTACTTTGGATTACAAGGACTTTAATTATGATAATTGCTCTTTGATTGAATGTATTTCCTTGTTGCAATCCATGATGAATTCACATAATGCTTACGAACAAAATAAAGCTTTTACTCAACATATTGTCGAAGCAATGGTCAAAGCTCATGAAGAAAAACTAGAGCTAGAAGTGTCAATACCTAGCAAATTACAAGATGAATGGGAACCTACTATTAAAATGAATATTAAAGGATATGAATGTAATGCTTTGTGTGATCTAGGTGCTAGCGTCTCTACTATACCAAAATCTTTATGTGACGTGCTAGGTCTCACCGATATGAATGAATGTTCCCTCAACTTGCATTTAGAGGATTCAACTATTAAGAAACCATTGGGTAGAATTAATGATGTCCTTATTAAAGGAAATAGAAATTATGTGCCCGTGGATTTCATTGTGCTAGATATTGAATGCAATCCGTCTTGTCCTATAATACTTGGTAGGCCTTTCCTACGAACCATAGGTGCTATTATTGATATGAAAGAAGGAAATATAAGATTCCAATTCCCATTAAAGAAAGGGATGGAACACTTCCCAAGGAAAATAATTAAACCACCATATGAATCTATTATGTGGGCCACCTATGGAATTAATTTGAAGGATGATAATACTTGAAACAATGCATTATGCCTAGCTAGGGGCATAAAACAATAGCGCTTATTGGGAGGCCACCCAATAGTTATCTTAAATTTTTGCTTTTACTTTTTTTTTGGTGTGATAACATAATTATTGATACTGTAATGATTGTGTTTTTTATGTTTTGATTAGTGTTTGTGCCAAGTAAAGCCTTTGGGATGATTCGGATAATAGTTGACTTGATTCTGTGCAAAAACAGAAAGTTTTGCATACAGTACAGAAAATGCTATAAATTACTGGAACGTGGAAATTGGCTGAAATTTTTACACATGATTGATATACAAATTGTCTACATTGTCCTAATTTTTCAGAATTTTTGGAGTTACAGAAGTATGGTTTTTATTCAGATCATTACAGACTGTTCTGTTTTAGACAGATTCTGTTTCTTATTGCATAGTGTGCTTATTTTAATGATGCTATGGATTATATCGGGGGATATAAGTCATGGAGAAGTTAGAATAAAGTAGGTATTATGCAAGAATAATTATGAATGAGTTTACAACAGTACCTAAAGTTTATGATTTGTTGATTATACTAGTGGATCTCACGAGGTTTTTGTTAAATTTTGTGTGCTGAAGTTTTCAAGTTTTGGGTGAGATTTCGATGAGTAAAGGAATAAGGAGCGGCAAGAGCCTAAGCTTGGGGATGCCCAAGGCACCCCAAGGTAATATTCAAGGAAGACTCAAGCGTCTAAGCTTGGGGATGCCCCGGGATGGCATCCCCTCTTTCGTCCACAATTCATCGGTATGTTACTTGGAGCTATATTTTTATTCATCACATGATATGAGTTTTACTTGGAACATCGTGTATTATATTTAGTTTTGCTTACTGTTTGCCACAATCATTGTTTGGTGGACACACCTTTTTGAGAGAGACACACATTCATCATAATTTGTTAGAATACTCTATGTGCTTCACTTATATCTTTTGAGCTAGGCAGTTGCTCTTGTGCTTCACTTATATCTGTTAGAGCACGACGGTGGTTATATTTTATAGAAATGATTGCACTCTCATGATTCACTTAAATCTTTTTGAGAGTCTTAAATAGGAAGTGGTAATGAGCACGGGTTATAAGACTAGTCGGAAAATGATAGGTATCTAAGAGAGATATAATAAAAACTTTCATGTAGATCACTAAATATGAAATGTATGATTTAATTATATTGATGTAGTAATATGAAAGAATATTAGTTCATGGTCATTGGTTAGTAAGAATATCGATAGTAAAGCTTGTTATTAACTACTCATTTAAGTGTCCGACATGGCATAACGGGGATGTTAGAGCACTTTTATTCCTTGTTGAAATCCTTTGTGTTGTTTGAGTCGGGGGCGTGCGATGGTTAACTCCTACCAACCTCCTCCCTAGGGGCATGCGAGTAGTACTTTGCTTCGAGGGCTAAATAAATTTTCACAATTAGTATTTGAGTTCTTTATGACTAATGTGAGTCCATGGATTATACGCATTCTCACCTTCCCGCATATTGCTAGCCTCTTCGGTGCCGTGCATTGCCCTTTCTCACCTCAAGAGTCGGTGCAAACTTCGCCGGTGCATCCAAACCCCGTGATATGATACGCTCTATCACAATTCACACATAAGCCTCCTTATATCGTCCTCAAAACAGTCACCATACCTACCTATCATGGCATTTCCATAGCCATTCCGAGATATATTGCCATGCAACTTCCACCGTTCCATCTCATGACATGTGTGTTCATCGTCATATTTCTTTGCATGATCATATAGAGCTGACATGATATTTGTGGCAAAGCCACCGTTCATTATTGTAATACATGTTACGCTAGATCATTGCACATCCTGGTACACTGCCAGAGGCATTCATATAGAGTCATATTGCTCCAGTTTATCGAGTTGTAAGTAAATAAAAGTGTGATGATCATCATTATTAGAGCATTGTCCCAGTGAGGAAAAGAATGATGGAGACAAATGAGTCCTTACAAAAGTGGGGATGAGGTTCATGATATTGTTCTAAAAAAATGAAAAAAATGAAAAAATGAAAAAAAAGAAAAATGAGAGAAAAAGAGAGAAGGGGCAATGCTACTATCCTTTTACCACACTTGTGCTTCAAAGTAGCACCATGTTCTTCATATAGAGAGTCTCCTGAGTTATCACTTTCATATACTAGTGGGAATTTTTCATTATAGAACTTGGCTTGTATATTCCAATGATGGGCTTCCTCAAATGCCCGAGGTCTTCATGAGCAAGCAAGTTGGATGCACACCCACTTAGTTTCATTCGAGCTTTCATACACTTATAGCTCTAGTGCATCTGTTGCATGGCAATCCCTACTCCTCGCATTGATATCGATTGCTAGGCCTCTCCATTGCCTAACAATCCGCCGAGTTGATGCGAGCCTTTCTTCATTTTTGTCTTCCCTTATATCTCTACCACATTATTCTATTCCACCCGTAATGCTATATCCATGGCTAACGCTCAAGTATTGAGTGGAGTTTAAAATACTGAAGCGCGTTAAAAAGTATGATCCAATTGCTTGACTTGACACCGGGGTGATCATGATTTGTACTTGTGTGAGGAAGACGGAGTCATGCCATGCTTAAATGATCAATGAGTAGGGATAACATTCGTTAAGCATCGTATATTTTGAAAAAGTAATGATTATGTTCGAGTATTCATGGATATTATTATGTTGATATCAATTACTTCATCGTTTCTCAATATTTATCCTGTGAAAGAGATTACATGATAAACATGCTAGGTAGCATTCAACATCAAAAATTCTGTTTTTATCATTTACCTACTCGAGGACGAGCAGGAATTAAGCTTGGGGATGCTGATACGTCTCCGACGTATCTATAATTTTTGATTGTTTCATGCTATTATATTATCAATCTCAGATACTTTACATGCAATTATATGCAATTTTATATCATTTTTGGGAACTAACCTATTAACTCAGTGCCCAGTGCCAGTTCCTGTTTTTTGCTTGTTTTTGGCTTTTCAGAGAATCAATACCAAAAAAAGTCCAAACGTGATGAAACTTTACGGGGGTTATTTTTGGACCAGAAGAAACCCAAGAAGGCTCGGGAGGAGACCAGAAGATGTACGGGAGAGCCACAAGCTCACAGGGCGCGCCCTAGGGGGGTAGGCGCGCCCCCTGAGCTTGTGGGTCCCACGTGACTCCGTCTGACCTAATCCCACTTCTATATATTCCCAAATATTCCCAAATCAATAGAACGCAAGAAGAAGAAACCTTTATGCTGCCGCAAGTCTATATTCTTTCAAGATCCCATCTGGAGGCCTTCTCCGGTAATCTGTCGGAGGGGGAATCGATCACGGAGGGCCTCTACATCAACCTTGCTGCCCTTTCAATGATGTGTGAGTAGTTTACCACAAACCTACGGGTCCATAGTTATTAGCTAGATGGCTTCATCTCTCTCTCCGATCTTCAATACAATGTTCTCCTCGGAGATCAATCCGATTATTCCGATGTAATCTTCTTTTGCGGTGTGTTTGTTGGGATCCGATGAATTGTGGGTTTATGATCAGATTATTCATTGAAAGTAATTGAGTCACTTCTAAACTTTATTATGCATGATTGTTATAGATTTGTATTTCTCTCCGATCTATCCGTTTAGTTTGGCCAACTAGATTGATTTATCTTGCAATGGGAGAGGTGCTTTGTAGTGGGTTCAATCTTGCGGTGTCCTCACCTCATGACAGAAGGGGTAGCGAGGCACGTATTTGTATTGCTTCCACTAAGGGTAAAACGATGGGGTTTAATCATATTGCTTGAGTTTACTTTGTCTACATTATGTCATCTTGCTTAAAGCGTTACTCCGTTTGTCATGAACTTAATACCCTAGATGCATGCTGGATAGCGGTCGATGTGTGGAGTAATAGTAGTAGATGCAGGCAGGAGTCGGTCTACTTATCACGGACGTAATGCCTATATACATGATCATTGCCATGAATAACATCATAACTAGGCGCTATTATATTAATTGCCCAACAGTAATTTGTTTACCCACCGTATGCTATTCTTACGAGAGAGAAGCCTCTAGTGAAAACTATGGCCCCCGGGTCTACATTTATCATATTACAAAAACCAAAAATACCTTGCTGCAATTTTACACTTTTATTTTACTTTGCAATTTATTTATCTATCAGATTTAATCCTTGCAAGTAACGAGTCCAAGGGGATTGACAACCCTCTTGCCCGCGTTGGGTGCAAGTATTTGCTCTTGTGTGTGTAGGTCTGTTGACGAGTGTTTGTGTGATTCTCCTACTGGTTCGATAAACCTTGGTTCTCACTGAGGGAAATACTTATCGCTACTATATTGCTTCACCCTTCCTCTTCGGGGAAAATCCCAACGCAGCTCACAAGTAGCAGTTGCCTCCATGCCCCCCTTCTGCAGGTATTGGATGAAGTTCTTTCTGCGCCTCGAGCAGATTTTTGCTTGGAAGAACGCCGTCTTCACAGCCCCTGTCTTCAGCCATGTCACACGTGACGCTTGCCTCTTCCTTGCCCGTTCCAGCGCTGCTAGTCCTACAATTTTCAGCTTGAGCGTCTTCCTGAGATGGAATTCAGACGGGGTTAGCACCTTCTTTTCCTGGGCAACATCTAGCCGCAGCACAATTTCAGACGCCAGGTGGAACTGCAGCTTTGCATCGCTGAATAGAGACTTCCCCCAGATCTTCAGGTCAGTTGCCGTTCATTGAAGCTTCATTTTTATCCTTGCGAACGGACAATCGTGATTCACCGGCCTCTCCCAGGCCCTTGCTACTGTCTCCTGAAACCGCGGGAAACACGTCTAGAAATTTTCAAAACAGAAGCGAGCCTTTCAGCGAGGGGCCGCGGCGTTTGCCGGAAGCAACGGGTAGTGATCTGAGCATGTCATCGACGCCGCCATCATCGTGTGGGAGGAGAAGAGGGCCTCCCAGTCTAAGTTGCAGAAAAATTTGTTGATGCTAACCAAAGTGGGGTTTTGGCGCTCATTGCTCCATGTGAACCTTCTGTTTTTGCACTTGATCTCCCTCAGACCCGCCTGATTAATCGCCGCTCTGAAGTTGCCCATAATTCTCCGGTTTATATTTGCATTGCTCTTGTCACGAGCTTCATAGATGATGTTGAAGTCCCCATTTAGTAGCCATGGTTGTCCAGGGGGTGGAGCAGCCGTGGCTAGCTCATGAAGGAAATCATCCTTTCTTGCCTCTTCAGCTGGCCCATACACTGTTGTTAACCAGAAAGAGGTGCTTGAGTGCAACATGGTGACCCTGGCGGTGATGGAGAAATGGTCGATCATGTGTATGGATAGGCTGGCCACCGTGGAGTGCCAGAAGATGGCAGCCCCTCCGCGCGTCCCGGTCGCCGGCAGAACCGCGCAGCCATCCAGTGAATGCCCTCCAATATCTCTAACTAAGGCAGGGGACCAGGCATCGATCTTTGTCTCTTGGATGCAGAGAATTGCAAGTTTGTGTACACTAATTACTTCGTTAATAGTGGATCTCCTAGCGGGTGAGTTTAGGCCCCGCACATTCCAACTCATAATCCCACAATTGGCGTCAATCATCAGGAAACAATCGATTTCTCCGGAAGCCAATTTTACTAATGAAGATGATGAATAGCAAAGTACACTTGTCCTACCTAACCGTGGCACGCCGACAACCACCAGTAGCACCCAAAACATGCCGGCGACGAACTAACCAACTAGCCCTAACACAATACATCAGCGAGGAACCTAACTCGATCTGGTAGAAGGCCAGACGGCACTGGAGACTAAGCCTACTACTACTGAGCACTAACATAATCAAACATGTCCTCCATCCACGCCGTCAGGGCCGGCGAGGCCGGCCATGGCGCGCAGGGCCTCCACATTTAGCCGAGTGAGCTTCGCGATGCCGAGGATGTCCTCCCCCGTGAGCGGCTCGTCAAAGCGGCGAACCAGAGCCTCCACTGCCTTGACGGTTGATGACCCACAAGTATAGGGGATCGCAACAGTCTTCGAGGGTAGTATTTCACCCAAATTTATTGATTCAACACAAGGGAAGCCAAAAAATATTTATAAGCCTTAGCAGTTGAGTTGTCAATTCAACCACACCTGAGAAGTTATTTCTCTGCAGCAAAGTATCAGTAGCACAGTAGTATGATAGTTTTGATAGTAGCGGTAACAGTAGCAATAGTAACAGTAACAGTGACAGTAGCAGTTTTATAGTAGTTGGAACAGTAGCAGTAATTGTAGTAACTTAGCAAAGACAATATGAGCAAAGCGTAAGCATTGGATCAGCGATGGATATTTGTATGGATGACATTCATCATATAACAGTCACAACCTAGAGCGATACACAATAGCTCCAATTCATCAATTCAATGTAGGCATGTATTCCGTATATAGTCATACGTGCTTATAATAAGAACTTGCATGACATATTTTGTCCTACCCTCCCATGGCAGCGGGGTCCATAAGGAAATCTAAGAGTAATTAAGGCCTCCTTTTAATAGAGAACCGGATCGAAGCATTAACACATGGTGAATACATGAACTCCTCGAATTACAGTCATCCCCGGAGAGTATCCCAATTATTGTCACCTTGGGGTCTACGGTTCAGAACAATAACAAGTGCATATAACTAGCAGATACGATCAAAAACTCATATATATTCATGAAAACATAATAGATTCAGATATGAAATCATTGCACTCGGGTCCTAGTGACAAGCATTAAGCATAGCAAAGTCATAGCAACATCAATCTCAGAACATAATGGATACTAGGGATCAAGGCCTAATAAATTGACTCGATTACATGATAAATCTCATCCATCTCCATCACCGTCCAGCAAGCCTACGAAACAATTACTCACTCCCGGTGGTGAGCATCATGGAATTGTTGATGAAGAAGGGTTGATGATGACGATGGCGACGAATCCCCCTCTCCGGAGCCCCGAACGGACTCCAGATCAGCCCTCCCGATGAAGAACATGAGATGGCGCCGGCTCCGTATCGTAAAATGCGATGAAACTTCTTCTCTTATTTTTTTCTCGGGGAGACGGTACTTATGAAGGTGGAATTAGGTCAGACGGAGCCACGTGGGCCCCACAAGACATCAGGGCGCGCCGGGGGGGGGGGGGGGGTAGGCGCGCCCTGCTGCCTTGTGAGCAGCTGGTGGCCCCCCTTCAGTGAATATTTGCACCAGTATTTTTTATTTATTAAATAAAAATCTTCGCCAAGTTTTATCCAATTCCAAGAACTTTTATTTCTGCACAAAAATAACACCATGGTAGTTCTGCTGAAAACAACGTCAGTCCGGGTTAGTTTGATTCAAATCGTGCAAATTAGAGTCCAAAACAAGAGCAAAAATGTTTGGAAAAGTAGATACGTTGGAGACGTATCAACTCCCCCAAGCTTAACTCATTGCTTGTCATCAAGCAATTCAGTTGATAAACTGAAAGTAACAAAGAAAAACTTTTACAAACTCTTTTATTTCTGTTGCCATATATAAGCTTAACTAGCAACCAAATTTTCAGCAAAGATCATGAAGTAACCATCTGAATGATAACGCTTAGAACTCACATATACTCATATCAATGGCATAATCAACTAGCGAGCAATAATAATATATCTTAAATGCCAATACTTTATCAAAACAATCATGATATAATATGATAGTATGGTATCTCGCTAGCTCTTTCTGAGACCGCAAAACATAAATGCAGAGCACCTCTGAAGTTCAAGCAGCGACTAAACATTGTAATTTAGGGTAGAAGAGATTCAGTCATGCTCACATCCAACATTAACTAGACTCAATGCATGTTAAACTAAGAATGACAATTGTGCTCTCAAAGTTGGTGCTTGAATGAGAAGGTGATGACTCAACAATAAAAGTAAATAACATGAAAGTATTTTGACTGCGTCATGGGCCACATGTGATCTGCGTCTTGGGCCACATGTGCCCCATGCTCGACTCCTTCGCCATCTTACTCCTGATCGTCCGCATCTACATCTCCATCGGCGACCGTGATGGCGACCACGACGAGCTCAAACTCGAAGTGTTCGCGCTCCTCCTTGTCCTGGTCCCCATGTGTAAACCCTTTTTTTCCTTTTTTCCTTTTTTCCTTTTTTTCCGGGGGGATAAAACCCTTTTTTTCAAAACCATAGTAAACAAAACTCACAATTTTGAAAAGGGAAATCATCCGGTGCCCATGGGTGCACTGCCCCACCCTCCATCTGCCGTCCATTGTATGTCTTTCATCCAACGGCCACTCGTTAATCTACACTAATCATGTAGTACTATCTCTCTGCCATGCACGTACAAGCGGCTTTTTTTACAGGAGCTACTACACAACACGTACTTTTACCCGCAAGTTAGATGGGGGATAGCGGGCCTGTATTACTATATACTTGTTCTTCTTCTTCTGTCTATAGCGACGAGCAAGTTCTCCTATACTACTATATACTTGTTCTTCTTCTGTAGTCAACGGCAGTAGCATAAACTTGCAAACTTCAGTTTTCAGCAGTGTAAAATGACTAGCTTAAAACTTGTAAATTTTCAGCAGCATAAAATTTTGCAAATAAACACTGTAGCATAAACTTGCAAATTTTAGTTTTTCAGTAGCAACGAGAATAGAAATTTGCAAATAAATATTGTAGCATAAAATTTTCTTGGGTCATTTTTCATGCTGCTACTACTAGTCTACTGGAACTGTCCAGCTTCTTCTCCTGCCAGCACACACAGCAACGTACGTGCTGTTGTACCAGTACCTGCAAAAATCATACTTGCATGTAAACGTAAGTGTTCCTGCAAGAATCGTACAAGACCGCAGCTCCTTTATCTAATTTCATGCCATTAGCACGGTTGCAAGTCCTTAGTGCCGCACCGTTAGATCTGCATCCAGCGACCACAAACGCGGGGCACCGCACCCCGCGGACACCAGATCCTCACCCTCTTGAAAAAGAATGTTGCGCTTGCGGATAAGCTGCCGGACTATGATATGATTGCCACATTAATGGTTGTCGCACCGCCTGCACCGTCGTCTTTCTACCTCATGCTCATGCGGGGTTTCCTCTACTCACAAGCGCAAAACACTTCTGTAAATTTTTACGCTTTTCAAGAAAATATATCAATGTATACACATGTGCCATGACAATTTTGTACATACGAGGCGTTGCTTATAACCTAAAACAAGGCCGACCAAAGTGACAATGTTTATGCATTGTATGTGTATATGTCATCATTTTAACTCCTCGCCAATAATGCACAATTAAAAAATCAAAAGGAGGTTCTGTTATTATGCACATGAAGCTTATTAGACATTACTTCTGTAGTTTAAATTCAAAATTTTCGGGTAGTAACAAATTTTTCCGGGGGCCACCAAAATTTTCGGTAACCGGTCGGTTACCGGAAATTCGGCCCGAGAAAGATAAAAACCTCCTCTATACTGCATGCATCCAATAGAAGAGCAGGCAAGTATGCATGCAGCCCATACCCAGTGTTCTCTCTCTCACCTGCATGCAACCAATGACAATGCAGCGCTAAGAGCAGGTACAATAGTGGGCTATAAGCCAGGTACAATAGTGGGCTATAAGCCAGTTTACATGGCATTTTTGCCTGTGTGGAGGAGAGAGAACGGCAAAAAGTAAGGGAGTGGACTCTCGTACAAGAGCCAACCTTTACACGTGCTCCCAGGGAAGATGAGTAAATGAGACTATAATAAATTGCGTAGAAGAGGAGAGATCGAGTGAATCCTCGCTCAAAGTTTAATAATATCTCGGCTTTAGCTGCATGCAATGGAGAGATTCGCACAAGTCGCGATACTTGCACCTCAGAGCAAGTACAATAAAGCAATAAAGTGATGTAAGCAGAACTCAGAACAAATATTATATTTTTGCTGAGTTGGATGGAGAGAAGAGCAAAGAGAGGGAAGCGGGATATAGATTAAGAGCGAACTGCAATACAGGCTTCAAGAAACATTGTGAGAGTGTGAGGTGAGCCATGTATTAATAAAATAGTACTTTTTTGTAGCCAACTATTTTACATCGATGTTAAGTTGGCTATGGATGACATGACAATAAAATTTAGCCAGCTTTAAATACTGCTACATCAGCCTTTTGAAGGCTGCGCTGTAGGGAGATGGACCCTTGTGGGGAAATGGAGGCATTCGGTGCGAGGCACTGCAGGAGAGAGAGGGGGGTCGATGCGGATGAGGAGGTGGATCTGGGAAGGACAACAATGTGGAGAGGAGAGAGAATAAGATCTTGAGAATATGAGAAGAACAATAGAAGTTGTTCCTCAAAAATGAAATTGCCTTGCAAAAGTAGCTAGAAATAAGAAAATTTGTTGTTACAGACTATAGCTGCTTCTTAAAGTGCGGCCAAACCAATAGCCATGCAATAATTAAACAGTCTTGAGGAATATTAGTGATAAGCTAAGAAGTTTATACTTTCTCTATCCTCTTCTTAGTAACAAAGCTAAGAAGTAGCTTGTCGGAGATGTTGCAATTGGGCTAATGACAGATATATATAGAGAGAGTAGTGCTCCCTCGGTAACGAAATATAAGACGTTTTCTGGTGTAGGGAGTACATTTTAGCAGGTACTTCTCCTGCCGGCTACGTTTGGAATAAAGGAGGTGGCAGTACTGGGCACAAGAGTGCAGCACGCAGGGATGAGGAAAAGCATCAGCACGCAATCCGGCACAAGCAACTAGGAACGATTTGTACTCATTATGTAAAGCCCGGCACAAGTGGTCATCATTCTCTAGATATTCAAAGTGGCAAAAGTGAAAGGTAGAATGCTTATCCCACATGATTTGCACTCGTTAAGTACTCCAAGTGCAGTGCCGTGATGTACTTATGTCCTTAATTATCCTCGGCACACAGAACGCGATCAGAGGACAACATTCTAGCCCATTGAGGTGCAGCTCTTATTTTTCTGCGGGAAGGAGGTGCAGATCTTTCGCTTGAGGTAAATCTTTCGCTTTTTCTTTTATATAATCCCGGTAATTATATTAGTACGAATTTAGAAGTTTGTCTATATGAGCTTCTTAATTAATCTTGCTCGTTTCTTGTTGCTTCTTAATCTTGTTCGTTTCTTAATGGGAAACACTTCGCTACAGTACTCTGACGTGAAGCAATCGTCAGACCTGTCGTATGCCGTGGATTTATATTTTGATCTCACGGCTGCCATAAGCCCAATACTAACCACCCGATTTTTTAGCCCACATTCCCATAATCTCTCTCTGAATTAATCTCCCGAACAAACTCTCCCCGTCTCCCCTGCTCGCCCGTGCTCGGCGCCGAGCTCGGCATGCTCCCCGCCGCCACAACTCCCTCCCTAGCACGAGTTCATGACCCGCCCATCAACGGCCTCTGCCCCATCTCGCCGGTGCGCCACGCGGGGACTGGCCAACACCTACTCACTGACGACCTCGTAACCTCCCTCATCGTCGTGCTCAAATCCACCAGGATCAGACCCTACACCACCTGCAGTTTTGGCCTCTGATCCACCTCGCCTGAGTTCGGTCTTGATTCGGCAATGAGCCTAGCACGAGTGGAGTAACGCATGTTTCCCCACCCCATCCTAGTCTGATCTAGGGTTTGGATCTTCTCCTTTTCATGTTTTTTAATTCCTGCATTGGTAGTTTATTCCAAAGATAATTTTATTCTTAGATTCGTGTGATATCTCCATGTCAATATTTTGGTTTGTTCCCAGTTTGTTGGTGTGAATTTGTGTCATACATTATCTATTGGATCACTAAATATGTATTCAACCTTTTGTGAAATTTTTATGTACAGTGCACTCAGATATGCCTCCCTAGTTGGCGGCAGAAGGTTCCCAGTACTACAAATGATTTTAGTGCACTGTTTTGTGCTTCCTACCTTCTATTCGGATGCATCATGGGTAAATGTTTTATGCTTCAAAGGTGCTCAAACGTCGCTAGCACTGCCCGGGTGACATGCTGGCCAGCAAGATCGTGGAGCTCAAGGATTGGGGGCACTAGTGGCATGCAGACGAGTCACGATGGCAAGCACACGAATCAGCAATGGGAAGTGGTGGCAAAAATCCCGTTGGCGATGGAGACCTGCACCATTACAACCTAGCTCAAGATGATTGGCATTCCTGCTTCCTAATACATGGAAATAGCATGCGACACAACTGCGTCATCAAGCTTCATGAAGCAAGTAGGAAGCATATTCTTATTAGAAAAAGGAAACGACATGGCTGCTTTTCAATGTTTATGAAAGCCTTCAAGAAGCTAGTAGGAAGCATGCGGCAAAAGCAATAGGAATATTTGTGATTACTGACCTTACAAAAAATTATTGTAATATAGTTTGATTTGTTTTCTCCTATAGAAGCAAGCTCACCTTAGGCCAAAGCAAAATTTTATTTCTCTAGATGCACATCCCCAGTTTGGTTGAAGCATGTGCCTTCATGATAGTGAAAATAATTGTGTTTTTTATGGAAACAAAGTCTATCTCATTGGAAGCAATACTATGGTTGGCCGGAACAATATTGTGATCTATTTTTACCAAATTGAAGCAACTTGAATTCGCCCTGGAAGCTAATTCCCTGATCATCATAAAAAAAAAAATTGTTATGGAAGCAAACCATCGTGTTACCAATATTTGGTATGTGAAAGAAACAGGGATTTTTTTCCTAAAATAGGGCACTAAATCAAGAATATAATTAATTGTTTCCGTGCATCACGAACAATGTTTCCTAGGTATTATACTTCTGTGCATCAAAGAACAATGCTTCCATGGTATTTAGAAAGAACGTAATTAATTGCAGATTTAGCTGTGAGAAATAACTGTACTTCTAAAATTATTTGCCAAAAAAATGGGATTTGACGTAATCAGAGGAAGCGATTTTGGAAGCAGATCGAGTTTGTGTGGTTGGTGAATAGGAAGCAGCTAAACTTACGGTAGTAGTTAGCAGGAAGCACGCAATTATGGGAGCAGTTAATAGGAAGCAACCAATTAGGGAAGCTGTATTGCATGGGGTTTTAGTACAGATCGGACGACCATTGTGATCCTAATCCTACGGCTTTGGAGTAGTCTGATAGGAAGCCATGGATCAGTAGTCTGATCCCTAGCGGCGCCCTTTCTTAATTCATTCATTGCACTAACATAATCTTGTTCGTTTCCTGTTGTCTACATACGAGCTCTTAATTTGATGCCTTTCTACCGGCGGAGCATGTATTGTCTTGTGCATCTGTTAACAACTTGTTTCGAATGTTCAAATTGATAATCAGGTCGATCATGGACGAAACCTGCTCCGCTGATGCATTTGCGCTCTTCTCTAAGCACGTGGGTGGGCAGGTGCTGCGAGTCAACACTCTTCTGATACTGCACACCATTTTGATGGGAGTCATGGTCGGAATAGGCACCTACGTTCGCTATCGCCACCATCCATTGATCCGCTACCTCTTTCTGGGTGTTACCATGTTATTTCTACCCATTGTCTCCTATATTGTCTCCACCACTAGTAATCAGCATGTCATCGCCGTTTCACTCACAAGGAAGAAAACCTTTTCTATGATTTGCATAACACACATCCTGCTTGTCTTAGTATGGTCTGGTCTTGTTCAGATTGTTGGTATCAATACTACTGTGATAGTCGCCGGAGATGCAAGAGAAGCTCGAGACATTGTCCCCCCTGTGGTATTGCTTGTTGAAGCAATATGGACTTCTTACCTTATGGTCATCACAGTTGCCCGACTATCGGATGATCTGGTTTTTAGTTATCGACTTCAGTTGTTTGTTTTTGCACCATGGGCTCTTATCTTTGCCAAATTAGTTTTGAAGTATTATTCATGTTACAAGGCAAGACAATCATTAGGGACACAATCCTCGTCTTATTGTTGGATACATGGAGCAGTTACAAGATACAAGCCAGCATGTCGAGCTAGAAAGTGAGCATATACCTCCCCCACTTATAGTCACTGGAGAGGACACTGAACCAGTACAGAAAAAGATTCATGGTTATAGGACAAGGATAAGCAACAATGGCTTAGTGACCATGGACAAAGTTTGGCGCATGTGTGACATGCTTCCGAGCTCGACAGCACATCACGTCAAAGATGTATGCTTTTCGTTTGCATTGTTCAAGTTGCTACGTTGCCGATTTGCAAGGTACACAATTGCTGATGCTGGCTTCATCAAGGCCCGTAACTACTTACGACATGTATTGCTGCTCGAGGAGAGAGGTCATGGAAGGATACTTGGGGTGATTGCGTCTGAGCTTACTTTTCTTCATGATTATTATTATTCTTCCCTTCCAATCTCATATTCGAAGAGCTGTCTGCCCATCTCGAGCATATTTATTTCACTCTTAAGCATCGGTTATTGCTTATTTTGTATAGTTTTTGTCACAATGAGAGAGCTTAAGAGAAATCCCAATGCTATTACTCCTTTTACTGGACCACAGTTAAGTTGTTCCAATATGTGCAACAAAATATCCTTTGGAAGTACATTGTTTGAACTCGTGCCAGTGTGTTTACTTCTTGCACTAGTTTTGCTTGCTGAGGTGAGGGAGATTGCTTCTTACATCTGTTGGACAAAAATGGCCCTTATTGAATGCTATATAAACGAAGCTTCTTGGCAACAATCTCCTACCACGAAGAAATGGGTTGGCCATCTGTTGCAGTGCAGATGCAAGGTGTTGAAGCATTGGGAGGACAAAATGTACTTGTGCTCAATCATAGTGCTCCGCCCAAGGATAACTCCACTGGCTCTTCTTCGCCGTCTCGTTAATCTTCCTGACCAAAAGAAGAAGGTACCAACGGCAGTGAAGGTTGCTATCATCCACACATTGAGAAGGCATGTGCGAGCCGGAAACAATGGCATGCTAACATGTTTGCACAAGATTCTGCAGCAGCTACAAGTTGGTGACAACCTACTCTGGACGTTCAATGGCGCCAAAGGTACAGCTGACATCATGCTTGTGTGTCACATCGCCACGAGCATCCTTGAAGTAAGATCAGACGACCCACAACAGCCTCCCTCTGACCATAAGATTGCTGCTACTCACCTGTCACGATATTGCGCCTACCTGATGGCCTACTATCCCGAGCTACTGTCCGACTTCGACCACTGGTGTAAGGACCTGTACAAAGCCGTCAAGAAGGAAGCGGATCACATCCTCGTCGGCGTTATCAGGCCTGAAGCAACGCCCCAGGTGAAGTACCAGCTGCTATTCGAGCAGCTGAGCGCAAGATCAGAGCATGAGGTGCTCAAGAATGGCGCGGAGCTTGGGAGGCGATTGGTGGAGCTACCTGAAGGAGAGGAGAAGGCGTGGGAGGTCCTCGCCGGCTTCTGGTCGGAGATGCTCCTGTACGTCGCTCCGTCGGACAACCTTGATGGGCACGCGGAGGCCATCGCCCGCGGCGGCGAGCTGATAACGCTTCTCTGGGAGTTGCTCGGTCACCTCGGGTATGTCAGCAGGCCCGACGACGCAGCCGCAGACGCTGCCACTTCATGCTAGTGCTCCTCCTGGTGCTGATGTTCTATTCATGCTTGTTTCACTATTTTTTGTACCTCTCTCATTGTTTCTCATTATTTCATCATGGAAAACGTTTGGGGTCGGAGCACCAGCCGAACGCTCGGCCGGACGCTCCCGCACACGCGCCTCTGATTTGGTTGCGAGCCACGCTGGAAAGAGCCACGTCTGCTCCCCCATCCACCACATATTCACCTTATCTTCTCCCTGTCTCTTTCTTCCCCTCTCCCAAATCTCTCTGCTCCTCGCCACACCTGACGCCGCTCCTTGCTATGGACGACATGGCCGCCCTCCTCCTCCTCCAAGCCGGCCGCCCCTCCTCCTCCTCCGATTCCAGCTGCCGCGAGCACGATGCCGTCCGCCAATCGCTTGCTACAAGCCGCTGCCACATGCTTCGTCACCTGCGGACGGCGAGCTACATCCATGGTGACCGCGGTGACCACGCCCGCTAGATGCTGCAACCGCTGTCGCTAGATGCTGGAACCGGCAGATTTTTTTGCTACTACGGGAGGTGACCATGGTGACCACGCCTGCCAAATGTTGCAAGCGCTCTCGCTAGATGCTGGAACCGGCAGAATTTTATGCTACTACGGGCGGTGACCGCAGTCACCGGCAATCGGCAGAGCTGGAACCAGAGAAAGCGAGATGCTACGACCGACGTGCTGTGGAGCTACAACCCGCATCACCATTTTGTTAGAACCGTTGTCTGTTTTTCCTGGAACCAGAGAAAGCGCCGGGGTTGCGTCAGGCGATGGCGGAAACTGCTACATGCGGCGGAATGCTACCACCGGCGTGCTGCGGAGCTGCAACCCGCAACACCATTTGTTACAACCATCGTCTGTTTTTGCTGGAAGCAGAGAAGATCGAGGCTATGAACAGTGCACAATGAGCTTCAACCAGGGACTTGAAATGCTACAAGCGGCAAAATTGTTTGCTGGAACCATATATAGTGATTTTTTGCGAGTTACTTCGTTGTCTCCATCGGTCCATCGACGACAGAGCTAAGCACTACTAGGAAAAAGCTTATAGGTAGAACTTTACCAATAGCGCGTGTATGGACCACCGCGCTACTGCTACGTACCAGTAGCGCTGGGATAAAAACGCGCTGCTGGTATAACTTAGCAGCAGCGTTGGTTATGCTCGGCGGCGCTACTGTTAAGTGTGCCACACCACACCCCCAGGTCAATTCATAGTAGTAGCGCTTGTGAAACACCCAGCGCTACTGTTAGTGCCACAGCTGTAGCGCCTGTTATAGATAGCGCGCTACTGCTATTTGTTCTGCGTGTAAGCTTGTGGGCCCCTTTAGCAGTAGCGCGCGTTGCAACCCAGCGCTACAGCTAGTGCAAGTACCAATAGCGTGTGTGTATGGCCAGCGCTACTGCTATGGTCGCCAGCCAAAATATCTACCACCTTTTTCCCCCTTCTTCTCCCTCCCCCTTCCTTTCTCCCCCCCCCTCTTCTTGCACTTGCTTATTGGTTCTTCCTTTCAATGCTCCCCCTCCTCCCTCTCTCTTCTTTGCCCCTCCACCCCCTCCATTAATGCCCTCCCTCCTCCCTCTCTCTTTCTTTGCCCCTCCACCACCTTCATTAATTAATGGCCTCCCTCCTCCATCTCTCTCTCTTTGCCCATCCACCAATCTCCACTAGCTAGCTCTCTCTCTCCCTATTAAGAGCTATATGTAGGTACCTCACTATCTAGATCTACTAGCTAATTAAGAAGGTGCTCGATATCCCTCTCGACACATAGGTGAGCAAAAAAAGAGTTGTGCAAGAATGGAAATATGTGTGTGTGCGATAGGACCGAGACTATATATGCGCGATATGAATATACCGAATTGTGTGTGGCATGTGAGTTGCCTATATTGTGTATTTGTTGAAATGTGAGTGACATGAGTTGCCGATGTTTTGCCGAAATGTCGATTCAATTCTGTTTCGGTGAATTTCGGGCAAACTCAATATGTCCTATGTTTAGGGAAGGTCATGTCGAATTTTTGTATGAATTTGATCCATGCATGCGTACGTGGTTATAATTCTTTTGCTCCGCGCATGCAGGTGATCATGAAGGTCAATGGAAGGATGGTGGAAAGATACTGGCAATCCGTGGTGGACGACATGTATGAAAAAGACTGAAGGATGTTTTATGTCCGTGTCGAAAATGCAAAGGAGGAGTCAGGCTCGACCCCTTTAAGGGTGGTAAATTCAAGGCGCACCTGCTCATGCATGGTTTCATGGATGGCCATGCTCGGTGGATAAGTGAAGATGATGATGATGAGGACGTCGACGGGGCAGGAAATAACGACATTGGGCCAGACGAAGAGATGACCGATTATGGGCCTGAAGAAGAGGGACTTAGAAATGGTGATGGCGAAGAGGCAGTACAAGGCGGAGAAGATGCGGACACGCCGCAGCCTTCGTCGCTACTAAGTTCATCCATGCGGGACCCGCATGTTCGAGACCTGCTTCACAAGGAGACGACTAGCGACAGAGCTGCTTCTAGAGAGGAGGCCAAACTGGCGCAATTGGAGGTAGACTCGATGACTCCATTGTATGATGGTTGCGATCCCGAGGTGACCCGCTTGAGTTTCACGCTAGAACTTCTAAAGACGAAGGCAAAAAACAAATGGACAGATGCAAGCCTGGATGAGCTTCTGAAGTATCTAAAGTAGGTTCTTCCCGCGGGAAGCCTGTGTCCTACTAGTGTCGAGGAGGCAAAGAAAATCGTGTGCCCTCTTGATCTGCCACACATTAGATATCACGCATGCATCAACGATTGCATCATATATCAGAACGAGCACGCGGAAAAAACCATCTGTCCAAAGTGCAATGCTTCACGATATAAGAAGGCTGGAAAGAAAGCTCCACAGAAAGTTGTATGGTACTTTCCGATCACTCCGCGTCTGCAGCGGTATTTCGTAGATCCTAAGGAATCAAAGCTTATGCGCTGGCACGCGGAGAGGGTGAAGCCAGATGATGGAGATGATTCGAAGCTGAGACACCTCGCAGATGCTAGCCAGTGGAGAGCATTAAACGCTGAATTTAAATTTTTCGCAGATGATGCAAGGAACATCGTGCTTGGCGCTAGTACTGATGGCATGAATCCATTTGGCAACCAGAACACCAATCATAGCACATGGCCCGTGTTTGTATGGATGTACAACCTCCCCCCCTGGAAGTGCATGAAGGAAAAATACATACACATGACTATGCTTATTCAAGGGCCGAGACAACCGGGAAATGATATAAATTTGTATCTCGGGTTACTGAAAGAGGAGCTACAGACCTTATGGACAACGCCAGCCAAGACATGGGACGCAAGCAAAGGAGAGTATTTCTACATGAGAGTCGCGCTGATTACGACGGTGCAGGACTATCTCGGTTACGGCTATATCTCCGGCCAGGTGTGCCACGGATATTGCGGATGCACCAGGTGCATGGATGATACAACTTCTCAGCAGCTATCGAAAGATGGCGGGTCTTCGAAAATCGTGTACATGGGGCATCAAAGATGGCTCGAGAAGGATGACTCGTGGAGAAAGCGTGGAGATCTATTCAATGGTAAGGCTGAGCATCGAGGTCCTCCATGTAAGCGTAGCGGTGCCGAAATATATGAGTTATTGAAAAACTGGGAAGAGTGCCCCTCGCCGGGAAAGACGAAGAAAAAGGCGCCTGAGCCGCTGCTGAAGGTATGGAAGACGAGGTCTGTTTTCTGGGACATAGAGTACTGGCCCAAACTCGACACGCCTCATAGCCTTGATCAAATGCATATCATGAAGAATATCCTCGAGAGCTTGCTTGGAACATTGATGAACATGCCGGAGAAGACCAAGGATGGGCCGAAGGCAAGAAAAGACTTGGAATTTTTGAATATCAGGAAAGATCTCCAAATGCCCGGTAAAAAGTCGTCGGAGGAGACGGAGACGGAGTCGGAGACGGAAGATAGGGGGAAAAAGTAAACAAGAAGGAAGAACAATATTGCCCCCCCCCCCCTCTTGCTTCACCTTACATCCGAAGGAGGTCGATCAATTGTTCAAGTGCCTTGCCGAAATAAGAGTTAGTTCCGGATACTGTGGGAAGATTAGCAGATATCTGGACACCAAGAAAAAAAGGTTCAGCGGGATGAAGTCTCCCGACTGTCACGTGATGATGACGCAGTTACTCCCGGTTGCACTTAGAGGGATTATGGACACACACGTCCGTGAGACGCTTACTGACCTATGCCACTTTTTTTATGCTATCTCTCGAAAGTCGATCAGTGTCAAGCAACTCCATAGGCTACAGGAAGATATCGTTGTCATACTAAATGAGCTAGAGATGTACTTCCCGCCCGCATTCTTTGATGTCATGGTGCATCTATGTGTCCACATCGTGGACGACATCATCGACCTAGGGCCGACATTCCTGCACAGCATGATACCATTCGAGAGGATGAATGGGGTCATCAAAGGATTCGTTCGTAACATGTCCCGTCCGGATGGAAGCATAGCCCAGGGATATCTGACCAAAGAGTGCATCTCTTTCTGCGAGAGTTATCTAGGCACCGGAGACCCTGTTGTTGGTTTGCCCGTCAGCAAGCACTGTGGAAGGCTCGAAGGCGAAGGTCATACCAATGGTCGGAGGGATGTGAATGTGTTCCGCTCGGGACGACAAAACGACTTTGACAGGGCAAACTTAGTAGTGCTACAACACCTAGATGTGCTAGAAGATTTCGTGACACTGCACAAAGAGAACATCGCAAAGAACTACCGTGACCGTGGGGTGCACAGGACGGACGCTGAAGTTATTAGAGAGCACAACTCCACTTTCTTGCGTTGGTTCAAAGAGCGAGTTCTGGCTAATCCCCCGGAAGAGGGCTGTCCGGACGGAATGCTCATATACGCCTTAGCACATGGCCCGTCGGTCAACCTCGCGACTTATCAAGCATACGATATCAACGGATACACGTTCTACACGGAGGCCAAAGATATAAACAGTGATAACCAGAACTCAGGGGTGACGATGGAAGCCATGACCGGGAACGTAATTGAAAGATATTACGGAAGGGTCGATGAGATCTGGGAGCTTGACTACTCTGGATTCCATAGCGCGACGATGTTCCGTGTCAGATGGACTAAGAACGTACAAAGAGAAAACCGACATTTCACTACCATGTGTATACCCGACTCCGATAGCGGTACCGTCAACGCCACCGCCAAAAATGAGCCATGGGTACACACTAAACATGTGACACAATGTTTCTTCATAACCGACCCGAGCAATCCCAGCCGTGTTGTCGTGAGGAGAGGCAAAAGGAGCATCGTCGGAATGGATGGAGTCGCCAACGAGGAAGACTACGACCAGTACGGTGACCCGATGAGGGAAGATGATGCTGATGACGATGAAACATACGTCAAAAGAAGGATGAAGACTACAGTACCTACGAAAGATCGTACTCCCTGGAAAAGGAAAAGTCATGACCATGGGCTCAATTATTCGAGAACGAACAAAAGAGGAAAGAAGAAGACCAGTCTGAAGCGTCGTCGACCAAGCTGACAAACTATCATAATTTGTCTATATCTATTTTGTATACGTACTTAACACCGTTAGTGGTCAAATGTTGTAATATATATATATTATGCACTAATTATATCCGGAGGGTGTGTTATTAGTCCATAAACAGACCTAACCCTAGCTAACCCCTGCTACAACTTACAACAAGGAAAGGAAAATGAAAGAGAAAAATGAAAAAGAAAAATGAAAGAAAAAGAAAAAGAAAAATGAAAAAGAAAAAGAAAAAGAAAAATGAAAAAGACTAGCAGTAGCGCTTTTTATAGGACAAGCGCTATAGCTAAACTGGCCACAGAATTTAAAAAATAAAAAATAAAAAACTAGCAGTAGCGCTTGTTTTCCTAAGACGCGCTATAGCTAACTTAGCTATAGCACGTTTTTACGACCAGCGCTATAGCTAAGTTGGCTATAGCCCCGGCCTTGTCCAGCCCCCCACGCACTGCTCTCTCTCTCTCACTCTCAATCCCCCTCGTGCGATCTCTCTCCCTAGCCCACGCCGCCGCCGACGACGCACGCCGGCCGGCATCCTCTGCCCCGGCCCCCTCTGCCCCGGCCCCCTCTGCCCCGGCCACCCCGACGCCGACCCCCGGCCGGCCTCCTCTGCCCCGACCCCGACGCCGCTCCCGCCCTCAACCCCAACGCCGGCCGGCCTCCTCTGCCCCGGCCCCCTCTGCCCCTGCCTCCTCGAAGACGAAGGCCAGGATCTTCTTCTTCCACGACAGCCGCCCCTCGAAGCTCAGGCACTCGGTTCGGCCTGATTTGAGGTACCATTCATCCATTCCCCAATTCCCCAATTTTTGATTTAGGTTTTGCGACGACGGCGATCTTCATCTTTTGAATGGGTGCAGCGAGCATTAGTAGATAGATGATAGATAGAACAATTTAATGGGGAGGACAGCTAGTTGCATGAGTAAGAAATTTAGTTCGGGTTAATTAAAAAAAATGTTGATGTTACTGTTGAAATTTCAAATACCAGCTGCTGTTGCTGCGAACTAGTTCTTTGGTTCACATATTCTTGTTTAGCTTGTATAATTTCAAATTGCTGCTGTCCAGTGCATCTTTGCAATATACATATGGTGATGTGTAGTATTTTTTGTAGCATGCATCAATTGTAGATGGTCAAGAAGATGAACAAAAGAAAAAGGATGGTTATGTTTTTGTCACACTTGCTGCAATAGTGCACTTTGCATTGGATGTTGCTGTCCAAATGAAAATGAGGATGTTGTTGTTATCTTGCTGTCCATTTTAAATGAAAATGAGGATTTGTAAATGTACATGAAAATGAGGATGTAAATGAAAATGAAAATTTTCTTGTGAGGGTTGCATCTCTGTGATTGTTAGTGAAATGCTACTTCAGCACATAGTGCTTATTGTCATTTGCAGGGAAACCAATTTCGAGTGGCCTATGTTTTGCCGGAAATGTTGATTCATTTCCATTCCGGCAAATTTCAGGCGCTCTATATGTGCACTTTCTAGCATAGGTCATGCCGAAATTTTCCGTGAATTTCGGCATGACTTGTGCTAGAAAGTTGGACATATCGAGTGCTCGAGATTTGCCGCCACGGGAATGAAACGACATTCAGGCAAAACAAAGGTCACTTTTTTTTGTCATTATTCACTTTATTATATAAAGCTCGATAATTAAACGACTACGACATTGAACCCTATCTAGGAAACATGACCGACAATGATGAGGCCGGAGGTTCTCACACCCAAGAAGGACAAGCACACACCTACCTCAACTTTCTTGCGGCTCAGGAGAAACAAGGGTGGCAAGACCCCCTTGTCATGACGGACGACGACGGTGGTGGCGCCGGCGCCGACACTGATGCCACCAACACCGGCACTGAGACGGGCACGGAAGGTGGGACCTCCCAAGCCAGTGAAGGAAAGAAGGCAAAGAGGGCACGACGCCCAAATGAGCTCGGCACCAGAAGACTGGTGGTCACGGCGGTGAACCCCGGCGACTTCGAGCCTGTAGAGCCGCGGGAAGTGGCAGCGTGTTATGGCAACCAACTAGCATGCATCCTACGGGATACCGCTAACATCAACACCACAAAAATACGGAAGAATGAACATTTGAAGCAGCTGCTCCTAACTAGGTTGCACACAAGATTCCTGTTCCCCGGTCGGAATGACGACGTTGACCCATGGAAAGATGATGCCATGAAAAAAATCAACAACAAAGCCCTAGGGAAGTTCAGCAACGCATTGAGCGCCTGGAAAACTAGGGTGAAAAAGGCGATTGAAGTAGACCATGAAACCTACGCCGAGATTGTTGCAGACAATCCGACAATTACGCTAGAGGACTTTGAAAAGTTCAAGGCGACTTGCAATGAAGAAGCTGCCAAGGCCAGGTCGGAGAGAGGCAAGCAGCTGCAGGCAAAGAACATGGGTAACCACCGCCTCGGAAGTCGTGGTTACACGGGAAAGAGGCCCGTGTGGGCTAAGGAGGACGCGGACGTGAACGTCTGGGGATCCCAGACCCCTTGGCTGAGTTCACCGACCAGCAGGAGCACGACTTCATCAGGGCCCGATTCAAGTGGGACCCCATAAAAAAGATTTTTTTCACCGACGGGCCGACTAGGCAATTCATGAGATTACTGGTAATTATCCTTTTACCACCTTATATATTAGCTTCCGATGAATGAAGTCTACTACATTTTAGTCACATTCGTAAACGATTCACGCTCCATTTTGCAGAGAGAGCAACACAAGATTGCGGCCGAAAGCGACTCGTCGACTCAGTCGACTCAGTCGTCGGCGAAGTACAAGTGGGACACCCCTTTCAACCGGGCCATGAACGTAATGATGGGACACCCGCCGGGCCAGCGGCCGCAATATGGACGTGTGCACGGCGCCGGAGACGGCGCCACGTGGAAGTACTATTATGGCGAGGACCCCGAGGCCAAAAGACAAAGAAAGAAGTTAAGTCAAGTGACTATCGACGAGAAGGTGGTGCGGGCGATCGAGAAAACAAAAGCTGATACAGTCCGGGAAGCGATATCTTCCTGTAGAAATGATATGGCAGCTGCCTTTACAAGCTTGATTCCAAGTGTGGTCAACAAAATCCAAACGCGCACCAACTGATTTTCCCATGCCCAGCTTCACCAGGAGCAACTCAATGAACACCGCACCCACACCCGTACCTGATATGGCAACCGCACCAGCACCTACTCCAGCACCTGCTCCCGCACCCTCTCACAGCAGCCCTAGCTCCGTCTCTGGCTTGAATGCCGGGCCGTCAACATTGGCTGAGCTCGATGCCCTCACGGTAAATACGCTTCACACCCTCATCAACACAACTAATTAATCTTCAGCTCCCGTTCTTTTTGGATCTCTGACGCCGCACACGTACATGTCTTCGCAGGCCGACTCCACTCCGTGCACCCTCCTTTACCACATGAAGGGCGGGTTGGTGGATGTGGGGAAGGGTACTATAGTGAAGCCCAAGGATCGATTGTTCCACAGCCGGCAGATGCCTGATAATGCCTTAAGGGTCTCTGTGGCGAGTGTGAAAGCGGGCTACGAGGGTTTTCCTCGTCCCATACAAACCGGTGGAGAGGATGACGAGACCCCCACGCAGCTTGGCCAATGCAAAAATTGGCCGATCCTGTGGCCGAAGAATCTTCTTCGTGTGGAGGTGGCCGGGAGCACACCAACGGGACCTCATCAGGAAGCAGGTATGACCACAACCCCACCTACACAACTACAACAACCATCGTCTGTGCTGCTGGGTGAGATCAAGAGACACGAGGAAGGAGGGCCAACCGTTCCGGCGGATGATGACATCGGCCCCATGGAAGAGGATATGGATCATGACATGGAGGTGGATGACCCTCTCCAGTATCTCAATACCGGCTTTGACCACGAAGTAACGATGAGTCAACCATATATGAGATGCATGGTGTACCAGAGACGGAACGTCCTCGGGAGTGCAAGAAGTCTTTGTTCATGCAATCCTCGCAGGACACGCCTCCAGATGCCGGTTCCACCCAAGCTCAACTAATTATCCAGAGGCGTTCAATGCTGAGCCCGACAACACTAGGGGCGGTGGTCAGGGAGGGTCTGACAGACCCACCAGCACCTAAGCCCACCAAGAAGAAGCAGAGGAAGAGACCGATGAGAAAAGGCAATAAAGCTGCCAATGTTGCTTCTAGCAGCCAGCCGCCTCCGTAGACCAGGGTTGACAGTGTACCGATGAAACATGCGCCATTACTCCATGTCGCGGGAAAGCCAATGGTACCGGCGGATGCGCTAGCTGCCATAACAGGGGATCTCAGGAGACTCCATGACCATGTGCTGTCGACAGAGAGAAGCCTCCTCACCTCGGATGATCCAGGATACCCACTTTATACGGTTAGGGTGCCGTGCAGTGGCAAGATGTACGTCAGCACATGCCCCGCGGACCTGTTCTTCCTGCGATTTGATTACATCTTCGAGATGTTTCAAATGAGGAGACTCGATTTTACGTTCGTCCGCCTGTATGCGCTGCACATGAACTACATCGTCAGGAGAGAGCAAATCACTGGTCTTGCGGTCGCGGACCCATACTACATGCATGAGGGCATCTTGTCAATCAACGAAGCCAACCGTCAATATGTGAGGGAGTACATTGAAGAATTCTTGGTCATCAATAAGGACAAAGAAAAGATTCTCCTACCTTATCATCTCGGGTAAGTCATCCGCGGATAGCCACTATAACACATACATCCTTTCGTGCATTTCAATAATTACTTTGCACGCATGGAGGCTAACTTGATCGTGTATTTTGCGCAGCGGGGGGGGGGGGGCATGCCGTTCTCATCATTCTTTACCCGTGTTTCTCCCACGCTCTATATTTGGACCCATCGAAGAACATAGAGAAGAAAGATTACACACACATAAAGTATGTTCTGGACAGAGCTCTCATGGGCTTCAGCATGCGGGGTGGCTACATCCAAGTCAAAAAAACAAGTAAGGCCGGGCTGTGTTTCGGCCATAAGACTGACTTCTGGTGCCTCCAGCGACCGGCAACAAGTGAGAATGATGGATTCTACGTCATCCATCTAATGATGGAGTACAGAAGGGATGTGCAATCACTTTGCATGACATCTTCATCCGGCGATGCCCATATCCGGAGATGGGCCGAAGCCTTTGGAACCGTGCCGGATAATCAACTTCGAAATGATTTCTACCGGATCCAGCAGGAAATTGCGTCCATCATCATGAAAGACGTCCTCGAACAGAATGGGATGTTCTACAACGGCCCAATATCATGAGCTGATGTCCGAACCCGCATAGCCCTACAGCGTCAGGACATGACGCCTTTCACTAAGCTTGGGTGCATCCTCCCGGATATGGCCGGATGGGAAGAGTGCACTGCTTGAAGAGAATGTGTCTGTTTAGTTAGTTGTTACTTTCTGTACGACGAAACTTTTGAATGTCTCTGTACGACGAAACTATTAGATGTAAATGCTGCTGCGCTAGTTAATTAGTTTCGGTACGATGAATTTCATTAACTATGTTTACTATACGTTGCTTCTATTTCATAATTGTTTCTCTCCACAGGCCGACGTAACTTACGCTGCATATTATATAGCGTTGAATTCGCTTGATGATATATGTGCATCTCTGACAGGTACATAGATCAACGATGGCGAGGAAGTGGTATGCCATGTATGTAGGGCATGTTCCGGGTGTGTACGATGAGTGGCCGGAGTTTCAGGCCCAAGTGTACCGCTTCCCGGGCGGAAGCCAGAAAGGGTTTGATAGCAGAATGGAAGCCGAAGCTAGTTACTTGAGATTCATAGCGCAACAGAGGATTCAGAACCGGCGCCGCAAAAACTACTACATAATCCCGCTTTTGCTCATCGTGATCGCTCTTCTCTTCTATGCGATCATATCATAGTCTACATAGATGATGAAACATGAGTATGTGACCATGTTGTTGCATGTATTCGAGACTTCTAATAACTTGTATCGCTATTTTGAGACATGTGTTCGCCGATGAATGATGATGATGATATGAGATGAGAATTTTAATAACTTTTGCTTATCGATGCCGACGGTTAGACAATATAAGGTCTTACATCTTTTTCAATGAATATGCATGTTGTTATTGTATAAAAGCTGTATCTGTTTAAATACGGCATAAAAACATAGAAAAAAACATAAAACATTAGCAGTGGCGTGGGGCCAAGGTTTACCAGCAGCGCGCTTTTAACAGTAGCGCTTTTCTTATACACGCGCTGCAGATAAGTAGTAGTAGCACTTGCTGAAAGCACGCTACTGCTAAGTTAATTTACCAGTAGCGCTGGTCAAAAAGAGCGCTACTGTTAAAAATTAGCTGTAGTGTCGTACCAGTAGCGCGTGTACCAGCGCTACTAGTAGCTATAAATCCAGCGCTACTGGTAAGGTTTTCCCTAGTAGTGAAGCTGTAAGCAGGGGACGACGGCGGAGCTGCAAGCAGGGGACGACGACGGAGCTGAGCTGCAAGCAGGGGATGACGGCGGAGCTGCAAGCAGGGGACGACGGCGGAGCTGAGCTGCAAGCAGGGGATGACAGCGGAGCTGCAATCATCGACTGGGCGGGGGATGCATCTGGTGGCGCGGATGAGGATTTTTCATGCTGGAACCGGCGAGGATTCGTGCTACAAGCTCCATGGATCAATTTTTTTCGAGCGGGAGGAGGAGATTGCGTGAGGGCGGTGAGCGGCGGCGAGCCCGGGGTGTGTGGCGGTGCTTCGGACTCGGTCGCCTCACGGGTGATTACGGCGGGGGTCGACGGCGCTCGCTGCAGCCTCCTGTCGCTCTGATGTGCGGCGCTCGCTGAAGAAGAAGGACGAAGCGGGGGAGGCATATCCGATGGCTAGCAGTCATTGCATCGCTAGGAATCCTACGGTCCTAGGTGGACCGGCCGAATCGTTCCGCCGGTGCGCCGGCACAGAGTAGTGCCCTTTCATCATGGTCGTTGTTTGCTATGCTGACTTCTGTATGACTCGTGTCCGTTGGAGATGTATTGGATACCGTTATTCTGACTGATCATCTGCTCTGCCGTTTTTCATTTTTTTTATTTTTTTTTAGAAAAGGAGGATGTACCCGCGGCCTCTGCATCTGGACGATGCATGCAGCCATTTTATTAATTATTCACAAAGACCTTACAGAGTAATACATCAGTATGCCTGAAGCCACCATCCTGGCAACACCTCACTAGTAGAAAATGGGCCATCAGTCCCGGTTCGGGAGGGCCTTTAGTCCCGGTTGCCCAACCGGGACTGCGCAATCGGGACTAAAGGCCCACCCCTTTAGTCCCGGTTGTGTTGCGAACCGGGACTAAAGGAAAAAAAAATTGAATTTTTTTTTGAATTTTTTTTTAAGTTTTTTCCGATTTTCAAATCTTTGAATTATTTGACAATTTAATCTCTAATCACCCCTCCTCACTGCTCCAGCATGGAGCACTCATTCCAAATCGTCTAACTTCCCGGCCGGTCACCCATCCTCTCACTACTCCAGCCCCAGCACGCTTAACTTCCCAGTTCTATTTCCCCTAGTTTCCAAGTCTGCACTTGTGTTTTCCTGACAATAGTAAGCTATCAATCCTATTAACCCTTAGGTCTTGATGTCACATGATTTAATTTTTTGAATTCCAAACAATTATTAAAATAAAATAAGTAATAATAATATTGAATTTCAATGAAAATAAAATAAGTAATAATATCATTTTATTCATTTTTTTGCCATTTATTCATTTAATATGGCATAATTAATATTGTAAATAGAAATTCGACAAATAATATATCCATTATTATCAGAAAAATGCGACGAATCCAAATATGACATCATTTATTTATTTTTAAATAAAATTAATTTTTAAAATTATTTCTCATATGCTGGAATCAGTTGCTTCTTGGTGATGTGATTAGGATGAGAACTAATGAGCTTTCTATGTTTGGCTAAGCACAAGTGCCTGCTCTGGATTCATTGATAAAATGGTTATAATTTGTTGATCTGGTACTAGCTCAGGTATAAAATGGTGAATCCCTGAATCACTATATATAATGTCTGTCCAGTTGCAGCAAGTGCTGTTATTTGATTTTAGGAGTTGAACTTGAGCATGATGTCACACGTTTCACCATTTGAGTTTGAAACTATTATTCTAAAAAACAATAATTATTTAGTAACACTAATATTTATTGAATAAGTAGTTTGACCATAGTTTGACCACAGTTTGACCAGAGTTTGACCAAAAATTCGAAAAAACTTAAATTTGAGGATAACCTTTTTTCCTTTCGGAATTTTAGGATTCTAAAAATTTGCAAAACGGCCATTGAAATCAGAACCGGCTTCTCGTGCTGAACATTTTGATATATTATACGTTTTTTTCGACATCGTATGCAAAAGTTATAGCCGTTTTACTTTTTCATAACACTTTTTTGCAAAACATGTTGAAATTTATGTTTTTTAATTTTCCTAACTAGTAGATAGGGATGAAAACGGAGCGGAAATGGACGGAACTGGGTGTTGCCACATTTGTTTTCATATTTTTTTACGGAAACAGAAACGAATACAGAAACCCCGGAAACAAATACAGAAATGAATACTACCGGAAACGAAAACGGAGCGAATACGGCACGGACACAGACGGAAGTGGAGTGTTCGCCGGAACTAAAGACCCCTTGAACCATCGACCCAAAAACAAGGAAACAAACAAAGTCCTTCAATTGATAAGATGATTACTAAATATTATGATATATCATGGCTATATAATAGGATATGTGGGCGATGGCAGCGTGCTCAATTAGGGATTAGGAATTCTGCTAGTAGTAGTAGTAGTAGTAGTAGTAGTAGTAGTGTAGAAGTTGGGCCATCTGAGCCATTCTGCTCATCGTGTGTATGGCCTAATTGTGTGTTCGTTGGGCTACAAAACAACCATATATGTGCTCATATTCAAAACGGAAAGTTTCATATTAACAGAAACGGAAAATTCCATTTCCGTGCCTGTTCCACCGGAAAACATCGTTCCGTTTCCATTTCCGTTTCCGCATAAAAAATTCCGTTTCCATTTCCGTTTTGCAAATTTCCATTTCCACTTCCATTTTTCCTCTCCGTTTCCATTTTTCTGCCGGAAAAACGGAAAGTTTCCACTCCATTTTCATCCCTACTAGTAGATGTAGTAACATAACTACATCTCGAAGGATTTTAATTTTTGAAGTTTTTATCATTTTCTTTTGTTTTTTTCAAAACTGAAATGGCGATACCAGGGGGGTAGAGTTTGAAAATTTTAGAACCCCTTTAGTCCGGGTTGGTGTCCATCCAATCCTACCGTCGACTACATCTGCTAGCACCGTCCCAGCCAGAGTCACAACTAAGGTTAACCAAGCCAGAGTCACGTTCCCGGGCTTAGTAACATGGGTGTGGGTTCCTACCTCATGCTTCTACTCAACTACAAGATTCAATATACTACTGGAGGAAAGTTGAAAAGGTGTCACTAAATGCAATAAAAACATAGGTATGAAAAGTATGGTCAAAGTGAACTTGCCTGGTATAGTTAATGAAGATAATATCGCTCTCAGAAATAACTTGATAGAACTATTCGTCACTCTCCGATGAAATCTATATTAATCAAACATTGCATTCACATAAGCATTTACTCTAGCAAGCAATTCTAACAATCATGTTAACAACCAACAAATAAAAAACAATAAAGAAAACAATAAGAAAAACCAAATAGAAAGCAAAAGAAAACTTCAAGGAAATCCAAAGAAAAACTCCTAAGGAAACTACACACAAAAAAGAAAATAGTTTTTGTCCTAATTGAAACATAACAACAAGGAAAATACTAAACTCATAAATAAACAAAAAGTATTTCACTAAATTAATAACTAGCAAAAAGAACTAATTAAAAACTATTATAACAATCTAGTTATAATCATAAGAAATTAAAAACAACTAACATAGCAATAAAGCAATATTAACTAATTACAAAAACTAAATTATTGTCAAACAACAGAAACTAAAGTTAATTATATTAAAGTGAAAAAAAGAATTACTTTTTAATATAGCAAAACTAATTCTATCAACTATAATTAAAGGCTAAACAACTATTAATACAAAACAGTAGTAAAATTAATATTAATTAATTATAAAATTTTATCTACTGTTGTCTAACAGAAGCATACTACAACAAGTTAAAATCTACAGAAAGAACTAAATAAAAATAATTAAAAACAACAATTAAATGACTAAAACAACTATATAAGAAAAACAGTACTGTTTTAATTAAAATCCTAATTTAAATTATTCTAAAAATAACCAAATAAATCTTAGTGTGACAACAATCTAACATGTGACTAGGAGCAAAAAGAATTAAATTAAAAACTATTTTTAAACTCAAGTTATTCACAATCTAGGGTTTGAAGCAAATTTGAACAAATTCAAATTTAAACCATTCAAATTTGAAAACTAATGGCACAAACAGAAACTATACAAAATTTTGAATCTAATGCAAAAAGAATCACTCAAAAACATCAAATATCCTAAAAGATATAAGCAATTTAAAACAGAAAACAAATGGAAAAACAGAAAAGAAACTTTCAAAACCCCTTTAGTCCGGGTTGGTATCTCCAACCGGGACTAAAGGTTAGACCTTTAGTCCCGGTTGGAGACACCAACCGGGACTAAAGCCTCAACCCCTTTAGTCCGGGTTGGTGTCTCCAACCGGGACTAAAGGTCTAACCTTTAGTCCCGGACTAAAGGGGTTCGCACCGGCCGCATCCTGCCGCAGACCCTTTAGTCCCGGTTGGTATCTCCAACCGGTACTAAAGGTTGCGTTTGACCCGGGACTAAAGCTAGCCAAGCCCCGTCCGGCATCCTAGCCGCTCGAACCGGGACTAATGCTCACATTAGTCCCGGTTCGTAACGCGACCGGGACTATTGATCCTTTCCGGCTAGAACGAAAGGTTTTCTACTAGTGCATGTTGCTACTCCTATCCCCTTGATGAAGGGGTGCCGAATGTACGAGCTTAATACCAAACAGACATCGCACCAAAGCCTAACATCTAAAGCCGGATGCCCCAGCCTAGCCACATACCGGGACTGGGTCACACACCGGTCCGGCGCACTCACAGTGGGCACCACTGCGCATCCTGCAAGGCCCGACACCACCGTCTTCCATCGATCCATCTTCAGAGTAGAAACTAACGCATCGACCGTGCCAGGTCTCTCTGCCATCAACACCACCACGACGACAGACAGCGTCGTCCTCCTGCGCGAGTCCACCCTCGCACATCGGACGCCGAATCTACACTGCGCCACGCCGTCGAGATCCGTCGCCATCAATGTGTAGGATGAAGCACCGCTCCACCAAAGATGCGGTCCACTGGTCCCTCGAGCCCGTGCACACCTCCAAGAACGACGCCCCCAAGGGGGAAACGACATAAGAACGCCGCCGTCTTCCGATCTACTGATCTAGGGTTTCCCCCGGAGGTATCAGATAGTGGTCTAGAACTTCTCGGCCACCTCGGGTATGTCAGTAGACCCGACGATGCAGCCACAGACGCTGCCACTGCATGCTAGTGCTCCTCCACTAGTAGAAAACCTACCTTTGATCCGGAGCATTAGTCCTGGCCGGGTTTGGGCCCGGGACTAATGTGATCATTAGTCCCGGTTCCAACGGCTAGGAGCGGACGGGGGCACGGCCCCCTTTAGTCCCGGTTCAATTGGGACCTCTAGTCCCGGTTGGTGATACCAACCGGGACTAAAGGGGTGGCGGCAGGCTGGGGGCCCTGCGAGCGCCTTTAGTCCCGGTTGGTATCACCAACCGGGACTAGAGATGGACCTTTAGTCCTGGTTTGTATAACCAACCGGGACTAAAGATCTCCCTATATATAGATGCTTCGTCCAGCCCGAGCCCAAGCTCTCATTTCTCTCCTCTCTGTTTCCTTCCCCTAGCTCGAGCTCATCCTCCATTGTTGCCAAGATTTGTCAAGATTGGAGGCACCCCATCTATCCAAGGGTTCTAAAAGGTTAGCAACTTCATCCTTTCATCTCTCATTGCTAGTTTAGCTCGTTTCATGCTCTAAGTATAGTGATTTGTGGGTTTTAGTTTGGGAGTAATTATGTGGGAGTTTATTTGATTTATATGCAATTTGAGCTCAAATTAACTTCTTAGTTTGCATATGTGTAGGTGTGGTTTACTTAGTGCCTTCCCGTCCCCATCCTCACCGCCGTCGATCGCCCGCAACGTCCCGTCGCCGGCACCACCTTGGTGAGCCTCTTGTTCTTATCCTTTTTGTAAAATAAAAAAATCTTATTTGTATGATTTAGATAGTTACTTGTATAATTTTCTTACTTGTATGATTGTTTGTTATACATAGTGCCATGGTTTTGATATCCGTCCCCGTCGGCCCTCGTCCGGTTTATGATTCAGATGTGGTATATTATCTTTTATAACTATTTGTTGCATTTCGTGTTTATGACAATTATGCTCATCAAGTTGACATAGATATTTTTATCTAGGAGGTATGTGAACCGTAAATTGCAAGCGACCCTCTTGTCGAGAAGTTAAATTTAGTTGAAAAAGAAAACGAGTATTTGAAAGAAAAATTGAAAAGAATTGAAGAAGAGAAGATGAAATTGGAGTTGTATGTTGCCGATGTCGTCGATGATCACAAGATCAAGATGGATGCAATGCGCTTGAAGATTAGAAAGATTAGAAAATATGCCGTTAATAAAGAGGCTTGGTATCATTATGCTGTTGGATCAATTATTACCTTAGTTGCGATTTTGATCGCATTTGTTGTTGCATTTAAATGCTTTAGCTAGATAGTTGTATGTTGTTTTATGAGAATAAGTATGTATGAACTTTATGTATGAACTTGTATTAATTTGGTCTTTTCGATGTTGTGTAATGAAGATGAGTCGGCAATGGATGTACGATGAACCCTTTTAAAATTTCTTTTCTGTTAAGACTTTAATTAGGACAGAAAGTTAATTGTATGGTGTAGTTTAGCACTATAGTTTTCCTTTGTGTGATTTGGTGTTTTCTTTGGTTTTTGTCTTGGTTTTCTTTGATTGTTTTATTGATTGTTTTATAATTAGTTTTACTTGCTGTTATGATTATTAGGATGAATTCCTCATTGTGTGTAAATTGTTTGATTCGTTAGACCATCCGGAGTGCGAAGCTTGTTATTACGAGTCTTTGGAGTTTCAAGCTCACCAGGAAGGCAAGTCACTTTGATCATTGTTTTACCTATGTTTTATTTGCATTAGTTACCACCTTTCCACCATGCAAAGCTTGTTGAATGCATTCTAATTGTTTTATCTTTCTTCTGGATTAGTTAAGCTATGGACAATAGCGGCAGAGACCATGAAGAGGATATCATGTTCGACATGATACGCTCCTCCCAAAACCCAGAGAATAAACCAGATGACGGCTCACAATATCTGAACGAGTCCGGTGAGGGACTTGAGGAAGAACCAAGAGACGAAGGGGAAACAAACAATGATGGCGAAGAAAATGTTCTCCAATTAACAAAGTCCGACGAGGTATATATATATTAGGCCTCTGGTGATCATTAGATGTATTAATTGATTTGTATATATATATTAACGAATCTTTCTTTTTTTAGCCCTCCGGATCGAGCAAATCTTCTATAAGGGTACGAGGCCGGGCCAAAAAGTTGGCCAATGGCATAAAGTACAACATCGATGAAGTCGCAGCAGATGGCGAACCAATTGCTCCTGCACAGAATGCCCGTAAATTTATAAGTCAATGCAGAGTTATTGTTAGAGACAACATCCCGATCACTATTCAAGAATGGAATAAGCCAAAGGAAGATCGAGAAGTTAGTTATGTGGACGAAAGATCGAAAAAATTGCTTTGGGACACGCTCATGTCACATTTCAACCTGCCAGAGGGTTTCACAGATGGCCAACGGTTGAAAGTCAAGCAGTTTGCTCTTAAGAAGATGGCCACACAATTCCAGACCTGGAAGAAAAGATTATACAGCGACTACCTCAAGGCAGAAAAGAAGACTCCAGAATTCACTGGAGCACTAGAGAAGGTAAAAGATCACTGGGACTTATTTGTGAAGTACAAGGAATCAGATGAAGCTAAGGAACGGTCGAGAAAAAATAAGATAAATGCTGCCAAAAAAGAGTATCACCATGTTCTGGGGCCAGGTGGCTACAAGAGTGGCGTGCCTAAGTGGGAAGCAGCTCAGGCCAAGATGATTGCTGAAGGGGTCACTCCAAAAACAGCAGGTTGGCCCGAGAGGTCCAGGAATTGGTTTTATGCGCATGGGGGAAAGTTGGACCCAGCGACAGGGGAGATTATTGAAAAGGCATCTCTTAAAACAGCCTCGGACGCTTTACTTCAAGCAATAGAAGATGCTCAAAAGGGGGTGTACCAGCCCGAGAGAGAGAACGACGAGCTTACACGCGCCCTCGGGAATCCTGAACATGGAGGACAAACACGAGGCAAAGGCGTTGTTCCGTGGGTTCAGGGGTTTTCGGAGTGGAACGACACTTATAGAAGCCGTGCGAGAAAAAAGAAGCAGGATGCAGACCGGCTTCAAAAGGTAGAATCAAAGAACGCGGAGTTGGAACGCGTTTTAATGCGGCAGCAGGAGCAGATCGACACAATTAGCCAGCAAAGGGCGTCTCAGCGGCAGGAGCAAGCAGATCCAGCATTGGATAGTACCGTCCCATCTATGCGGAAAAGCAGCATGCATGGGTTCCACGGGGGTCCCGGCTGATGATGCACTGTTGGCTCGCTACCCCGTGGATGATATCAAAGAGACGACAAGTTGTGAGCTACACATGAAAATGAAGAACATATCCATGAAGGTGGCGGTCGGCTTTGCTTTACCGAATGCACCTGAAGCAACCATCCATGGCAATCCGATTCCAGCTGGCTATGCTCGTGTCGGGGTGGATAAAGTTCTGTCGGGATATGACTCACTAGAGCTTGACATTCCTGGAGGTCAAGGGGAGCAGACACTGGGAGAAGTCATACGTGGTCTCATTGTATGGAGAAAGGATTGCATCGTGTTTCCAAACTCGGCGCCAAGGCCACCGACTCCTCCGAGTAGCAATACACATGTAAGTCCGCCGCGTCAGCCGACTCCACCCCACCTCGAGACGGAGCCCAGCGCGAGTCCGCCATATCGATCTCCGCCACGTCAGCCGACTCCACCCCTTATGTCCCAGCAGTAGGGCCACAAGCGGAAGAGAGCACCAAAGAAGAAACCCGAGCCTCCTGCCAAAAAGAAGTTAGCTTACGAGATGACTGAGGAGGAAACCAGATCGGTCATGGCTTCCGAAGTGAAGTCCCATTTTGCACCGAAACCGCCCCCGCCGGCAAAGGAGATAATACCTGCGAAAACCGTACAACACTTTGTGGATCTTCTAGAGCGACCCCCGGCACATGTGGAGAATAGGCCATCAGACTATGAACGCTGTATTAGCAAGTCATATCATCAACAAATGCAGCAGTCGAAAAGTACAAGTAGTAATAAAAGCGGGAAAACAGTTCCCCAGCTCGGAGAACAGGCAATGCAATCGATCCCCCCGCTCAAGGTGATTACCGATAACACGCTAACCGACGCTGCTAGAGAGATGGGTATCACTGTTGAACAACTCCTAGGCACCGAGGAACTCCCCATGGGTGATCTAGTATGGAAATATGTCCCCGGGAACCCTCTGGTCAGACCTGAGCAGGTCGAGCATCTACCAACACAAATGCGAAGATTGCATGAGTGGTACATGAAAGAAGTAGCGAACGGGCGACAGACGCTCAACGTGAAAGTCAAGGAAGAGCATTACTTCTATGAAAACGAGATAATCATTGAGCTTTCAGAAATTTTTCAGTTATACAATCAAGCCGCACTCGACAAATCTATCGTCAGTTGCTATTGTCTGTAAGTGATTTCTTTCTGTAATTTATGTCTCTAGCTCAGCTCGTTCATTGCCTGTAATTATCCTCACTGTATTTTTTTGTACACTATTATATGCAGAATGAAGATTCTCGAATGCCAAACAGAGGGAATCTTTGACATTGGGTTCGTTGACCCATATATCATTCATGAACTAAGTATAAAAGACTTCCCCGATGACACAGAGGAGAACTTGCTAAGGTTTTTGAAGGCACAAAATACCAAAACAGATATACTATTTCCTTACAACTTCAAGTGAGTGTTACTGTCTTGTACTACAAATTCTATTTTTTGCTTACTCGATGTTAAGTGTAGTTCATGAGTTATGCATGCCTGCTTATATAAACGTGTGCGCAGGTTCCACTAGATCCTGCTAAACATTAAAGTTGACGCTGGAACTGTTGAAACCATGGACTCACTACGTAGAGACCCTCAAGAATACACCAGCTTGATTTTGATGCTCGACAGGTAATTACAATCAGTATCGCATTATATCGGCCTCTTTCGTTGATTTCCTGATATCAAGTAATTAATAACTCTTTTATTCATTTTCTTTGCCGGGCAGGGTTTGGAAACGGTTCATCAAAGAGGTTGTCGGTGAATGGAAACCGAAGCTAAAATGGCGACGGATCAAGATAATTAAGTACTACTAGCTAGGTCCGCATACCTATTTAATTCTAGTATCAATACCATTATCATGCTTGATTATTATCTGATTGAATTCTATTCCCGCAAAGTGCATGAGGCAGGAACAGGGGACTAATTTATGTGCATACTACGTTTGCGAGAACATTCGCATGACGACCGAATAGCGCAGAGATGTAAGACAACTACAGGTACGTAAACACTATTCACAATTTTTTTTAATGATCTAATATATATACACACAACTAATATATTCATATTGATCTCCTTCTTTAAAGATGCAAGAGATGCGGGATAGGCTCCTACCAGAGAACCGCATACGAGCAATTCAAGAGGAAGTTGCGGGATTTTTGCTTAGGGAGGTCATATCTGAAAGAGGAGAATACCATTGCACCTAATGCCTGCATGTAATGATCTGCAAATTGTAGGAGAAATTATATATACCAAATTGTATATATATATATATATATATATATATATATATATATATATATATATATATATATATATATATATATGTGTGTGTGTGTGTGTGTGTGTGTATGGTCGTACGAGAAATTATATGATATATCTATGGTCGTACGAGAAATTATATTATATATGCATAACGTGTACAGTATGTAGTAGCGTAAAATATGTTCGAAATGAAAAAGAATTGAATGGAAAACACAAAATGAAAAAGAAAAATAAACCATAAAGCCTAAAACCCTAAACCCTAAACCCCTAAACCCTTAGTCCCGGTTGGTATTACCAACCGGGACTAAAGGTCCCCCAGCCCCCGGGCTAGCACGCGGCCACGTGGAGGGCCTTTAGTCCCAGGTCGTGGCCAACCGGGAGTAAAGGGTGGGGCCCTTTAGTCCCGATTTAATTGTCTCGGTTGGTGACCCGGGACTAAAGGCCTTTTCCAAACGGGACTAAAGACCGTTTCTCTACTAGTGCTCGTCTTGCTGCCATTTTATTCATGCTTGGTTCACTGTGTTTGTACACACCGCTCGCTGTTTCTGATTGTTTGATCTTGTTATGATGTGTTTCCTTTTTTACGGCTTGTAGCCATTGGTGATGCATGGATGCCGACATGCATACCGTTCTTTTAATTGATGGTCCTCTTCAGTTTTTTGTTTATTACTGTATTTGAGAACCCATTGATGTTGAGATTGTTATCTCACATTCTAAGTTTCTAACCAGGCTGATGGGTACTCCAATTTTCAACAACTGTAGTGATTTATTCTGCCTTGATCAATGATATTTCTTGTTTATGCTAGCCACTTTTTCTAATGTAATTCAATTGTGCTGCTTCGTGCCGTTGATGTTTCATCGGCATCTTGGATATGTGTGTCTGTTAATTTCAATCTGGATAAGCTGCTAGAACATATTAAAACACTGCAGAAGGTTCATTTCATTCGAGGTGAATAGGCCCAACTGAACTGAAGGGAGTACAATACCCCATGTTGTTATCAGGATATCTGACTTGAAAACGTTTCAGCATTAGCTGGCAAGTGGGGTGATGAATTAACTTGCAACAAGTGCACGGAGTAACAGTTATGCTGATAAAGATGTGATATGCTTGCTGGATCAGGAACAAGAAGCAGACAACACATTGGCTAGGCTAGCAGTAGCGTAGCAGCCTGCAGCTAGAGGTGCATCTGAAGCCCGCCGCTTCACGACATCGCTCAGACTGACCAAAATTAATGCTATGGTCAGTGTTTCCTTCATTCAGTATTATATACATATCTCAAATTATTCTGAACCGTGGCAAGTACTCCCTCCGTCCCAAATTAGTTGTCTTAGATTTGTCTAGGTACAGACGTATTAGATACATCTGTATCTAGACAAGTCTGAACTAATTAGGGATTGAGGTTGTAGAACTTACACATTCGTTGGTTTACTGATGCTGCGCCAACAGATGTGACGTGGAACGGAAGGTACCTTGCCTGCCGGCCGGCGAAATGGTCCTTCACTTTGTATCGGGAATCCTACTCCGACTGTCAAGCACTAATGGCGCCAGGCGCCTGCTTCCTGGAGCACAGTGTTGTGCGCCGGATGTGATGAAGATATCTGTTGCGCGATGGATTTGAAAATTTCGCTTACTGGACCACTGTTTTACAAATGGTGCTGCTCGTATCCCCTGCTTTTCAGTCAATCATACCCGTTGCTTGCTTGCTTACTGTGGAGTTGCGTATGAGCTGATTGTTGGCGTGCTTCTCTCCTTAGAGCATCTTCACTCGCGCCCCCAACAGCCCCCAGGGCGTGTTTTTTACCGCCGGCGCCGAAAAATCCCCCTAGTCGCGCCCCTAGGACGCCGATTTCCGCCGGTTCGGCCCATTTTTTGGCCCGGCGATCCCAAGCCGAACCCAGTGCACTGGGCGGCGCTTGGGGGCTCCGGCGCATGGGCCACCACTGTCAGGCGGGAAACGTTTTTTCCACCTCCAGATTCGCCCCCCGCGCGCGCTACCCCTTCCGCTGCCGTGCCGATCCCGGCGCCGCCCACCTGCCCACCGCCGCTAGAAAGGCCATTTTCCCGTCGAGAAAGAGAGGGTTCGCCGCGGCAGCCTCAACCCCGCTCCTGGGCGAGCTTTTCCGGCGCTCCGGCCACGCAAGCGGGGATACCGGCGGCGGCTGCGCGCCTACCACACCCTCCAGGTGTTCGGCGATTTGTCTGCTCGGCGATGGACTCGGACGACGAGGAGGCGTTCGCGGCGCTGCTGGAGGAGGAAGCCGATGCCGACGCCCAGGACGAAGAGCACCTCATTGTCCTCGCCGCTCTGGCCGGCCTGTTCGCAAGCAATGCAAAGGCGCGGCGAGGTGGCTCGGCGCCGGGCCGGCAGAAGGCAAAGCAGAGGCATCGGCTGGAGGGCTATTGCTTGCTCTACGCCGACTACTTCGCCGACGCTCCACTGCACGGCGAGAAAGTATTTCGGCGCCGTTATCAGATGAGCCGAAAGCTCTTCCTCAGGATTGTGAATTACATCCGTGAGTTCGACAGCTACTTTAAGTGCAAGAAGGATTGCACGGGCACACTTGGATTCACCTCACTCCAGAAGTGCACGACAGCTATGAGGATGCTTGCATACGGAGCTCCCGATGATATACTGGAAGACTATGGATGCATGGCCGAGTCCACCACCATTGAGTGTTTGTACAAGTTCTGCAGGGCAGTGGTGGTAGTGTTTGGACCACAATACTTGCGATCACCCAATGCTGAAGACACTGCTCGGATCCTAGCACAGAATGCATCAAGAGGATTTCTTGGGATGCTTGGAAGCATCGACTGCATGCATTGGGCATGGAAAAACTGTCCATTTGCTTGGCAGGGGATGTACAAAGGCAACAAAGGAGCTTGCAGTGTGGTACTTGAGGCAGTGGTCACACATGACCTCTGGATTTGGCACTCCTTCTTTGGTATGCCAGGACCTCACAATGACATCAACGTACTGCAGTGCTCGAATGTCTTTGCCAAGCTTGTTGAAGGTCATGCTCCTCCGGTGAACTTCGAGGTCAATGGGCGCAACTACAACAAGGGATACTACCTAGCAGATGGCATTTATCCGAGATGGTCCACATTTGTGAAGACTATCTCAAACCCTGTGCCAGGAGGCAAGAACTCCTACTTTGCCAAGTGTCAGGAGGCTTGCAGGAAGGATGTTGAGCGGGCATTTGGTGTGCTCCAATCTCGATTTGCTGTTGTTCGGTACCCCGCTATGACCTAGTCGAAAGATCAAATGTGGGAAGTCATGACTTGCTGTGTCATCTTGCACAACATGATCATTGAGAGCGAGCAGGAAGAGCCAGTGTTTGACACTGAACCATATTACAGGCAGGGTCCTCTTGCCCAAGTTGATCACCAGCTACCGGCAACCTGGACTGCCTTCCTCAATATGCGTCAGGAGATCCGAGACCCACAGGTGCATCAAGAAATGCAGCACGATCTGGTGGAGCACCTATGGAGGCTCAAGGGCAACGCCTAGCTCAACGTGTGATGAAATATGAGTTTGATTTGTCGAACTATTCGATTTGTATTGATTTCTGTGATGAACTATGTGATAAAAATTAGTTTGTGTTGAATTTGTGCCGAAGCACGCCGAAATTGGGCCGAAATTGGGCCAATTGCGCCGAAAGTCGGCCGAAATCGGCGGCTGGGGGGCGATCTTGGGTCGGCGACTGGGAACCATAGCCCCCCCACGCCGAATTTACCGCCGGTTGGCCCCCAGGCGGCGCTATTTCAAGCCCCTGGGGGCCGAACGGCTGGAGATGCTCTTAGTGCCCATCTTCTTGCAGCAAAGTGTGTGTGTGAACCACCATATGGATTTGAACATCTGCCCAAGGTTGTGCTGTTTTCTTTGATTTATTTTCAGACTGTTGCTGTTTTTCCAACTGTTTCCACGAGTGTTGTTACTCCACCGGAAAACACAGCTTAAGTTTTTTTTTTCCTCCGGGGACAGATCTTAATTAATTTCGACGATGCAAAGGCTGGCTGGAGATTTGTTTATTTATTTGCATTCAGAGAAATTTGTACCTATGTGATGTTCTTAAATTCCTTTCTTGATCATTTGCCGATCGAAGGTGGTGACGTTTTCTTTATTTCTTCGCATTTAGAGAAATGTACAAGTATTGTCTTTTTCAGAACCGCCCTCTAGGCATTTTATTCAACGTTTAGTGGGGCAGCCCCCGATCGGTTGATATCGTAACGAACAAACATCCAAGTAATTAGTACGCAAAAATCTTGTACTACTAGTAATTACGTACCCACTCAGACCAAAGAGTAAAATGTATCATAAGTCCTAAAACTATTGGAGGTGTGTCAGTTTAGTCCTATAACTTCGAAACTGCAGTTTTGAGTCCTAAAACTGTTGGGCGTGTGTCAGTTTAGTCCTATAACTTTGAAACTGCAGTTTTTGGTCCCAAAACTATGTAAGTTGGTTCATCTCAGATCCTAAGCTTGCATGGCCAGCATCTATGTTGCATTTTTTCAAATGAGCCCTTTATATGTGTTTACTTCCTCAAAAGTGGTCCATAACTCCATATGCTTCCACATCGCAGTGTGTGTTGCCACCTGCACGCCCACCACCTACGTGGCCATGAGCTGCAGTGCAGCATCGCTGAAAAGTTTGGCGCGGCCGCCAGGGAGACCTCGAGCCAGTCGGCATGGAGGACGACATCCCTCTCCCTCGGCACGGCCGTCGGGGAGACCCCGAGCCAATCGGGATGAAGGACGCCATCCCACCTCTCTCTCTCTCTCTCATGAAATTGTCGTTGCCCCGACACCCTTGCCGTAGAGCTGGTTGTGCAGGTTGTTGTTTGGGCACGAGCATGGCCACAGGTGGGGAATTGTCGCTGCTGCCAGATGACGCAGAGGAGTGAGCGGAAACCGCAAAGCTGGCGGAAAGGTCGGCGGGAGTGACGCAGCCCCAGTAGCAGCCACAGGTGGGTAGCAATTGGACGTCGTGCGACGTGTCGTTCTGCTACTGCGGGGTGAGGCTGAGATGGCCGGTCTACTCTCCTCGCTGGATCTCAAGCCATCATGCCACTGATGGCCTGCAGTTTCGAAGTTATAGGACTAAACTAACACACGTCCAATAGTTTTAGGACCTAATATTGCAGTTTCGAAGTTATAGGACTAAACTGACACGCCTCCAATAGTTTTAGGACTTATAATGCATTTTACTCCAGACCAAACCAAGTAATTAAACCCTAGCTAGGTACACAGGTTTCCTCTACTCACGAGCGCAAAACACTTCTGTAAATTTGAACGGTTTTTCAAGAAAATATATCACCGTATACGCATCTGCCATGACAATTTTGTACTACATACAACGCGTTGCTTATAACCCTAAATATGGTCGACCAAAGTGATAATATCTATGCATTGTACGTGTATATGTCATCCTTTTAATTCCTCACCAATAATGCACAAATAAAAAATATCAAAAAGTTTTCTTTGACATTTACAAAAACTATACTTTTTTCCTTTTTCTTTTTGTTATTTTTTGGAGTTTCAACTCTTTTAAAAAATGTTTAACATTTTTCTAAAAAATATTCATGTTTAATAAAAATAAGAATTTTAAAAAATTATTCATATAAATTATACTAAAGCAATGGAAAGTAATATGGATCGGAGGGAGTAATTTTTTTCTGATTTATAAAAAAATATTGCATAATTTTTAAAAATGTAATTACGTCTTTTAAAAATATTCAAGCAAAATGTAAAAAAAATTCCACACACTTTTCCTAAATAATTTTCATGCAATTAAATAAGTGTTCAAAATTTTTTAAACGTCGTTTTATGCTAAAAACAGAAAGGCCTACTAAAAGCAAAGTAAACTGTTCGGTACATAAACAATTGCAAGTGCCTAACTGCATTGACTGTCCTGTAACGCAATGGCAGAATGTGGGACACCTCTCCTATATGACAAGCAGAGGAGCGCCAATGTAATGCTCCTTGCATCAATTTGCTGCTGTTTCGCATAGTGAAACGACACTTGGGACCATAGCGAACGGGCACAGTAGGAGCAATGCTACACGTACGGAATTATACTTGCAGGCTTTACGGGGGTGCTCAGCTGGGCTAATCTGATTGGATGAAATTAGGATGTGGGGCCCACACCCCCTGAAAATCAGGGGGGGTGGGGGGGGTGAAGAGTTTAGGAAGGAAGATCGTGTAAAAGGCCCATGGTGAGCCCGTGAGTGTAGTATTATTGGGCACAGTAGCAACTCTGTTCGAGATGGCACTGTAGCGGCTCGGGTTACTATAGAGGTCGATTTTTTCTTGTATTTTTTCATTCATTTTTTCGACAAATGCACAACTTTTTAAAAAAATGAACATTTCTATAAACGCTAACATTTTTTCAAATTTTGGATTTTTTTTTGGAAAAAGTGAGTTTTTTTTTGCAAATGCAAACATTTAAAAAAAATGCGCTCATGGCCTCTGCTGCTCCCCGTGCCCCGCCTGGACTGGCCGCACCTCTGCCGATGTCCCGCGGTCCTGCCACGCAAGCTACCTCTGCATCCGATAAGGGGCCAGAAGAGAGCGAGATGAACAAGGGAAAGAGTGTCGCATTGCGTTTGAGTGCGTGCTTTGCGTCTGATCTTTTTTTTTTTTGAACAATCACCGGGGGGAGAGGGTCCCCACCTAAATATATTACTCAAAAGCCCAAGGGCAAGTTGTAGGTTACATTAAGAATTACAGCGAGAGGATAGGTACAGACGCCAAGACACGGCAGCTACTATCGGGGTCCTTAAATCTGAAGGCCCAAAGCGTAAAATCTGAGATGACGTTCCGAATAGTATCTAGGGGGGAGTGCAGCTTGTTACGGAAAACACGAGCGTTCCTGGAGTCCCACAGCTTACAGAGGATGGCGAGGGCGACGGTAGGCCAAGTGTTGATGTCAAGGCCAACCGGTGTTGGAGTATCCCAGATGAGGTCGATGTCGAGAGGGATTTGAAGGCCCAAGAGGGACCAGACCTGGGCCGCACATGGGCAGAGGAGGGCGAGGTGTGTCGCGTCCTCAAAAGAGATGCCGCAGCGAGGACAAGACGACACCGAGGTGATGGTCTTCCAATGTAAGTTTGCCATCTTGCTAAGCCTATCACGGCAGAGGAGCCAGCCAAAGATCTTAACATTGATAGGTGCCTTGGAGCCCCAGATGTACCTTGTGTTGAGATCGAGCTCATGGTCGGAGGAAAGCAGTGAGTAGGCGCACCTCGAGGTGAACGAGGAGCCCTGGGTGAGGAACCTGTCATCGGGTGCGTCCCTTGTGGTAACATCCTGCAATAAAGACAAAACAGATGCAAGCTCGGCAGAAGCCACATTAGTTAGGCGGTTCCGCAGAGTAGCGAGTAAACCATTATGCATGACATGAGATACCAGGACAGAGGGTGAAGTGGAGTGAGAGAAGATGTGTGGGTAGGTTTCTGCGAGTGGAGTGGGCAGGAGCCAAGCGTCGAGCCAGAAGAAAGCTGACGTGCCATTGTTGGTAAGGACGAAGGAGATTTCACGAAGGTGGCAGAGCTGTTGGTTAACGATTTTCCAAAGGTAGGGAGGGTTTTGAGGCTTATTCGTGAAGCCGAGAGAGTAGTGTTGGAAGAATCAATTGACCCAGGGTAGGTCTGTTTTTTGGAGAAGTTTGAAGGCGAATTTCATGAGGAGGCAGTTGTTTTGGAGAGTGAGATTTTGATACCAAGACCACCAGCAGGGGCGGAGCTACAGTGTTAGGGCGGGGTCAATTGACCCCGGTGACCTGGGCTAAAACCCTTGTACATATAGCCCAGTAAAGAAGGAAAAAGACCAAGTGAAAAGAATTGACCCCAGCCCAGCAAAGTCTAAACACAACGTATGTTTAAGTGTAAAGCCTACAGGCCACTACTTCGCGTAGGCCCATAAAACAGCTGAAAGCAGACTAATAGCCCACCACCGAATAAATCAATCGCCAGTTTGGAGGATCTCTCGCTCGCCCGATCTTCGCCTATCGCTCTGGTCGCCTGTACTGCCGCCGCCGCCGCCGCCAATCTCCACTCATCTCTTATTCAAAAATTGACGATTCCATCTGCAATTCCGAACTGTAAGTGACACTAAAGCCGATTTATTCATCTAATTGATCTAAAGGAGCAAGAGATTTAATATCGTAAATTCTTATTCTTATGTTATCTTAGCGTTTGTTTGATGTGTTGAATCTTCTTATTACGTGGGTAATCGCGTGGACAGTGGACATGTTAGTTTTTTTTAAGCCATATATTAGTGCTACTTTTGTTTTTGAGGGATACATTAGTGCTACTTTTCGCTGCCTTGCCGGGTGATCCCTGATGGCTGTAACCCCCCATACGTCGAAAGCTCTTGTGCTGCTAATTTGTCGCTCGATCAAGTAATAAAAATGATTAGATGGTCTTTTCGCCTCTATGACCTTCTGAAAACACTTTAGTGCTACCTGTTCATGTTGATCCCGTCGACCTTTTATCCTGGCTTCACCCCTGACCACCAGCTGGTTTGGGCTTGCAAACGTTTTTCCAAGTGATAAGGCATTTTGCTCCGGAGCAAGTTTCGTCTGCAGCCCAGAAGAAGGACCTACGGATAGCGTCTAACTTTTTGATAATCTTCTTGGGGGAGTCTAAAAACACATAAAGGAAGTAATTCCTAGAGTTGCACAGCACGTGTATGATTACAAGTATCAACCACGCTTCGTGCATGTGTTATAACGAAGCAAAATATGGAGGCCTATAATTGAAACGGAGGAGGTGAGCCAGCCGTTGAGTAATCCGATTATACATCGGATCGGACTAGCTAAGGAATCCTGTAGAGTAACTATAACTACCTACGTACGTACGTAAATACTCTTTCAGATCGAATAAACCAAACCCTAGCCAGGCATCTAGCTATACGCGGTGATCCTTCCTTGAAGAACAAAAAAGTAAACGCTGGTGGTTGATGGCCGACGCGGAACAGCAGCAGCTGCTGGCGGCGGAGCCCGATGAGTGCAGCCGATCGTCAGTGATCTTCCTCGTGGGCTGCACCTTCGCGGCGCTCTTCTCCATCTCCATCTTCGTCATGATTCTGTTAGCCTCTATCGGCGACCCCGAGGATAAGGACCTCAAGATCCTCGCGCTGACGCTCCTCCTTATCCTGGTCCTCGGCCTGGCCGCCGCCATTCTCAGCCTCCTCGGCGGTATGCTCATGCAGCGGCACGACGGAAACCCGGAAGGAGAGCGGTTCGTCGACAAGTTGCTTCTGCTCTGGTGATCGATCCATCAAACCGTTTCGGCTAAGAGAGATCAGTGCGTCATATCGTACCCTCAGATTGAAGCTACGTACCTGCATAGAACTAAAGGCATGTTTATCACGTTATTAAAGAGTTTATGCATTACATTCTTAAGCTTGTAATTAAGATGATTGAACACTATTGGACATGACTTCTATTGTTAGTTTATTTGTAAGCATGGCTAGGTTTGTGCTCGATGAACTATATTATGCGCAACTTATTTTGCAAAAAGCTGCCTAAACAACCCCCCCCCCCCCCCCCCCCCCCCACACACACACACACACACACGAGAAGCCGGATTTATAATAATCATCTTAATGTGCCCAAGTATAAGACAATGGTTTCCATTGCTAGGCTCCATGCCTGACGCAACCCTTCATCTTTATCGTTCATCTTCCGTCTGGATGTACGTTTGTCGTCGATCCCTTTTGATGTTTCACACCTGTTCCAATCAAAGTTGGGTAAACGAGCATGTGCAGTTCAAGTCAATTTCGATCCCACTGCGTGTGAGATGTGTAGTCAGTGATTAGAAACGTTAAATTTTAGAGTATCTCTATAGAGTAAATTACACCACTAGTGTTTAAACTTGGCGAGAAAAGTCACTTTAGTACTAAAACTTATGGCATACATTGAACGGGTGATAGAACTTGGCTCAGACGTGCATATACGGTGCAAATCCCAATCGTATACGCCCGCGGTGCCGACATGGCACTATATATCTGTACTCTTCCCACATGGCAGTGATTGGGTCCCACCCGTCAGCCAGCAGTACAAATTATTAATACTTTGCCTGTGTGACATAGGCTGGGTCCCACCTGTCAACCAAAGAGTACAAATAACAGAAAGAAGTAAAACTTGCGACCTCAGGCTTACGAGCGCGCGCCTATAGCCAACCGGCCGAATGACTTTGAATGTTCTATTAGGATACACAAACGGGCTACTGCCATTGCGGCCCATTTTGCTCTGTAATTCTTTATAGAAATTTATAAAACATATGTAAATTATGATTGTGTTTAAATATTATAAATAAAATTAAATATTCACGTATTCATTTAAAAAATATTCATTCACTTATGAAATATCCAAGTAATTAAATTATGAATTAAAAACTTTAACAATTCACATATTTAATAAAAAAATATTAAAGTAATTTTGAATTTTCCTATATATTTAAATAAATTTTCATATGAGTGTTTAATAAAAAAATAATCATGTAGTGTATAAAAGTGTTCAACCTTTAAGAAAAAAATTATGTTGTGTTACGTAATTTAATAAAGTTTATGTCTGTTTATCAAGAAAAATATTTTGTTTAATGAGAAATAATTAGAAAAAAATATGAGCCTGGTATGCGCACAAATTACAGATCGTCAATTGAACAGTATTTAAATTCTGCAACCGTTATTATAATTCATTAATATTTTTAAGTTAAATGAATATATTTTCAAATAATAAGTGATTATTTTAATTTATGCTAGTTCCTTTTTCTTTGGATTAAAATTTGAATGTATGATGTTTGGTTGAGAGGATATAAAATATATGTATGCACTTAAAACATCAAAAGTTCTTGGTCTTGTTGGCTAGCCACGAGCACTCAGAAGGTTTTGTTGTAATGAGTATATTTATACTAAAGTTCTATACCTTTTAAACATATTTTACCACAATATAGTTGTAATGAGTATATTTTCTATTATTTAGCCGTCGTAGCTGACCACATATGTGGCTAATGTTAATTATAATATTTTTCTTACAAAATTCTGTAGTATATTACTATTTTTTTTGTTTTGGTCAAATTTAAATTATGTGTTGCAACATAAGTTCTCTTTTAGTTAATATTTGATGGTCACATAAATTATATAGTTCATACATAATTTTTGTCTGTATGTGCATGTGTTTGTGTATATTTTACTGTGATGGTTTATATGTTGCATGCAATGTAACCAATATTTTTGTCTTATGGTGAGGAACTCTTTACTGTTGGGCCTACTGTTGTTGCCTGGGCCATGTGGAATGCCAAAACAGAGCTACATTTGAGAAAAAAGATGATCAAAACTCCTTTGAGATTCTTTTGTGCTTGCACTTCACTGATGTCTTGGACAGGTATCCAGAAGGAAGGTGATGATGATGCTTTGAGGACCGATGCAGAGCTGCTTTGCGCGATGCACAATCAACTGGATGAACTATGAAGGACTCTGGTACTGTGAACCGATCGCGTTGGAGGGCTCTCGGAGCTTCGTTGTGTCTGAACCGATGTTGCCTTTTGCTGTTATGAACTGTGGTCACTTTGTTGTGTTGTGCACATTTTGTCACTATTGTAATACATAATACGATCTAGCCTAGATGTTGTGCCGTTAGGTTTTCAAACCACAATGCATGTTTTGATTGCGAGCGTGAACAGCGAGTTTCCTGGCAGTGTTTTAAACCCGCCCTCTCCCTTTCTTGCCCCATATTCAAGCTCTTGTGTAAGCTAATTGTATTTCTGTTATTTTAAGTAATGACAAGGGGGAATAGGCCGGTTAAGAAAAAACATCCCACTGCATCAGGTGCTTTTGCACCGAAATAGCGTCTAGGCGCCCGTTGGCTATGATCTTTGTTCTTTAAAAAAAACAATCGAGGCGCAAGTTTTGTGTTTTCTCAGAAAAGAAAAATCAGCAGCTACGAGTTTTTCTCTCTCAAAAGAAAGTAGCACCGAGTTTTTTCCCGAGGGAATGCAAGGCACTAATGTCTAATTTTTGTAGACAAGTTTTTTTATGTATGTCTTTTTCATTTTCTGATGAGTTCTGAGGATACTAGTGTACCCGGGCCCTCCAAACAGTGAAAGCACGGCAGTGGCCCACTATCGACCAACCCACCCACCATTCTTTCCTCCTCTGCTCTGCTCCCGACCACGGCGGCGACGGCGAGGAGACGTCGAACGGTGGGCAAGGGCGATGATGCGCGTCGTCTTCAAGCTGCTCTGCTCCCCGGCCGGCATGCTCGCCCCGTCTCTCCTCCGTCCGCTGGAACTGGAACTGGAACTGGAAGCAACCGCCACCAGGTTCCGCCCATGCCCATCAGGTCAGCTCTCATCTCTTCTGCCCATGCCCTGCAGGTGCTTGCGTTTATTCCCACCAGGTTCGTTCCACAGCGACCTGGCTAGCTCGAGTACCATGGTCACCCACCAACCACTCAGTTGCCGACGGCGTGCACGCACGCTTGTTTGCTTCTGTGGAATCGCAGCTGTCTCCGTCCGTCCTATTGTCTGTCTCTCTCTCTCGGTGCGTCCCCATAAATTAAGTAGTAATGGCCACCATACATCAAAATTCAAGAGACGAGCTTGAGGGAATAAAGCTGGGCCTTGTGGGAGCCAATTCAAGTATAATATGATCAACTCGAGTCTAGGCACTAACCCCCATTGCCCATCTTTTAACACTCGCTTACCAAGCTCGTTCTCATGGCATGTGCTTGCCCCGGCCAGCGCCTTGAAGACCGCAACGCCTCCAGCGCGAGACCCGCCGCCTTGTCTTTACTCTTGGATTTGCTTCACAGGATGGGACACGATTAGTTTGGTTGATCAGATCCGGTGGGAGCAATGTAGATGGACATTCACATCTTTGGCTCAAGCAGGTCTGGCCTGAGCCTGACCACTTCTTCAGGGGAACCACAACTGATGCTCCTTCAGTTCACTAGAAGTATATCAGTAGAGACCTCGATACTGAAGGAGCCAAACCAAATGTGATATGGTCTCTCTTGATCCCACCCTCTCCCATATCAACTTCAGGCATAGCTGCACAGGTCGAATGTATCCATGTCCAGTGTCGTTAGCACTCTCAAACTTAACCGTGCATGCTGCTCTCTCTACTCTGTTTTTTGTGGAATGGTAAAATCTCATAGATATAGATTACATGTTAGTAGAACAACTGTTGAGCATAGCCTTGGCCTAATGTATCGAAATACATGTTGTATTCCTTTTAAGAAGACCATTGAGCCTCTCCCCGATACGTACAGAGTATATTCTGGGACGACAGGAGTAGTTTGTGGTATTGATTAGTACTAGTTTATTTGTAGCTGATGACAGCCCCTTGTCCTTTTTTTTAATCAGTGTGACAAGAAGTTCAGCTAATAGCCTGATTATTACTACTCTCTTGGCTTCGTGCAGCTGCCTAGTGCTTTCGCCTCACACTTGTCCTTTACAGGCAAGCAAGTGTAGCACGGTAAGTTTTGTTTAATCGCTGATTAATTAACAGGTGCCGCAAAGTACTTTTGTGACACACTGGCACAATTCTCAACACGTTTTAATATCATATATTCTCCCTCTTTATTGACTGCTTTTCTTTTAAAGCACCATATTGTCTCTCCTTTTTGTGTGGGTGGAGAAGGTGTGATATCTCAGTGTGAATGAGTTAGTGATATTGTATCTTCTCTTGCCATCTTTTGATCTGTCATCCACTTTCAATTCCTTTATTGACTTGCGAGGAGGAGACTCAGACTCCGCGTTAACCCAGATGGTATATCAATATATTCTGGGATGATGGAAGTAGTTTGTAATAGTAATGATTAGTATACCTCTCCGATCCATATTAATTGACACACACTTAGTCCAACCTTGTACTAAAGTTCAGTATGGAATATAATTAGCTAAACAGGGTCCAAATTGAGTGCATTAGCTCCACGGGATGCTTTGCTGGCAGCGATTAGTTTAGTTGATCAGATCTGGTGGGGCATTACCTTGGGGGTAGGTGATGGTAAGTAAATAAACCAAGGACCACGTGATTCTCGTACTGATGCAACTAGTAGTAAGCGAAGACTTGAGTTGGGGGTAGGTGAAGTCAAGGAAAAATACTTGTACTGTAGTCCTCGTCATCCAGATCGGACCTCTCAATTTATTGGACACTCTCTGTCTCCCACTCACTCACTCTCAAGCTGGCTGGCTGTCTTCTCCACGGCCGGCGCTACCCTGCTCTGCTCTCCACTGCCCGCCCCTGCTCTCCGCCGCGCCGTCCGGGAACGCAGCTCCCTTTGCCTCTCTCCGGCAACGCACCTAGGTACCTTGGCACTCACTTGGCATCCATCACCTTTCATATGCGGCTTACTAACCAACGAATTTCTTTTGATTCCTGGATGCAGGTGCCGCACGTCCTCCATCCCTGCATCCGACCAGGGGATGGCCGAGGCCGCCCTCGGCGCGGTGCAATGGGTGGTGGGGAAGTCACTAGCCCACATTGCGGATGGCGTGCTGGAGGCTTGGGTGGCCAGCAGGGACTTTGGTCTCAACATCGAGGCCCTCAGCACGGAACTGCTGCTCGTGAAGGCCACCCTCGAACAAGCTGCCCGCAAGGATATCTGCGGTACGGCCATGGAGAAGCTGCTGCAGAGGCTGCGGGATTCGGCACACAATGCCGAGGACTTGCTGGATGAGCTGGACTACTTCCGCATCCATGATGCGCTCCACGGCACGCACGATGCTGCCGACGTTCACGGCGAGGGCGGCCTCCAAGATCTCGCCCTAAGTGCTTGCCACACCGCCAAAGCTCTTGGCAAACAACTGGCATCTCTGCCCGCGTACTGCTTTGGTGCCAACGCTGGTGATCACCGACAAGGAGATGCAAGGCAACATGTCCGCTGTTGCGCTTGGCAGCGAGGTAGGCAGGGGTCACGCGGTGATTCCTCCTCATCGCCAAATGCCAATCAGGCTGATCAGGATCAGGAAGTCAGTGGATGCATGCCCAAGCTTGGTAAACTCTTCCCAAGCTCATCTTCCCCGCATTCACATGTTAGTGCTGATGAAGACCGTGGCAATGCGCAAGAAACATCAATGCCTGAGTTTAATAGGGCTGAGTTCTCTCAGAGGATGAAGGGCATTGTAGAGAAACTGCAGCCTGCGCGTAAGGATGTTAACAAGATTCTGCAAGGTTGTGGCCCTAGAATTGTCCTAGATATTGCCCAGCATCGTCCCACCACCACACGTCAGAGTGCCGAGCCAAAACTGTACGGAAGGGACCGTGTCATGAATAGCATCATACATGATATCACCAAGGGTCAATACTGTGACAAGGGTCTAACCGTGCTTCCAGTTGTTGGTCCAGGGGGAATGGGGAAGACAACTCTGATACAACACATATATAACAACCAACAAGTGCAGAATCATTTTCCGGTCAGGATTTGGATTTGTGTGTCATTCAGTTTCAACCTGGACAAGGTGCTAGAACAGATTAAAAGAGATACCCTTCCTGTTGAATGTAAAAATGGGTGTAGTACAACACAAGAGCTGATTGAACACAGGTTGAAATACAAAAGGTTCTTACTTGTATTGGATGATATATGGCAGTTTACTGATGTGGATGACTGGAAAAAACTATTGTTGATACTCGCCAAGTCACAAGAAAAAGGTTCCATGATTCTAGTAACAACCCGTTTTCTAGAAATAGCAAAAAAGGTTAGAGCAACTGGCCATTCAATACAACTGAATGGTTTGGAACCTGAAGAGTTTAGGAAGTTATTCCTTGTATATGTCTTTGATGATGGGCAATGTCCAGGGAATAAACTTCATTTGCTAGATAAGATAATGGAAAAACTAAAGGGCTCCCCTCTTGCAGCAAAGACTGTTGGTAGATTATTGAGGACAAACCCTAGTATGGGTCATTGGAGAAGGGTCCTAAACAGTGAAGAATGGGAGATTGATAACAATGGAATTATGTCTGCCTTGAAGCTTAGCTATGACTTTCTCCCTTTCAATCTGCAACAGTGTTTTTTCTATTCTGCATTGTTTCCCGAAGATTACCGTTTCAGAAGACATGAGCTCATTAGCCTGTGGGTCGGACTAGATATTTTGACACCTTGTGGTCTCGACCCAACCTTTGAAGGCGGTATGAGTTTTTTAAATTATTTAGTCATCCATGGATTTTTTAGAGAAGAGGAAACTGATGGTGATCCACGGTATGTCATGCATGACCTACTGCATGACTTGGCATTGAAGGTTGCATCGCATGATTGTCTTAGTTTACGTCTCCCTAATGTTGGATCAGTAAAAATTCAGCCAACAACCCGACACTTGTCTATAAGCACAGAGAACTTGGATGAATATGATGCAGTGTCTGGTGAAAAATTAAAGAGTGAATTGGAAAAACTGAAGACAATATTGAAGGTTGAACATTTGCAAACACTGATGTTATTTGGAAAAATTGATGAAGGTTTTGTCAAGATATTTGGTGATTTTTTTGGGGAAGCGAACACTCTTCATGTTCTTCATTTGCCCAACATGCTTTGTCCCGTGGAGTCCATGTTACAAAACTTTTCAGGACTAGCCCACCTACGATACCTATCTCTAGGGACATATGAGAGCCAGATGCATCTACCACTTAGCATCTCCGGATTTTATCATTTAAGGATTCTGGATCTTGTGTTGTGGGATGGCAGTTGTGATTTGCCCAAAGACATGAGCAACCTTGCCAAATTGTGCCATTTTTATACCCCAAGTGATGGTGAGCTTCATTCTGATATTTATAGTGTGGGAAAACTCCAACTCTTAGAAGAGTTAAAGGTATTTCGAGTCAATAAAAGGGAAGAAGGGTTTGGACCAAACCAACTAGAGCATTTGACCAAGCTAAGGGAGCTTGGCATCTACAACCTTGAGAAAATACCTACAGAAGAAGAAGCAGCTCAAGCAAAACTGATGGAGAAAATATACTTGAGGAGGTTAACATTGTGCTGGGATAGTGAGCGATCTAGCGTTGAGCCTGGCGTGGAAGCAGCGGTTCTTGAGAGCCTTCAACCACATGAAGATCTTGAAGTGTTGTGCATTAGAGGGCATGGAGGCCCTTCTTGTCCAACATGGCTGGGTGATGAGTTCGCTGTTGAAGCTCTACAATCTCTTTGGCTTGATGGTGTTTCCTGGGAAGTTTTCCCTTCTTTAGGGAAGGCATTGGATCTTTGTGAACTAAGGTTGGAGGGTATTGCTGGACTGAAGGAGGTTATCTTGGAGAAAAGCTTTTGCAAGCTAATAAAGCTTGAACTCACTAGCCTAGGAAGTTTTGAAAATTGGGTTTTCCCAGCTGAACAAGAGTCTTCCCTGGTTGGGGACTTGTTGCCACCGGATGCTCATATCTTCCCACTTTTGCAAGTGCTGATTATTAGGAAGTGCCCGAAACTGTTGGGGTTTCCTTTCTCAAACCACATCATTTCCCCAGATTGGTTCCCCAAACTACAAGAGCTTGAGATATGTAACTGTCCAGAATTCTTCTTGTCAGTGATCCCCATGTCTTGGATTGAAAGCCTGCGTCATGTCCTGATACTGCGGGTAAAGCTACTACAGAAGCTTGAGTACTCAAAAGTATCATATGGAGTAATTGTGGGAAAGAGTGATCTGCATAGCATAGACCAAGTCTTGGTTTTTGATAAAGAAACAGGTCTTGAGAATCTGAGACTTGAGAGGTGCCCACCTCTGCAGTTGAAGCACCTTCAGATGCTAACCTCGCTGAAGACATTGATTGTAGAAAATTCAGTTGGTCTGGTTGGACCACTAGGAGGAGGTCAGAGTGATGTGGAATGGCAGCTCCCTGTTGAGTATATCAAGATCAATGACTTAAATGGTAATACTGGCGAGGAACTGACAGAGCTCCTCCCCCACCTCCCAAAGCTCTCCAAATTGGAAATATGGAAGAGTAAAAACATAAAAAAGCTGGTAGTGGGGGTGGATGTGCAACAGACAACATCAGAAGCATCAGAGATGGGGGGAGGTGAAATAACAGCAGCAGCAGAGGTAGAGGATGATGGGGTGCTGCTCTTCCCACCTCATCTCTGTGACTCACTACACGAATTGGAGTTCATTAACTGCCAAGAGCTGGTCCTGGTGGACCCGCCAACTCTTGTACCTGGTGGAGGAGGGCTCCAAGCTTTGCAATCCCTCCAGACATTAACAATAGCGTCGTGCCCAAAGTTTCTATCCACCTTCTCCTTTTCCTGTCACATTTTCCCTTCCTCCCTGCAGTTTCTGTTGCTTTGGGATGTGAAAGGCTTGAGGACACTGGAGCCCCTCTCAAACCTCTCCTCTCTCACCAGATTAGTATTGCATAGTTGTGGAGAGGATCTGAAATGTCAGGGCTTGTGGTCTCTCCTTACCACCGGGGGCCGGCTCAACAAATTAGAAGTCAGGGGTAGCCCTAGATTCTTTGCTGATTGGGATCCCAATCCCAGACGGGCTTTGGAGGATGCTGAGGGAGGTGAAGAGCAGCAGACACAGCTTGTTTCGTCCACACTGCAGGAGCTCGAGATTGACATAGCAGGACTTCTTGCTGCACCCGTCTGCAGATTCCTCTCTTCCTCCCTCACCATGCTGGTACTTTTGGGGAATTGGTGTGAAGGGATGGAGCGGTTCATCAAGGAGCAAGAGGACGCCCTTCAACTCCTCTCCTCCCTCCAGGAACTAGAGTTTTGGAATTTCAAGGACCTTCAACAACTCCCTGCAGGGCTGCGTAACCTTACCAGCCTCAAGATATTAAAAATATGGTACTGTCCATCCGTCTTGTCGTTGCCCAACGATGGCCTCCCCAAATCACTGCAAGAGCTACATGTTGGAGACGGATGCAGCATGGAGCTAAAGCAGCAGTGCAGTGGGTTAGAGGGAACCATCCCCAAAATCCAAGGTAACAGAAACATTTTTTTTTGTGTTTTTTTTTCCAATTTGCCCCTTTCCTGCAATCCTGCTTAATAACACTTCGTTTGTTCCCATCCACTGTGCAGGACAATGCCTTGGACTTCCCTTTTGTACATTCTTCTAGCCTTGTAGAGATCAACTTTTTTCATGACATGAGGGCCTTGTGGCTGCCGTTTCCCTTCCTGTACATTAATCTGGTAAGTACATTTAAACTGGAACTTTACTCCTGCTGTATCATATCAACGATATCAAATTCAACTTGTACTTGCCGCAAAAAAACATATCCACTTATGCTCCTGCTGTATTAGATTTCCATTTTCTTCTAAATGGCAATGAAAGTATTTAAGATTCGCTTCTCAATGCCCTGGTCTTTCCACAAGTGTGAGAAAACCAACGTAATTATCCGCCAGTGCCTTCTGCAAGTCTCTCTTCTCTTTCCTAGATGTAATTACCAATGTAATCTGTGATCACCATTTGGTTTGGTTCTCTGTGCAGGTGTTTGTTCAATCTTATAGGCTTCTTCATATGTTGCATTTAAACTTGGATTATTGTCATTTATCAAGACGTGGTAGTATACTTGCCTATTTTGGGTGTCACGATCAAAATATCAGTATGGCTTAAGTATGGAATAAGTGAGACTTTTGGTCGAGCTACTGATATTAAGGTGATCAATTTTTTTTATTCACTGCTATGTTGCTATCAGTACCAGGTGTTCCTGCATTCCTAATTTATGTTTCCTTGCTGTTCAGGTGTTCTTGTGTTTGTTTGGTAGGCTTTCTAGCCACTTCTGTTTACATTTTGTCCAAAACTCATCAAGACTTGATGGTGTACATGGAAAGTTCAGTTTTAGGGATCAAAGGATCATCTTGGATTAATTGTGGAAAACAATGAGTTGTAAGTGTTTTGCTACTGATAAGGTTGCAGTTTTTCAATCCAGTCGACATTCTACTGATACCAAGTATTCTTGTATTCGTCATAACTGTTGTTGTTTAATGATATTTATTGACATATAGGATCTTCACAAGAATAGCCTGTATGGCTGTATCTGTATACAATAGCAGACGTGTAGAGCCAATTCAGATCCTAGGGAGTAGCAGCAGTCTGAAGGCAGTGAATTTGTGCAAGATGTTACAGTGGAGGTAATGCATTGCAGGGCATGTGCAATTTTGAACTTGCAAAACCCCATTAAGGCACTAAGATGCATGATCGCAACATATTCATAACTAACACTAGTTTATTATGTTGTTCCATCTCGGTATAGCATTTATGTGCAAATCACCTTTATTAAGTTATTCATTTTCTTTCCTCATCGTTGTAGTAAACATCCATAAAAAATGTATTTATTCATCTCAAAAGAATGCTTTGTTCCCCAGCCCAGGACATTGTCTTCTAACTTCTAAGACTTCAGAAGATCATCTACTCTGTCGAAGCACTACTTGTAACCAACAGACTGCGGGACAGTAAGTTTATGAATTAACCAGAATTTGTACATACTATGGCATCATACAGTTGTTGTCTCCGTCTACTCTTTGGGTTCGCACTTTGCAGTTTTGAATAGTCTAAGACTGAAATTTGTAGTATTGTGTTTATTAGAATGTACAGTGCAATGGTACATGCTTATCTTTTCCTAGATGAACACACTTTATGTCAGATCTAACCAGCTATTATAACTTTATAAGAGGACAGTGGTTATATCCTGAAATCCTTCACCAATTGCTCAACATCACCAATGTGTGTTCTGAACGTTTAGTACTGCTCTCTGCGAAAAAAAAAAGTATATACTGCTGATAAAATTCATTTCATTTTGTGGCACCAAAAATAGGCTACCAACCTGTGCTTGGGCGGGGGAAATCACTCAGCGCAAGTCCCAGCCCAGTTTATCAGGACCTTATTCCCGTTATGTTCTAAAAAAAATACTTTTGCAAACGAAGTCCGGTCTGTGTCTGGCATTTCATTGCTCTCTGTTCAGAAGTAACCAAATATTATTTTTTTAGTAAAAGTAATCGATTTTACTAGTGAATGATTCAAGCCAACGTTATGCTTTGCAGGTCTTATCAATCTGTTATCTTGGTGAAAATTGCAGTGCAGTCTTGGGAATCGTTTGTGCATTTGAAGTGATACATCAGGGGCAACTGCAACTTGGAATTGGTCTTCAGAGCTTACTACTGAATGATCTCCCCTCTAAAGTCTCTCATGTATATACAGCAGTGTAAGTGTTTTCCTCTACGTACTTCGGCAAAGAACTCAGCTCTCTTTTATCATACTCTAACCAAAGCAGCTCTCTTTTATTCTGCAAATTGAAGCTCCTTTTCATGATCTTTTATCTATTTCAGTCGGACATGCGCTGTTGGTGGCTAATCTCAGTTATGATGTTGCTTCGTTTTGCAGATCAATCTCCTTGGAAGCAACAGCTTGAGTTGGGGATCCGGAAAAGGTGTGGTTGAAGGGCCACCGTACCAACTTGCTAGAAACAATTGTCAAACTGCACGGGGCATGCTCATGCGTATACTGGGATCTGTATATCTGAATCTGAATTAGCCTGCCCCTCATCCTATTCATCCTTGGGTTCAGTGTACGAAATCCACCCCAAGCATACGCTGGACACTCAGAAGTTGCTGCAGTCATTGCCAATAGCATCCCCCCAAGGTACAGATCGAGTAGTTGTTGCAGGAAATATTCCAAAGGTGGCCCGCCCTGCGGATGTAGCATCGCGCAAGAGAAATAGCAAGGTCAGGTCTAAATATTCAGATCTGCACCATTTTAATCGCATGGAGGGATGAATTTGTTTGCACTAACTGAAAAGCAACTCCTCTGCGCAGGTCATAATGGCAAACACGCAAGCAAAACTGGTACTGCAAAGGTAAGGATAATATGCGTGTTTTCTCTGAGTAGAGAGACATTATGTATAGTATAATCAGCTAATGGATTTTTGTAGGTGTGAATAATTGGAGAAGGTTTAGATGCCGCTGAACAGTTGAGGGCACCAAAAGGAACATGGTTTATGATCCCATACTCTTGCGGTATGTCAGGACTGCTATACACACCTACTTGATTACTCCAGCAATGGGGTGTGCGGTGTGCCTAAAACACCAGAGCGTTCATTCATGTGAGGTAAATAGGCCCCAGTAAACTGCAACTTTGCAAGATAGATACATGTTCTTATCAGGTTAACCAACTAGAGAGCATTTCAGAATCGGCTGCCAAGGAGGGTGATGAATCGACTTGCAACCAGTCCGCGGAATATCTGAAGCCATGCTAAGGAAGAAGCAGAAACGCTGCCTAGGCTAGAAGAAGCGTAGCCTGCAGCTAGGTCTAGTATATCTGAAGCCTGTCGCCTTGTGATGTTGCTCAGAAAATGACTGCGATGGTTAGTATTTTGATCATTCATTATTACTCCCTCCATCCCATAATGTAATACGTTTTTTGACACTACACTCCCTCCGTCCCATAATGTAAGACGTTTTTTGACACTAGTGTAGTGTCAAAAAACGTCTTATATTATGGGACGGAGGGAGTAGTATATTGCAAAATATTCTGACCGTGGCCGGCAGAACCGTGCCAAGTACTTACTCATCTCGTTTGCTGCTGCTTTGCCTGGCAGGTGTAACATGGAATGGGAGGTGCCAAAATGTTCAGCTTGTTCTTGTTTTTTTTTTTTTTTGAGGGAAGGCCATCATGGCTAGTTTTATTAACTCAACAAAACGTTTACATCATCGGCTAGTTTACCAAGGAGGAAACTAGGGGGATCACCATCCCAAATACTAGAAAGTTTATTATGGAAACTAAATTGAGCTAGCTCATGAGCAACACTATTAGCCTCTCTAAAACAGTGCATAAAATTGACCTTCCCTATATCCGTAGCCAAGTCCAAGATTTCCGCATATATTGCTGTTGCAGCATCCCACCAATGATCATATCCAGTGCAAAAATTGATTACCTCCAAAGAATCTGATTCCGCTTCAATAGCATGAAATCCCATGGTGTTAGCAAAGGCTAGACCATCCCTCATTGCCACAGTTTGTTCTTGTTAGCAGAAGAATGCTGCTCATCTGGCTTGCTTGAAGTCCTGGCCCGCAGCAGTATTCCAGAAATCCTATTCCATGTGTGCCTGCTTACTGGAGCACGACGCCACTTATCATCACCAAATTAAGGCGGTCAAATCCCCAATATATCATCACCAGAGAGGAGAGGAGCACCATTTGCCGCACTTCGCGCCATCAAGCAGCTCAAGATGCTCTTCAAATGACGAGCTGCTTCTTCGCCATCAGCTGCAGGCCCATCCAATTCCAATCCAAGTTTGCCTTCAGGCCTTCATGCAATTGACTTGTGATGTTGTGCAAACTGAACTTTCTCTTTTTGAAGTGAACAACCCTTCATAAAAACGGGAAGATGATTGATGTTCACGACATCTTAGGCATGCTATGTATATATATTATCATTGCCAAACATTCTATCACATCCATATTTACTCCTCGAGTTATAATGGCGCAGCGAGGCGCACCTTTCCTTACTAGTCATACTGAACTGTTACCATGTTTATCAGCTCTTACTAGCTAGGATGAGAGGGCATGAGTTAAGTCATGAAATTTTTCACCAATTGCTCAACGTCGCCAATGTGTGTTCTGAACGCTTAGGTTCATAAAATTCAGGGGAAGGTGACTTCTCTGGCTCTGCTGGTAATATTCAGACCAACAAACAAGCAAAGCTCAAGATTTCATTTTTGGTAACTTAGGTGGGTATCCAAAAGAATTTTATATCAAAATTTTGGACTCGATTCAAATCAAATTTGAATACAGCAAAGCAAAAAAAAAAAAAAAAAAAAGAAGCTCAAAATGATTCTGAAGATTTTTCAGAATTTTGGACATTCGAGCTAAAACAAATTTCTAATACCAAAAATTCAAAAAAATTCACCAATTGCTCAACGTCGCCAATGTGTGTTCTGAACGCTTAGGTTCAGTAAAAGAAAAGAACATGCAAGTGCTGATAAAATTTAGGGGAAGATGACTTCTGCATTGCTCTGCTGGTAATATTCAGACCGACAAACAAGCAGAGCTCAAGATTTCATTCTCGGTAACTTAGGTGGGTATCCAAAAGAAATTTATATCAAAATTTTAGACTCGATTCAAATCCAACGATTTGAATACAGTAAAAATAAAATGCTCAAAATGATTCTGAATAATTTTTGGAATTTTGGACATTCAAGTTAAAACAAAATTCTAATACCAAAAAAATTCAAAACCTTTGCCACTGAACCTTTTAATATTGAAATGTGTTTTTACAGGCTAATTAAGTGTGATTCACACAAGTTTTTACACTTCATTTTCTAATTCGAACAGGGATGACTTGGATGCACAACAAAACTAATGTTTCTTCGGTCAACAAAATGATTATTGGTGGTTAATTCGTAAGAGAGGAAGGGATGAAATGGATGATGTGGGAAACCATGTCCATTGCATATCATTCCATTGTGTCCTATTGTAATACCAAAACTGTAAAGAAGTGAGTGAAACAAAACTGGGATGTGAAATCAACTACAGTTACAACACAGGCAAATGCCAGCAATATGTTGCATGTTCTTCCCACAGGGGAGGGAGGGATGCCATACTTGTTTTCAAGTATACTACGTGCCATCATCTTCCTTGGACCGAACTAGGCCACGATTAAACGGCAGGAAAAAATAAAACTACAACCGCGTGAACCGAATACAAATCACGAGACAAGCATGCTCTCCGTCACGCCGGATGACTTATCTTGCACTCGTGCTCCCGACGGGTCTGGCTTGTGTATCCGGATGCCGCTCAAGATATACCCACCAAACGCATTCATCTGCATGTGTGGGTGGCTGCGCGATGGGAGGACCTGCATCCAGAAAAAAGAAGGGAGATTGAAAACAAAGGAATCACAGCGTATTCATTCACTTCCAGTTTTTATTTTACGTGCAAAATCGCAGATCCTTTGTTGCATTTCAAGGCTAATAACTAAGCTCGTGTATTCTTAGTATTCAGCATGTTCATCACACGCCCTATATATCAGCAGTTATTAGTTCTCAAGTAGGATGGCAACGAAATTGCATTATAAACAGCTGCACTTTGGTAGTTCAGACTTCAGATAGGTATCCATATCTGGACCTTGAAACATTTTATTACTCTACATTCCTTACTGGCAAGGGGTATTATAAACCAGGCTTATATAAAAACAAGAAAGAAAAATGCTCGGCAATTATTTCCGGCGCAACATCCTCATTGCTAGTGTACTGACCTGATACTCTCGAAGCCAGGGTTCAGTAATCTGTAACCCAATAGCCATTTTCGATACTTGCAAACTATGCATGCAAGTCGCAAGAGGCTGCATGTAGATACCAGAAAACAAAAGATAAGTAACAGCAAAACCACACTTTACAAAATGAGCAAACAGAAATAAGGGTAAAACAAAGAAAAGGTCAATTTAACACATAAGCTAATGTTTCAGGGAAGCGACAGGATATTTTATTTTTAAAGAAAATTCAACCTATAAAGGAAAGTTCTCTGCAGAAATGCCGCAAGACAACCTATAAAGAATGATGATTTACCTGAAGATACTGGTGATAAATAGCAAATGGGGCCGAATAAGACAAGAGTGGAAGCAAATCAGCAACCACACTCTCCACCTCGTGCCCCGGAGCAGCAACAATCAAACTGCATTAACACAAAACCAATATATTAATGAAAATATTTAGACGCATACTGCAGTTGTCTTCTACTGATGGAGTATATTCCGCGTTACCTGCTAAAGCCATGTTCTCCCCAATATTTCATCCTCTCCGGTGAGGGTGCTTTTCCTGCTCTCGGTGCTTTGGGAGCTATTGAATTGCCATTATTTCCTTTGCAATCTACAGATCAACATAGCATCAGTAGATTGAACATCGCACTCTCATGGAAAGTTCTTCGTAATAGATTGATCAATGCTTACCTGGCATAGAAATGTCACCTTGATTAAGGTGCTCATCCGTTGCAGGCTCAGGGGCCTCTATATCAATTGGAATGTCACCTTGATTAAGGTGCTCATCCGTTGCAGGCTCAGGGACCTCTATAACAATTGGCTGTGCTGTCGTTGACTGCGCATTCCCATCGGATACTTCTGTATCAGATGGTTTTTCTAGGGATGACTGAAGACTCTCGTCTGGTACTGCACTAGGTTCGACCGCATCACCTTGAACGCTACCAGGAGCATTGCCAGAACTTTTCAAGGAGCACAAGTCGCTAAGTGGTGCCTGGAAAATCCTGAATGGAGCTTCATACAGTTACATGTACATACTGATAGAAGTAATAGATGACAATTCAAGATATAATACATAATGATAAGAATGATACTGCATATTATCTGAAACTGTAAATAATGTATTTACCAACATTCTTAGTATGGTCTTATAGCCACTTTAAGGGTAAAAAGTAGTGTTTCAGATTAATGTATGAATTTATACTCCTGCTTCCATTCCAAAGGTCTCTAACTGATTATCTCCTTAAATGAGAAGCATCTTTTAATGAGAAGCCATATAGTAATAAAAAAATGGATTTACCTGCTGGTCATCTCACTGTTCAAATTATACATTCTTGTTATGTCTATGGAGCTGGGCGCTGATCCAAGATATGTGCTACAAACATATCCTGTACCTATAATAGAAATAACAGACAATCAATAATGATTGTAACTGACATATGCATTAAAATGGCGATGACGAGCATAATTTACCTCCTAAGCGTTCAGCTACAGCTCCAACAACTAAACCCCCAACCATATCAATGGCAAGCACATCTGAATATGCACCAACATTTGCCATAGACAACAAGAGGGAGAGCGCATCGACTCGCATAAACCTGGGAAACACAGAAAAGACAGCGTTAAGTAACTAAGTGCTATAGTTATGCACTTCTGTTGTTACTAGGCAACAAGATCAAGAAATTGATTATGATAATGACAAGGAAAAAATTTGATTGGCTATAGCAAGTAAAGAAACAGAAATAATTACCCTATTCGAGCTGGGTACTTCTTGAAATATGTCTCACAAATGCTGTAGCATAAAAGGGAACAAAAAATATTAGATAATTTACTTTCCAGTAGTATAGGCGAAAACTAATGAGCAAAATAAAAAAGGAATTTATTTTTTCAAGTGCCAAGCACTTTGCAAATACAAGTTACAACAGAATAATGTCAAAATTATACCAACTTTCCAAATAACTAAGTTAAATCCAATTCACTTGGTAATCTTTCAAACCAAAAGCTGGAAACCTGACATGCTTTATTAAGAGAAAATTGAAGCCCTCCCACCCCCACCCCTGCTCCCACCCCGACCAACCTAACAAATCGATTTGCAATGCAACTTTTATGCGGCCACAACTTATTTCTTGTTCTGAACATCACTTTTTAAGTAAACAGAGGATACACGAATATTCAAAAGAATAACAGTGGGACTCAAATTCCATAGGCTGTAAGTTTAAAAAATTGCATTTAGTCTTTCTTATTTCACCTCTCTACCCACTTTTATCTCTCGATTCAAATGCATTGAATTTGTGCGTTGGAATACATTACTCGCAAGTTTTTTTTTTCTTGACAGTATACACTACTCGCAAGTTGGTGTGACCTAAGGTTAGTTGGGCTAAGTAAATTTCAGCCACAACAGACTAGATTGCCACCATAGAGAGATGGCATGTGGAAATAGAAAGCAACAACCCATAAGCTAGATATGTTTTCATCAACTGTTTTAGAGAAATTTATAAATAAATCAATGACGGTTTCCTACTTGTCCTACTTCATTCATACCCTACAACAATCTTCAAACTTCAGTTAAGAAGATGCTTCAGAGAGTTCACTACTTCGGACAGGACATCCACTACAAAGAGTTATTCAGATGATGCATCTCCGTATTAAAATGAAAACGGTAATAGTACATATGGTCGCGTACGTGATTGTCATACTCATATATGACCCCAAGTTTGACAGTATTCGCTTTCAAAAGATATGTGATATTTAACCTGCTACAAAAGGGGCGGCATGAGATACCTTCGGGTAGAGGGGCGTCGCAAGAGCACTTTAGGCGCATATTTCTTTTGTTTCTTCAGTTTGTATTTCTCCTGCAGCCAAAACGATCAAACCAAATCAGCCCTCATCATCCTCCAAAGAAAATATCAAGGAACCAAACCAGACAACAAGTAACTGATACCAACCTGTGAGAACACGGTCTTATTTCCAAATGTGGAGCTATTCGCTATCAAAGCCTCCACGATCGCGTCGCCGCTCGCGCCCTCCCTGTTAAAACCGCACGACGCCAAAATCGTATTAAAAAAACAGAGAACAAACAAATAAGTATCCCACTCAACCAGTAGATGTGGAAAACGGTCGGATCCTCACCGCTTCATCGCCTCTATGTCCTCGCTGGACAGCGTCTGCGCGGTGTTATTGTCGACCAGGGACCTATTGTCCCTGGTCTCGTCCTGCGGCTGGCCATCGGCGGCACTGCCGTCTCGCGGCTTATCATCATCTGCACCAATAAGGCCAGCCATTTTTGTTACTAGGATAAGATAGCAGAGCATGTTTGAATGAGTACAGTGAACACATGAACTGGAAGGGAAAACAGTATAATCATCCATCCTTGCCTTGGCAGGGGAGGAGGCCGTCGGGGCCGACGCGGAAGAGGGAGCCGAAGGGGCGGCCGAGCAGCGGCTGCAGCGAGCAGCTCTTGTCCCCTATCTTCACCGTCCTGCGCCACCACACAGCAGAGAAATACGTCAGCGCGGCCGGACCAGCTAGGGTTTCGGAGGAGGAAGCTAAAGAGGGGAAGGGGAGGGGAGTGTACGGACGCGCCGGGGGTGAGGCGGAAGAAGGCGAGGCGGTCGCCGTCGTTGATGTCGAGAAGCACGCTGCAGCCCTCCCACGCCTCCCGCGGTATCACCGCCGTCGGCGTCTGCGGCGGCGGCGGCTGCGCCATTGCAGTCGCCGAGTTCGGGAGGGGGGAGGGAGACGGAACCAGACGAGGGTTTAACACGCGGGCCGGGTCGCTAGCAATCCCGACCCCGTCCAGATACAAGACTGGGCTGGGCCCAACGCGGCCCATCGGTAGCACTTCCGGGCCGGGCCCACCAAACGATTCCTTCTTCCATCTATCTATACAAGGAAAAGAGAGAGCCCATCGACAATCCAATCCCCACCCTCGTCGCCGGCGCCGGCTCCGGCGAAAACCCTAGCGAGCCACCCTCCTCTCTCGCGCTCTCTCTCCCCTCGCGCCGCAGCCTCGGCCATGGTGAGTGCGACCTAGCCGCAGCTTGCTTTGCTTTCTCGGACCGACTCGCGCTGCAGATCCGCCGCCATCTGACTTGTGCTGCGCAGGAGAATCCCGACTACGGCGGCATCGGCAGCGGCAGGAAGCATCAGCCCTCTGGGAAGGAGGCGGGGGCGGAGGGAAATGACGAGTACGGAGGAGGGTACGACCGGCTGGACGAGGAGGTGGAGTTCCGGCTGCCGAGGGGCCACCGGCCGGTGGAGAACCTGGACACGGAGGGGCTGGAGCAGGCGTCCGTCGACACGCAGCTCGCCTCCTCCAACGTCGGCTTCAGGCTGCTGCAGAAGATGGGGTGGAAGTCCGGCAGGGGCCTCGGCAAGAACGAGCAAGGTTTGCTTGTGCTCAGCTGACTAGCCCTCTAGATTCACTTCAGTGGTTTGGCTGTGTGCATCTTAGTTATGCAGAGGCCGGGTGTTATGCTTAAACCTTTTAAGTAATAAAGCGCCCCTTTTCGAAAAATATTCACTTCAGTGGTGGAACCTGTAGTTCTGTGAAGTGTTGTCAACCATCAGCCCTGGCTGTTTCAGACTCCGTCGTCATCGTGTTCGAGCTCATCAGTTAGTAATTCGTTGAAAAATGACATAATTGGTAGAATCAGTAAGCGAAGAAGTATAGCAAGAGGCTGCTGTTGATGCTGCAGCCGCAGAACAGACGGCGTATAGTCGATTGACCTGGTTTTATTAGCTGGCGGACCACCATGTTATTTTCCTTGGTTGTGGTTTTGATGGATTTTAATCTTGCTGAGAGACACGTGTAGGAAAGGTAAGCGTGAAGAGTTTTGGGTTTGGAGATAGGAGATAGTGGTGGAACATGTGGTTCTGTGCTGCGTTGTCAATCATCACCCTTGGTTTTTTTATATTCCGTCGTCATTATTTGAACGCATCGGCTAGTAATTCGTTGAAAATGGCATAATTGGTAGAATCAGTAGCTGAAGACAGAGCAGAGGCAGTTGTTGGTGGTGCTGCAGCCGCAGGACCGGTGGTGCCAATGTCGATTGCGCTGGTTTTGTTAGCTGGCTGACCACCATGTTAGTTTCCTTGGTTGGGGTGTTGATGCATTTTAAGCTTGTCTAGGGAAACATTTAGGCGAGCTAAGCGTTTAGAGTTTTGGGTTTGGAGAAAGTGTGTTGTCATTCGTCAATGCAATAGTCCACAGTTGCTGCTATAGAAGCCGGTTACCCTGTTTGAGAGCTGCGTGGCCTAGCTTGACTATTTGACAAATGAACAAGAAGTTACGGTTAGAATTCAGTCTTTGACTTCCTTTAATGCTGCATAAAGGATACAAGTCTGATACCACCATCCCAGCAGACACTGTAGCTTTATTCTACTCTAAAAGATCCAGAGGATTAATCTGCAGTAGCTTGCTCGTTGACTTATGAAACAGGAGCATATTGGTACTTCATAAATGGCACGTGTTCTTTTATTTCTGCATCACCTTTTGTTCTACACTTACTGCTGTAGTTTCACCTCAGATGCTATTTTTTCTTAAGCACTACCTGCCATCATCATTGAGCAAAGAAGAAAGTTCACAGTTTAGCATTGCCTTCTAGTTCCTGCACCTCAACAATACATTTTGTTGTCCTGATGCAGCTAGAGCCAATAATTTGTAGAATTAGGAGCTGAAGACATAGCAGAGGCTGCTGTTGACAGCTGCATGACCTACGGCATAATGTCGATTGTGCTGGTTTTGTTAACTGACTGACAACCATGTTAGTTTCCATAGCTGTGGTTTTGCTGAATTTGAAGCTTGTCTAGGGACACTTTTGCGCAAGTGTCGAGTGTTTTGGGTTTGGAGAAAGGGTTATCATTCATCAATACAACAGTGGTCCACAATTGCTGCCATGCATGTACTAGGAACATAGTTTGCCAATTTGACATTTTCAATCCTAGGGTTGAACTGTAGTATCAACCATTGATTGGTGTCATCGTGTTGGTCCAGTGTTCTAGGTTGCAGGGGCCATCCGTGTACAGTCCTGGACCCGTTGAGTCTCAATGATGCTTATAAAACAAATCATGCACGAAAGCGAGTTTGCGGCAGGTGGCAAGCGCCTATGTCCACTCTGAGAGCTTGGCATCCCTTATCGTCATCGATCCCCATGGAAAGTGCACTAACTCTCTGCTGCCCCCTGTGAAACCCCATCAATGTAGGCTCTCTGCCTCCTAAGCCTTCAGATCAGATGTACCTCATGGGTGTCCCCAGATCAAATCAATCACCAAAACTGGAACCAGACAGAGGAAAGAGAGAGGAACTAAAGGAAACAAAGATGAGGATACTACAACGAACACGAAGTCCATATTGATAGATCTGGAAGGACGGAGGAAATACAGGTTTCAAGGCTTGATGCAGAGCCTCTGGCCATGCCATTGGAACTTGGGTCTTATCGTTGTTAATGTTCTTTGGTACATTTGTATGTGTTTCTATAAAGTTCTGGTGTATCAAATGAGTGCACTTGGACTTTGAATTGGAGTACCAGTAGAAGTCAGTTGCACTGTTTGAGAGCTGCCTGGACTGAATTCGAGTGCTGTTGACAAATGATAACAACCTTAACGTAAAGAAAGTTCCAGTTAGAGTTTAGTCTCTGTCTCTTTTAATGCTCTGAAGGACTTTAGTATGCTACCACCATCACAGGCTCACAGCACACACTATAGCTTTATTCTACTCTAAAAGAACCCGGAGAAGATTAATCTGCAGTAGTTTTCTCGCCAACTTTGGTAACCAGAGTATATCTGGTATTCATATTACTGAAGATCTGAACATTTTCTTTTATTTCCGCCTCATCTTTTGTTCTAAACTTACGCTACAGTTTCATCTTAGATGATATTTTGTTCTTCCAAAGACATTTTACAATTTAGCATTGCCATCTAGTTCCTGCACCTCAACAATACAGTACTTTGTTCCGATGCAGGTATACTAGAGCCAATAAAAGCTGGTATGAGGGATGCAAAATTAGGAGTGGGGAAGCAAGAGCAGGATGACTTCTTCACAGCTGAGGACAATGTGCAAAGAAAGAGATTAAATGTTGAACTTGAGGAGACCGAAGAGCATATTAAGAAGCGTGAGGTGCGCAATCACACACTGAGGGCTAATTTCTGTTTTTTCTTTTGAGATTCTTCTGGGTTGATGCTTCAGCTGTGAGAACCGGTATCTGATTGTCGGAGCTGCACAGCACCTATGCTGGTGTGCCATTTGGATATGGAGTTCTAGCATCAACCCTCATGAATATTTGAGCATCCTGTGCACTTTTTATTTGGTGGCTTCTTTTCCCTGCTTGGTGCGAATCATGACAATCCAGGTCACAGCAGAACGTGAGCAGAAAATCCGCAGTGAGGTTAAGGAGATACAGAAGACGTTCTTTTGCAGCCTCTGTAATAAGCAATACAAGCTGGCATATGAATTTGAGAGTCATCTAAGCTCTTATGACCATAATCATAGGAAGGTAATGCATTTGCTACTCTAGCTCTATTGAATTTCTCGCTGATTTTTATTCTGTGATTCTTCTGATTTTTGTGCAATACGTGCATCTTTGTTGCTGTTGATACCTTATGTATCCTTTTCCCCCTAACATGACACTCTGTATATTCTGGTTCTGCAGAGGTTTAAGGAAATGAAAGAAATGCAAAGCGGCAACAGTGGCAACCGTGATGATAGGCAGAAACGTGAACAACAGCGAGAAGAGAAGGAGCTGGCAAAATTTGCCCAACTGTATGCATTCTGTACTTAATCCGCAATTAATAAAACACGATGAATGTTTATTTTTACAGAGGAATGCGTTGAATGTGTATTAAACTTGTAATAATTTCCTTGATGGAACTCGCAGGGCAGATGCTCATAGAAAGCAGCAGAAAGAGAAGCAAGAACAGCCAGAGATCTCAGGAGAGCAAGCTACGCCAAAGAACTTGCCTGTCCCAAGCAATCAGGATCAGCGTCGAACGTTGAAGTTCGGCTTCTCCAAAATGACCCCTTCCAAGGTATCTTACATCAACACCACATTTTGTTCAGCTGATATGACTATGGAAGTAAAGGGTATTGTGCTTGCATTCTGGTAACTGAGCTTGAGCCTGTTTGCTCCTGCTTCAGAAACAACATTTTTTTCACAGTGCAAAGAATCCCAAAAGAATACCACGTGTACATGTTGCAAATAATGTGGCGCTTTTGAAATTTCGTGCAAAAATATGCAATTGTGTGCTGTGCAAAGAAAAGAGATTCGTTTCTCAAATAGTCATATTTTAGCCTCTTATCCCTGTCTTCTTTGCGCAGACCACAAATGAACTTACTTTTACCTCCTGTTCACCATATGTCCTGCTTGTCTTCTGTCAAACATGTATCATGCTTTAGTTGCTAATTCTGTGAGATCAATCTGACTGAGCATTCCTTCTAACAATGGACAGGCACCTGTTGGCAACATGAGCAAGAAACCAAAGATTGCCAGGAAAGTCCCTTCAGTCTTCGGAAACGACAGCGATGAGGAAGCATGATCTTCCTTTGCCCTCACATGATAACTCATACAGGAGGGGAGTGCCGGCCTTGTCAGCAGATTCCAGTAAGTAATCCCTGAGAAGATGCCATGCATGTAATGTGCCGCTGGTCTGACCAGATGTGGATAGCGGCATCTTCGACAACCCCATGAATAAACAGGGACTTAGACCATTGCGGCGTCAATTGTATTAAACTGATCGTACATTGTAAGAGCAACTCTGTCTGTACTTCCATATCAGAGTGGTGGTAACTGGCTTGAGCCATGGCAAGTTGGCAACTAGAACATGGCCCCCCTTTGTTGGGGCACATTTGTATCACCCTTTGTTGGATTCTTGCGAGATTCCTCGGCGGTCGGTCGGTGGTGAAGGTGTTTTTTCTCACTTTTTCACAAAGCAGGTAAAAAAGGAGGGTGATTGATTGATCAAATCAAAGTGCAAATGGCTTGTTGATGGAGCCCCTGGGAGAGGCAGTTGGCTTGACCTGTCTCTGGGAGCTGTGGTCCTTGGTGAACATGGTTGCATATGCATGCATGCATTGACATGTAAACAGTCTTGAGAGATCAGATCACGCCTTCATGCATGTGGATCACCTTTTTACCCTCACATCTCATGAAGTTATTGCACAGATCTGCAGGCTGCTGCAGGGCAAGTGAGTGCGTGCAACGCAGGCATGTCAGGCAGACACTGATCATGGTGATCATCAGGCACACATGCATACGTCAGCTCCCATTGTTGAAAACAAGAATCCAATTATTGGCCTTTTTGTGCCTGTTTTCCTCTGGAAAGTAAGTACAGGCTCTGAACCCAGTTGCACTTGGGATTAGCTAGCAGCTAGATGGATGGATAACCTTCATGTTTGATGTTTCACTTTTGATCTCTTTTGGTGAGAAATATCAGATGGTCCAGCACTGTGGTTGGGGTTTTGTTGCATGGAGAGCAGCTGCTAGCTCAGCCCTGCAGATGCCTCACACCTAACATGACATGCATGGATTCCTCTTCACTGCTCTGAATAATGCATGCACGCACACATGCTGCCATGCATATCCATGCATGGTTGGTTGGTCAGAAAAATAACTAACCCAGCCCAGGTCTCATGTGCCTCTCACTAGCTTCAGTTTCATGCTATCCTAGAAAGGTCACACACTTTGAGCAATAGTACATGTTTTGTTTTCCTCTCCAGCTTTTTTACATCCATTTGACTATATATATATAGCTAGCTAAAGAAAGGTGAGGGTACTACTTCTGGTTGAGTAGGTCGGTTGGTGATTCAAATGCTAGCTAATGTTGTTTTGGTTCAAGATCCGAGCTTGATGGTCACATCATCCTGGATGCATGACGGTTCTCGTCGTACCGCACGAATCTCGACGCACATTTGTCTGGCTTCACATCATCCTTTTTCTTTCTGTTTTGCAAATACAGCTGCATAGTGTATTATATACCCATGTCACTATGAGTAGTCTGCATCAATCTGCCCCATGTGCCCTGCTACTGCTTAGCATCTCAATCCAAGTATTGGCAACAAACCAAAGTTCCTCTCCTCACAGAAATTAGTCTGAAATTATTAAATAAATAAAGCTGTACGACTTGAAGATGCAGGTCAATTGGTAGCTATATGTTCTCCCTCTGGCTTCTCTTCTATCACTTGTGCCAAATACAGATGCTCATGAGTATATGTTATGTCCATGTCGGTGCGAGTGGTGTGGTACATACACCAATCTGCCTCCATGTGCCCTGCTACGTACCATCCCAATCCAAGTTATTGGCAAGAAACCAAAAATTCATGTTCCCTGCAAAAATTATCTTAGAAAATAATAGTAATGCCATACGACACGTCGACGAGCGTGACATTAACATTCATTGATTAAGAAGAAAGAGACAAGGAACCAAGGATGAACTGGGACCTAGGGCAGTTAAGCTACTGGACTAGATGGAGGCAGGTGAGCAACTGAGATTAGCTTATATGTTTGTTTAGTGGTCTATATCTACTTAGCAACTCTGGCCCTCACATGATGTATCCTCTGCTGCTGGGGAACTGAATTAGCTCAACTCCTCCTCTCATGGGACTGAGCAACATGCCAACATGACATGAAAATTGCTTAATTACAGACATGCATAGGCAGCCTATAATTGGCTAAATGAGGGGCCTGAACTTGATATTTCCACTCTATAATTTGATGAATAAATTGGGGGCCTGAACTTGAAATTTCCACTATGATTTGATGAATAAATTGGGGGCTTGCACTTGATATTTTCACAGCAAGCAGCTGCACGCATGCATGGTCCCTCTCGTTGAGGGGGTCGATCACAGTTAATGCAAAACCCCACACACACTGCCATTGGTCTCAGGTTGCATTTGGTAATGCCCTCCTCTCCATTTTCAGATCCAAGCTTTTCGTGCATGCATCTACCTATTTTTTACATCCATCATTTCGAAATAACTAGTTAGGGATCTCAAAAAGTGGAAATAGTTAGGACTGAATTTTAGAGCAAGACCCCTTTCTCCCCGTAAAGTCATTTGATTCCTTACACAATACAGGATGGTTGTGGTGGCTTCGTCCATATTCACGCTTCGCGGGTCTAGTCTTTACTAGGTTTTTGTATCAGTGTGGTCGTGCACATATAAATGTGTGTGTTCTATGTTTATAAAATAAAACCTACATGTATGTTAAGTTTCGTGCGTTCTATAACGGTGTGATGGGATGTGCTTACCATTACATCAACCACCCATGATGTAACATAATATTTGCCTACTCAAATAACGTTTATAGTGGTATTGTCGATATTTAAGCTCCGCGACATTAGTCTTTACTAGGTTTTGTATGAGTGGTTGTGCGGTTTTGTATGAGTCCGGCGTGTTTACGCTTGGGTGCCACATGCAACTACCCATGATGTAACAATTAATATTTGTCTACTCAAATGACGTGTGTGGTGATTTTGTCGATATTCATGCTCTGCGACTTCAATCTTCTTCAATCTTTACTAGATTTTGTATAAGTGTGGTTGTGCGGTTTTATATGAGTCCAGCGTGCTTACGCTTGGATGTCACATCACCTACTCATGATGTAACAATTAATATTTGTCTACACAAATCTAAGTCATGCTTATATGATATTATTCAAGCACTTCTACATTTTAAAGTCGATTTCAGTCATTGGCTCCATGCCTGTATCTTTTTCTCCTTGGGAGAACAAACAGACGGCTCTCTTAATTTATCTTTCGTCTTCTTGATAATATTAAGATAACGCATTCTTTCTGAATTTCTCAAGAACATTCATGTATCTATCGTTTTGACTTGAAAGAAGTAGTTAGGGCTCCTAAAAAAGAGGAAATAGTTAGGTCTGAATTTTAGAGCAGGATTATTTTTCGTGTAGAGTCATTTAATTTCATAACAATATGAGATGGTTGTGGTGCATTGATATTCACTCTCCATGGCTCAAGTCTTACCATGATTTGTATGAGTGGTTGTGTGGTGCAATCAGATCTGCTCACAAGAACATCAACCGCCCATGATGTAATGATTAATATTTGTCTACTCAGATAACATTTGTCGTGGTTTCGTCGTCATTCACGCTCCATGACTTTAGTATTTACTAGGTTTTGTATGAGTCTAGCGTGCTTACGCTCGGTCACCACATCAACTGCCCATGATGTAGCATTTAATATTTGTCTACTCAAATCAAGCTCATGCTTATGTGGTTTTATTCAAACACCTCTACATTTTATAAATGGATTTCAGTCATTGGTTCAATACTTGTATCTGTTTCTCCTTGGAGAAGTCAAACGTAAAAGCTCTCTTAATTTATGTCTTGCCCTCTCGATCCGATTAAGGAAAAAAATCCTTCCAAATTCCTCAAGAACATCCCAACATCACCATTTTGAAATTTATTATGTGCATACTTGTTTCCTACATGATTTTCACTTGGCATAATATCCAATTGTTTTGCTAAGGATAAAAAAATGTCTTACATTTTGAGACAGAGGGAGTAATTCACAACCCGAAATGTGCATCGTGTTATAAAAAATTGTTCAACTAATGCAATTATTTTTCTCTTTGATGAATTCACGGCCGATTTAAGTAATATGTTCATACATATAAATATATATTCATATGACCTTAATTTGTTCATATAGTGCAATAAATGGTACCCCTTCGTCCTGAAATATGGTGCATATTAGATTTTAAAAAATAATCAAACTTCGCATAATATGACCAAATTTATACCAACAAAATTTTTGCTAAATATATTTTCATATGCTATCTATTTGGTGTTGTAGGTATAGATAGATAGTTTTTTCTCTATAAACTTGGTCAAAGTTTGTGAAGTCACTTTTGTGAAAACCGATACGGCACATATTACATGATGGATGAAATAGTGCTCGCTCATTTGTTCTGAGAACTGAGAACTCTTACACAGGTCTCAATGCCATATCGATGGCGCTAGATTGATTTCGACATTGATTTTACTAATTCTTCTGACAACCGAGAATTTTAGCATATCCATTTATATATTTATTTATTGAAAGGGGGCTTAAAAAACCATTTCCACATATTTGTTGTTATTCCAGTCAAGTCATTTCCTGGGTTTTTTAGGTGGGCCCACACCCAGAGAGTGAGGGAGAGGTAGCTGGAGTAGAGCCTTCATATACACACCAGGTCTCAGGTCAGCCCTAAAAATATGTGAAATAGTTAGGGCTCCTAAAAGGGGGAAATGGTAGGTTTGAATTGTAGAGGTAGATTATTTTGCTCGTGGAGTCATTTAATTTTATAACAATACGAGATGGTTGTGGTGCATCAGTATTCACGCTCCGTGTCTTGAGCCTTGAATAGGTTTTGTATGAGTTTAGATGTGTGGTGCAATGGGATCTGCTTACAACAACATCAACCACCCGTGATGTAACGATTAATATTTATCTACTCAAATAATGTTTGTGGTGGTTTCGTCGTTATTCATGATCGACAACTTTAGCCTTTGCTAGGTTTTGTATGAGTCTACCATGCTTACGCACGGTGGCCACATCAACTATCCATGATATAGCAATTAATATTTGTCTGCACAAATCAGGCTCATGCTTGTATGGTTTTATTCAAACACCTCTACATTTTCTAAATGGATACCAGTCATTGGTTCAATGCTTGTATCCTTTTCTCCTTGGAGAAGTCAAACGTAAAAGCTCTCTTAATTTATCTCTCACCTTCTCGATCCGATTAAGGAAAAAATGCCTTCCAAATTTCTCAAGAACAACCCAGCATCACCATTTTTGAAATTTATTATGTGCATACGTGTTTCCTACATGATTTTCACTTGGCATAATATCCAATTGTTTTGCTAAGGATAATCAAACGCCTTTATATAATAGATGCTCCGTGTGTCTGTCAACTGAGAATTAGCTAATTCACAACCAGAAATGTGCAACGTGTTATAAAACATTGTTCAACTAATGCATTTATTTTTCTCTTTGTTGAATTCTTGGTCGATTTAAGTAATATGTTCATACATATATAAATAACATTTTCATCTGCCCATAATTTGTTCATATAGTGCAATAAATTGTAGCCCTCTGTCCCAAAATATGGTGAGTATTACCAAATTTATACAAACAATTGTTTTGCTAAATATATTTTCATATGGTATCTATTTGGTGTTGTAGCTATAGATAGTTTTATCTATAAATAAACTTAGTTAAAGTTTGTAAACTTTGACTTTTGCGGAAACCAATGCGGCACTATTTTGTGACACGGAAGAAGTAGTGTTTGTTTGGAGGGTGTGAACTCTTACATAGATCTCAATCAATGCCAATATGCCATATCGATGATGCTAGCTTGATTTCGACATCGATTTTACTAATTCTTCCGACGACTAAGAATTTTGCATATTCGTTTATTTATTTATTGAAACGGTTTTGCTAAATCACATCTAGATGTGACATAGTTATTGCACATCTAAATGACTAAATGAAGCATAAAAGAGGGAAAAGGAAAAGGAAAAAAAATGGCTTTAAAAACCATTTACACATATTTGTTGTTATTCCTAGGTTTTATAGGTGGGCCCACACCCAGAGAGAGTGAGGGAGAGGTAGCTGAAGTAGAGCCTTCATATACACACCAGGTCTCAGGTCAGCCCTCCCTCGCCTCCCTTCTTTAAATCGGAGACGCCATACGGACACAGAGCGCGCACACGGATACTAGCAGGAGCTCGGCTCCATTTCATTAATGGCGCTCTCCACGCTCCTCCTGCCCTCCTCCTCCACCACCACCGACACCTCCGACCGCCGCCGCGGCCAGCAGCCGCAGCCGCCGCAGCAGCAGAACCACCACAGCAAGCGCAAGAAGAAACCTCCACCGCCGCCCCCGCTCTCCCCCGCGCCGAGGACTCCTGGGCGCCGCGCCGGCTCCGGGACGCCCAGGAAGAGCCCCGCCCTCGCCGCGCCCACCACCGGCGCCAAGGCCAGGCTCGTGGCGGGCAAGGACCACCACGGCCGGCATCGCCGCGGAGGCAGCTCGAAGAAGGCGCCCGCGCGGCCGGCGTCGTCGTGGGAGCAGCTGAAGAGCCTGCTGAGCTGCCGGAGCGCGACGGCGGCCGCGCGCGTGCACGACCCGGCGGCCCTGGCGCGGGGCCCCGGCGCCGGGGGATACTGGGGGACGTCCCTCTGCTCCATGCGCGACGTGGCGACCGTCGACGGCGCCTCCTCGGCCGCCTCCGTCGTCGTCGACCACCGCGACACCGCCCCGCTCAACCGCTCCTCCCGCCGCGCCCACCACTCCTCGTCTTCCTCGGCTGGCGGTGGCGGGCACCCGTCCTCCCTCCGCGGCCTCTCCGGCTGCTACGAGTGCCGCGCCATCAACGTCGAGCCCGTCTCAAGGTCTGCCGCCTGCCTAACCCCTCTCATTAGCAATCAACTAGCTCCATGGATGTTAACCATGGTTAGTCTTCGCCATTAGTACTAATCATCGTGTCAATTGCTCAAAAATTCAGGAGGTACCCTCGGCCGAGGGAGCTGTGCCCGTGCTCGCAGTGCGGCGAGGTGTTCACCAAGGCCGAGAGCTTGGAGCAACACCAAGCCATTCGCCATGCCGGTAAATTCTCGAAACCCCGAACCCCGCCTGCATCGATCGATGCACACAGCCATGGCTCCAATCGGTATTTTGTGGGATTATATAGATTTTTGCAAAAATATATATTGAAGATCAACATTATGCATGTGGTGAAGATTTTTATGGTGCAAATCATGTGTGATAGTGGAGTACAACTACTAACCAGAACCATTAGTGAGGAGGAGGAGGCCTTAGAAAGCTACTCCTACTAGCTAGATGGAGATCTGTGCTCTGCAGTGGCATACACTAATTAATTAATTAACTAATCTTTGGTCAAAATGATGGGCTAATCATGATTAAATGATGGAGAAGGTATGCATGGCAGTGGCACCCATTGGAGCCATACATATATACAAAGTTATAAAAAAGATTATACATATTAGTGATCTAGTGCTTTAGTGGTTGGATTAGTTTAGTAATTTCTTCCCACACCCTTGCTTGCCATGTGTGTGTGAGATAGTGAGAGGAGACAAGAAGAAGGGGGTTAGGAAGATGCTGCCTGCTCATCAAAGCTAACCATCTCCCCCTTTTTCACCCTCTTTTCCTTTGTCTTTTGTGGGTTGCAAGGAAGCTACTGTCTTAACTAGCTTGTGCACAAATCCACTGCCACTAGCTGCCCTAATTAAAATATTTTGGGTGATAACAATAACTAATTGAGAGTATGTATCTGCATCATATCAGTTGCTTGCATTTGGTAAAGGTGGATGCATGGCATGCTAGCTAGTAGATCAATTGCTTACTTACTAATTAATCAGATGATTTGGCCGGGGTATCTTTGGGCTGCCAGTGAGTGTTGGCATGCACGCAGGAGTAGGATACTCCACATGACTGGTGGCCAGTATTTAAAACAAGTTAATTACACCACCATACCACCGACTAGCCGATTAATTAAGCAACTAACCTCACTATTACAGGCTAGAAAATTAGCCTGCAAAGATGAGGTCCCATGTTTTTTTTTCTAAAAAAAAACCACTGCATCATGCTACAGTGCCTTCAATTTATAGCGGTTGGTAGCACGTTAATTGGGACTGCATGCTGCATATCCATGTCTGCTTGTATATATGCATCTACATATTGAAAAGATTAAGTTTTGCATGTACACATTGAAAGTGAGACATGAACACACACTCATACCGATACATGGGACCATCATCTCGCATTGCATTTGCATGCTTGTCTCATGAACATGGTTAATGCCCGCTGACACTGTTGCATGCCGCTGAGTCATGCGTTGAACCGTTACATGTACCAGTGTACCTTGTCTCTTAATGTCCATGTACTGCTGGTAGGTGTACATACTTTTCACCTGTTTAGGTTGGACTGATTTGAAAAGCGCCATGGATCACAGGGCAACCCCCCACTACCTTAATCAATACGGATACAGATGGATACGGTGGCTTGATTAATTTAGTTGCTGATCGATGATGATGCTTTCCGAGATCTCAGTCGTGCTTTCATGGCACTGTCGGTGTGACCTGCCCTGAGATCATCCATGTGATCGATCACAATAATTAATTTACTGCTAATCACATCACTGGTTGGGCAGTTGTACTTACTGCTTTGTGGCAAATAATTAAGGTTTTGCATGGCGTTGATGGCAGTGTCGGAGCTGGGGCCGGAGGACTCCGGGCGGAACATCGTGGAGATCATCTTCAAGTCGAGCTGGCAGAAGCGGGACCGCCCCATCTGCCACATCGACCGCATCCTCAAGGTGCGCAACCCGGCGCGCACCGTCGCCCGCTTCGAGGCCTACCGCGACGCCGTGCGCGCCCGGTGCCGCGCCGACGCCGCTGGTGCCGGTGGCGCCACGCGCGCCGCGGCCGACGGCAACGAGCTGCTCCGCTTCCATCCGGCCGCGCTCGCGTGCGAGCTCGGCGCCGACGGATCCACCTCCCTCTGCGCCTCCTGCGCCGATGCCGACGTCGACGGTAAAACGGCGGCCGAGGCATGCGGGGTGTGCGCGGCGATCCGGCACGGGTTCGCGCCGTGGGCGGGCGCGCACCCGCTGGGCGTGCGCACCACTGCGAGCAGCGGCCGCGCGCACGACGTCTGCGGCGAAGTGGCGACAGGAGCGGGGTGGCGGGCCATGCTGGTGTGCCGGGTGATCGCCGGGCAGGTGCGGCGGCGTGACGGGGACGGGGAGGAGGAGAAGGAAGTGGAGGCAGGGCCGTTCGACTCGGTGGCCGGCGACGACGCTGGCGGCGCGTACGGGGTGCTGGAGGAGCTGTTCGTGGCCAACCCTCGGGCCATCCTGCCCTGCTTCGTCGTGGTCTACCGCGTCGACGTGGACGCCCAATGACATGCATGAACCAGCCAACTCCATGAATGTCTCTGTACACCTAGCTACCTGCATACATATGTATGTTGATTTGTACTACTACTTGTATGTCGCATCGATCAATTGTGTCGGCTTGAAGATATATACAGTACTATTGTGTGCGTGCGTGCGTGTGTGCATGTATCCAAAAAATGTGTGTACAAGTTTTCCTTGCTTACATGTATACCCTGATGGAATATGTACTCGTACATATACATTGATTTTGATGGGATTGATACATGCATGGCTTCCATGTATACTGCCTTTGTTATTTGCCTGATGCATTGGTTCTTCCATCACTTCCATGCATGTATGCTGATGAATTATCCATAGTACGACTGGGGCACTGGCATGCATCATGATTAGTTGGCCGACCTGAGTTTGATGTTTGTTTGGAAGTAGCTGAACCTTCTATGCTATCCTCATGCATGATATGCATGGTCAACTAGATGTACATATATATATCTCCAGATCCATGCATGCATGCATGCATGCACAGTTAGTCACAGTCTCAGAGATGGAATCCCACCTTTGTAAGTTGTTGGGTTTTGGTTGCTGGCACCCTTTTTGATCGATTTTCTGTCAGCCACCAAGTCCATTCACATGGTCAACTGCACATGCATGGCATGCATGAGTGTGTCAGCAAATAATTCCAGCCTCTTTTCCTATATTTTAGACAACACATTTTTACTTGAGAAATGGTACATCCAGATAGATGGTTCTATTGGATTGGTATACACAGACCATCATGAGAGATATAGAAGTAGATGGTTTTGTGACATGCCATTTACAATTTTCAGTCAATATAGCATAAGTGCAATAGCTGGATTGATTTGTCCGGTTGCGTCGACCATGTTGTCTGGGGCCTGAGATTCGTCTTGAGTGAGCTAGCCGAGACCAGATGAATGGTGGAGCCCCAGAAGAAGCAGGAGATCGTGGATGCACCATCATCCATGGACGCACGATCATGTGCAACTGTTGCTACTTATTATTTCCTGTATAAATAATTGTTTGCTACAGCATTATCTTGCATGCATGCATGCATGTGTCCATGTCAAGTGAAGCTCTTTGTTTGTTTGTTTGCTCACGAGAGAAAAGAAAACCATGTTTGTAGGTGTCTATAGATGATTACAAATTTACAATGGTGTGTCTGATCTGGTCTAATTAATGTGGCACAGTAACTAACTTGGATTGGTCACTTGGGTCCAGAGAAGACAAGTCAACTCAGAGATCCACAGCATATATAGGAACACGTGCCTCAAGGTGGCAACGGGGACGGGGATGACCGGGGATGACTCCACCATCCCCGCCCCGATCCCCGCCAATCCCCATACCCGCGAGCCCCGTGAAGCTTCGCAGGGACAAAACGCCCCCCATCCCCATCAATAACGGGTATCCGGTACCTGTCGGGTATCCATGGGGATCTCAAAACTGACTAAGATAGGTGAGATTCGAGAGGGCATGGTTGTTGGGAGAGGTGGAGAAAAATAATTGTGTGAAATATCTAGGTATTAATCTATATATTGTGCATTTATAGTACGCATGACATAGTTTTTCGGGTATCCATGGAGTCTCCACGGGGGGAATTTTATCCCCATCTCCGCCCCGCGAGACTAACGGGTACCCGCCAGACAATCCCCACGGGGCGAATTCGTCCCCCATCCTCGCTTCATGGCGGGTAAATCCCCGCGGGTACCCGTCCCCACGGGGAATATTGCCATCTTGACACGTGCCACTAGTAGCTGGCTAGGCTAGCTTCCAATTCCTCTGGGTAGTAGTAGTATTTTTACCCGGTTGACCCAGTTGTGCATGATCCAAGAAGAAGGGATTCGCCTGTCCCCGTCACTAGAAACGCATCCTAGATTAGCTTCTAGCAGCAACAACAACAAAAACATCACATCCTAATTCCTGGAAAAAGAAAGAAAGAAAGAGCATTGTTCTTACTAGTTACAACTGTTAAAACAAAAATTAGTTTATTTTCGGTCGATAGATAACGTATTCATTCCTAAAAAATAGATATTGTATTCATGCGCCAGATGCACTTTGGAGCTACTAACCAAGTAGTATGTTTTGGAAAACCTTTTTCAATAAAGGACATTTTCATTCAATTGATATATCGAGATGATACAACCGCCCTAAGCGAATGTCTGGCCTCTGCATAGCACGATGCACGCAGTCTAACGTGAGGTGATGTACAGCCGCCGCCGCCGTCTGCGCTCCCTCCTCGGGCTTCACGTTGCCTCTAGTTGGTAATGGCGGGAGGCCCTGCTCCTTAGTTGTCGTGGCGGGAAGGCATCATTGCAGGCTAAGGGCCAACAGTACTCCCAAGTCCCAACGGCTCCGCGTGGGCTCCTCATAAGGGGTGACGGTGGGTGCTATGTCGCTACTAGATCGATCCAACTCGACCCACGCTAGACCAAGAGTTCAGCGGTTGTGCGCTGGCTACAACACGTCATGCGCCTGGTGTGTTTGCTGCCTTCAGGCTGATTGATATAACACGGAGGCGACCCGATGGCCCGGGCATGACTGACTTGGGCTTTGGTGGCAATGGACAAACTGCGCTGCGAGTTGTGGTGGCAGATGTCCCACACATCTTGTAGTGCCACTCCCTCCGCTCGTCACCAGCAACGGTGGCGGGGAATTGTGGGTGGCGGTTAACTAGGTGGCATGTTTGGGCCATTCGATTGGTGCATGATCAAGTGCCAGGAGTTCCAGGAGAGGCGTGCGGCTATCTCTAGTAGAAACCACAATGGTTTTGTACGCGGTTTTTTTTTGGAAGACCCATTGTCAAGATGGTGATTGGAACACCGCTTCATCTTCGCGGTGAAAACTCTTTGCTAGCATTTCTTGGTCAGACTCAGGAGCGATGAACTTGCATCGTTATCTTGTTAAGGATGATGTCTTGGACAAACTTCTTCGATTCGGCTTGCAGTTGCTGAACTGTGATGACATGTGCTCATTTTATAACCTGCCGGTGAAAATTAGCCACGAAAGCAGACGAAAAATGGATCAAATGAACATTTAGGAAAGACTATATGTCGAACATCTGAACGTAGACCCCCCCCTCCCCCGATCTCGATTGTGGCTTTACCGCCAGCATCACCCTTGGAGTCTAGCCAGATACTTGATGCCGAGGAGTGATTTGGGCATTGCAATCTCTCACTCGCCAAAGTCAATTGGGTGTCAGGCGTCAGCCGGTCTACCTCTCAGTGTCTTGGAGCGCGGAGTTTTAGATATTGCTGCCCTTGCCTCGTCTGCGACCATCGTGCAGGTGATGCCTGTGAGTGGCATGACCATTGAGCCAAGTGTGTTGACACCTACTCCAAATCCAGATGCTCTCTTCGCGAAGGAACTTTGTGACTTGCTCGTCAGTGTGGAGATTGCTAGACCTGATTTGGACAGATCGATTGCTTGCCTCTTGACGGGGACACCAATAAGGGGCAAACAAAAGAATGTGGGTAAAAGAAAGAGTGGTGCCATAGGCAAGGCGTCGCTGACTGCTTGATGGATGACCTTCGATCTGTCGGCCCATCCTCTTGGATTGGGTTGTTGTTGAGGGTTGGGAGGTGTCCGATGTCTTGTGTCGAGGTGTTCTTGTCGGTGTCTCTTGGCGTGGTAGCAATGTCGGGGTTTGTGGATGTTGTGTATTCGGAGAGTCTGGCGGGGCCACCTGTGCGATTGTGGGGTTTCTTGTCATGTGAGTAGTTAGTTCGTGCTCCGTTTGCATTGGTTTTCGCCCGGTTTTTCGTGAATTAACTTGGCAATTCTCTTCTTAATCGATGAGGCAAAACTTTTGCCTCCGTTTCCAAAATAAAAATAAAAATAAAAACTCTCTCCTCCAGGATAGAAAATGACAGTTTCCCCTCTGTCAACGTCGGCAGCATGGCCTACGGAGGGGGACTGGATGGTGGGCCCACACGCTGATGGTTCATCCTGCAGCTCAGCAGCTCTGTCTGATCGAGTCATTACTCTGGCTGGCTCTTTCCCAGCCGTACGCATCTGCACAAATCACTAGTAAGTCTGTCTGAACGCATACGTATGCAGATTTGCAGATCCCCAGGTACTGTAATTAAGTTGATGGTCCTCCTTCCTGCACCAGCACAGCACCAAACAGTACGTACGTAGGCTCATCTCATTGACAAATCTGGCCCTTTTCAGCGACTTCAACCACATCTGGCCCCTGGGCAAAACTAATTCGGAATCTGGCCCCTGGGGTCGGCACCACACCGCATGGCGTCGAAGTTGTACATCTCGGCGCCATACTAACCGGCGCCGAGATGTACATGTTCGGCGCCATATTTGTGTGGCGCCGAGCAAATCCGACCCCTAGGGTTCCTGTGGGCCCTCTGGGGTCGGCGCCACATAACATGGCGCCGAACATGTACATCTCGGCGCCGGTTAGTATGGCGCCGAGATGTACAACGTCGGCGCCATGCTACTTGGCGCCGACCCCAGGGGCCAGATTCCGAATTAGTTTTGCTCAGGGGCCAGATGTGGTTGAAGTTGCTGAAAAGGGCCAGATTTGTCAAAAAATACTTCATTCATAGCCACGCGATGCAATGCAATGCCAATCTTGGCATCTCACAAGTCACACACAATTCGCAGACCAATTAGGCCAATTCCAACGCACGACCCCAAATGGACGTCCATTTTGTCCTTATTTTGTTCGTTTGGGTCGAACAAAGGGACGGCGTCCAGCTGGTTTTCTGGATGCGTTGGCAGTGCGCGCAACGCGGCCGATGCATCTGGTCCGCCCCCACGCGGCCGTTTTCCTGGATGTAGCCAATTTTTGAACTAAACATTGCAATATAGTTTTACAACCAAATAAATCGAACATTGCAAATAGTTTTACAATCAAATAGTTTCACAACTGAATAAAAAACAACACAAAGTTTACAACCAAATCGAAATTGTCATGAATAAATGGAAAGAAAATGAATCGATACATCTACTGGTTGTCAGTGTGAGTCCACATGTGCTCAACCAAGTCATTTTGGAGTTGCATATGAGTATGCCAATCACGCATTTCACGATGAAATTGGATGAACTGTTCAAATGTTGCCGGTTCTTGGTGCTCCGCTCATCCTCCACGATCATGTTGTGCATGATCACACAAGCAGTCATCACCTCCCAAAGCTTCTCGGTGCTCCATGTCAGTGCAGGGTGGCGAAGGATACCCCATCGAGATTGAAGCACACCAAATGCACAATGGGGTATTGGGGCCGATGGGCGTCGCCGGCGGTCGTGGGTTCTCTGGTACCGGAGGCGGCGACAAAAAGCCCACAAATGCCGGCAAGAACTCCTCCGAATGCGGCCGGGGTGCGGTGGGATTTGTGTGGATGCGTTGGGGCTTGGGGTGCCTGGCTTGCACAGCGACGGAGCGGCCGGAAATATGGGTGGCGGCTATGGCGGGGGCGGGGGAGGGGGGAAGGTGCAAAGCCAAGTAGGGAAGTGGGAAGGGTGCTTTCTCACCGATGGCGGGCCAGGGGAGGACAAAGAGAGCGTCCGCGCCCTGTCCGTTTGGACGCAAACGCGGCCAAATTTGTGCCGGAAATGGGTCGAAAGCGGACAAAAAACGGACGCACGTCCGTTTGCGGGCGCGTTGGGCCGCGATTTGAGTCCATTTCGTCCCAAACGGACGCGAGTGGACGATTTGGGGTCGTGCAGTGGAGTTGGCCTTAACCACGCGTGCTCCCCTCGTACGTAGAATATCCTTAAACTATCTTGAATTTCGTTCAAAACAAACAAACTCACGAATTTGATCGGGTGCGATTTAACTGAATAGACTGCAACGGTGGGCCCATGCACCCATGGCTCTCGTCCAGCAGCGCTGCTGCTGGTGTTGTCTGGCCATTACACTCCGGCCGGCTATTTTCCCGCCGTACGTCCGCACAGCCAGCCATCATCACTAGTGAGCGGGTGTCTCTCAACTCTGAACGCATGCAATGCATATATGCGCGCAGATCCCCAAGTTAATAAGCTCGTGCATGGTCCTCCTCGGACACACTACAACGCACAACTGTTGGGGACAATTTTGGCATCACCTTCTAGTAGATCACAAACCAACCACGTGTTGTGACCCATGAAATCGAAACCCGTCGCTTTATCATTTTCTCCGTCGTGACCGACGCCGATGACCTCACCGTGAGGCGTGAGCTGTCCATACTACACGACCGTAGAGGCGACATGGCCATCGACGGTGAGGAAGAAGGCTTCATCATAGGAACGGTCAGAAGTGCACGTGCGTCGGGGCCGGGTTAGAATTGGCTCTTCTTCTTATGGTTTCAACGATTTTCTTTAACTATTTCATTTTTTACTAAGCTTCTCATTGCTCATATCAGAATTGAGAGGACAATAATATACACACATCCCAGGAGGAGGAGGAAGAAGAAGAAGAAGAAGAAGAAGAAGAAGAAAACAGTGGCCCAACGGTTGTCCTAAAATAAACAGAATCGGGTAAGGTGGAGGCCCAGTTCCTATTTGACGCCTTAAGCATCACTTATCCACATTTTCGTTACATTGCGCGCACCCCTCCCCAACACTACGTAGCAAATTGGCCGACCCATGAGGGATTTCTTTCACCAGTTTTTGAGAACCTTCCCATGAATGTTCCGCTGGTTTTCTTTTGGTTTTTCCAGCACGGGTTTTGTTCGATTTCCAATTTTCCTTTTTTTATTTTTATTTTTTGCCTGTTGTTTTTTCCCCTTCTTTTTATCATTTTCATTTTTTCAAATGGATGACTTTTTGAAATTCATGATTTTTTTCAAACTTAGTGAACTTTTTCATATTTACGAGCTTCTTTCAAACTTGTGAACTTTTTTTCATTTTCAAGAACTTTTTTCAAATGACGAACATTTCCATGTCGTGAACTTTTTTCAAATTCTTGAACTTTTTCTTTTCCGCGAACTTTTTTTAGATTACAAACTATTCCAAGCCGTGAACTTTTTTCAAATTTGAACTCTTTCAAATATGTGTTTTTGTAAAGTCAACGGTCAATGTTTGGTGATCAGCGGTCAAACAATCAATGGCCAAGTGCTCACATGTGCCACGGCCCATCTAACGCGATAGCTTTTTTTTTAAATAATGGGCAGCGACCCGACAACAGCTGCAAGCAGGAGCTCCTATATGGCGCCTGACTCGCCATTTGGCTAGCCGACACTAACGCGCATGGTCGGCTGGGCCGGCCAATCAAGCGCCAACTCGACCAATCGTTCCCCTCATTCAAAAAAAGGAAACTCGATCGATCCCTCAGCTCGTTCTACCAGTTGACAGACCGGTCAACCGTTGACCGCCTGCCTTTTCCAAATAAGTTCATAGGATTGAAAAAAAGTTTAAAATTTTCAAAAACAATCGCCCAATATTAAAAATGTTCATGAAGTCAACAAAGTTGACAAACACAAAAATGTTCGCGAATTAGAAAAAAGTTCGCCAAAATAGAAAAGTTTGCGTATTTCAATAAAATTCACAATTTCAGAAAATTTCATGAATTAGAAAAAAGTTCACCGACTCAAGAAAGGTTCACAAAATGTTCGCGAACTCGAGTAAATCGAAAAAAATTCACTGATTCAAAATAAATTCAAGATTCTAAAAAGGTACAGGAAGTCAAAATACATTCATGACTCGAGAAAAATTCATGAATTTGAAAAAAGTTCATGAATTGAAAAAGCTTCACAAAATGTTTGCAAACTCAGGAATAGTTCGTGAAATCGAAAGAATTTCACAAACTCGAGAAAAGATCAAGAAATTGAAAAGAGAAAAGAAAAACAGAAGAAAACCTACGAAAACAAAAACCAAGAAAACAGGTTCACGCTCGTTATTTCAAGAAGTATAAACAGAAGAAAACCTCATTATTTATTTTGGTATTTTTATTTTTAATTATAAAATCCATAAATATAAAAAATGTACGTGAATTTAGCAATGTTCACGAATTTAAAATATTCACAAATTGAAAAAAACATGAATTTGAAAAATGTTAAGAAATTTTTGTATTTTTCGAAATATAAAAATATTAATGAATTTCAAAAAATGTTTGCAAATTTTAAAAATTGCATCAAAATTTAAAATGCTCACGAATTTGAAAATTTTCAGGAATTTGAAAATGTTCACGATTTCTTTAAAAAAATGCGAGTATGAAAAATGTTTGCGCATTTAGAAACAATTGCAAAATATATAATTGTGAATAAAAAAATGAATGAAGAAACAAAGAAAGAAAATAAAAAAAAACAGGAAAAGGTGGAAAAAGGAAACTGTTTCCAGCTGGCCACTCCCGAACGCTTGGATTCTAACAGGCCGTCCCAACATCATATCGCAGTCGGCGATTGCAATACAAATCATTGGTCATGTGTAGATGGAGACGAGCCTCGGCTAGTTGTTGTATGTGTCTTATATCTCTTTCTCCTGGATTTTTTTTTTGAACAATCACCGGGGGGGAGAGGGTCCCCACCTGAATATATTACTCAAAGGCCCGGAGGCAGTTGTCGTTACATTACGGGTTACATCGAGAGGAGAGGTACAGGCGCCAAGACATGGCAGCCTCCCTACTAACCGGGTCCTTGAATCTGAAGGCCCAAAGCGTAAAATCTGAGATGATGTTCCTAACCGTATCTAGGGTAGAGTGCATCTCGTTACGGAAAACACAAGCATTCCTGGAGTCCCACAGCTTCCAGAGGATGGAGAGGGCGACTGTAGGCCAAATGTTGATGTCGAGGCCGATCGGAGTCGTAGTATCCCAGATGAGGTCGACGGCGAGAGGGGCCTGGAAGCCCAAGCGTGACCAGACCTGAGCGGCCCATGGGCAGAGTAGGGCGAGGTGAGTCGCATCCTCGAGAGCAACGCCGCAACGAGGGCAAGACGAGCCAGTAGTGATGGTCTTGCGCTGTAAGTTCGCCATCGTGCTTAGCCTGTTACGATAGAGGAGCCAACCGAAGATCTTGACCTTGATAGGTGCCTTGGAACCCCAGATGAACCCAGCGTTGAAGTCGAGCTCAGGGTCGGAGGAGAGCAGTGAGTAGGCGCACCTCGAGGTGAACGAGGAACCATGGGTGAGGAACCTGTCATCAGGCGCATCGCAAATGGTAACATCCTGCAACAAGGACAAAACAGACGCAAGCTCGGCAGCAGCAACATTAGTTAGGCGGCTCCGAAGAGTAGCGAGTAAACCATTATGCATGACATGAGATACCAGGACAGAGGGGCAAGTGGAGTGCGAGAAGATGTGTGGGTAGGTTTCCGCAAGTGGAGTTGACAGGAGCCAAGTGTCCAGCCAGAAGAAGGTTGACGTGCCATTGTTGGTGAGAACGAAGGAAATTTTGCGAAGGTGGCAGAGATTGTTGAGTGTGCTTCCGGAAAGGGCAAACTTTATAGCAACAAAAATGCAGAGACAAGCTTAGTCAGATACAAGGATATCAGTTCAAGCATGCGAGGACATTGTACCGAGCAAATAGAGCAATGCGAATTCTACCCACCACAGTGCTTTTCATGACATTATCCTACCAACACAACATACCTAGGGAAAGGGAGTCGAGCCATGGATGTCGCAAGAGATACTATGGGCAGCCTGCTCGACAAGTTGGGCAAGCTCGTCAAGGAGGACTGCAATCTAGAGAGGAGCATGAAGAGAGATAACGAGTCTTCCTCAGAAGACCTGGCAATGATTCACAAAGGTCTCCCCAGTCTGGAAAAGCTCGATGGCTCAAGGATTTGGGTTGACGAAGTCTGGCAGCTGTCATATAGTATTGAGGATATGGTCGACAACTTCCTAGTCCGCGTCGAGCCTGATTACAGTAGGAGTGGTTTCAAGGAGCTTCTGCGTGAGGGGCCAAAGTTCTTGGCGAGCGACATGACGGCTCACCATTAGATTGGACATCAAGAGCCAAGTTGAGGTTGTGACCGCCAGGGGAAACAAGTACAACATCACTACAAAAAATGTTGCAGCTAATGCATCTGCCAAAGCTACCATTGACCTTCGGTTTTTAGCTATATACGTAGATAAAGACCAGCACATTGGCATCGAACCACCAAGAGATGTGCTAATAAGGATATTTGAAAAGGATGACGATGTATCAAAGGTCAACATAGTTTCGATCATCGGAATGGGAGGATTAAGCAAGACTACGCTTGCCAAGGCAGTGTATGACAAGTTTCAAGCACAATACCGTCATAGAGCTTTTATTCTGGTGGGTCAGAATCCTGATGTGGGGAAAGTCTTAAAGAACATTCTCTTTGCATTTGGAAAGGATTTCAATGCAACAAACTTGGAAGTGTTTCAGCTCATCAACAACTAAAATAATTGCTCAAGAAGGAGAGGCACACATCAACATCCCCCCCCCCCCCCCCCACAAAGAATTCAATTCAAAAATTTCTTACTCAGCATGTCCATTTACTTTGTCCTAATTTGCATGCATATATGGTTGTGGCATCTGCACACCATAAATTATTGTTCTGCTCGGTGTGTCTACAAAATTAAATGAATAAATTGAAACTATTGATTCCCCAGTCGCATTCCTTTTATAGTTTGGCAGCACTATTTTGCACCTTGGGACAGAAACAAGTTACTACGAAAGATCATAAACATCGGCATATTAGCTGCGAATTGCTAGCCAAATCATTTGAAAATAAATGCAACATTGCAGAATGTCATAAATAATTATATAACTATGTTGAACTTTAGTTTCTTAGTTCTATTTTACAGTGAGTCACCAACATAGTCAATATTTGAATACCATCGTAAATACAAAATCAAATGATGTAAAAATATCCTATGTGCACAATAACATAGTATGGACCTAGGGTGGCAAATCGCAGTCCTCTCCATAAAATCGTGTAAATATTGAACAGTGTAAGAAGAAAAATATCAATCAGGAATTTCAGTTGTTTATGATATTATACATATATTTTAGGACTCGTGTGTAGTTTTTATAGTGCAAATCCACAAGATCTTATATATGTTTGTATATTGATCATGAAAGTTAAATAATTCTAACCTACTTTGCAGCCAGGGTGTATAATAGCATACATAAAACAAGATGGTGCAGATTCCTTTTTATGTCTAGAAACAAACAGATCTAATGTTGACAGTCCAGTAGAAATAAAAAAAACCGAGAAGGTCTCACATCGCCGTCCATGGTTGCCAGCTATCGCAGCCGTGTCATTATAGTTGCTTTCCTTCCGCATCGAGGCCCCTCTAGCTATGATTATGCATGTTCCTCATTGCCTCGGAGGAACCTGGTTTCTATCAATAGGGACCCCTTCTTTAGGACACGTCCTTGTCAGAACTGTAGGGGAACGCAGCAAAAAACAAAAATTTCCGACCTACGCACCAGCCCAGGACCACTATGGAGACTGCATACAAGGTTTGATCTTTTCGTTACCGACTCGTAGCGCAGCGGAAGTAGAGACAATGACGATCGGCGGTGCAGATCCCCGCAGCTAGGATTTACAACCTCCCAACCGCGAGAATGTTCTCCCTTGTCTGCCCGTCGGACAGCCCTCTGGGAGGTGGTCGGACAGTCCCTCAGACGGTGTCGCGGACAGCCCTCCGGGAGGACCTTCGAAACTCGGACGGTCACTCGGACAGCCCTTCGGGAGGACCCTCGAAACTCGGACGGTCACTCGGACTGTAGGAGATATGCCCTAGAGGCAATAACAAATGTTATTATTTATCTCCATGATCATAATTATGTTTATGTTCCATGGTATAACTGCTATGGTTCTCGAGTCTGCAATAACCACGAGGCTTGAAGGAAGACTCATATGCACGTGTGGAATAATAAACGGTAAAATGTATTCCTACTCTGGCCTCTAAGACTAGCTCAAGTGTTGCATGATGGTTCTGTTTTCCTGATCATGGGCATGACTATGCCGGCAACTTTGAGGGCACAATGTTAGTAGAACACTTGTGTTGAATCGACCCAATTGATGTTATGCTATGAGATTCATTCGTCATAAGTTAATGGTTAATAACACAGAGAAGTTAATGTTTGCATAATTCCTTAGACCATGAGGGTGTCGAGTTTCTTCATGCTTGCTTCATGAACTTTGGGGTTTGTTAAACGTCATCCGTAAATGGGTGGCTATTACGGCGGCTTACGGGTTCATGGAAAAGTATGTCAAGTAACTTGATAGCTCAAGATTGGGATTTGCTCCTCTGACGATGGAGAGATATTCTCGGGCCCTCTCGGTGTTACGGTATCCATCATCGTCTGGCCAGACACAAGTGTGATTTGATCACAGGGATGCCAGAACACAGAAACGAGAAAAGAGAACAAAAACCGGCAACGAGGTAATTGGCATTGTGGACAAGTGTTGATCCACGAGGATGCCGATGTTTCTCACCTCAGGTATTTGTAACATATCGCGAAGCAACAGGAATAGCACACGGCAACTGGAGGTTCACTCGAATATTCATTCGTGTGGGTATAGGGGTCAATATGGGTGTCCACGGCTCCGATGTTGATCATTGATTGGAAAGAGTTCCGGGTCATGTCTATACTTCACCGAACCTATAGGGTCACACGCTTAAGGGTCATCTTGTTGGAAGTATGCCCTAGAGGCAATAATAAATTGGTTATTATTATATTTCCTTGTTCATGATAATCGTTTATTATCCATGCTATAATTGTATTGATTGGAAACTCAAATACATGTGTGGGTACATAGACAACACTGTGTCCCTAGTAAGCCTCTAGTTAACTAGCTCGTTAATCAAAAGATGGTGAAGGTTTCCTAGCCATGGACATGAGATGTCATTTGATAACGGGATCACATCATTAGGAGAATGATGTGATGGACAAGACCCAAACTATAAACGTAGCCTATGATCGTGTCAGTTTATTGCTATTGTTTTCTGCATGTCAAGTATCTGTTCCTATGACCATGAGATCATGCAACTCACTGACACTGGAGGAATACCTTGTGTGTATCAAACGTCGCAACGTTACTGGGTGACTATAAAGATGCTCTACAGGTATCTCCGAGGGTGTCTGTTGGGTTGGCATGGATCAAGACTGGGATTTGTTACTCCGTGTGACGGAGAGGTATCTCAGGGCCCACTCGGTAATACAACATCACAATGAGCCTTGAAAGCGATGTGACTAAAGTGTTAGCCACGAGATCTTGTATTACGGACCGAGTAAAGAGACTTGCCGATAACGAGATTGAACTAGGTATAGAGATACCGACGATCGAATCTCGGGCAAGTAACATACCGAAGAACAAAGGGAACAGCATACGGGATTAACTGAATCCTTGACATAGAGGTTCGACCGATATAGATCTTCGTAGAATATGTAGGAACCAATATGGGCATCCAGGTCCCGCTATTGGTTATTGACCGTAGAGGTGTCTCGGTCATGTCTACATAGTTCTCGAACCCGCAGGGTCTACACACTTAACGTTTGGTGACGATTAGTATAGTTGAGTTATTGTGTTGGTGACCGAAGGTTGTTCGGAGTCCCGGATAAAATCCCGGACATGACGAGGATCTCCGGAAGAGTCCGGAGGTAAAGATTGATATATGTGATAATAGTGTTTTGATCTCCGGAAGGGTTCCGGAATTCACCGGAAGGGGTTCCGGATGTTTACCGAAGTGTTCGGATGCAGCAACACTTTATATGGACCAAAGGGGTAAAGCCCACGAGGTATTGGAAAGTGCAAAAGGAAGTTTTGCTGCTACCTTAAGCGGTACTACTGCTGGTAAGGCAGTACTACCGCGTAAGCGGTACTACCGCTTGTGTGAAGCAGTACTACCGCTCAAGCGGTACTACCGCTCATGAGCGGTACTACCGCTTGTACGCGGTACTGCTGGAATCCGAGTGGGACTCTTTCCGTGCGGGCCAAACCGACCTTGTGCGGGCAAAACCGACCTTGTGGAGGCTTTCTCTCCAAGTTTAGACCCCAGGGCTCAACATATAAATAGAGGGGCAGTGCTAGCACACGGGATAGATCAAGATTTCCCAAGCCGTGTGCCGGCAACCCTAACCCTCTAGTTTCTCCCGTCACAATCTCCGTAGTGCTTGGCGAAGCCCTGCAGAGATTGTTCCTCACCACCATCACCACGCCGTCGTGCTGCCGGAACTCATCCACTACTTCACCATCGCTCGCTGGATCGAGGAGGTGAAGGCGTCATCAAGCCGTACGTGTGTGGAATGCGGAGGTGCCGTCCGTTCGGCGCTAGATCGTGTTTGGATCGAGGGACGACTTGCAATTTGGATCGCGAAGACGTTCGACTACATCAACCGTGTTTCTTAACGCTTCCGCTTAGCGATCTACAAGGGTATGTAGATTCACTCTCCCTCTCGTAGATGCTCATCACCATGGATAGATCTTGCGTGTGCGTAGGAAATTTTTTGTTTCCCATGCGACGTTCCCCAACACATCTATCTGCTGAATACTAGACAGGGAGTCTGAGAGAAAATCACCGAAAAAGTTTCGGACGAAACGGAAACGTTCCGGAGAGAACACCGGAATAGTTCCGGTGAAACTGAAAAGTTGTTTCAGGGTATTCCATTAAGTCAAATTGGTTCTAGCACACGCCTGGAAATTCTTGGAGGATGCCAGAAGTGTTCTGGAAACTTTTGGGAATTTTCCGGGACAAAAACCGGAAATGTTCCGGAGCAGCCGGAACCGATTTGGTTGCTTTTCGCTGAAGAAACATTGTTCCGAAATTGTTTCGGAATGCGTTCAAAATTATTTTGGTGGGTACTGGAATTGTTCTAGGCACACAGAAATAATTTGGGATTTAACGGACGCAGAAAAATGTCTTCGTGAATAGTGAAAAGCACTTTTTGGGCTGATTTGCAAATGGGGTTTTTCTTCTAGAAGAAAACCACTTTTGGTGTGTGAAAGGGAGGTGGAGCCCCCCAAGGGGGCTGCACAATTTTGGCCATGGCATGGAGGGGCCCTCCTTGAGGTGTCCTTCCACCTCATGGTGGATATGTTCTACACACCCTTATGTGGCATGTGGTGGAAAGATCCTAGGAAGGTCCTTTTGGTCTTTCCTCTACCCCTTGCTCCTCCTATAAATAGAGGTGGAGATTGCTCTCCAAAATCAGATCATGCTTGCTCTCATACACATGCCATTTGACTTGTCTGGCTTCTCTCTCCCTCCCACGAAATAGTTTTGTAGAGCCGAAAGGCTGTCTGGGTTCCGGCAGGAACTAGTTCTGGACGGCGAAGCCCTGCCGGATAGATGACACCGTATGTGTGCAACTCTGTAGAGAGATCGTAGTTTTGGTCTTAGTTAGAGAGTGCCTCCCAAAGGGTTGTCCAAGTGACCGTCTTAGTTTTGAGGGTCCTCCCGAAGGGCTGCCCGAGTGACCGTCCGGTTTTCGAAGGTCCTTCTGAAGGGCTGTCCGCGACACCGTCCGAGGGACTGTCCGACCGCCTCCCGGAGGGCTGTCCGAGGGGCAGATGAGGGAGTACATCCTCGCGGTTGGGAGGTTGTAAATCCTAGCTGCGGGGATCTGCACCGCCGATCGTCATCGACTCTTCTTCCGCTGCGCTACGAGTCGGTAACGAAACAGATCAAACCTTGTATGCAGTCTCCATAGTGGTCCTGGGCTGGTGCGTAGGTCGAATTTTTTTGTTTTCTACTGCGTTACCCTACAGTGGCATCATGAGCTGTGCTATGCGTAGATGCAGGTTCGATCTAGAATACATGAGATGTATGGGTGTTGCACACTATAATCAGGTAGTAGATGAGTTCTATTGCTGAAAATTATTTGTGCGGGTAGCAGATGAAATCTGTTACCCGATGTTCTTGTTGCTTCCCTGAAATTTGCATATTTCTGATCTTGATAACGGTATGGTGGAGTTTCAAAGTTCTGGCAATCCGCGATCCTGATTGATCAACGAAGTGCTAACAGTTCTTTGAATTCCACCGTAGTTAAAAAGAAAGATGAAATTTCGCAGATGAAAGGGCAATGCAGATATGATCTGCACGGGGGTCATGCGTATGACGAAGTTTAGTATGGGGCTCGAGATTTAATTATCTCGTGTTTCATACACCCCGCAATGTTAATCTAGCGACTTGAATTATCATACTTGATGATAATACGTAGGTAGCTTCGGTTTGTTTCGAAACCTTAGAAGCCACGTAAAATGAAATAATGCATAAACCAATTAGAGGCGTCTAACTTGGTTTTGCAGGATGGTTTGCATGTGCATATGATGTGGTATAGCTGTGCTCATATTAATTTGATTATGTATGAGATGACTATATGATGTAAATTAACATGACCTGCGTGTCATGATTCGGCATGATGGCTGGAGCCATATGATTGTCACTTTAATGACCTGCGTGTCAACCTTTTGTAATGCACTTATTTTATTAGCTATAGAGATAGCAATATTATCTGGTGCATCGACAAGGTGGTGGCAAACTTCGCGAAGGTGAACACCGACGCGAATGCCGAAGACGAAGAAATGAAAGACTTCTCCGTCAGAAAGGGCTATACCGTATCATGCTATTATGAATTGCCTGAGATGTTTATCCCTTATGATGCACCCTTCTTGATTGCGCGGTAGTCGCTTTTTATTTGGGTGATCTCTCAAAATAATATCAAGTAGTTAGTGTTCTCCCAAGTGTAGCACCGTCACGGCACCTATCTCTTCGGGGTATCACATGGATGCATGGGTACGAACGATTAGAGAAGTGTGAGGCGGGTGAGTTGAGACCTCGCAGCGAGATCACTTGGTTGTCTTGACGTTCAGGCATGAAAGTCATGAGCTCGGAACACACACATCGAAAGATGAACAAGAGTCACATAGAGATGTGATTGGCAAGTTGGCCTACCGATTGCAATTCTTGTCACTTGAGATGGATGCATCCTTGGCGTTGAATTGTAATATGGGTCTTGAATCACTCACAATCAATTATGAGAAATATTGATTTGAGTGGGAGCGCACTTTAGAATTAATTCTTTTAATTCTTAGTGCAATTAATTATGAACTTTGTCTAAGTGAAATTTTGCATAATAGTTGTAGAATAATGGCTCACATTTCCACCTTCCCTATTAAAATTGAATAGCTGTTATATCTGGTTAAAACTTTACGGTTGGTAACGTAATGTGAGGATTGTCCTCAAGAGTGCCGAGAAGGACTTTGTCCTATCGCATGCTTTTAGTATTCTCCCGCTAATGCTATGGATAATGTGACTCTCGTCCTCCGATCCAAAAGCTAGAATTCCGTTACGATCAAGTGCAATATGTTTGCTTCCATGAGACCCGAACTTCAAAAGTTTGGGATAGCTATGTGATATTCATGGAACTGAAAATCATTTTCAGACACAAACAAAGGCTAAAAGATATGTGATATCCAAAGCAATGTTTGTTTTGCAAACTATTAGTAAACGTGTTTACTATGCATTTGACTAATAACAGAGGGAGCCAGTAGAACGCCTGTCATATGATGAAGGTGAATAAAACAACAACTTAAAGGAAATGTCCAAAGGGTGTTAGTATGACTTACACGCCTAGGAAGTCCGGGGCTAACGCCACTCTTAAGTTGGATGCTTCTTCTGAGAGTAGGAGAAATATTAAAAGTTAAAACTGTTAGAAGTATAAAGGCAAAAAGAGAGAAGACTGGAATATCCAGCTCATGTATGAAAGTCATACAAGTTATTGATGTATAGAAGGCTGGTCGAAGAAATAGTTCTTGGGAAATATGATTAAACATGTTAATCACTGATTCTTGGGTATTGTGAGTTTATCACAGAGATACCCGCTCGATTGCACTCTGTTGCGACTCGATGCAAGAACTACTATGGCCTGAAAGACTAAGCCAGGACTGAGGTTTAAATACATGTTGGGAACTTAGTAAAAGTTACTATACCTTCCATCGGTGTATTACCTATGTATTTATTTTCATAATTCATCATAGAGTTTTATACACTCTAGCCCATTGCATAAGGTATCTTGCAAGAAGGTTGTTCATAAGAGAACTTTTGATGTTCGGTGTTATGAATAACATAAGGGCCATACTTTCATTATGAATGAGATGTATGTTATGAATATTGATAATAATACTTTACCTCTGTATTTACTTTCATAAATCATTTTAGAGTTTTATACACTCTAGCCCATTTGCATAATGTTTGTTGCAAGAGTGTTGTTCATGAAAGAACAATTGTTGTTCGGAATCATGAATAACATAAGGGCCATGCTTCCATAGTGGATGGAACGTATGTTATGAATATTGATGGTAATATGATACATCCATAACACTGACGCTAAATGTCGCAAGACTAAAAGAATACCACACAAGTGTGGCACTGCATTTGGTCACATTGGAGAAACCCGCATGGAAAATTCCATTATGATGGATTTTGAAGTCATTTGATTTTGAATCATCTGACACTTGCAACTTTCCTCTGAAAAGTAAAGTGACTGAAATACCGTTCACGGGCCATAAGGAACGAACACCGAACTTATTGGTAATCATACATTTTGATGTATGTAGTCCGATAAATGTTGTTGAAAACAGTGGATTTGTCTATCTTCAAAAATGACTCAAGCAGATATTTGGATATTTACTTGATGAGACATAAGTCTGGATCTTTTGAAATCATTCGGAAGGTTTTCAACATGAAGTAGGAATTATTGTAACAAGAAAGATTATGTTTCTGCAAACTAGATTGCAGAAAGGAATATCTGAGTTACAAGTTTAGCGAATGTCTGATGAGTTGTGAAAAGAGTTTTCATAACTTACACCTTCCAGAACACCACTGTGAGTGGAATGTCTGTGAAGATGTATTCAAACCATTTGTGACATGGTAAGATCAAAGATGACATAAATCAATTTGCCATTATCCCTTTTAAAGTAATGTTTTAGTGACTGCGGCTTTTACACTGAAAAGAGCGCCATCATGTCTGTTGAAATGACGCCATGGTATGGTACGCCCAACCATGCTTTGTCTTTTCTTAACATTTGGAATATGGGGCTTGTGTAAAAGGTTACAAACCTATTCCAAATCAGACAAGAGCTACTTTGTAGGTTATCCCAAGTAATTGGGAATTCCTCCACCACTATACCGAGGCAAAAGGTTTGCCACCGAGAACGGTATGCTTTTAAAGAGAATAGTTCTTGCAAAAGGGTGATTGGGAGAACAGTGCAACTCGACGAGATAAACAGTATCTTCGTCATCAGATCAAAGGAAAGGAACCTTGGAAGTGATTCCAGATTTTCCTACTGCGACTGATACGGTAGTCTCTACAATAAAATGTTTGGACTTCGGTCGAACTTGCAGCTGAACCACGTAGGCAAAACTCGTGCAAACCTCTCAGGTGCGCAGCGAGATATTGTTGTTAGACAACAATATACCTACGATACACAAGGAAGCGTTGATGGGCCCTGACTCTGGAATTGGCTAAATGCCAATATAATCCGAGATAGTTTCCATAAATGATTCAAGATTATATCTTGATAAACCCTTCGGAAGACTTAGAGTCTAACGAACATTAATGGAACTATAAACTGATTTGGATAAAATGTTTTATCCATAAAGCTCGACTTGTTGCAATAACAAGTTCACGGAGTTGACTACGATGAGGTTCTCTCACCGTAGCGATGCTTAAAGTCAGATCGGGTTAAACTAGCAATTAATACATATTTCAATCTTGAGATATGATACATGGATGCCAAAAGGATTTCCATATGATGGAAATACAACCTAGGACTTGTATGTGGTACAGTCCGAAGTATTTTGTCAATCCAGAGGATGCTAGTAAGTATGCAAACTTCAGAGTTCCAGCAATGGACAGAAGAGAGCAAAATGGAGTTGGAATCTTCGTTTTTGATGAAACAGTCAAAGAAGTTTGATTTGATCAATGGAAAACGAAGATGCTTGTGGTTTCAAGAAAGTAAGTGGGAGCATAATAATATTTCTAAAAACTTTGTGTGCTTGACACATTGTTGATTGGAAATAATATAAATTTCTTGACACAAATTAGGACTTCATTAAAAATAGTTTTTCGATGAAGTGCTTGGGCTAAATAGCCTTGACATTAGGCATATTTATCTACGAGATAGAATTGCCTAATAGGCTAAAGCCAAAAATACATATTGACAAGATGCTAAAACATTTTAGCATTAAAACGCCAAGGAGTGATTCTTGCCGAAGTCACATGGAAAGGGTTTTTGCAAGACTCGGTGTCTCAAAACACTGATGAGCGAAATACATGATGGAGATTCCACACACTTTCGTGTTTGGATTAATCATGTATTCCATGGTATGTAAAACAACCAGATATGTCCAATACTCCAAAGCTGTTGCGAGTATAGATACCAAAGTGATCAAAGTACTGATCATGGGACAACAGTGAAAAATGTCATTAAGTACTAAAGTAGCACTAATGACATGTTTTCTCGCAAGCAGAGATTATGAAGTGCTCGTTGTAAGTGATTACATCGATACAGTTTTCATCAATGCTCCATGCGATTTTCGATTTAAGTTAAGGGTTTGGAAATCGTTTCTAAACAGGTAACTGTGGCGAATTCTATAACTAAGGCTAAGTATGTTGCCGCTTTCGAAGCGACATAGAAGATGTTGAATCATACAGTTCGTTCATGAACTTAGTATGATTCCAAGAAGGCTTTGGTCAATGGAACACTATAAAAGATAGTTGCTCCATAGCTCAGTCTGAGGAATCAAGGTTTGACCAGTGATTCACATATATACGAAGCCAAGTCCACACAAAATATGAATTTTGTGAAAGCATGAAAACGCGAGGACATGCAAAGATACACACGGAACTGAAGTTGTCAGATCCGTTGGACATCAGGCTATACCACATGCGAAGCATTTTTACACCGGTGTGCCACAGGTGTAATGTGCATTAGCATTGACTAGATTATTGACTCTAGTGCAAGTGGGAGTCTGTAGGAGATATGCCCTAGAGGCAATAACAAATGTTATTATTTATCTCCATGATCATAATTATGTTTATGTTCCATGCTATAACTGCTATGGTTCTCGAGTCTGCAATAACCACGAGGCTTGAAGGAAGACTCATATGCACGTGTGGAATAATAAACAGTAAAATGTATTTCTAGTCTGGCCTCTAAGACTAGCTCAAGTGTTGCATGATGGTTCTGTTTTCCTGATCATGGCATGACTATGCCGGCAACTTTGAGGGCACAATGTTAGTAGAGCACTTGTGTTGAATCGACCCGATTGATGTTATGCTATGAGATTCATTCGTCATAAGTTAATGGTTAATAACACAGAGAAGTTAATGTTTGCATAATTCCTTAGACCATGAGGGTGTCGAGTTTCTTCATGCTTGCTTCATGAACTTTGGGGTTTGTTAAACGTCATCCGTAAATGGGTGGCTATTACGGCGGCTTACGGGTTCATGGAAAAGTATGTCAAGTAACTTGATAGCTCAAGATTGGGATTTGCTCCTCCGACGATGGAGAGATATTCTCGGGCCCTCTCGGTGTTACGGTATCCATCATCGTCTGGCCAGACACAAGTGTGATTTGATCACAGGGATGCCGGAACACAGAAACGAGAAAAGAGAACAAAAACCGGCAACGAGGTAACTGGCATTGTGGACAAGTGTTGATCCACGAGGATGCCGATGTTTCTCACCTCGGGTATTTGTAACATATCGCAAAGCAACAGGAATAGCACACGGCAACTGGAGGTTCACTCGAATATTCATTCGTGTGGGTATAGGGGTCAATATGGGTGTCCACGGCTCCGATGTTGATCATTGATCGGAAAGAGTTCCAGGTCATGTCTATACTTCACCGAACCTATAGGGTCACACGCTTAAGGGTCATCTATCTGCTGAATACTAGACAGGGAGTCTGAGAGAAAATCACCGAAAAAGTTTCGGACGAAACGGAAACGTTCCGGAGAGAACACCGGAATAGTTCCGGTGAAACTGAAAAGTTGTTTCAGGGTATTCCATTAAGTCAAATTGGTTCTGGCACACGCCTGGAAATTCTTGGAGGATGCCAGAAGTGTTCTGGAAACTTCTGGGAATTTTCCGGGACAGAAACCGGAAATGTTCCGGAGCAGCCGGAACCGATTTGGTTGCTTTTCGCTGAAGAAACATTGTTCCGAAATTTTTTCGGAATGCGTTCAAAATTATTTTGGTGGGTACTGGAATTGTTCTAGGCACACAGAAATAATTTGGGATTTAACGGACGCAGAAAAATGTCTTCGTGAATAGTGAAAAACACTTTTTGGGCTGATTTGCAAATGGGGTTTTTCTTCTAAAAGAAAACCACTTTTGGTGTGTGAAAGGGAGGTGGAGCCCCCCAAGGGGGCTGCACAATATTGGCCATGGCATGGGGGGGCCCTCCTTGAGGTGTTCTTCCACCTCATGGTGGATATGTTCTACACACCCTTATGTGGCATGTGGTGGAAAGATCCTAGGAAGGTCCTTTTGGTCTTTCCTCTACCCCTTGCTCCTCCTATAAATAGAGGTGGAGATTGCTCTCCAAAATCAGATCATGCTTGCTCTCATACACATGCCATTTGACTTGTCTGGCTTCTCTCTCCCTCCCATGAAATAGTTTCGTAGAGCCGAAAGGCTGTCTGGGTTCCGGCAGGAACTAGTTCTGGACGGCGAAGCCCTGCCGGATAGATGACACCGTATGTGTGCAACTCTGTAGAGAGATCGTAGTTTCGGTCTTAGTTCGAGAGTGCCTTCCGAAGGGCTGTCCAAGTGACCGTCTTAGTTTTGAGGGTCCTCCCGAAGGGCTGCCCGAGTGACCGTCCGGTTTTCGAAGGTCCTCCCGAAGGGCTGTCCGCGACACCGTCCGAGGGACTGTCCGACTGCCTCCCGGAGGGCTGTCCGAGGGGCAGATAAGGGAGTACATCCTCGCGGTTGGGAGGTTGTAAATCCTAGCTGCGGAGATCTGCACCGCCGATCGTCATCGACTCTTCTTCCGCTGCGCTACGAGTCGGTAACGAAACAGATCAAACCTTGTATGCAGTCTCCATAGTGGTCCTGGGCTGGTGCGTAGGTCGAAATTTTTTGTTTTCTGCTGCGTTACCCTACACAGACAGCCCTTCGGGAGGCACTCTCGAACTAAGACCGAAACTACGATCTCTCTACAGAGTTGCACACATACGGTGTCATCTATCCGGCATGGCTTCGCCGTCCAGAACTAGTTCCCACCGGAATCCAGACAGCCTTTCGGCTCTACGAAACTATTTCGCTGGGAGGGAGAGAGAAGCCAGAAATGTCATGGCATGTGTATGAGAGCAAGGGATGAGTCCTTAGGCAGCCCCCTCCACCCCTATTTATAGGCCAAGCCCAAGGGTGGCTTCTCCAAGAAGGCTAGGGGAAAAATACCAAAAGGCCCTCAAGGTGGCTTCTCCAAGAAGCCACCCAAAAAGCACTTTCACTATTCATAGAAACATTTTTCCGCGACCGTTAAATCTGAAAATATTTCTGTGGGTCTTAGAATAATTCCAGTACCCACTAAAATGATTTTGGACGCGTTCCGAAACAATTCCAGATTAGTGATTTTCATCTGCGAAAAGCAACCAAACCGGTTCCGGTAGCTCCGGAACTTTTCCGGTTTTTATCCCGGAAAAATCCCAGAAGTTTTCAGAATAATTCTGTCACCGTCCAAGAATTTCCAGGCGTGTGCCGAAACCAATTTGACTTAATGGCATACCCCGAAACAACTTTTCAGTTTTACCGAAACTATTCCGGTGTTCTCTCCGGAACGTTTCCGTTGTCTTCGAAACTTTTCCGGTGACTTTCTCTCAGACTCCCTGTCTAGTATTCAGCAGATAGATGACCCTTAAGCGTGTGACCCTATAGGTTCGGTGAAGTATAGACATGATCCGGAACACTTTCCGATCAATGATCGTTTTAGGCCGCGTTAGCTTCCCGCGATACATGCGTGCGTGTGACGCACGTGTGTATGCGCGAGTGGTGCGTGCGGTCTAAACCCGCACGCGTATGTGTGCCTGTGCTATTGGCGCACACGCGTACATGCGTGTGTGTGCCTGGGCGGATAGATCTCTCTGGCAGAGAGATCTATCTATACATGCGTGCGTACATGTGCACGTGCCTACGCGCATAGGCGCATGATAGATAAGCTCTTCATGCATGAAGAGCTTATCTATTCCTGCGCGCGCGAGGACAGGGGCCCTCTGCTCCCCATCTCACCTCCCGGAGTCCGGAAAAGGCTTGCCAAAAACGGGACTTACTGAACACCCCACTTGATGGGTGTCGAGTGCGATGTTGCATTGTCACATTGGCAGACCTTTTCCGCTTTCCGGTATGGAGCCGACGGTCCTTCGGACATGCCCTTTCGAGCGACTTGAGTTTTGCTCAAACAAACCAGTGCCCTGTGCCACTGATCGTGATATGCATTTTCTGACCCGGATTTCGGATCACAGTTTTTAGGAAATGGGATTGGTATTGGCGCCCAACGAGATTGGACTCGAGTTGGGTAAGATGACCGGACCCCGCAGGGCAAGCCAGCCAGTCGGTTTTGTTCTGGTTAGAGAAAATGTCTGGACAAGGTTGACGAGGAGTGACCGATCACTTGAGGGAACGATCGAGGAGACCGATCTCCCTTTCGGAAAATCAACACCAACTCCGGAACAAGGTCGATGAGTCGTTCAATCACGATTGATTGGACGACGAGGAAGACCGATCACGCAAAACCGGATGCATTCAGTTCGGAGTCAGTTCGGCGGCTGAGCTAAATTTATTTGTTCCTGTCCGGAAGTGGTTCGGTTTTGCTAAAGCTTAAAATGTGTTCCTGCTCGGAATCGGAATAGCAAGCAAGCCCAACCACGGACTTGGGCCTCTCGGGGAGGACCGAGTCAGTTGTTGGTTTGTCAGCTAGATCAGGCACAGGACAGGGCTTTTGGAGAAACGGTGCCTTGTTGGCTGAGGTCGACAGACCGGGGTGAGTTCGTCTAGCAAAACGGTTTCAGAGGCTTGTTATGCGAGTTTCTTGATGGGTTGATGGCCACTCATGTACAATCTATCGTGAGTGGCAATCGCACGGTCGTTTTAGGCCGCGTTAGCTTCCCGCGATACATGCGTGCGTGTGACGCACGTGTGTATGCGCGAGTGGTGCGTGCAGATCGGAGCCGTGGACACCCATATTGACCCCTATACCCACACGAATGAATATTCGAGCGAACCTTTAGTTGCCGTGTGCTATTCCTGTTGCTTCGCGATATGTTACAAAACCCGAGGTGAGATTTATCGGCATCCCCGTGGATCAACAACTTGTCCACTATGCCAGTTACCTCGTTGCCGGTTTTGTTCTCTTTTCTCGTTCCCGTGTTCCGGCATCCCTGTGATCAAATCACAATGTGTCTGGCCAGACGATGGTGGATACCGTAACACCGAGAGGGCCCAGAGATATCTCTGCATCATCGGAGGAGCAAATCCCAATCTTGAGCTATCAAGTCCCTTGACACACTTTTCTATGAACCCGTAAGCCGCCGTAATAGCCACCCATTTACGGATGACGTTTAACAAACCCCAAAGTTCATGAAGCAAGCATGAAGAAAATCGACACTCTCATGGTCTAAGGAATTATGCAAACATTAACTTTTTCTGTGTTATTAACCATTAACTTGTGACGAATGAAACTCATAGCATAACATCAATTCGGGTCGATTCAACACAAGTGTTCTCCTAACATTGTGCCCTCAAAGTTGCCGGCATAGTCATGCCCATGATCAGGAAAACAGAACCATCATGCAACACTTGAGCTAGTCTTAGAGGCCAGACTAGGAATACTTTTACCGTTTATTATTCCACACGTGCATATGAGTCTTCCTCCGAGCCTCGTGGTTATTGTAGACTCGAGAATCATAGCAGTTATAGCATGGAACATAAACATAATTACAAACATGGAGATAAATAATAACATTTATTATTGCCTCTAGGGCATATCTCCTACAAGAACTATCATTCGTATCCAGGCCCCGCAACAGCTGAGATGACACATACTTGTCAGAATAGTTACTTCTAGAACTATATGATTTGTATATAACTTTAAAATCAATCTTCTTTTGAGTTGAAGCTTGCATTATGTCAAGTTCATTCGTTTTGGCACATGATAATATGTAGGCAAGGATAAAATAATTGATCTTTGTGTTTGCCTTGGGCGTAGAAATCAACTGAAAAGCATTACTAATATTAGCATATTTTGTATCACAAGTTTAATGCCTATTAACCAAAAAAATGTTACCATGCATTTTGCCGTGTCAATCCCTTCCAGTCACATATGCTTGCATGCACAAGATGAATTCAATCTTCTCACATATATGGTAGAAATATGTACCAACATTTTTTTGTATGAGCAACTGGATGCATCATTCATATTAGTAGTCACAGATGACCTTTACCTCCTAGGTTGTAATAGGTCACCATGTTAATCTAAACCGTTAGTCCTTGGATCAACATAAATGGACGGTCCAAATAGTTTGGGAGCGTCGTAGCATTTCTCCATTTGTAGGTTTAGACTTATTTTTAGTAGGTATTGAAATATACCCACATATTATGGATATGCTTTACATAGATATATGAAATTATAAATGACACTTTGCTAAATTTACTAAGATTCCATTACTACCTTGTTGTGGCATTTTTTGTAGTTACTTCATAGTAATTGATGATATATGAGTTTTTGAAGCATGGGATCTTATTACATCTGCTTTTCCAAAAAAAAAAACCCGACCATGGCAGTAGAGTGATAACAACAACAAGGATTGAACATGTTGCTCGAGCCTGTTGAAAACATGAAAGCAAATATGTTTATAGGATGAAAACACTCAGTGAAGAAGACTGTTTGTTAGAAGAATATTTGGTCCCGAAAAAGATTGCCCTAATGCACCCACGAAAGAAGAGATCTCAAAATATATTCTGAAAAAATGTGGTGGTATGCCACTTGCTAGTAATAGTATAGAAAGCCTTCTAGCTGGTGAGGAAGAGTCAGCCTGGGAGTATATATGGAAATCTTTGGGTTATGTGACTAAAGGAGATGATCTTGAAATGATGAAGCGAATGTTGGATCTTAGCTACAGGCATCTTCCCGATAATCTCAAGACATGTCTGCTTTATGTTTGTATGTATCCAGAGGATCGCGAGATAGATTAAATTGATTTGCTGAGGTTGTGGGTCACCGAAGGTTTCGTGCACGTGAGTTGAAACAGTGGGCTGGAAACAGAGGATGTTGCACAAAAGTACTTCAAAGAGCTCATGAGCATGTGTATGATCCAACCTGGGAAGATAGATGACTACAACAATGAAGTGTTGTCTTGCAGAGTACATGATACAATTCTTGATCTGATGAGATCCAAGTCAAGTAAAGAGAATTTTATTCATGTAATTGATGGTTCAAAAGATGAGACAGGGGAGATCCGTCGACTCTCTGTCCAGTACAATGATGAAGAGGATGCGAGAATTTCAGAGACACTCAACAAAAGGTCACTATCACATGTTCGTCCAGTCTTATTTTGCCGGAGCTCACTTGTACCTTATTTTTTGGAGTTCAAATATGTTCGAGTGCTACACATTGAACATAAGTATTATTACTTTAACTACGGCCTTGACCTGACCAGTATCAGTAGGTTGTCTCTTCTAAGGTATTTAAAGGTTGCATCCAGTGGCGGAGCTTCATGAGGGCCAAAGGGGGCCAGTGCCCCCCCCCCCCCCCCCCCCATACTCTAGGAAAATATCTTTAGTGTACCCCTTATTATTAGGCTTTAATATCAAAGATTTCTCCGAGTTCATACATAACTTATCTTCTTCGCCCCCTGAACAATCTTCATCAAGCTCCGCCACTGGTTGCATCTAGATATAAAATTGAGCTAAAGCTACCTAATCAAATTGGGGACTTACAACAACCGGAGACAATAGAACTATATGGATGTGTACTGCAAAATTATCCATCAGATGTTGTTAGCTTACCCTTGTTATCGCATCTCAGCTTGGCGGGATCAGCGTTGCCTGACGGCATCGACAAGTTGAAATCCTTGCACACCCTAGAAAGAGTAGATGTGTTTGAAATCTTGGTAGAGAACATCAAGGGGCTCAGCAAGTTGACCAACTTGAGAAAACTTGAGATCAGTTCGAATGGGAGTAGTGAATTGGTGGAAGAGACCACCATGTATGCCGTGTACTCTTCCACCGGCAAGTTTTCTGCCGATCTCAAGATCTTTACTTCCATGGGATTATTCGTTTACATACCAAATGTCCCAGGCTGGATTGCCAGAGCACCATTCCCTCGGGGTTCTCAGATTCGGGAGCTCAATCTGGAGCGATGCAAGGTTGAAAGGTGCCCCGAGTGGATTGGTCAGTTCCATGCCCCCTACAAGTTCAGTATTGAGGCGAGGGAGGTGGCTTATGGTGTGAGTATTGTTGCACGGTTGCCTTCGCTTTCCTACTTGTATTTGAGTATTTTGGTTTTTGTGACGAAGAAAAATAAGAAACTGGCAGCGGGGCATTTAGAGCACTCAACCACCTGCTCTTCCGCTGTAAAAAGACTGCCAGTGACCTTTGAAGCGGGGGCTATGCCCAAGCTAGAGAAGCTTGACATATGTTGTTCCGTCACCCTTAAATTAATCTGGCTATCCATGGTCTACAATTCAAAGGAATGTTTAACGATGGATATTGAGCGCCCTGTTGAAGGGAGCGTTTAAGCCGCATCATCCTTGCGCTGACATCCACATTTACTAAGCGAGCATCAACAATCCAAAGTGGTTACATCTCTGATGCATTATATTTTCATGCGGTGTCTGTTACAGTTCGTATCTAGTATGCCAGCTTGTAACAATACACATATAGTAGCCTAAGAGCATCTATAGCCGGACTTAACAAATCTGCCACACTAAACGTCCGTCGACGCGACCGGATGTGCCCGTTTTGAGCCCCTATTTGTCTGTCCATGCAGTCGTACTCCTCATTTTCTTCCTTATATGTCTGGTCACTTGCACTTGATTGGTGGAGATGAAAAGAGAGAGAAAAAAAGAATGAATAAAGAAAGAGAAAAGATGGTCCGGGATGGGTCACGTCCTACATGGCGGACTGACCAGGCGCGTCCGCGAGCCCTTATATCTTCCCTACATTTGTCCTCAATATAAAGGTTCACGGACAACGCGGACATATAGGGTAGGGATGATATGTGGGGTCCGAGTGTGCGACTTTTTTCCTTCTCTCTCCTGTCCAGCCACTGACCGGGCGCATCCGCGGACGTTTGAGAAGGATTTAAGGTGACCGATTGTAGATGCTCTAACCATGTACCCACCGGTGGTTTTGTTAGCTATTCGGTGTCTGTTGTGGATACGCAACTACTTAGGTCAGGTTCTGCTAAAACTCCAATAAGAATATCTGCAATGTCATCTTCTGCCTCCAGCCCAGCTTCAACAACGTATTATACATATATATATATTTTTTGAGAATCCCAGGAAGAAGAAGAAGTAAGTAGTGGCCCAACTGGTTTTTGAGAACCTTCACATGAATGTTCCGCTGGTTTTTTCTGAGCGATTTTTCTTTTGGTTTTCCCAGCATGGGTTTTGCTCGATTTCCCATTTTTTTTGTTTTATTTTTTTTGCCTTTTATTATTATTATTTTCCCTTCTTTTTTTCGCTTTTTTTCTTTTTTCCCAAATGGATGAACTTTTTCATATTTACGAGCTCCTTCCAAACTTGTGAACTTTTTTTATTTTCATGTACTTTTTTAAAATCACAGACATTTCCAAGTCATGAACTTTTTTCAAATTCGTGAACTTTTTCACTTTCGTGAACTTTTATCAGATTACGAACTTTTCCAAGTCGTGAACTTTTTTCAAATTTTACGAACTCTTTTCAAATATGTGTTTTTTTTTCAAAAATTCAACAGTCAATGTTTTTTTTGAGGGATCGGTCAATGTTTGGTGGTCAGCGGTCAAAAAATCAATGGTCAAGTGGTCACATGGGCTACGGGCCATCTAGCGTGATTGCTTTTTCAAATAATGGTCAGCGACCCATCTAGAGCGCTGGTGAGCGCCAGCTCCTCTCAGCAGGAGAGCAACTAGTTGACGAGCGCTCCTTCGGGAACCTCACAACGATCACTTTGGATATGGGCTGAGAGCGCACCACTTGGCGCGCTCTCAGCCGCCGCCACGTGTCGCGCTCTCAGCCGCCACCACGTGTCGCGCTCTGGGCGCTCCTTCCGGATTTTGTTTTTTATTTTTATTTTTTCGCACGCGTTTTCAGCTTTTTAAACAGTTTTCTTCCGGGTTTTTTTCGACTTTTGGTTTTTCACCGGTCTTCCTTAGCTTTTGGACCAATTTTTTTTTTTGAAAAAAATATTCTTTTTGCGCGAAAAAACACGTTTTTTTTATTTGCTTCTGCGAGAGACACAGTTTTGCTTCCACGGGAGGCACGGTTTTGATTTTGCGAGAGGCACAGCCATGCCTCGCAGAAACGAAAAAAAAACACGTTTTCTTTTCTTTTTCCTTCCGCGAGAGGCACGGTTTTGGACAAAATGGACAAAAATGACCTATGGAGAAAACTATTTCACAAAGTGAACCGTCGGTGAAACATTTTCACTCAGCTGACCGTTTTGTGTGACGCCCGACAGCCAGGTGCCACACTACACTGTGCAGCGCCGGCCTGTTAGGCGCTACACATTGGGCCAGCGTGGCAGCCCGGGGCCAGGCCCGGCCCACCCCTGATGTGCAGCGCCTAAGAGACAGGCGCCACACTTGCCAAGTGCCGCGCCTGAGCGAAAGGCGCCACACTCTTGAACATGCTATCAAGAGAGCAACAAAAGGTTACAGAGAGCAAGCTGGGCTCTCTGGAGCCCAAAATTCGCTAAGTCAGTGTGTAGTGCCTGAGGCTCAGGCGCCACACTACAGAGTGCAGCGCCTTAGGCTCAGGCGCCCACATTACACAGTGCAGCGTCTGATAAAGGCGCCACACTCTTGAACATGCTATCGAGAGAGCAACAAAAGGTTACAGAGAGCAAACTGGGCTCTCTGGAGCCCAGAATTCGCTAAGCCAGTGTGCAGCGCCTGAGCATCAGGCGCCACACTACACAGTGCAGCGCCTGAGTATCAGGCGCCACACTGTGTAGTGTGGCGCCTGATCCTCAGGCGCCACACTGTCTTCAGCTACTGCATTTCTAATGCAGATTGATGTTTGTGTGTGAATCAATATTGACATTAAAAATTATACAAATGCTTTTCTTAGATTCAATCAGGATGAACTTTATGACGAGTTCAACATCACTAAGAGGAATAGTTCAACATCGCTTTGAGTTCAACATCACTAAGAGTTCAACAGACCCAAAACTCAACATGACTACAAATTCAAGATGGCTACAAGTTCAACATCATACAACTAGTACGAATCTTCAGTTGTCCTTCCTCCCTCGCGTACTCTTGCCTCGTCCCCTCTTAGTAGGAATCTTCTGCCTCCGAACCGGCTGCGGTTCCTCCTCTTCCTCCTCCTCCTGCACTATTTCATCGGCATCGTGATCCTCCATACTCCTCATCCTCCGCATACCCGTTGCCCTCTGCGAGCCCTCAGCGACCGCCTTCTTTCCTTTCGTGTTGTAGTCTTCCGGTGTGTACCGCTTGAATCCCTTCCTTGGCTTCAACATGTAAGCCAACCGGACTTAATAGTCCTGCAATGTCATGTTGTCCTCAACCTTTCATAATAATAGACGACATGGTAAAGATCGTGCCTCATAATGAAGTGAGGAATGTATCGAATAGATGAATGCATACTATTGTCATACCTCCGTGGAGTCCACATCGTCATCATCATAGAGAGCTGTCGAGGTTGTCTCATCCGCCATATTAGCCGCACTGTCAGAGGGTGTACCGGACCTAGAGTGCGATGGCGTTGTAAACTCGGGGTCACGGCAACCTAGCAGGTTGGATAACTGCCGTAACCGTTGGCCCTGGCGCTGTCACATTGACAAATGAAGGAGAACGTTAAACTCTGCAATGAATATGCAAATGGGCGATGTTGTGGCTACGTACCTTAATGAAATCTCGAAGCATTTGATCTCCCTTTGTTCCCACCAGGGTTGTGTCTAGAACATCCTCGCTTTCATCGGCTTGTTTCTTGATCTCCTTGCGCTATGGATGAAAGGAATGCAACTTGTTAGGCAATGCGAGGAAGTGTACTACTGCAGATAGGGAAGCGAAGAACGGCAAACTTTACCACAAAGTTGAGCACTAGAGCAAAAGGGGTTTGTCTCCCTTCCTTGATAAGCTTGTTGTATTGGCTTTGTGCAAGTTCATCGAATACGGCCGGCTCTTCCAAAATTTCTTCCTCATAAGCCGGTGGGCATATTTCCACACGAGTACTCTCGTGAAGCCAACGGAGGTAGTTGTTCAATGCAAGTTGGCAATGCTCGCGTAGCTTGGACGCTGACATAGACTTAGCTTGCTCCACACAAAGCTCGAACTGGGTGACATACTTCCTATGATGTTTAGCCCAGTCCTTAATCTTTCTCTGCCTTCTCCTATCCAGCCTGCATGATAAATAGCGCAATATTAGCACCATCAAAAAGGACATCACGATGGTAAATGGACAAAGTTCATGCTCTATTACCTGTGAAGTGCATGGTCCGTGTCCTCCCACTCCGGTGGGTGACCCTGAAACAACCCAAACTATCGGTACACACGATGTGGTAAGTGAATCTCAACCGCCCAATTGCATATCAGCGGGCATCGCATAACCCAAAGATGCCTTTCTTCCAAGCACTTCGGATTCAGCACGAATGTGTGTGCATCATCAAATCTATCCCCGGCACCATATGGCTCCCATTCCACCTGAAACATAGCAATAGAAGACAATATTGATGTTATCTCAATGTTTTGATGAGAGCATGAAACGAGTGATGGTATCTCAATGTTTACGTATGGGAGCCAATTTCAGCGGTAAGCGTATCCTTCTCGTTGGTGTACTACACGTACATGACATTGACATCGCTGGTCATCTCCGATACAACGTCCCACTTGTAAGCCCAAGTGGGGAGCCATAGATGGTTGCCCTGTTCGTCCCAGGGCTTGTACCCTACATCTTTCGGGCGTCCAACTGGTAGGCGTTCCCAGCTCCATACCGAAAGTAGGAGCATACAACCACCAATGCAGCCATCTTTTGTGGACCTACGACAAGCATCGTCCAACTGCACGTAAAGGCAAACAAGGTTTAGTTTGTAGGAGATATGCCCTAGAGGCAGTAATACCAGTTATTTTGTATCTCCGAGTTTGTAATGAATGTTTATGTTCCATGCTATAACTGCAATGATTCTCGAGTCTACAATAACCACGAGGCTTGGAGGGAAACTCATGTGCACGTGTGGTATAATAAACGGTAAAATGTATTCCTGGTCATGCCTCTAAGACTGGCTCAAGTATTGCATGATGATCCTGTTTTCCTGATCATGGGCATCTATGCCGGCAATTTTGAGGGCACAATGTTAGTAGAACACTTGTGTTGAATCGACCCGAATTGATGTTATGCTATGAGATACATTCGTCACAAGTTAATAGTTAATAACACAGAGATAGTTAATGTTTGCATAATTCCTTAGACCATGAGAGTATCGAGTTCCTTCGTACTTGCTTCGTGAACTTTGGGGTTTGTTAAACGTCATCCATAAATGGGTGGCTATTACGGCAGCTTACGGGTTCACGGAAAAGTATGACAAGTAACGAGATAGCTCAAGATTGGGATTTGCTCCTCCGACGATGGAGAGATATTCTCGGGCCCTCTCGGTGTTACGGTATCCATCATCGTCTGGCCAGACACATTGTGATTTGATCACTGGGATGCCGGAACAAGGAAACGAGAAAAGAGAACAAAACCGGTAACGAGGTAACTTGCATGGTGGACAAGTTGTTGATCCACTGGGATGCAATAAATCTCACCTCGGGTGTTTGTAATATATCGTGAAGCAACAGGAATAGCACACGGCAACTGGAGGTTCACTCGAATATTCATTCGTGCGGGTATAGGGGTCAATATGGGTGTTCACGGCTTCGATGTTGATCATTGATCGGAAAGTGCTCCGGGTCATGTCTATACTTCACCGAACCTATAGGGTCACACGCTTAAGGGTCATCTATCTGCTGAATACTAGACAGGGAGTCTGAGAGAAAATCACCGGAAAAGTTCGGACGAAACGGAAACGTTCCGGAGAGAACACCGGAATAGTTTCGGTGAAACTGAAAAGTTGTTTCAGGGTATTCCATTAAGTCAAATTGGTTCCGGCACACGCCTGGAAATTCTTAGAGGGTGCCAGAATTGTTCTGGTAACTTCTGGAATTTTTCCGGAGAGAAAACCGGAAATGTTCCGGAGCAGCCGGAACCGCAATGGTAGCTTTTCGCTGAAGAAAAACATTGTTCCGAAATTGTTTCGGAATGCGTTCAAATTTTTTTAGTGGGTACTGGAATTATTCTAGGCACACATAAATAATTTGGGATTTAACGGATTCAGAAAAATGTCTTTGTGAATAGTGAAAGTGCTTTATGGATATTTTTTGGAATGCACCTTTTGGGATATTTTCCAAAAGGCTTCTAGAAGGACTTGAGAGCCAAGGAAGCCCCCTCATGGGGGGGGCCCCAAGAGTGGCCGGCCAAGGGAGGTGGAGCTCCTTGGAGCTCCACTTGCCATCCTTCTTTGCTTTATTCTTTTATGAAAAGGCATAAAGTGGGGGTACTTTTGGTATTTTTGAATGCCAACTTTACCCCTTGGCTATCCTATAAATAGAGGTGGAGGGGGTGCTCTCCACATCTCATCCTTGCTCTCATACACATGCCATTTGACTTGTCTGGCTTCTCTCTCCCTCCCAGCGAAATAGTTTCATAGAGCCGAAAGGCTGTCTGGGTTCCGGCAGGAACTAGCTCTGGACGGCGAAACCCTGCCGGATAGCTGACACCGTATGTGTGCAACCCCGTAGAGAGTTCGTAGTTTCGATCTTTTGCCCGAGGGGCTGTTCGAGTGTCCTCCCGAAGGGCTGTCCGAGTTTCCGTTCGAGTTTCGAGGGTCCTCCCGAAGGGCTGTCCGTGACATCGTCCGAGGGACTGTCCGACCGCCTCCCGAAGGGCGGTCCGACGAAGGAGTACATCCTTGCGGTTGGGAGGTTGTAAATCCTAGCTGCAGGGATTTGCACCGACGATCTACACCGACTCTTCTTCCGCTGCGTTTCGAGTCGGTACGGATCAGATCAAACCCTGTATGCAGTCTCCATAGTGATCCTGGGCGTGCTCGCTATACCGATTTTTTTTGTTTTCTGTCGCGTTCCCCTACAGTGGCATCATGAGCCGTGCTATGCGTAGATGCAGGTTACGATCTAGAATACATGGAGATATATGGGTATTGCATAATATAATTTTGGAGTAGATGAGATCTATTGCTGAAAATTATTTATGCGGGTGGCAGATGAAATCTGTTACTCGATGTTCTTGTTGCTTCCCTAGAATTTGCGTATTTCTGATCTCGAGACAGCATGGTGGAATTTCACAAAGTTCTGGCAATCCGCGATCCTGATTGATCAACGAAGTGCTATCAGTTCTTTGGGTTCCGCCATAGTCAAAAGAAAGATGAAATTCGCAGACGAAAGGGCAATGCAGATATGATCTGCACGGGGGTCATGCGTATGACGAAGTTTAGTATGGGGCTCGAGATTTTATTATCTCGTGTTTCATACACCCTGGAAAGTTAATTTAGCGACTTGAATAATCATACTTGATGATAAAACGTTGGTAGCTGCGGTTTAAGTCAAAACCTTAGAAGCCACGTAAAATAAAATTTTGCATAAACCAATTAGAGGCATCTAACTTGGTTTTGCAGGATGTGCATGTGATGTGGTATAGCAATGCTCATATTAATTCGATTATGTATGAGATGACTATATGGTGTAAATTTATTAACATGACCTGCGTGTCATGATTCGGCATGATGGCTGGAGCCATATGATTGTCACTTTAATGACCTGCGTGTCAACCTTAAGTAATGCACTTATTTTATTAGCTATAGAGATAGCAATATTATCTGGTGCATCGACAAGGTGGTGGCAATCTTCGCGAAGGTGAACACCGACGCAAATGCCGAAAACGAAGAAATACTTGACTTCTCCGTCAGAAAGGGCTATACCATATCATGCTATTATGAATTGCCTGAGATGTTTATCCCTTATGATGCACCCTTCTTGATTGCGCGGTAGTCGCTTTTTATTAGGGTGATCTCTCACTTAAAAATATCAAAGTAGTTAGTGTTCACCCAAGTGTAGCACCGTCTGAAATTCGTATCTTTTCGGGGTGCGCCATGTACACATGAGCACGAATGAATCGAGAGGAATGAGGCGGGTGAGGTCAGACCTCGCAGCAAGATCACTTGGTTGTCTTTGACGTTCAGGCAAGAGAGTCCTGAGCTCGGAACACGCCCATCGAAAGATGAACAAGAATCACATAGAGATGTGATCGGCAAGTTGGCCTACCGATTGAAATTCGCGTCATCAGTGATGAACCCGTCAATGGCGTTGAATTGAAATGTGGATCTTGAATCACTCACAATCAATTTTTAGAAATATTGATTTGAGTGGGAGTGCACTTTAGAATAAAAATGTTTATTCACTAGTGCCAAAATCATTATGAACAAAGTCTAAGTGAAACTTGTGTTTTCCGTTGTAGATAAAATGGCTCGCAACACCGCGTTCAAGTTAGGCCCGATGTTAGAGAAAGAGAAGTTAGCTGCGACTGGAAACAACTATGCGGACTGGGTCCGTAACCTGAGGATTGTCCTCAGGAATGCTGAGAAAGACTATGTGCTTGATCAACCTCTAGGTGATTCCCCTACGCCAGAAATGGCTCAGGATATCATCCACGTGTTTTACTCACGAAAGGATGATTTCAGTGTTGTTAAAGAACTTATGTTATCTTGCATGGATCCTGTGCTACAGAAACGTTATGAACGACTTAGTACCTTCGAGATTATCGAGGCACTAGATGTTCTGTATCACAAACAGGATTCAGCTGAAGTTCATGAGATGACTGAAGCCATGGAAGAATGCAATATACATAAGGAATCTCTAGTAAATGAGCAAGGTGTCAGACTAGCAAACTATTATGATAGTATGGCTGAAAGGGGAATTAATTTTCCAAAGACACCTGGTAATGATTTAATCCTTACCTCGCTTTATGAAGCGATGCTCAAATCAAATGAGATAGGACTGCAGAATCAGCAAAAGTTGCTGGTGAACAAAACTGCCAGTTTCAAAAGGAAAGGCAAGCCTAAGGGCGGAGCCAAGGCTGAAACTGTGTGTTTTCACTGCAAAGGCACTGGACACTGGAAGAAGAACTGCAAGATATACATGGCAGATAAGAAGAAAGGTATAACTGTTATATGGGTTAATGTCATTGACGTTTTGCTAGCGAAAATTCTAAGTCTTGGGTATTTGATACCGGATCGGTTGCTCACATTTGCAACTCGATACAGGGACTTCAGAAGGTGCGCAAGTTAGCAAAGAACGAAGTCGTGATGCGCGTCGGGAACGGCACTGGAATCGCCGCTCAAGCCATCGGCATTATGCCTCTACGTCTCTCTTCAGGATTTATCTTAGAACTAAATAACTGTTATTTTGTTTCACTATTGTGTAGAAACATTATCTCCGGATCATGTTTAGTACACGATGGGTATTCGTACAAGTCTGAGAACAATGGTTGTTCACTTTATTGTAAGGATATGTTTTATGGATTTGCACCCATTATTGGGGGCCTTTTCATACTAAATCTTGAATGTGGAAATGATGTCTTTAACGTGAATGCTAAACGCCTTAAGAAGGCTGATACCACCACCACTTTCATGTGGCACTGTCGCCTTGGCCACATCAGAAAGAAACGCATGCAAAGACTCCATAAAGATGGAGTTTTACCGTCTTTTGATTTTGAATCATTTGACACATGTGAAGCTTGCTTGATGAGAAAAATGACCAAGACGCCGTTCACGGGTCATCCTGAACGGGCGGGTGAATTATTGAAAATAATACATAGTGATGTATGTGGTGCAATGAGCACAGCCGCACGAGGTGGATATTTCTACTTCGTGACTTTTACTGATGATTTAAGTCGGTATGGCTATATCTACTTGATGAAGCATAAGTCGGAAACCTTTGAAAAGTTCAAAGAATTTCAGAATAAGGTAGAAAATCATCGTGACAAAAAGATTAAGTTTCTGCGGTCTGATCGCGGAGGCGAATACCTTAGTCATGAGTTTGGCCAACATCTGAGTGACCGTGGAATCGTTTCACAGCTTACGCCTTCCGGAACTCCACAGCGAAACGGAGTGTCGGAAAGACGTAACCGAACCCTGTTAGACATGGTAAGGTCGATGATGTCTCTTACAGATCTGCCGATATCTTTTTGGGGTCACGCACTAGAAACTGCCGCTCACACATTAAACAGCGCACTAGAAACTGCCGCTCACACGATACGAAAGGCACGGTGGTTGGTTACGCAGCCTCATGGATGGTGTGTGCATGCGCGCACACATGCCACGGAAGTGTAGATTTTGGGCCAGCTCCTTATTAATTGGCCGATTCTTTTTCTACTTAATAAAAACATAGAGTTCTGGCCAGTTGCTCGAAAAAATTAGTTGGCTTAGGTTAATTTGATATCCCATTGATTTCTTTTGCCCACATACTATTTCAAGTGTGAAGTTTCTGAAACTTAAATTTACTCTTAGTATACCGAGTTTGTGATCTTGGTCTTAAATGCATACTTGCAAGTTGCAAATCAGTAAGTAGAAGAAATTATGATGCAATTGTTTTTTAAATGTGCTTCACTTATGGAAATCTTTAGTCTGTGTTTTTGTAATTGTAAATCTTTGCTTCCAAACTTGTTTGGTTGGCGTGGGATTGCTTTAGTACGTATGACTATCTTTTGTTGGCCCAAGATGGCCTAGAAAACTTTTTGAGGACTGAGCATATATTATTTGTAATGTTACCCTTCAGAAGGATATGCCATGTCCAAGGCAGATAACAAGTCGGAACATATCATCCAATGAGGAATCTATATGATGAGGACAATAAGACCATTGGATCTCCTACACGTAGACTTGCACGCATGAACTAACCACATGTGACAACATATAAGGTAGTTAACGTGGTTGTGTTGTTGTTCATAGTTTCATCAAATTCTGACATTTTGTATTTTCATGGGAAGAGCACAAAGGAAGCAATGATCAAGAAGTTTGGCTTGGAGCACCTTCACTGCACATTCAACTCAAACAAATTCACAAAATATTTCCTTCTTTGTTTACACTCTTATGCATAGCTAAAACTTATGACTCAAAGGGGCGCAAGATGATCCGCTCTCAAAAAACTTATATATGAATTAATTAGGTATACAATGTCAGGGTTTATTTACCTGTAGAGGACCTTCCCAATCCACACATCGCCGCTGCCTCCATACTGTTCCAGATACAACCTCGTTTCAATCCGTGGCAAACTTGCTCTCCAGGGTAAGTCTAGTGCGTACTCTATCTGTTAGCATTACAACATCAACAAAGGCATGTATCAACTAAGACCTCCCAATGTGCAAGTATCATAAGGGTATCATGAATTGTCACATAAGAAGAAGAAAAATGATGTGGTACTACTATTAATGACGAGGTAATATTAGTATATATCATGCTATGATACATTATCATAGCACAAAGTTTAATACTAAACAAATTTTGTACATAACTTTATATTGATATTTTACAAATTAATAAAGAGAAGTATGTTTTTAGTCCCTCGAGTTCACCAAAAGTACACATCTAATCCCGCCAGAATTTTTGGGCGACATTTTGTCCCTCAAGTCTTAAAACCGGATAAATTTCGTTCAAAACCAGTTTTGAGTACAAAACAGGCGAAGTGGGAACTTTTTTCTCTCTCCTCACTAGCCACCTCATCTTCTTCTCCCTTCTCTTCTCTCTCTATGCAGTGGGCATTTTACCAAGCAGTTGGCGTGCTCGCCAGCACGTTGCTGCTCCCGGCCGCCGAGGACGTCAACACGTGCAGGCGTGGGCACCTGCGGAGCTGGCCGAGACGACAGTGCTTCCCGCTCGGGCACAGAGCTCTATGGCTTGTGCTCGTGCCTACGCGGGATGCACAAGCTGCCATCAGAGGGGCAGGCGAAGAGGCCCTATGAGCAGGGCCGGCCCTGAGCAGGTGCAGCCGGTGCGGTGGCACAGGGGCCCCGGCTGCTAAGGGGCCCCCACCCAGGCCTATTATTAACTTGGAGAAAAACTGTAAACCGAGTCAGCCCAATTACTAGCAGCTTTATGCAGGCAACACACGCAACAGATAGCTATCGCTAGAGTTTTGTCTAAAAAAAGCCTAAAAAAATGCTATCGCTAGAGAGATAAATCACCGAGCGTTACGCATCGAGTCCAGGTCCCCTCCCTCGTCGCATAGTCTTCTCTCGTCTCCTCGTTCTTCCCTGCTCCTTACTCACCGCCGGTAATGGGTGCTACTCTCCCGTTCAGATTTCTAGCCATTTTTGAGTAATTAATGGAGGGCGAGATCCTAATTTGTCGAATCCCTCCTCGATCTTCAAAAGTCAGTAGAATCCCCTCCTATATACCCCCCATAGGTTAGTGTATTTTTTATTCATCTGATTCGATTTGATTCATTCTCCTTCATTCCCCATAGGCTTGACTTGAGAGAGACAAAAGGTGGAAGAAGGGATCAAATACAAGGGAAATAAGGCATTGGTGGCAGCGTCAGCCAGGAACCCAGGAGGGCAGGCGGCGGCGCTGGGGCTCCAAAGTAGATTGACGGCAGTGGCACTTGGTAGCAAAGGAACCAGCACGACGGTTCAAGGGCAAGCCGGCGCGGTCTATACGACAGGTGCTTTTGTTTTAACTTTTAATAATTCCAAGTCCTGATTCTTGTAGTGTGTGTGTGTGTGTGTTTCTGCTTGTGTGCTAAGGTATCATCTGAAAACTTTTAATAATTGCAAGTCCTAATTCTTGTAGTTTGTGTGTTTCTGCTTGTGTGCTCGGGTATAATCTGAAAACTGTATGTTTGGTTATGAACAGGGACAAGAGAAAATTGTGTTGCATAAATTGTGGATTCAAAATTTGGAGAAAATTGTCGTATATAAGTAGTCCCCCCCCCCCCCCCCCCCCCCCTCCAAAAAAAAGATATATTAAAATAGCTCTATAACTATTTGTGTATAGGGGCCCTATTTTTTTGTCTTGCACCGTGCCCCTGACATCTCAAGGCCGGCCCTGCCTATGAGCCGGCCTAATTACAGGCCCGGGCATCTGCGGAGCTGGCTGAGATGACGGCGGTGAAGCCTCCTGCCGTGCAGCAGGGAGCAGACGCGAAGTCCACGCCCCAAACGACGAGCTCGTGTGCTTCAGCACTGCCTCACCTTGTTAACCTCCGACGAAGCTCCGCCGCCTCAAATCCGAGAGCCCATCATCGCCGTTGGTGAGCCATGGATCAATTGCTCGCACCTCCGTGATCTCCTGCCCCTCCCCGACCCCTTGCATTCTCCAATTTCAGTGTAGGCAACGTCCTGCATGCTCCCGACGAGCAGCACCGCCGGTTTCCACATAGGGTAAAGGTTGACGACGACATCTTCGTCGTCGGCCTCGCCAACCACTCCTAGTCGACCCGCGACGATCAACTGGGCATGGAAACTTCATCTCCGACCTCCGCGTGTCTCCTAGCCAGCGCCGGCAAGCCTCCTGTTAGAGCCCCACCACCATCTAACTCCGGCGAGAACTCGTCCGAGAAGCGACCTCACGTTCGCACACATGGCCCAGAGCAGGGAAGACCACCACCAGAGCCGTGACCTACCACCTCGGCGACCAGCGGACAGCCTCGGCGATGGCTCCTCGGCACGGATGGAGGTGCTGTGGCGGCGGCTACCCGGCACAGAACAGGAGAGACGATGGATTTTATCCTTTCGGACATTTTTCATCTTAGTCCTTAGTGTATCTATTATTTTTGGAATGCTCCTTGCGGTTTACCAGAACTGGTGCCACATCAGCAGTTTACCCATTGTCTCTGGTTTTGGATGAACCATGCCTGGTTTTGAAACATGAGGGATGAAATGTCCCCAAGAAAAAGATGAGGGACCAAATGTCTACTTCTTGTAAACTTGAGGGACAAAAAACATACTTTTCTCATTAACAAATAAGGTGGCACTATGATACTAGATCATGATACTATACAATAAGAAAGTAGTGACTAAAGTTATATCATGCACTATGATCCTAGTCTATGAAAGCACCCACAACGAGGAGTCCAATATATATGTGAATTACTGAGACATTCGAGGGTGTCCGTCGGGCCTGAATTTGTTGGGCATACAATACATACCTCGCCTGGCAAGTCCTTGGAAATGACCCACTTGTCACTCAATTTGTTGGAGGCTCGCTTCTCTTGAAGGAATGCACGGCAATAGAGCTCGGCCCGCCCAAGAACATCATCCTCGCCAGCTGGAAACGCGATCTGGGCGGCACGGTATGTGTTGTACATGGCAGAGACGGATTGGTTGGACTCCCCTTGGTAGCAGAAAAATTCTCCGTCCTTTTCGAACTTCTTAAACACGCCTGCATGTGTTCATTAATGCAGTCATGCACGTATATGATCAAACCCCTCAGTAAAGTAGAACATGTGTATTTCATTGTTTGGCAAATAATTACTAGTCAAATTACATGGAGAGACAAAGTAGCCATGTAAACGGAGGCGAAAACCCATGGCGGTATCGTCAATATCCTTAGTTGGGCAGGGTCCTGAGTGGCTCAGTCCGTTTTCTGTCCAGTGCCTGTTCAAGTATAACCTAGACCATGAAATCCGCTAGTGTTTTACTTCCTACATAAAAACATCTAAAAATAATTATAATACAAGGAGTTGGGCTAAGCTAGAATGCGTAAATAGCTCGACAGTATGCCTTACCTGTAAGCGTAATCTAAGCACTGCTCAATTTCACTTGTGAAGTGTCGTGATATGCCCAGACGCGTCAACCGGTCCACTGCCCATAAGCGCTCGAACAAATCGACAGGGTGGACACAAGGCGCTGAAATATAAGTGTTGGAAATTCAGTCTTTAGGAGACAGTTGACTCAAAAAAAGTCTTTAGGAGACAGGTCTGCCCAAATGGGTAACCTCTAGGGAACCTTCCAGTTTCACTTTTTTTGTTCATCTAGTTGAACTATAGAGGGTTGGACCGACGAAGGGTACCTAGCCTACACCCATAGGCAACAACATGCATGCATATGGGTGGGATTCAATGCTAGCCCAAGCAGGGATTTTACCTCCCCCGTCATAGATCTTGACGATCCTGTCAAGGAACTTGAGGCTTCTTGGGTCGCCTGTTTGATTGAGAGCATAAGCTGTTGCAGCAGGTGATTGATGAAATGAACCATCTGCACACTGGAACTCAAGTAGCCTTTTCCAGTCCAAGTCTACCATTCCTTCTACACTGTAAAGCAGAGACGTTGGCGCCGCGTGCAATACATCTGTAGGAATCCTGCAATTTCATAGAGTAGGCTGATTGGTTTGTTACATGAAGCCAATTAAACATGCATATGAAAGAGAGAAGTTTCTCCAATCCCACCAAAAGGCATGTCCAATTTAGGGGGAACAAAATCTTTAATCCTACAATCCGCCAGAAATAAATGGAAGAGATTTAGCAGGTTCTGTGTATGCGTACATTTTGAGCTTTTGGTTTCTCTTGGCATATATGGCTTCCAAGGCTGGGGCATCATGCGGAATGTCCAGATCCAGATCCTTGGCCATGCATAGGAGCGAGGGGAAAGTAATCTCGAAGCCTATTAGCGTCCAGTCATCTGGCATCTCCTCAGCCAACCTCCACATATGTTCTCTAATAAAATGCATACCTGCAAGTTAACACCATCCAGCTGTCTACATTAGCAAGACACTTAGAAGAAACTTAAACATGAGTAAATCCAAAAGAAAGATGAGAGCTTGATATATATCTGAATGAATGAAGAGGTACAATTGGTCTAAATAAACAATAAAATCACAAACATATATACGTACCTTTCTCGCACTCGTGACCGTTAAGGTTCCACGTCGTCAACGCCACAACACATGCTAGGGTGTTCATAATCCGGTCTTGGATCAAAAAGAAATGTTTATCACCCCAGGAACCATCCGGCAGCTGATTCTGAACAATCCAATCAATGCTCGAGGGGAATTGTGGCCCCTCACCTCCGCCTTGGTTCTTGACAAGGGCGACCAATGCCGTGGCATAGGCCGAAACATTAATCTCGCCACTACCAATCGAACGCAATGGTGCTTTGATGGCATCAATCATGTAGGGCATGATATCGCTCTCTTCATCGTCCTTGAGGTATATGATGCATATAGTATATAGATCGTTATATTTGGTGTAGAACAGGTTAAATATGTTCGTCAGTGTGAATTCAACATGTGTGTACTGCGTACGCACCGTGTATGCAACTGGACGCACATCAACTGGTTGTACTTGCGTTGGTCGTTGTGCCTCTGGCCCAGAGGTCATGACATTAACCACACGCCCTGCAAAACAGCCAGGTCAAGTTCTTTTTCATCGTTGGTACGTACATAATGTTGGATAAATAGCAACTAGTATTCACAGAGGGTCAAAGCCCAATACATATACATGTCGAGGTAAAATGCAGTAAGCCCCTTATACTACGGGAATATACAGAAAGGGACTATACACATCTAACACCCCCCCTCAAACTCATGGTGGATCAACCACACTGAGTTTGGAGAGAAAGAACCTGTGCTGCGCTCGAGTCTGTGCCTTCGTGAAGAAGTCCGCCAACTGTGACTCAGAAGGCACATAATGAAGAGCAAGAACTTGATCTTGCACAGCCGCACGGACAAAGGAGGCATCCATGCCGATGTGCTTGGTGAGCTCATGCTTGACCGGGTCACGCGCAATGCTGATAGCACCCGTACTATCTGACAGGAGGGGAGTCGGTGCAGCAACAGAAACACCAAAGTCCTCGAGTAACCATCGTAACCAGATCACCTCAGCCGTCAACATAGCCATCGCTCGCAACTCAGCCTTCGTGCTCGAGCGAGAAACAGCTGTCTGTTTCTTCGTCTTCCAGGCAATGAGAGAGCCTCCAAGAAAGACACAGTAAGCAGACAGCGAGCGGCGATCAGTAGGATCACTAGCCCATGTAGCATCAGAGTAGGCCTGGAGCTGGAGAGAGCTGGAGCGGGGAAAGAAAAGACGGTGTGAAATCGTGCCACGAAGATAGCGTAGAACACGTAGGAGGTGACCATAGTGGACAGAGGTGGGAGCTGAAACGAACTGACTGAGAATGTGAACAGGATATGATATATCAGGACGAGTAACAGCGAGATAGACAAGGCTCCCAACGAGGTGGTGTGGGATCAGCCAGAGGATCACCATCAGTAGCACGAAGCTGAACGTTGAGCTCCATAGGAGTCACAACGGTGCGATCATCACTAAGAGCGGCCCGCGAGAGAAGATCCTGAATATACTTTTCTTGAGAGATGAAGAAGCCTTCAGAGGTCGAAGAAATCTCGATCCCAAGAAAGTAGCGAAGAGGACCAAGATCAGACATCAGGAACTGTTCCCGGAGGCGGGCCTTAACAAAGGCAATATACTCAGAATCGTCACCAGTGATGATCATGTCATCCACATATAGAAGGAGAAGAGTCCGACCACGAGGAGAGGTGTGGACAAACAATGCTGGATCATGATCACTAGGCAAGAAGCCAGCGGCAGTCACCACAGAGGCGAACCGCGAGAACCATGCGCGAGGGGCTTGTTTAAGGCCATAGAGGGAGCGCCGAAGGCGGCAGACCATACCATCAGGAACAGAGTACCCCGGAGGGGGCTGCATATAGACCTCCTCACGCAACTCACCATTGAGAAATGCGTTCTGAACGTCAAGCTGAGACACAGGCCAATGACGAACAGAAGCCACAGCAAGGAGAGTGCGGACAGTGGTCATGTGGGCCACAGGAGCGAAAGTCTCGTCATAATCACGCCCCTGTTCCTGCTGAAAGCCATGAGCCACGAGACGAGCTTTGTAACACTCAAGAGAACCATCAGAGCGAGTCTTAATCTTATAGACCCACTTGCACGTGATGGGACGAACACCAGAAGGAGGAGAAACCAGATCCCACGTGCCATTGCTCTCAAGTGCCGCAAGCTCCTCGGCCATCGCAAGCTGCCATTCAGGCTGAGTCATGGCAGCCCGATAGGTGGTGGGCTCAGCAATAGCAGAAAGACCATACCGGTCAGGAGAATAGCGATCAGGTGGGGGACAAGGCCTAACACGGAGGTTATGGACCGGTGTAGGCGTGAGAGGAGGTGCACCGGAAGTAGAGGGCACATCAGTAGGATCATCCACAGCACGAGGACGACGAGTGTAGTGGAGAGGAAAAGGGGAGTGAGGTCGAAAGACTGGGGAGGAGGGTGGGGAGGGAGAGGAGGGGGAGGGAGGGGATGGTGGTACCGGTGGTGTAGGGAGACTCACCGGAGGAGAGGGAAGAACAGGAGGCACAGAGGGAGATGTGTCGGGAAGGAGAAGGAAGGAAATATCTTCCACGGAAAAGCTCGAGGAGGAGGGACGCGGATAGTAAGAACGAGACTCATCAAAAGTCACATCACGCGAAATGCGCAGTCGGCGACCAACAGGATCCCAACAACGATAGCCCTTGTGCTCGTCACTGTAGCCAAGGAAAACACACTCAACTGACTGAGCAGTCAACTTGGTTCGTTCTCGCGGGGCAAGAAGAACATAGCACACGCATCCAAACATACGAAGAGCGGAGTAGTCAGGAGAGCGACCAGAGAGACGCTCCATAGGAATACCACCCTTCAAGGCAGTCGATGGCTGAATGTTGATGAGGTGGGTGGATGCGGAAACGGCCTCAGCCCAAAAATGGGGTGGAAGAGAGGCGGCGATCATCATCGCCCGAGCCGTCTCAAGCAAATGGCGATGTTTGCGTTCTGCAACGCCATTCTGAGCATGGGCACCAGGGCAAGAGAATTGGGCAAGAGTACCCTGCTCCGCAAGAAAACCACGCAACATGTGAGAGATATACTCTCCAGCTGAGTCAGCACGGAAGATACGGACAGGCGTGGAAAATTGAGTGCGAACCATGGCAGCAAAACGCTTGTATATGGGGAGAACCTCGCTGCGAGATTTCATACAATAAAGCCAAGTGTAGCGAGAGAAATCATCAATAAACAGAACATAGTAGCGATGACCCCCTTTTGAGTCAAAAGGAGCAGGACCCCATACATCAGAATGAACTAAGTCAAAAGGACGCTGAGATACAGACTCACTGGTAGGATAAGGTAACTGAGTCTGTTTGCCAAGCCTACAACCATCACAATGCAACGAAACATCACCAGAGACAGACCCTAAGACGCCTTGGTGTACTAAGGAGGACAAACGAGAGCCACAGATGTGACCAAGTCGATGATGCCACTGCTGGAAGGACGCGGAAGAGGAGGCAGCAAGAGCATGTGAGCTGGCGTATGTGGTAGCAGCGGAAGGAACACGAAGCCAGTCAACCTCCCAAAGGCCCTCAGACTCACGGCGCCGAGGGCCAGTGCCAACTAGAGCCTGAGTGCGACGATCCTGAACGGAACAAGAGTCGGTATCAAGAATGACACGACAGCCAGAATCAGTAAGTTGGGCAGCGGAAAAGAGATTCATGGTAAGACGAGGAACATGAGAAACACTAGGAACCGAAAAAGACGGAGTGGAAAGGATGCCACGACTAGCAACAGGAAGAGGTGTGCCATCGGCAGTGAGAACATTAAGAGGAAAATCAAGAGGTCGAAGAGAAGATAAAGCAGAAGAATCAGAAGACATATGAAAAGAAGCTCCAGAATCCAGAACCCACGAAGATGTACCTGACTGAGTAGGCTCCGGCGGGGGCGGAGTGGTGGTGGACATCTTGATTGTAAGCAGACAGATCATCTCGATAAACAGAAAGAGCATCTGAGTAGGCGGATACCTGCTGATCATAAGCATCAACCGCAGCATCGTCAAGGGCCTTGGCTGTATCCCGATCAGCCTGAGAAGCATCAGCAGCAAGAACAGGCGGCACCGGCGGGGTAGGAGCCACAGGAGCAACAGGGCAAGGCGGACAGGGAACCTCGCCAGAGAGAACGCCCCACAGGAGAAGACCGCGCATGTGGATGCGCATGAAGCCCACAAACTCAGCATAGTTGGTGCCATCGAAGATCACCGAGCACCGAGGAACAGCCACATAGCCCGACGAAGACATGACGAGCTCACTATTTTTTTTTCGATTTTTTTCGATTTTTTTTTGATCGAGGTCAACTAGACGGCAGCCCGAGCCCGAGCCAGGCCGAACGAGAGCAGAAGCGCTCAGGACGAGCTGCCGAGCGAGGGCCGGCCGAGCCTGGCAGTGGACGGCCGGATCCGCGACGGGGGCGGCCGGATCCGAGGCGAGGAAGGCCAGGCGGAGCGAGGGGCGGCAGTGGCCGGCCAGCAGGAGGTGGCGGCGGCCGGGCCGAGCCTGGCAGTGGGCGGGCCGGGGCGGCCGGAGCTGCGACGGGGGCGGCCGGATCCGAGGCGAGGAAGGCCAGGCGGAGCTAGGGGCGGCGGCGGCCGGCCGGCAGGAGGCGGCGGCGGCCGGGCCGAGCCTGGCAGTGGGCGGGCCGGGGCAGCCGGATCCGTGACGGGGGCGGCCGGATCCGTGACGGGGGCGGCCGGATCCGCGGCGAGGAGGGCCGGGCGGAGCTAGGGGCGGGGGCGGCCGGCCGGTCAGGAGGCGGCGGCGACCAGGCCGAGAGCAGTGACAGCCGGACGGCAAGGGGACGGATCGGGGGAGGAGCTAGCACGGAGTTGCAGCGTGCGGGAGAGAGGGGAACCTAACATCTGATACCATGTTGGATAAACAGCAACTAGTATTCACAGAGGGTCAAAGCCCAATACATATACATGTCGAGGTAAAATGCAGTAAGCCCCTTATACTACGGGAATATACAGAAAGGGACTATACACATCTAACACATAATACATTCCCATGTGTGGGTTTACTGTTGTTGGAGCAGCTCCTCAGCTCCCCTTCTTCCTCACACTGCCTCTCACAGCTCACAAGAACAAGGAAGAACACAAGTGTTTGGGTCAGCTACCTCACGCAGCCAGACGTTTTCTCCTCTCTGTATTTCTCTTGTCTCAACTCAAAACAAACAGCTTACAGCCCCAGCCCCTTAAGTAGCACATACGCACACACAACCCGGCCGTCTCATTTGGCCACTAAGTCACACACATGCATGACCCCAAGAAGTGCTCGACTAGCTAACTAAGTCACGCACACACTAACTCCATTCATGCACACACCACACCGGCCACTAACGCATGACCCGGCCACCACTTGCACATGCACAGACTTGCATGCAGCTAACAAACTAACTAACTAGCACACCAATTCTCATGGCTTCAACTAATTGCTTAGCCAGTCAGAATTCAACCGCCCACACGCTTGCCGCATCACACAACCTTGCCGCCTAGCGCAGCACTGTAGCTTCACGCCGCCATCGGCATCTCACCGTGCTCGCCGTATCGCACGGCGGCTTGGCATCTTGCCTTCCCTGCACGCATCCGCTGAAGCTTCGCGTAACTAGCTACTCCCTAACCTATGCTACATGCATAACGAAAGCAAACTAAATATGCAGATACAAAATATCAAGATTAGTGCTAACAACTGTATCTTAGCGTTCCCTATTCCCACCGTCGTTGGCTGTTCTGTTAATTTTCATACTCTAACTGCCTGGATAAATCATGGAAACAATATCACTGTCATGGACTTTATAGTGGAGCGATCTGTTCACAAACCATAAGATAATTAGAAATTCTTGATAGTCTTTGGTACAATCTCTACTTCAATCCTAGGTGCACCTCCTTATCTATTTGTTTACATACGCACAACCTGCTCTGGCTCATTGAGGTAATGCATGCAATTGCAAAGTCCCGTACATAGTGGAATGTAGAAAAACTTATTTATTACAAAAACGAGTTTAAAAAGAACAAGAAATCCAAATCTTCATCAAGTAAGTGACTTCAGGTGACGGGATAGATCATAATTACCATGTTGCCTACGATGAACATGTAGCATCTGGACAGGTTGTTGCCATGGCCAGAGTGAGGGAACGGTGGGCAGTGCAGCGTTAAAGATCTGCATCCCTGCTTCTGCCCGCGCTGTAACCTCTCTCTCTCTCTCTCTCTCTCTCTCTCTCTCTTAAAAAGCAAATCATGTCATAACTTGTAGTTATGGTTGATTGATTTGATTAGGATTCATTCCTATACAACTGTGTACATTGATCCTCGGTATCACATGTATTCTTATGTAATCTGTTGTAATATATGATGGTTGGCTGTATAAGGAAGGTAATATATGATGTAATCCATAAAACAAGGGTAATAATGATGTAATCAAATCATGGTGCTAAATAAGGAAATATGTCATATCATATCCTGCTAAATAAGGAAGGTAATAATGATGTAATCCCTAAAAAAGGTAAAAATGATGTAATCAAATCATGCGTTAAATAAGTATATCGTATCATATCATATCCAGAGATACGTCATATCTGCTAACTAAGGAAGGTAATAGTGATGTAATCCCTAAAAAAAGGTAATAAAGATGTAATCAGATCATGGTGCTAATTTTACCTAATATGAGTTATGGAAAATTAATAATACTAGCCATTGGATTACACAAAATGAGTGGCTGGTATTCATTGGGTCCATCTTAAAATTTCTCTTATTTAAATGACAGGAAGTAGCTACCTCTGAGCTAGGGAGCGCGCAGAGGCGCATCAGCGACGCCAAATAACGAGACCATCCAACTTTCAAGTTCCAACTACATGGACACCGTCACCGCCTATGTCGCCGCCGTTCTGGCCTTTTTCCTCTTCAGCATCCCACTTCTCCGCCTACGTCGCACACGCCTCTGCCTACAGCTGCCGCCAAGCCCTGCTGCCATCCCCTTCTTGGGCCACCTCCACCTCGTTGAGAAGCCGCTCCACGCCACTCTTGCCCGCCTCGCCGGGCACTACGGTCCGGTCTTCTCCCTTCGCCTTGGCTCACGCAATGTCGTGGCTGTGTGCTCGGCAGCGTGCGCCAAGCAGTGCTTCACGGAACATGATGTGACCTTTGCCAGCCGCCCACAGTTCCCCTCATTGATGGTGGTGGCCTTTGGATGCACCGACCTCCCGACGTGCCCCTACGGCGCGTACTGGCGACAGCTCCGCCGCGTCGCCACCGTGGAGCTCCTCTCCGTGCACCGCGTGGGATACATCTCCGGAGATATCACCAACGAGGTGCATGCGATGGTGTCGCGACTGGCACGCGCCGCCCCTGCCGGTGCCGGCGCCGCACTAGTGAAACTGAAGAGGAGTATTTTTGAGGTCTCGGTTAGCGCCCTGATGGAGACCATCGCGAAGACGAGCACGTCCCGCACGGAGGCGGATGTGGACATGGACATGTCGCCAGAGGCCCAAGAGTTGAAGGAGTGGATGGACGAGATCATTCCGTTGATGGGCGCAGCCAACACGTGGGACTTCCTGCCGCCGGTGCTATGGTGGTTGGATGTGTTTGGTGTGAGGAGGAAGCTCCTAGCAGCGGTGGGCAGGAGGGACGCCTTCATCCAGAGGCTCATCGACATGGAGCGGCTGAGGCTGGACAGTGGCGGGAGCGAGAGCACAAAGAAGAGCATGATCGCCCGGCTGCTCTCCTTGCAGAAAACAGAGCCAGAGACCTACACCGATAACATGATCTTGGCTCTATGCGCGGTAAATATCTCTGATGTTTCCAATGTCAAACATCAGTGACCTTCTCTTCTTATTATGTTGCTATGTACGCTATATATGCAGAGCATGTTCAGTGCGGGCACAGAGACGACCGCTACGATGCTGGAATGGGCGATGTCGCTGCTGCTCAACCATCCGGACACTCTGGCCAAGGCGCAGGCCGAGATTGATGCGTGTGTCGGAACCACTCGCCTGATCCACGCCGATGACCTGCCCCGCCTCTCCTACCTCCACTGCATCATCAGCGAGACACTCCGCCTGTACCCGGGCGTTCCCACGCTGATCCCGCACGAGTCCACCGCGGACTGCACGGTCAGAGGCTACCATGTTCCCAGGGGCACGATGCTGCTCGTCAACGTGTATGCCATCCACAGGGACCCGGCGACGTGGGAGGACCCGACCATGTTCAGGCCAGAGAGGTTCGAGGGGAGGAAAGCCCAAGGGCTGTTCATGATGCCGTTCGGGATGGGGAGGCGCAAATGTCCCGGGGAGGCCCTCGCGTTGCACGTGCTGGGGCTGATTCTGGGCACGCTGCTGAAGTGCTTCCATTGGGACAGGGTCGGCAACGCCCAGGTGGACATGGGTGAAGGGGCCGGAATGACACTTCCCAAGGCGGTGCCCCTGGAGGCGTTGTGCACATCACGGGCAGCCATGCTCGATGTCCTTCAGAAGCTCTGAGTCTACTACTCCAACTCCTAGTTAATAAACACTCTCATATGGATATGGTGGGGTGTCTAATCATCATCTAGCTATATATATATATGTGTGTGTGTGTGTGTGTGTGTGTGTTGCTCTGTTGCAACCTGCAGCCTAGCAATGAAGTCATCAGCAGTATGTCAGTACAACCAGTTTATGGTTCTACAGTTCGACATCCTGTAATGAATATGAACCATAAGTTCATTGTGTCAGCCAAGTGTCAATCCGGTGACCCGCATGCATGTTGCCTCCCTGCTTCCCCCGGTTCAGTTTTCCTTTCTAGGTTGTGTGCTACCGCTGTTGTCTGGTTTGTGTGATGTCAGGACCTTCTGCAATATGCAATGGCTGAGATGTTGAGATGGCTGTAAGTTTGCGGCGTGTGCTGATTGCAAACGGAGCAACTGCGGGTAGATGATAGGTTGAACAGAGCCGCACAGGGCACTGATGCTATACTTGGCATAAGCTGAAAAAAAAAACTAGATAGGTGGCAGGACGGAACCTTGTATGAAGATTTGGCGCCTGAGCCAAGGAAGGCTGGTGGGGGTGGAGTCTGAACACCTCGGCTTGGATTCCAGCTTGTGGGAATAAACACAAGCACCTGGCGGGCGTGCGACAGATGGGAGCTGAACCTGGCATGGCAGCGGTGCGATTGCTTCGAGCGGGCGGAGGAGATCACACTGGCCGGCCGGCGAGCAGAGTAGCCGGCGTCTTCGTCTTTGCCCGCCATTCGTCTCCTCGCCATCGCCGCCGCCTGGGACTCGTCATGGGCAGAGCACAGTAGTAGGAGCAGAGGAGGAGGATTTTTTTCTTTGATCAGTGAGAGAGAGAAAGAAAGAAAGAAATTTTTGTTGGTCCATGGTGGACCAGCCTAATTTGTTGCGGGGCCGAGTAGATAGATATGGGCCTTCCCGTTGTGGAGGGTAGCGCGTTTAAAAAACAAATAGTTGGGACTGCTGGTTCTCCGACACCGGACCGGCGGAGGAGAGTAATTAATCAGCGAGTACTCTTTCGGAAGCCCCGCAAGGGAAGAACGCAACTAACTACGGAGCGCTCCTTCCAACGATCACTTGGGGTGGGCTAAGAGCGCGCCACTTGGCGCGCTCTCAGCCGCCGCCACGTGTCGCTCTCTGGACGCTCCCTTCGGATTTTGATTTTTTTATTTTTTCACATGCGTTTTCGGCTTTTTAAATGGTTTTTTTTTCGGCTTTTTGGTTTTCTATCGGTCTTCCTTAGCTTTTGGACCAAAAAAAATTCAAATAAAAAAATTGCGCGAAAAAACGCTGTTTTTTTTTTGCTCCCGCGAGAGGCACGGTTTAGCTCCGCGAGAGGCACGGTCTTGCTTCCGCGAGAGGCACGGCCGTGCCTCTTGGAAACAGAAAAAAAATGCGTTTTCTGTTTTTTATCCTTCCACGAGAGGCACGGTCTTGGATTTGGCGCCTGAGCCAAAGAAGACTAGTGGGGGTGGGGTCTGAACACCTCGGCTTGGATTCCAGCTTGTGGGAATAAACACAAGCACCTGGCGGGCGTGCGACAGATGGGAGTTGAACCTGGCAAGACAGCCTGGCGAGGAGATCGCGCTGGCCGGCAGCCTGGCGAGCAGAGCAGCCGGCGTCTTCGTCTTTGCCCGCCATTCGTCTCCTCGCCATCGCTGCCGTCTGCTGTCGGTCGCACTCGTCAGGGGCAGAGCACAGTAGTAGGAGCAGAGGAGGAGGAATGGTTTTTTTTTTAATCTTTGAGAGAGAGAAAGAAAGATATTTTTGTTGGTCCATGGTGGGCCAGCCTAATTTGTTGCGGGCCCGAGTAGATAGATATGGGCCTTCCAGTTGTGGTGGGTAGCGCGTTTAAAAAATAAATAGTTAGGCCTACTAGTTCTCCAGCACCGAACCGGAGAGATTCGAGAGCGACTAATCTATGAGTACCCCTAAAAAAAAATCAGCGAATACTCCTTCGAGAGCCCTGTAAGGATCACTTTTGGTGGGTTGGGGGCACGCCACTTGACGCGCTCTCAACCGCCGCCACGTATCGCGCTCTGTGTGCTTCCTCCGGATTTTATTATTATTTATTATTTTCCTGTACGTGTTTTTTGCTTTTAGATGATTTCTTTCCTGTTATTCTTGGCTTTTCGGTTTCCCCCTGTTTTTCTTAGGTTTCGAAAAAAGAAAAATCAAAATTTTCTTTTGCATGAAAGAACGTCTTTTTTTCCTTCTGTGAGAGGCACAGATTTACTTCTCGTGAAGGCACGGATTTGCTTCCGCCACAGTCGTGCCTCTCGAAAAGGGAAAAAACGTGTTTTTGTTTTTTTCTTCCGCGAGAGGCACAAACTTACTTCTCGTGAAGAAACGGATTTGCTTCCGCGAGGCGGCACAGTCGTGCCTCTCGAAAAGGGAAAAAACGTGTTTTTTTTTATTTCACGAGAGGCACAAATTACTTCTCGTCGAGGCAAGGATTTGCTTCCACCAGAGGCACAGTCGTGCCTCTCGAAAAAAGAGAAAAAATGTGTTTTCTTTTTTTTCCTTCCGTGAGAGGCACAGATTTACTCTCGTGAAGACACGGATTTGCTTCCGCGAGAGGCATAGTCATGCCTCTTGAAAAAGGAAAAATGTTTTTTTTCTTTCCGCGAGAGGCACATATTTACTTCTCGTGGAGGTACGAATTTGCTTCCGCGAGAAGCACAGTCGTGCCCTCGAAAAAGGAAAAAACATGTTTTCTTCGCGAGAGGCACATATTTGCTTCTGCAAGAGGCAGAGTTGTGCCTCTTCCGAAAGGGGAAAAAAGAAATGTGCTACCGATTCGGTTTTTTTCTCCCCTTTTTTTATGAAAAAAAAAGTTCGTCGGAACCTATCAACGTGAGATTTAGTTTTGAAGATCTCGGCACGAGGAATGCAGTAGTGAAAACAGTTCGAGATTTGGACGCATAGTTTAAGAGATAAAACGTTTTGAATAAACGAATCTACGAAAATAGGAAAACTCCAGGTTGCGACAAGTGATGCACATGGAGGAGTGACCTTTGCAAATAGTACACCTTAATTAGTAATTAAAGATTCCGATCGAGGGCGAAGCACAGACTTCCCATGGTGCCAGCCCGGAACGGATGGATGACCTAGATGATCTGTTGGGAGCCGCTAAAAAAAGATGATCTGTTGGGCCGTTTGTGTTAGGAAAAAAAGCAAATGATGGTTGGGAGGGCCGTTTTGGCTCTTGAGTGCATATATTTTGTGATGAATAGTAACTTTAAAATAAATAGTAAAGAAACTTAAAAAATTTCTGATTAAGATGAATAGATCAGAAGTTTTCCCGCAAAAAAAAAAATTTTCTACGAAAGTCACCTTCTACTCCCGAGCTCATTTGAGCTCGGGATGAACAGTAAATTCCGAAAAAATGAAAAAACATTCGAAAAATTCTGAAATTGTTTGGGTGCAAACTTTGACAAATGTTCTAACATTCGTGCAAATCATGGCAAAAAAAAAAAACAACACTCCAAAATGCTTTTGAATAGCATTTTTGGAGTGTCGGTTTTGTTTTTTTTTCCCACGACTTCCACGGATGTTATTTCGGGATGAAAATTCGCAAGAACTGAGAAAATTTGTCAAAGTATGCACAAACTTTTTTTCAGAATTTTTTTATTTTTTTACCATTTTTATGTTACTGTTCATTAGGGAGCATATGAGCTCGAGCTGAGAATAGCTATATCCGTACTACTCCGTCTTCCTTAATTAGCCGTTGCTATTTTACCATCCTCCTACGTTCAACGATGTTGCATTCCATTAATTTGTTTGTTTCTCATGAAGAAAGAAGATCGTCCTGTGAGCCTGGGTGGGAGATACCCCAACATGGATTTCATCAAATTCCAAGTGATCGAATCTATCACAAACAACTTTGCAGAGGATCAAAAAGTTGGCAGCGGTGGGTATGGAGATGTTTACAGGGTAAGATGGACTAATCATTCTACTTCCTATCTATACTTCTCACATTACTAGTCAAGATCTGTGCCGTGACAAGTGATTGATTTTGTTAGGCGACCCATGAAGGGCAAGAGATTGCTGTGAAGAAGCTTCATCAATTGCAGGGGCTCGATGATAAGCAATTGCACAGTGAGTTCCGTAACCTTCGTGAGGTACGCCGCCAAAATGTTGTGCGGCTAATTGGCTTATGCTATGAGGCTCGTCATAAGTACATGAAGCACAAGGATGAACTCGTCTTCGCTAAGGAGATGGAGCGAGTGGTTTGCTTTGAATATATGCACGGCGGAAGCCTCGATAAATACAATGAAGTTAACCTATACTTGGGTGGATCTAAGTACTCTTTTGAAACACCTAAAAAGGTACTCTTTTGAACTCTTTTGTAGTTGTTTCATCTTGATATGACTCAAATAATCAATGGAAGTTCTCCTTAATTGGCTACATCCATTGTTTGCCCATCAAGATGAATGATTCAGTACCTTATTTTATATGTATTGTTTCCTACCAATTGCAGATGCGGGTTTGATTGGCCCACATGTTACAAGATTATCAAAGGGGCTTGTGAGGGACTAGATCACCTTCACAGCTCGCAGGGAAAACCTATTTTCCTTCTGGATTTAAAGCCTGGTAAACATTTTGCTGGATGAAATTATGACGCCCAAAATTAGAGATCTTGTTTTGTCAAGACTTGTTGCTTCAACAAAAACGCGACAAATAGAGATGCACGACGGAACACTGTACTCCCTCCGTCCAGGTGCATAGGGCATCTAAGGCTCTGCACTGTGATTTAGGCGCATGGAGATTGGCCGCTAAAACTGATGTAACAGGCGCTGGAAAATCTCGTCAATTGAACCAATTAATTACTAATCCTTCGTCGCCTCGAGCAAGCAATTTCCAGCCCACGTCCTATAGTTAATGTATGTATGTGATTGGTGCATGCAACCGCTCATCATGTGGTGGTTCCTCTCGAAGAGATAAAGGAGCTGATCATGCAAATGCTTTTACTACACGGTCTGGTATGGCTACTAATGGTGCATGCAGTCACTGGCGGAGCTTGGTAAGATCCTTTGGGGGGGGGGGCCAAATACAAAATATAGATGTTTGGGGGGGCCAAAAGTCATTATTTCTCCTAACCGTCTCCTTCAAAAAAAAAACTTTCACATATTTTAACCAGGCTGGGGGGGCCATGGCCCCTGCAGCTATCAACGTAGCTCCGCCGTTGCATGCAGTGCGGGAGTGGAACGAGGCTAATTTAAATGTATACGTGACTAAAATTCTTGGATAGTCTAAATCCCCTTAGGTGCCCTATGCACCTGGACGGAGGAAGTAAGTTGATGGATCATCATGCTCTGAACCGTTAATTTTTATGCCCCAGTGATTACAAGATACATGTACTCAACTATAAATAACACTTGAATAATTACAACGTGGTGAAGCGCGCGGGGGGGGGGGGGGGGGGGGGGGCAATTGCCCCTGTCCATGTTGATTTTATGTTCTGCAAATCAATTTTTGCACTAATTGAAGCCTTGTTTTTCTTGCGGAGAAGTTGTGACACCAACATTTTGTCCGTGGATCCAACCTGGAGTTGCGGCTCGTCTTTGAGTTGAAGGGCCCGTCGTGCTGCCTGCAGCTAACCAACAAGACAGATGACTTCATTGCATTCAACGTAAAGATCAATCAGGAAAAGTACCATGTGTGGCCAAGCCAAGGGACCATGCTGTCATGCTCCTGGTGTTATGTCATTGCGACGCTGCAAAAGCAGGAGGCATCACCGCCCAACATGCGGTGCCACGACATGCTCTTCGTGCAGAGCACCAGCATCACCCAAGACTTGGCATCAAAAGATGGTGAGATTGATCATCAAGAATATTTCAAGAAGGCCATGACGTATAAGGTGGTTGTTGTCGTGAAGCTTCCGATCGTTTATGTTACACTGGACCAATAGTCTCATCCACCAAGAACTCTTTGAGGTTGTTAAAATCCAAAAGAAAAAAATCTTGAGTTGTTCTTTGTGAGAGGGTGTTCTTTTTGTGTTCTATTTAATTGTTTCTTATTCGGTTATGAAGTCTTTAATTAGCCGCTACAAACATTGTCCTCTCTAACTGCTGATTACTGTCTATGGAAAGTGTGGAAGACGTAATCCGAACAAGCAGCTAACGCAAAGGTCCTTCACTCAGGAAGGCTTGAGTATGTGTTACAAGAGATGGTCAATTTGAATGCCTATAGAACAGGTCCATAATATTGAGGTTGCAGTAATCGTGACTTAATTAAAAAAAGAGCAACATTCAGTTATCTTAACAGTTAGTTTAAATCTAAGAAAAGGTACCTCCATCACGAGCAACATTCAGAGAACCAAAAAGTTATCCAGGTTTTCCCACAATCATCATGCTATTTAACATTGGTATAATGAGCAAGAAATAAGGAATGAAAGAATACGAAACAGCACACAACTCACTGAATGACTCTTAGCTAAAAAAATGTTCGTGTTTTCTAAAAATATCCTCAAATTTTCAAAAAATGTTTGTAATTTTTTGAAAAGTGATTTAGTTTTTTCAAAAATAAATTAATTTTTTTCATGCTACTTAAAAAATCTGAAAGAAAATTTAAAAAACCTGGAAAAAAAGGTGCTACAGTAATCAAGGCGAACCTCTACACGCCACAGTTGCAGTTAATGGGCTGGCCCAGTCGCGGTTGCTATTGGACATAGAGAATGTCACATACTTTGTCCGTCCGGGTTTATAAACCCGCCTCGTATGTTGGGTCAAACTTTGACCATAGATTTAACTAGCAAAATATAACTTACATACCACAAACTTCATATCATTGGATTCGTATTCTAAAGAAGTTTCAGATGGTATTATTTCTACTATATACAATCTATATCTCATTAGCTAAATTTATGATCAAAGTTAGACACTAACTACGAGTGAGAATAAACTCGGACGGAGGGAATATGACCTCTTGCGAAAAACTACGCCCCGCTCACTTCCACACAGCTAGGAGCTGTGCCGTAGTTCTCTTTTTTTTAGAGCGGTAAACGTAGCCTGTACCATTGAATAACAATAGGTAATAGAGTAGCAATCTTCTGTACGTGAGTGCTAGAAAAGAAAAGTATTTTTGTGTATGTGGCCTTAGAAATGGAATTTAAATAAACTGATATGATCCACCTAGATCAAACGAATTTTTCATATATGTATTTAAAAATAAACGTTGGTGTGTCCTAAGAAAGTTGATATGATGATCTGCACAAGAAAAAGGAAATTTCTATGATGACAAATGACTTTTGTTTTCTACCATATCGTATAAAAATGTTCACATACATAAGAAAATGTTCACATACATAAAAATGTTCACATACATAAGAAAATGACAAAACATAAAATTATAGATATGTACCATATCGTATAAAAATGTTCACATACATAAGAAAATGTTCACACAACTCAATAAAAATGTTCAAGTACATATGAAAAATTGGAAAACTAAGATTAAACCGAAACAGAAACCGGAAAAACAAAAAAAAGGAAAACTGAAAACTGCCGTACTCATGTCCATCGGGAGCCACCGAGCCTCGTAGGAAACAAAAAGGAAATCAGGCCACGCTGGAGGGGCGGACCATATTGGGCGGGCCCAGATAGGGTGCCGTAGGGGAGCGGACACTAGGTCTCGCTATAGGCGAGATATATCCTCGCAAAGAAAGGAAAAAGACAAGATAGATGTGGGTTTGAATTTGTGATGCCTTGTTAAAAAAAAAGAGATGTAAATAGTTACAAAAGAAATTGAAGTGGAAAATAGCATTCATTCAATTAACATGACATGTTCATAGCAATTAACTTGCATACAGGCTACTATATCAAAGAAATGGTAGCATCCACACCATTTGAGTTGGGAAGATTTTGCTATCTCAGTGCCGCGCAAACCTGTCGCCATCAATAAACCGCCTCCCTACACAAAGCTGCTTGCTCACAGTCGCCGAACCGCTCTCAAGGACAAAGTGGTTTTCAGATAACTGAAGTGGCAAATTCAGACCCAGGACACAAGCCCTTGCCTCCGCATTTGCACATTTCCTGATAGAGCTTCTATCTGTGTGTCCCTTGGCAATGTCATGCATCACACCGCCATGGTGGTCGACTCGCGCATCACGTACGGCACCCACACGCCACACTCGCCACGCTGAAAGCGGCATCAACATTGAACTTAGCGACTCATGTGTCCTATCTGAACCGGACTCGGCTCATGATGTTCTTTCCTGCCACATCAAGCTGAGCACTCCCATCCCGTCCATGTTCAGGACAGTAGCAGCAATATATTGAAGCCAGTCAGGCCCGGTGTACTGCAACTCATATTTCATCGTCAGGTAAATTCCAAACTCTGGCTCTCATATAGTTAGCTATAAATTTCTCCTGTTTGGATGCATAGAAAGAAAGAAATCTCCAGCCAACCTTTGCATCCTTGACATTAATTTAAGCTCTGTCTTTGTGACCATTGAGCAACAACACTCGGGAAAATTCCCTGAATTCTATCAGCACTACTACATGTTTTTTTTTCCACGACAGTGAACACTACTACACGTTCAGTACACACTTGGCTGATGTTACAGCTGACAAACAGAGTAACAGTTAAGTTTAACTACAAGGAAAGGTGCGCCTTTGCTGCGCCTTTATAACCCGAGACGTAAATAACTAAATATGGACGTGATGCGATAGGACGTTTTATCAGACCATGACGACCATAATACATATAGCGTGTCTAAGATGTGTTGAAACATCAATCATCTCCTTGTGGATGGTTTTGCTTCTGCACCCATTCCAAACCCCATTCACGAAAGGTCCGAACCCTACCACCTTGGTCATCTTACCAGAGGCGATCGACGGATACTGCTGTCAAGTCTGGGGCACAAGATCCTGCAGCTGATGGCAAAGAAGAAAGCTGCTCATTTGATGAGCATCTTGAGCTGCTCGATTGCGCCAGGTGCAGTAAATGGTACTCCTCTCCTCTCTGTCCCCTGTGATGATCAACGGCGCATGCTCCAGTAAGCACGAGCACGGAACATCATTTCTGGAAAACAACTGAAGACCAGGACTTGAAGCAAGCCAGACAAGATTAGCATCATTCTTTTTTCTGCTGAGAAGAAGCTGGCCATTTATTTCACCAGCAGGCAGGTACCCTCAGACCTCCGTTCCATCTTACATCTGCAGAGACCAAGTAGGTGAATTCATAGGATGATCGCGAGAGAAATATAGTGAATTAAGGACAGCCAGGACATGGCGGCTAGGGTTTACCCCAAGTACAGGAAGATGAGCTCCAGGGCTCTGGACGATGAGCCAGCCTGGTTTGGCACCAACCGCTGGCTGTCGATTTCTTCAGTTAACAACATGACAAGTGTCGATTTCTTCAGAAGATGATGCAGTCTGGTTCCTTAGCATGGCTTCAGATATTCCACGGACTGGTTGCAAGTCAATTCATCACCCTCCTTGGCAGCCAATTCTGAAATGTTTTGAGGTCGGTTAACCTATAAGAACACTCGGAGAAACAGTTCAAAAGAAGAAAAGAAAAACAGTCGGGGAAATCAAAGAAAACAGCACGACCTTTGGCAGATGTTCAAACCCATAGACTTGCAGCAACAATCAACACAGGCAGTGACAGACAGCCTTCCAGTAGATACTACTCCCCTCCAAGCAAGCAAGCATTGGGTCTGTATGGTTGAAAAGCAGGGGAGATGATCACCTCCCACGTCTTCTCATCTCCTCATAAAGCGAACAAATCTTCCAGTTTTTTTTTTGCAGGAAAATCTTCCAGGATTATTATGACTGCGTGGATAAGGAAGAAATGCGAGTATTATTACTTTGGCACGGTTCTGCCGGTCAGGGTCAGAATAAATTTGCGATCTTACTAATACCGAATGAACAAAATACTAACCATCTGTAGTGCACACCCAGTACTGAGGTGAAAAAAGCATTGGCCTCGCTTGATGTACTCAATCATCACGGAAATTTAATTCTGGGCGACGTACCAAAGCGAAAGTCCTATTATGAGCCCGAGCTCAAATGCTCCCTGATGAACAGTAAAATAGTAAACAAATAGTAAAAAAAATTGAAAAAATTTGAATTTTTTTTGTGATAAGCTTTGACAAATGTTTTGTATGCTTGCAAAATTTCAGCACGAAATGACATTCGTGGAAGGCGTGGTATAAAAAACAAAATCAGTAGTCCAAAATGTTTTCAAAACTAGCATTTTTGAAACATCGATTTTGTTTTTTTTGCCACCACTTGCACGAATGTCATTTCGTGCTGAAATTTTGCAAGCAAACAAAACATTTGTCAAAGTTTATCACGAAAAAAATTCAGAATTTTTTGAATTTTTTTACTATTTTTTTCGATTTTACTGTTCATCAGGGAGCATTTGAGCTCGGGCTCAGATACTCCATGTCCCGTACCAAAGCGATCACATGCGCACCAAGCTGCAGGCTACCCTTCTGCTAGGCTAGCCAATGTGTCACTCTGCTTCTTCCTTAGCATGGCTCCAGCAAGCACATTGCATCTCTATAGATCTGCATAACTCCTACTCCATGGACTTCTTGCTAGCCAATTCTGAAATATTTTGATGTCAGTTCATCCATAGCTATCTTGCAGAGTTGCACTTCACTTGGGCCTATTTACCTCACATGAATCAATGTTCTGCAGTGTTTCAGGCGCACACATTGCTGGAGCCATCGAGTACGAGTGTGGCACTCCTTACATACCACCATGATTATGGGATAAACCATGTTTTTTTCGGCGCCATGAACTGTTCAGAGGCATCTAAACCTTCTCGGGCTACTCGCACCTGCAAAATCCGACCAGCCATTCCATTAGTATACATAACGTCCCTCTACTCAGAGCAGACACGCATAATCTCCTTCTGACCTTTGCAGTAGCAGTTTTGAGTCTTGCCAGATATCGTCGGAGAACGGGCACGGGCCTCCAGCTACAAACAAGGCACATCCGGCATGCTCTAGTAAGGAGGCTCCAGGAGTGCGCGCGCGGAACAGGATTCCCGGAATAAACTGGCTCAAGGACAAGCTGAACATTTCGCCAGCAGGCAGGGTAGGGTACCTTCCATTCCATGTTACGTCGGCTGGCAAAGCATCAGCAAACAAAATGTATAAGTGCTTGGCACGGTTCTGCCGGCCAGAGTCCGAATACTTTGCAATACATTATACTGAATGAAGGAAAATACAAACCATGCAGCAATTTAAGTCAGTCTGAGCGACGTCACGAGGCGATGGGCTTCAGATATACCTAGCTGCAGGCTACACTTCTGCTAGCCTAGCCAACGTGTCTGCTTCCTTAGCACGGATCCAGCAAGCATACCGCATCTGTATCTGCATAGCTCTTACTCCGCAGACTTGTTGCAACTCAATTCACCACCCTCCCTGGCAGCTGACTCTGAAACATTTTTAAGGCGGTTATAATTGATATAAGCTATCTCTCCAGCATATTGTTGTGAACTTGACAGAATTCTTAACAGTACCATACACCCATGTCAACACTCAAACACCGTGGAGAGCCACGACATATTGGGTCAATGACTTGGAGGCAAATGGGCGAACCACAGCCACTGCTTTCGCTGTCCTTGTGTGGTTGATCTGCAAAACCAAGCAACATCATAACTGAGACTAGCTACCAACAGTACATGATATCTGACTGAAATATGTAATAGATCAGTCAGAGTGAGGAACTTACACTTCCATCACTACTTAGGCAAGTTTCAGATGTAAACAGTTGAGCACCAAATGAACCCCTCACATTAATCAACATCCTGTACGCCATTAAATTTCGTTAAACAACAAGAGTTATGACAAATGCAAGAATACCTGGTATCACTAGAATGTAGACTGAAGTGAAAAACTGCAAACCTTATCGGTTGCAAGTATACCTGGTATGTGGTATCAGTAGAATGTAGACTGGATTGAAAACTGCAAACCTTATCAGTAGCAAAAACTGAAACTAACTGCTTTCCACAATTATGCAATGATGACCTTTTGAACATCAAAACTGAACTTTCTAGATACACCATCAAGTCTTCATGAGCTTTGGAGAAATATAAACACAAGTGGTACAGCAAAGTAGCAGAAAGCCATCAGAAGCAAGAGAACACCTGAACAGCAAGCCATCAGAAATTAGAATGCATCAACACCTGGTATTGACAATAACGTAGAGTGGATGAAAACATTTTATAACCTTAATATGATTTTCTTCAGTTCTTGACTCATATTCTAATTTATTGCATAATTCTGGTTGTGAAACCCAAATTACGCAAGTAGACTACCAGGTCTTGATGAATGAAAATAACCCAAATTTAAATGCAAATATGAAGAAGCCTACAAGATCAAACGAACACCTGCAAACAGAGAACCAAAACAAGTGATGATCACAAGTTACGTTGGTAATTACATCTAGGAAGAAAGAAAAGAGACTTGCAGAAGGTATTAGCTGCTAGTGACGTTGGTTTTCTTGCCTTGTGGAAAGATAAGGGGCGTTGACAAATAAATCTGAGATACTTTCACTATCGTTGAGAAGAAAATGGAAATCTGATACGGCGGGAGTACAAGTGGATTTCATTTTAACTTTTTGCGGCAAGTATAACTGGAAGTGGATATAAATAATATGGTACAGCAGGAGTGAAGTTCCATACTCACCGGATAATTTGTACAAGAAGGAAGACAGCGTCCACAAGACCCTCATGCCATGCATGTGGCAAGTGTGTATGTATGGAAAGAGCAGAGCACTACAGGGCTAGAAGAATGTACAAGGGGACTCCAAGGCATTGTCCTGAACATTGGATGGGAATAAATGCAGTGTTATTAAGCAGGGTCGCAAGAAAAGGGCAACATGGAAGAACACAAGAAAGTATGTTTGTGTTACCTTGGATCATCCTCTTATGATTTTGGGGATGGTTCCCAACATCCACCTGCACTGCCGTTTTAGCACCTCGCTGCAGTCGTAGACATCTAGCTTTTCCAGTGATTTGGGGAGGCCATCGCTGGGCAATGACGAGACGGCAGGACAGTGGTTGATTGATAATATCTTGAGGCTGGTAAGGTTGCACAGCCCTGCAGGGATTTGCTGAAGATGGTGGAAATGCGTAAACTCAAGTTTCTGGAGGGAGGAGAGGAGCTGAAGGGCGTCCTCTTGCTCCTTGCTGAAGCGCTCCATCCCTTCAGGCCCATACCCATGAAGTTTCAGCTTGGTGAGAGAGGAAGAAAGGAAGCTGCAGATGGGTGTAGCAAGGAGTCCTGCTGCGTCATCTGTGCAAAGCTTCCGCAGTGTGGATGAAACAAGCTGTGTTGGCTGCTCTTCTACTCCTTCAACATCCTCCAAAGCCCATCTGGGATTTGGATCCCAATTAGCAAAGAATCTATGGCTGCCCCTGACTTCCAATTCGTTGAGCTGTCCCCCGGTGGTAAGGAGAGACTGCAATCCCTGACATTTCAGATCCTTTCCACAAAATTCCAATACTAATCTGGTAAGAGAAGAAAGGTTTGAGAGAGGCTCTAGTGTCCCCATCCCTTCTAATTTCGTAAGCTCCAGGAATTGCAGGGAGGAAGGGAAAATGTGACTGGAAAAGGAGAAAGCAGATAGAAACTTTGGGCAATACTTTATGCTTAATCTCTGCAGGGATCGCAAGGCTTGGAGCCATCCTCCTCCAGGAACAAGAGTTGGCGGGTCCACCAGGACCAGCTCTGGGCAGAAAAGGAACTTCAATTTCTGTAGTGAGTCACAGAGATGAGCTGGGAAGAGCAGCACTCCATCATCCTCTTCCTCTGTTGCTGCTGTTATTTCACCTCCCCCCATCTCTGATGCTGTTTGTCGCAGATCCACCCCCACTACCAGCTGTTTTATGTTTTTACAATCCCGTATCTCCAATTTGGAGAGCTTTGGGAGGTGTGGGAAGAGCTCTGTCAATTCATTCCAACTATTACCATTTAAGTGGCAGATCTCGATGTGCTCAACAGGGAGCTGCCATTCCACATCACCCAGACCTCCTAGTGGTCCAGCCAGATCAGCTGAATGCCTTACAATCAGTGTCTTTAGCGAGGTTAGCATCAGAAGGTGCTTCAACTCCAAAGGTGGGCATCTCTCGAGTGTCAGCTTCTCAAGACCTGTTTCTTTATCGAAAACTAACACTTGGTCTAAGCTTTGCAGATCACCCCATCCAATGATTTCCAGTTGTGCTCCATTTGATGATTTTGAGTATGCAAACCTCTTTAGTAGCTTGACACATTCAATCGTGACGCGACGCAAACTCTCAATCCAGGAGGTGGGAATCACGGACGAGAATTCTGGACAGTCTTGTATCTCAAGCTCACAAAGATCCCCCATGTTCCGCAAAGAAGGGAAAACCTTCCAAGAAACACCATCAAGACGAAGATATTGTAGAGCTTCAACAGCAAGCTCATCACCCAGCCATCTTGGACAAGTGGGGCCTCTGTGCCCTCTAATGCACAACACTTCAAGATTTTCATGTGGTCGAAGGCACTCAAGAACCATTGCTTCCACACCAGGCTCATCGCTAGATCGCTTACTATCCCAATCCAGTGTTAACCTCCTCAAGTATTTTTTCTCAATCAGTTTTGCTTGAGGGGACAAAAGGCGAAGGAGGTGGAGGGTACCGGCTTCAAGCTGTGGTACACGGGGACGGTTGCAAACAGAAATGGAGTAGGCATCTTGATCAGCAAGAGCCTCAAGGATGGAGTGGTAGACGTCAAGAGACGTGGGGACCGGATTATCCTGGTCAAGCTGGTAGTTGGGGACTTAGTTCTCAACGTTATCAGCGCGTATGCCCCGCAAGTAGGCCACAATGAGAACACCAAGAGGGAGTTCTGGGAAGGCCTAGAGGACATGGTTAGGAGTGTACCGATTGGCGAGAGGCTCTTCATAGGAGGAGACCTCAATGGCCACGTGGGCACATCTAACACAGGTTTTGAAGGGGTGCATGGGGGTTTTGGCTATGGCATCAGGAACCAAGAAGGAGAAGATGTCTTAAGCTTTGCACTAGCCTACAACATGATCATAGCTAACACCCTCTTTAAGAAGAGAGAATCACATCTAGTGACTTACAGTAGTGGGCAACACTCTAGCCAGATTGATTTCATCCTTTTGAGAAGAGAAGACATGCGTGCATGCCTAGACTGTAAGGTGATACCTGGAGAGAGTGTTGTCCCTCAGCATAAGCTTGTGGTTGCTGACCTCCGCTTTCGGATTCGTGTCCAGCGGGACAAGCGTGCCAAAGTCGCTAGAACGAAGTGGTGGAAGCTCAAGGGGGAGGTAGCTCAGGCGTTCAAGGAGAGGGTCATTAAGGAGGGCCCTTGGGAGGAAGGAGGTGATGTAGACAACATGTGGATGAAGATGGAGACTTGCATTCGTAAGGTGGCCTCAGAGGAGTTTGGAGTGTCTAGGGGAAGTAGAAGAGAAGCTAAAGATACCTGGTGGTGGAACGATGATGTCCAGAAGGCAATTAAGGAGAAGAAAGAGTGTTTCAGACGCCTATATCTGGATAGGAGTGCAGACAACATAGAGAAGTACAAGATGGCAAAGAAGGCCGCAAAGCGAGCTGTGAGTGAAGCAAGGGGCCGGGCGTATGAGGACCTCTACCAACGGTTAGACACGAAGGAAGGCGAAAGGGACATCTATAAGATGGCCAAGATCCGAGAGAGGAAGACGAGGGATGTTGACCAAATCAAGTGCATCAAGGATGGAGCAGATCAACTCCTGGTGAAGAACGAGGAGATTAAGCATAGATGGCGGGAGTACTTTGACAAGCTGTTCAATGGGGAGAGTGAGAGCTCTTCCATTGATCTGGACGACTCCTTTGCTGATACTAGCAGGCTTTTTGTGCGGCGAATCCAGGAGTCGGAGGTCAAGGAGGCTTTGAAGAGGATGAAAGGAGGCAAGGCGATGGGCCCTGATTGTATCCCCATTGAGGTGTGGAGAGGCCTCGGGGACATAGCGATAGTATGGCTAACCAAACTTTTCAACCTCATTTTTCGGGCAAACAAGATGCCAGAAGAATGGAAACGGAGTATATTAGTACCAATCTTCAAGAACAAGGGGGATGTTCAGAGTTGTACTAATTACCGTGGAATTAAACTGATGAGCCATACAATGAAGCTATGGGAGAGAGTCATTGAGCACCGCTTAAGAAAAATGACAAGCGTGACCAAAAATCAGTTTGGTTTCATGCCTGGGAGGTCGACCATGGAAGCCATTTTCTTGGTACGACAACTTATGGAGAGATATAGGGAGCAAAAGAAGGACCTGCATATGGTGTTCATTGACTTGGAGAAAGCCTATGATAAGATACCGCGGAATGTTATGTGGTGGGCCTTGGAGAAACACAAAGTCCCAGCAAAGTACATTACCCTCATCAAGGACATGTACGATAATGTTGTGACAAGTGTTCGAACAAGTGATGGCGACACTGATGACTTCCCGATTAAGATAGGACTGCATCAAGGGTCAGCTTTGAGCCCTTATCTTTTTGCCTTGGTGATGGATGAGGTCACAAGGGATATACAAGGAGATATCCCATGGTGTATGCTCTTTGCGGACGATGTGGTGCTAGTCGATGAGAGTCGGACGGGGTCAACAGGAAGTTGGAGTTATGGAGGCAAACTTTGGAATCGAAAGGTTTTAGACTTAGTAGGACTAAAACCGAGTACATGAGGTGCGCTTTCGGTACTACTAGGCACGAGGAGGAGGAGGATGTTAGCCTTGATGGGCAGGTGGTGCCGCAGAAGGACACCTTTCGATATTTGGGGTCAATATTGCAGAAGGATGGGGATATCGATGAAGATGTGAACCATCGAATTAAAGCCGGATGGATGAAGTGGCGCCAAGCTTCTAGCATTCTCTGTGACAAGAGGGTGCCACAAAAGCTAAAAGGCAAGTTCTATAGGACGGCGGTTCGACCCGCAATGTTGTATGGCGCTGAGTGTTGGCCGACTAAAAGGCGACATGTGCAACAGTTAGGTGTGGCGGAGATGCGCATGTTGAGATGGATGTGTGGCCACACAAGGAAGGACCGAATCCGGAATGATGATATACGAGATAGAGTTGGGGTAGAGCCAATTGAAGAGAAGCTTGTCCAACATCGTCTGAGATGGTTTGGACATATTCAGCGCAGGCCTCCAGAAGCCCCAGTACATAGCGGACGGCTAAAGCGTGCTGATAATGTCAAAAGAGGCCGGGGTAGACCGAACTTGACATGGGAAGAGTCCGTAAAGAGAGACCTGAAGGATTGGAGCATCACCAAAGAACTAGCCATGGACAGGGGTGCGTGGAAGCTTGCTATCCATGTGCCAGAACCATGAGTTGGTCGCGAGATCTTATGGGTTTCACCTCTAGCCTACCCCAACTTGTTTGGGACTAAAGGCTTTGTTGTTGTTGTAGTAGTAGTTTTGCTTGAGCTGCTTCTTTTTTTGTATGTATTTTCTCAAGGTTGTAGATGCCAAGCTCCCATAGCTTGGTCAATGGCTCTAGCTGCTTTGGTTCAAATTCTTCATTTTTTTATTGACCCGAAATACCTTCAACTTTTCCAAGAGCTGTAGTTTTCCCACATTACAAATATCATAATGAAGCTTATCATCTCTTGGGGTATAATAATGGCACAATTTTGCAAGGTTGCTCGTGTCTTCAGGAAAATCACCACTGCCAGACCATGACTTAAGATCTAGAACCCTTAGATGATAAAAGTTAGAGATGTTAATTGGTAAACACCCTAGACATAGGAATCGTAGGTGGACAAGTCCTGAAAAATTATGTACCATGGACTCCACGGGATACTTCAGGAGGGGCAAATAAAGAACACGAAGAGCGTTTGCTTCCCCGAGAAAATCACCAAATATCTTAGCAAAACCTTCATCCATTGCTCCAAATAACATCAGTGTTTGCAAATGTTCAACCCTCAATCTTGTCTTCAGTTTTTCCAATTCCCTCTTTAATTTTTGACCATTATATTCACCCAAGTTCTCTATGCTTATAGACAAGTGTCGGGTGGATGGCTTAATTTCTACCGATCCAACATCAGGAAGACGAAAGCGATGCAACCTTCAATGTGAACTCATGCAGTAGGTCATGCATAACATACCGCAGACCACCATCAGTTTTATATTCTCTGAAAAATCCATGGATGACTAAATCATTCAAAATGCTCAGACCGATGCCTTCAAAGGTTGGGTTTTGATCAGAAGGTGTCAAAATATCTAGTCCAATCCATAGGCTGATGAGCTCACGGCTTCTGAAACGGTAATCTTCAGGAAATAATGCAGAATAGGAAAAACACCGTTGCAAATGGAAAGGGAGAAAGCCATAGCTAAGTTCCAAGGCAAGCATAATTCCATTGGTCTGTTTCGCCCATTGTTTACTGTTTAGGACCCTTCTCCAATGAGCCAAACTAGGGTCTGTCCTCAGTAATCTACCAACGGTCTTTGCTGCAAGAGGGGAGCCCTTTAGTTTTCCCATTATCTTATCTCCAGTGTCAAGCAAAAAACGTTTATCCCCTGGACATTGCTCAACATCAAAGACATATACAAGGAATAACTTCTTAAACTCTCCAGGTTCTAAGCCGTTCAGTTCTTTTGGCTCTGCACTTTTCTTAACCTGGTCTGCTATTTCTTTTTGCCGAGTTGTGACTAGAATCACGGAACCCTTTTCTTGTGACTTGCCAAGTATCAACAATAGTTTTTTCCAGTCATCCACATCATTAAACTGCCATATATCATCTAATACAAGTAAGAATCTTTTGTGTTTCAATCTGTGTTCAATCAGCTCTTGTGTTGTACTACACCCATTTTCACCTTCAACCGTAAGGGTATCTTCTTTAATCTGTTCTAGCACCTTACCCAGGTTGAAACTGAACGACACACATATCCAAATCCTGACTGGAAAATGATTCTGCACTTGTTGGTTGTTATATATGTGTTGTATCATAGTTGTCTTGCCCATTCCCCCCGGACCAATAACCGGAAGCACAGTTAGACCCTTGTCACAGTATTGACCCTCGGTGATATCATGTATGATATTATTCATGACATGGTCCCTCCCATACAGTTTTGGCTCTGCACTCTGAGGTGTGGTGGTGGCACGACGCTGAGCAATGTCTAGGACAGTTCTAGGGCCACAAGTCTGCAGAATATCCTTAACATCATTACGCGTAAGCTTTAGTTGCTCTACAATGTCCTTCATCCTTTGGGAGAAATCAGCCCTATTAAACTCAGGCATTGGTGCTTCTTGCACAATGCCACGATCTTCATCACCACGAACATGTGGATGTGGGGAACATGAGGAAAGCAGGAGTTTACCGAGACTGAGCATGCATCCGCTGACCTCCTGATTGCCGCCTGATGCTGAGAACGAATCGCCGCGTGACCTCTGCTGGAGCTCAGCGCGCTGCCATGGGAAACAGTTGACCAGTTTGCCAAGAGCTTTGATGGTGTGGCGAGCATCACAGGAGAGGTCATGGAGGACATCGTCGCCGTGCTGGTCGGCAGCATCGTACGTGCCGTTAAGCTCGTCGTGGATGCGGAAGTAGTCCAGCTCGTCCAGCAAGTCCTCGGCATTGTGCGCCGAGTCCCACAGCTTCTGCAGCATCTTCTCCGTGGCCAGCCCGGGGAGCTCCTTGGTGGCAGCTATTTCGAGCGTGGCCTGCACCTTCTCCAGTTCCGTTCTGAGGGCCTGGATGTTGAGACCAAATGTCCTGCTGGCCGCCCAAGCCTCCAGCACGCCATCCGCAACGGGGGCTAGCGCCTTGCGCACCACCCACTGTGCCGCGCCGAGGGCGGTCTCGGCCATCCCCTGGCCGGATGCAGGGATGGACAAGGGCGCCTGCATCAAGGAATCAAAAGGAAATTGATGGTAAACAGGCTGTTGGTAGCTGCAAATTAAAGGAGAGGAGTGTGCACTAGTACATACCTTGATGCGCGTGCAGCAGGCACCGGTCCGCCGGTGATGGATGCCGCTGCCGCTGCCGCCTGCCTGATCCTAGCTAGCTGCAAAAGGGGGGTTGGGTTGGGCTGAGTCGTTGAGAGAGTCCTGAAGTTAAGTTGGTTTGAGAAGTCTGGCCAATTTTTTTTGTGAAAACCTGAGTGATGATGCAGAGTGTGTGTAGTTTGGGCTAACGCAAGCAAGCTGATGTACAGGGAAGGGGAGTGGGACTGGTTGGCGATGTTGATCTGACTCTGACCAAATTGCTTGGACAGAAGAGAAGCATGGAATGGGCAGTCTGGCCCAGACCTTTTCTTGTGCGACCTATCTTGCTGGGCTGAGAGCAAAGCTGGAGGTGCCGGCATCGCACATGAGCTCTCTCTGCTCCGTCCCAACATATTTGTTAGCAGGACTAGTCGTCAGTAGCTGCTGCCAATCTAGAGTAGTTTGTCCTGGCCTAAGCAGCGGGATCCACTGAAGCAAGCGAGCGTGGACATGACAGGGCGGGCTCTCGAGCTAGGTAGGTCGCGGCGGAACGAACCTTTCTATGGGCATAAGCACAAGCACATGGCGGGCATGCGGGTGGGAAGGGATGGAAGCTGACCTCACCTGACCCGGTGGCGCTTGCTTCCAGTTCCAGCGGGGCGGAGGAGAAGCCGGCTGTGGAGCACGGCAGCCCGAAGGGGACGCGCCTTCGCCCTTGCCCGCCATCCGGTGTCTCCGCGCCGTCGCCGCCGTCGTCGGGAGCGGAGCAGAGCAGAGAGGAGGAAGGAATGTTGGGTTGGGCCACTCCGGTGCCATAATAAACTTGTTGACGGGCCGGGTACATGCATGGGCCTATCACTAAATGTTCATTTCACACACAATACTGTATTTATTTTGGAAATGTGCAAAATACTATTCCCTTTTCTAAGTAGGTTATTCCGAATAGAGGTTTCGTAATTTCGCCTTAGATAAACGATGGAGGGAGTAATCAATACTGTCAACTACCCTCATGTTTGCCACACCTGAAAAAGCTACTCTGAGTACAAAAATGCCCTTCTAATCTTGAGCTCAAATGCTCCTCTATATGGATAGCAAAATAAAGAATAAAAAAGCCAAAAAATTCTGACATTTTTTTATGACAAACATTGCTTAGTTTACTTCTTGCGTGCAATTTTTTGTGATAAAATCACATTTGTGAAGGTTCTGGGCAAAAATAACAAAGTCAACACTTCAAAATGCTGTAAAAATAGTCTTTTTGTTGCCAAAAAAAATTGCGCGTATGTAGAACATTCAACAATATTTGTTGCCAAAAAATTCAGAATATTTTTTATTTTACACATAGAGGAGCGTTTGAGCTCGGGAGCAAAAACCCTAGATCCCTCCGAGTAAGGCATTCCGCGAACCCTCGCCGCCATCACTCATCTCCCCTCCCCCGGCGCCACCCTCCCCCTCGCTTCTGTCGGAGGAGGTGGTCGGGTGTAGCATGTGTCGCGGATGGAAGCGGGCAGAGTGCTCTCTCGCGCTTGTGCGGCTCCTTCCCCTGAGATTCATGGCAGTTGGTGCGGCCTCCCCTGACGGCAAAGCTCCTCCGATGGAGCAACAGTTCCAGGCGGTGCGACGGCGCATCTTCCATTCCCCTCCTCCTTCCTGGTGGAGTGTCGTCCAGCGAGGTGGCGTGTGACAGTGTCCCAGCTAAGGGGGCTCTCATCACGTCGACTCCCGGCCTGGTGGTCCGGTCTGAGGACCCCTTGTCGGTTTTGTCATGGACCACTTTGGGAGGCCCATGACTCATAACAGGAAGATTCTAGAAGGCTTGGCGTACAGGAAAAGATGCTAGATTCGTGGAGGATTCTACCTCCTAATACGTAGCCGACTAGGATCCATACAATCTAGGGTCCCCGGTATACTATATAAACTGGGGTCCAGGCTCGTGCGGAGATCAACTTACAATCTCTCAGTACCTTGTACTCTGTACACACCCCAACACTAAAACACAAGCATGACGTAGGGGCCGTTTGGTTTGTTCCTGTAGCGGCCACGCCAACCATCGGCTCGCCAAAATATTGGCGCAGGAATCGGCCGCCACGCACTCGCCAATAAATTGGACGCGGAATGAACTGGGGAAGTGAATGAGCCTAGGGCTAGCCAATTAATTGGTGCTGATCCAAATAGGTGCCCGTGCTCGGGTCAACGCCAATTTTTTGGCGTGGCGGATCGGGGCTGCAATCCAAACAGCCCCGTAGGGTTTTATCTCCTCGGGAGAGTCTGAACCTGGGTAAACTCCGTGTCCCTGTTACCATCATGCCAAGACACCTAGCTTAGGATACCCTACCGAGGGATCTGTCGGATTTAGCTCCGATAGTGGTGGCCCATGCAAGTCCTGCTAGGTGATCGTCATGGTTTGATGGGATTCATGATCAACACTCAGATCGGCTCCGGCGCAATCTTTTCGCCGGGGAAGATGTTCGTCTTAGATGCGACACCCTTGTCGCCAACTCGACCGCCCACCTCAGCCAGGTCAAGTCCTTTGCTCCAGGCGGGACATAAGATTCGGCAACATGAAGTACACCGCGGGTCTCCGCATGAGCCACTACCAACTAATGAGAGACCGAACCTCCAAGGCTACACCCCCAAGTGGGAAGCGACGAGGACAATTATCGATGCCCACTTCGACCAAGGCCGGAGCTTGGGTTTTCACCCGGAGAGCTTGAGACTGAGATATAAGGGAGTTGAAGGGGCTTCATGACGACGCCCTCAAGGAGGGAACGACGTCCGCCGATGCCGGCATTGACTGAGGTTGAGCTAGCTTTTCACCCGAAGCTCACCAAACCATCGACCGAAGGAAATACTAACCATCACACACAAGGTATGAAGGGGATAAAAGGGCCTCACCGATGTATGTATGTACTCACTAGCTCTTGTTCCATAGCTCTTTTGCATACACTTAATTTCATCTTCTTTCATAATTCTATTTAACATATGTTCTAAGAACTTTCTGAGAGTACTTATGAGTAGTTAAACCTAGTAACTCACTTTCTTTAATTATCTGTTTCATCAATATCTTCCATCAATTTTTTTATCCTTCTAATTCTAGGCAATATAATTCAGGTTCCAACCTTTCATAACCCTTCTAACATTTCTGTTTCTATTTTGCCATCTGTCCAAAAAAGTTCTCCCATGTACCCCCCCCCCCTTACTCCAAATATTAGGGCATCTCCAAAGCCGATCCTCAAACCGTCTGGACCGCGCGATCCGGACGTGTTTTGCCATCCAACGCGGTCCTGAATCGGTCCGCCGACCGGTCCGGGCCTACTTTTTCCCGCAAATCAAAAACAAAGTTAGGGGGGGGGGGGGGACTTTGCGGGTGTCCGGACCGCTGCCACTCCTGCGTCTAGCAACCGTGGCCCACCCAAAACCCTCTCCCTAGCCCGTGCGCTTTCCTGCTCGAAGCCAGCTACCCGGCTCCAGAGCCTCAGTGGCGCTCTCCTAAAGTTTTATAAGTCCAGACATAAAATCATACAAGAAAAGGCCTTCAAATTTCACTACAGATCGTTATCGAACTTATGCTGAAGATCGGTCGGGCTTACTTCTTTGATTCCAAGAGAGACCCTAAGAAGGCCTGGTTCAAAGTGAAGAGTTTTTTATGCTGTTCTTCTAAAGTGTTATAAGTCCAGACATAAAATCATACAAGAAAAGGCCTTCAAATTTCTCTGTAGCTTCTGTTGACGGCAATAGTCAAGAGACAATAGCGACAGCTGGTGTGGCTACTATGCCATGGTTCTCATGGATGACTTTGTGCACGCAGGTCCACTTTTGAGAAGTAATTCATTGTTGGCCAAGTGGTCCGAAGAGAAGGAGTATGGTAATATGGTAGCTCATTTCTGACAGAGCATGAACCACTCCGAAATATGTTCGCCAGTATCATGAATCTACATGTCCTCAGGGAGGGGGCTATGTTCCACTACGAGCAAGAGACGGAGATAGAACATGACTCCATAAAGGAACACCAAGCTTACGAACGACATCTTCACGCGTAGCTAGATACGTAGAGTCCTTCGGAAAAACTAGTCAAACTTTAAATTATGTCATGACACAATGCTTGTTGCCCTATATTAATTACCTTGTGATCTTTTGTTTGCTCGACTAATATCCTTACTTATTGTGTTCTCAAAGTAATGCCATCATGTGCATATGTGTGTCATATAAATATTTATATTGAAAATTTGTTATTTCTTTTAACAATGAGATATGGGGTGGCGAGAATTGTGCGAGGAGGTATCTATTGCAGACATGGAGCAGATGTACCAGTTTATGCGGGACGGGTGATGTTAGCTTGGGTCAGGAATGTTCCAGCGACCCGGTATGGGATCCCAGCGATGCAGAAGATAGAAGAGAGCGGTTCAATGACTTAGCGGTGTGCATCTTGACGGAGGTGACCCCGGATGAGAGATTGAGTATCTGGTCGGGTATGAGTCACATCACCATACTCACGCCGGGTGAGGTAGTTAAAGGGGCTATTCGAGAGGCCAGATCTACAGTTCCAGAGCAAGCGGCCCGCTGGTCCCCTTTCATTACAGGCATTCGTCGTTCACGTAATATGTGCGAGTCATGGTAACGGACTATCGGTCCAAACGTCGTGCGCCACCATTTGACCCCTATAAGCAAATGGTCGAACTATTCATTTTGTGATGAAACATGCTTCTTGCAATGAAGTTATTATGTTTGCTTCAGTAATACTTTTAATTATGTGGTGTATGTTGTCGATGAATGTTGAGACGATACTTCATATATGTATATGTAATACAATGTGATATAAGGTGTAAAATGGTGCAACCTGTGGCGGGTAATTCCTGCAGTAGGGAATTCTTTATATCTAGAATACCAAATATACACCATATAAAAACATATTTCATGGTGAATCTAATGGTGTTGATTTTGTATCCTAGATGTTGATATTTTTTTCTATAATCTTGGTCGAAGTTTACCAAGTTTGACCTTAAAAAATAATACGCGCTATATTATGATTACATCAATTGGTATCTTCCAGTAGCATGCATGTCTTTCTGCCATCCACCAACGGGCATACCAACCTACTCCCTCCGTCCCAAAATAAGTGTCTCAACTTTGTACTAACTTTAGTATAAAGTTGTACTAATGTTATAGAGTTTGGAAATCTAGAAGTTAAGCGAAAACACCATCATAATCTTGGCCAACACTAGCTTTTTTTCTTAAAGAATGTTGTTTATATCAATTGGGGCACATAGAATCGTTACAACCGCGATGGACCAGACTCAGCACACAGCACGCAAATCATTACTGACTAACACCACTACTCACACCTTCTCTATCAAAGTTAGCTAGGGCATGGGCGACGCCAGTGCCACTCCTAGGAGTCATCTGCAGGTCGAAACCATGAACAGGGCTGGCCCTGAGGGGGGGGGGGGGGGGGGGGGGCGGCCGCCCCGGGGCCCCAAGATCAAGGGGCCCCCTCCCAAGGTGTACGCAAATAGCCCATGGGCCATGCCCAGCAAGGCAGGCGAGCGACACAGCGATCTTCAGAAGCAGCCGTTCCTTCGATCGCGCAGAGGCGAAAACCTTCCTAAGATCGCGACTTTCCCCATCGATGTGTACCCCGTTTTCCCTTCAAAATTCCGATCGCTATTCCCTATTCCCAGGAAATATTCCCAGCCCCTGATCTTGCTCTTCCTATTTCTCTTGCCAGCAGCGATCGCCGAAGAGATTTGTTGCTCTAGGGCCGAGGCGATTCCTATTCTGGGCCCCGATTGTTGGAATCCAACACACATAGTCGAGCACCTCCGCCAGGGCCTGATGCCAATCTGTAGTGTCATTGTCAAGCGTCGTCGAGCACCCGTTGTCCGATTACCGATGCCGATCCAACTGATCCCAGGTACACCATGTTACCGTTCCTCGCTTGAACTAACTAATTTACTTTTGCATACATGACGCATAACTTGCGCCATTCAACATATAAATATGACTTTAGGGTTTATTTACGTGCTTATTTCATAACATTTTATATTAGTGTATATTCATTAGAACTCAAATACATTGTGATCACTGCGCTAATCCATGCTTTCTCTGTCCGGATTTATTAGGTCCGCTTGAATTTTGACCCTAAAGTTGATTAGATTTAACTTATAAAATATGATTTATATGCCAAAAAGTATATCATTGGATCATATTCGAAGGATGTTTTCAATGATATGTATTTCGTGATATATATAACACATGGTTTATTTGTCAAATTTTAGGTCAAAAATAGGCTCAAAACTCGAAGGGGACTAATAAACCCAGACAATGAAAGTATCGTGTTGAGCACACAGTGAAAGAATTATGAGGACTCATCCTGATCCCATGCTTGTGGATCTCACAAGAGGATCACCCTCATGCAACGGCACAAACCATGTTACGGCGGTAGGTATACGAGTGTAAGTGAGCTCATTATAAATCTCGTATCCATTATCATTGTTAGAATGTTTATATAAGGGGCCCTGAGTTTTAGTTTTGCCCCGGGCCCCAGAATCTCAGGACCGGCACTGACCATGAAGCGGGTTCAACAATCGTTCTTTCCTTTCACTTGTGTATATAATGCCATCGCCTTCCTCATGACCAGTGCCGAATCTAAGGGGGGGGGGGGGGGGGGGGTGCTTCAACAGGCTTGAGCCCCCCCTCCAAAACTTGGAATTTTTCTTTACTAGTATTCAGCCCAACCTCATAACAAAAATTTAACCTTATTTGAACTAAAAAACTGAGAGTTAGTGGCTTTTTCTTCACACAGTTAACTTTGAACCCCCTTCATTTTCTTCCAAGATTCGCCACTGCTCATGACTGTAGATTGTGATAACAGCCGTGACCTTTTCTTGAAGGACGGATGAGAGAGGCCAGAGAGCAGTTTCTCCAATGTAGATTTTGTTTCCATCTTTCCGACCTTCTCAAGGGCTCGAGGGGCTTCATGTGGATCGTAACCAGCAGATGCAAGTAGCATCATTCCGATATAATCTGCTTCTATCTCTTGCCTGCATATATAGTTAATATGGCTTTGCTAGTTGCTGGCGTGTTTTTGTGTGTGTTTATGTTGGCTGTGTGCAGTTTAACTATGCAGAGGCTGCGTGTGTACTCATCATGTTTTGTATCATCTTGGTGCTTCATTTTAAGCCAATAAAATTGATCCTTTATCGAAAAATATTAAAACGATATGAAGGATGAATTACGTACCTTCGTAGGAATGGGGCGGTGAGGAGGGCCGGAAACCACTTGTTGTCGATCAACTTTGCGATCATCTCTGATGTGTGCTTTGCAAGAACGTGTCCGAACTATACAATATGTAGTACAAAGGAAAATTTAATACTATGCATGCTAGATCGATCGAGCCAATTCGTACGTACATGCATTTTCAGCCGGATGAACAGATGGTCTGAGCTACGTACCTCGTGCCCAAGAACAGCGGCGATCTCGGCGTCGGTGTCGAGACGGTGGAGCAGCCCGGTGCAAACTACGATTTTGCCGGTGTACAGCACATAAGCGTTGACTCTGTCGTGTCTGAGAACAACCGCCTCCCAATTGAGCTCGTCCACATCCACACAGTGGAGAGCCTTGTTGGCCAGGCTACGGTGGACGCCGCCGACAAGCTGCAAGACGATGCGCTTGACGCGGACGCTGTGGTCGTCGTTCTCCTCGAGTATCCAGGATGCGTACTGCTTCTTGAAAGCGGCGAAGTAGGACTCGGTGGCATGGCGCTGGCGTGCAGCACGGCCGGAGCGGGGCACGAGGTGGGCGCGGTTGGTGTAGGGCACGGTCTCGACGTGGTAGCCACGGTACATGGTGATCATCCCCATCGCCGGCCGCCGTGGGCTACGTATACAGGAGATTCATCGGGGGTGCAGTATGTACTACTCCGTATACTTTATAGCAGGGAGTGAGTGGAGGAGGAGTAGGAGTCGGAATATAATACGTATAGCTATATGAGCTGCAGCTGCAGTCCGGAAAGGAAACAGCTGTTAATTCCATCCATCCATCCATAAGCAGGCTTTTTTAGATGAGATATACTACTGTATTATATATATGCATGTACGATCACCATGAAGATCGATCGAGCTAGCTAGAGGAGAGAATTTGAAAGCTTTTTTTTTTATACAGTGTGAATTTTATTGGCTGAGAATGGAGCATCAAAAGGATACAAACTTAACGAGCATACGCCCGACATCTGCATAGCTAGTATGCACAAAGCCAATACCAACACACACACAAAAATCGCGCCGCCAAATAGGAGTCATATAAGACCAAAGTTATGCATAGGCGAGAAAAAAAACCCTCAAGCGATCGGATCTACGACGGCAAACTACAGCAGTGACCATATCCACACTAACCATCTCATGGCACCACACAGACGACGATGTTCTTCAACAGCAATGCCTTCAGGAAGGAAGCGACGCTCAAGCGCCACCGTCACCGGATCCAACCACCCAAGGCCGGATTCAAGGTTTCACCCTGAAGAATCAGTCTGAGCATGTCTGAGCAATGCCTTCAACAAGGTAACAATGTAACAACATCGCCATTGCCAGGTATCTGACCTAGGCTTTCACTCCGGAGCTCAAGACCAAGTGCTCGAGTAGCACCACCATCAAAGTCACTCATGTGTCGTCGCCATCGGTTTTTCACGATCCCAGCAGCTACATGCGAAGCGCGACCGCGGTGCTACACAACTATTCCCCTGTGTTAAGCCGTTGTCCATAATTTGCATCTCACCACCGAAGTAACCATCGGATCTGAAAAGAGAAACCCTCACTAAGACCTTTCGGTGGCAATCACAATCCACGACAAGGTCATCGCGCTGTCGTTCCCCTGCCAGATCTGAAGCTCCACTCAAGGAACCACGCATCGGCACCCGCACGATGAAGATGCACCTGGACCGTCGAATGACCAACCCATGCAATGTCCGCCGGATTAGATGCACGCTTAGCTAGCAGGAAGGGAGTAGGATGTGGTTATTAATGGCATCTCCAATGCGGACCCTCAAATAACCCGCAAATCCGGACCGAGCTGTGCGGACGCACTTTTATGTCAATGTGGAGTTGTATTTGTCCATGTACGCGTGCGCACTTTCGTTTCCCTCAAATCGGATGTAAACCAAGGGGCTTTGCCTGAGTCCAGACCTCTGCCACGTAGGACTCTGACATCCTTGGCCCACCCAAAACCGAAGCAGAGCCCGTGCATTTTGACCGGTCCGCACTGCCAAAACCCGTGTTCCCCCCCCACTCTCTCCGCTCTGATCGCCGCCGCCTTCGACTTGAGTTCCCGCTCCTTTCGCCGTCCACCGCCGCATGAACCCGTTCGAAGAGCTGCTAGAGCTGGCGGAAGCGGAGTATCCACAGGAGGTGGCCGCCCACAAGATCAACTCAGCAACACAACAAGCCCACCGCCTTAAGAAGAAGGAAAAGATCAAGAACATAAGGCGGACGGCAAAAAAGAATGGCGGAGGGCAGGGACGTCTTTCGTGGCGCGTCTGTTAAGAACTATCCGTTTCTGACCGGCAAAAATTAAGCGCATGCATGACATAGGTCTGTGCTCGGCTTGGCTCATTCACGGAAAGTGCGACGCATGGAGGCAGGCGGCGAATGAGCGCGCGGGAACTACTCTTCTCAGGCTCCAATAACATGTCGAAGAGGATCCCTTTTAAAGGGCTTCAAAACTTCCTTCAATGGTACTAAACTTCCCACCACATCCCTTGTCATGATATCTATATGGGCCTTAGAGCATCTCTAGCAGACCCCTTATATCGCGGACCTGTAAAGTGAGTTTACAGTTCGCGGCATGCCTCGGATACGGGCCGAAAACAGCCACGGCAGAACAGAAACTTAAAATGAACCTGTAAATTTCGAAATCAAAACTTCGCACGAGAAATCGAACTACTTCAGTAGAACTAGCAGCGTTCATAGTTACTTGATCATCATACATAATTCATACATAGCCTATTTGTACAAAGTAGATCGGAGGAGCGACAGCCACCGCGAACCCTACTGCCAAAATTTGGCTCACCGGAACCATCCGGGTGCGGCGGCGACGCTGCGGCGACGGACATCATCAGTCGTCGTCGTTGGAGCTGAGGTCGATGTAGATGTCGTCCTGCGCCTTGGCTTCGCGGTGCCATAGTGCCAAGTTGTCCTTGAAATCCTGCGCGCGAGTATGGCGGCCTTCATGGCTTTCGCCTCCGCCGGGGGAGCAAATCCTCCGGCCCGACGACGCCACCGCCCCGCCGCTCAGGCTCCGGCTCCGGCTCCCTCTTCACCGCGCGGAGCGGCGGGAGCTCCTCCGGCTCCCTTTTCACCGGCGTGGGCGGCGTACGAGAGCTCGACCCCCCAGCGGAGATGCCTGCGGCAGAGGAGCTTCCCGCGCCAGAGAACAGCCGCGCCTGCTTTGCGGCGGAGGAGCGATGGCAGCGGATCTAGGCCGCGGTTCGTGTACCTCCGAGCGGACCGCTTCCTCGCGGCATTGGCGGCGACGCACCGCTGCCGCTCGGGGTCGTCGCCACCGCCGGCGCGGCGGCCCGAGCTCCACATCCCGCGCCACATGGTGGAGTACGGTGGCGAGAAATCGAGAGGGAGAGGGGGGGATTGCGACGGCGCGGGGATAGGGTTTGGCCCTGGAGCAAAAGCGCCGAAGCACGCCGGCGACAAGGGCCACCTCCACCACCCAAACCCTAGCGGGAAAAGGTGATGCAGGCAACCACGAGAGGTGAGGAAAACCAGATCGTTGGGGTGGAGAATGTAGAGCAGCTCAGGGGGCGGCTGTGGGTAGCTAGCACGGCGCTGGAGCGTGCCGGAGCGGCTGCAATCGGTCGGAGAAGGCTGGCAGCGGCAGAGGAGAAAGGGGATCGAGAGAGAGAAAGAGAGAGTGTGTGAGGGGCGAGAGGTTGTCCGGGCTAGGGTTAACTCCACAGCCTGCTGGGCCATATGGGCCAAGTGGGCCGAGCCCAATAACCATATTGTCAGACCAGGTCCATTGACCTTTTTAGTTACTTTTAAAATACAATTAAAGTAATATAAAAATGTTCCCTATCTCCAAAATAAATATTCTGAATTTAATAATGTTCAGGAATTTGAAAACTGTTCATTATTTCAAAAAATGCAAATTTGTAAAAAAAAGGTTCATGAATTTGAAAAATGTTCATGGTTTCAAAAAATGTTTGCAAAATTGTAAAAAATGTTAAATGTGTATAGAAAAATGTTGACCGTGTATTCAGAAAATGTTCAACTTGTATTTCAAAAATGTTAAATGTTTATCGAAAAAATGTGGTCAAAGTTTTTTGAAAAATGGAGTTGTGCCATTTTGCAACATATATTTGCTACGTTCTTCACACTAAAAACGATTTTTTTGCACTCCGAAAATAGAAAATGACTTTTTTGTTCAAAGAAAATGAAAAATCCCTTCTGCAACATAGTTTTCCAATACAAGATGCGGTCAAATTTTGCAACAAATATTTCGTAGCTTCTTAAAAAAATCATTTTGTGCACTCGGGAAATGAAAAATAATTTTTTTGTGCAAAGAAAATGTAAACTCCCTTTGGCAACTCCGTTTGTCATTCCAAGAGGCACCCTTCTCCACAATATGATATCATTCCAAGAGGCACCCTTCTTCACCTCTAGTTCAAATTTGACCCGGTTCCTGTTGGATCGGCAGAATTTTGTCAATTTGATAAGAGGTGTATCGAAAGCTTTTGAGTGGCAACCATTTGATCAATTGTACATAAAATATGGTCTAATATATTTGAAAAATGGTGCGGTACAATTTAGCAACAAATATTTGGTTGGTTCTTCACAAAAAAACCGATTTTTGGCACTCCGAAAATGAAAAATATTTTTTTTGTGCAAAAAAAAATGTAAACTCCCTTTGGCAACATTGTTTGCCATTCCAAGATGCACCCTTGTGCAAAATATGATATCATTTGAACAAACTATGCCACGAATGTTGCCATAACAGTGGCCATTTCCCTTCAAAGTCATGGATCTTCATGCATGATAGCTCGTTTCTGAGAACACTTTTTTAAAAGATTTGACGTAGTCCAAGTTTGTTTTTTTTCCTGTAAACTAGGTCACATATGATGACACAATGCGAAGGTGTTCAATTTTTTTGATTTTTTTTGAATTTATTATGCCCGTTTCAAAATGCGATCAAAACGGCGGGCATGACCGTTCGTAGTTAGGGGGTTGAATCTTGCAAATATTTTGTTATGTCTCTGATTAAATAGATACTTATGTACCTAGAAATGATTTTTAGAAAAAATAAAGAGCAAACTATGAGGCAGCTGTAGTTCAAATTTGACCCGCTTCCTGCTGAATCGGCGGAAATTTGTTTTTTCACGAGAGGTGGATCAAAAGCTTTTGACACCCAACCATTTGCTCAATTCTACATTAAATATGGCATAATATTTTAGAAAATTGATTTAGTCCAATTTTGCAACAAATATTTGCTAGGTTCTTCACAAAAACTCAGTTTGGGCACCCGAAAAATGAAAAATGAATTTTTCGTGCAAAGAAAGTGAAAACTTCCTTAGGAAACATTGTTTGCCAATCCAAGATGCACCCCTGTGCACAATATGAGATCATTTGAACAAACTATGCCATGAATGTTGCCATAACATTGGCCATTTTCCTTGATAGCCATGGATCATCATACATGATAGCTCGTTTCTGAGAACACTTTTTTAAGACATTTGCCGTAGTCCAAATTTGTTATTTTTCCTGGAAACTAGGTCACATATAATGACACAATGCGAAGGTTTTCAATTTTTTGATTTTTTTTCTAATTTATTATGCCCGTTTCAAAATGCGATCAAAATGGCGGGCATGACCGTTCGTAGGTAGGTGTTGAATCTTGCAAATCTTTTGGAGTGTCTCTGATTAAATAGATACTTATGTACCTAAAAATAATTTTTAGAAAAAATAAAGAGCAAACTATGAGGCAGATGTAGTTCAAATTTGATCCGCTTCCTACTGAATCGGCGGAAATTTGTTTTTTTCACGAGAGGTGGATCAAAAGCTTTTGACACCCAACCATTTGGTCAATTGTACATTAAATATGGCCTAATATTTTAGAAAATTGATTTGGTCCAATTCTGCAACAAATATTTGCTACGTTCTTCACACAAAACACTCATTTTGGGCACTCAAAGAATAGAAAATGAAATTTTCGTGCAAAGAAAGTGAAAACTTCCTTAGGCAACATTGTTTGTCATTCTAAGATGCAAACTTGTGCAAAATATGAGATCATTTGAACAAACTATGCCATGAATGTTGCCATAACATTGGCCATTTGCCTTGAAAGCCATGGATCTTCATACATGATAGCTCGTTTTTAAGAACACTTTTTTAAGACATTTGCCGTAGTCCAAATTTGTTATTTTTCCTGGAAACTAGGTCACATATAATGACACAATGCGAAGGTTTTAATTTTTTTGATTTTTTTTGAATTTCTTATGCCCGTTTCAAAATGCGGTCAAAACAACGGGCATGACCGTTCGTAGCTAGGTGTTGAATCTTGCAAATATTTTGAAGTGTCTCTGATTAAATAGATACTTATGTACCTAGAAATGATTTTTCGAAAAAATAAAGAGCAAACTATGAGGCAACTGTAGTTCAAATTTGACCCGCTTCCTACTGAATCGGCGAAAATTTGTCTTTTTCACGAGAGGTGGATCAAAAGCTTTTGACACCCAACGATTTAGTCAATTGTACATTAAATATGGCCTAATATTCTAGAAAATTGATTTGGTCCAATTCTGCAACAAATATTTGCTAGGTTCTCCACACAAAAAACTCATTTTGGGCACTCGAAAAATAGAAAATGAAATTTTCGTGCAAAGAAAGTGAAAACTTCCTTAGGCAACATTGTTTGTCATTTCAATATGCAAACTTGTGCAAAATATGAGATAATTTGAACAAACTATACCATAAATGTTGCCATAACATTGGCCATTTGCCTTGAAAGTCATGGATCTTCATACATTATAGCTCGTTTTTTAGAACACTTTTTAAGACATTTGCCGTAGTCCAAGTTTGTTATTTTTCCTGGAAACTAGGCCACATATAATGACACAATGCGAAGGTTTTCAATTTTTTTTGATTTTTTTTGAATTTCTTATGCCCGTTTCAAAATGCGGTCAAAACGACGAGCATGACCATTCGTAGCTAGGTGTTGAATCTTTCAAAAAATTTGGAGTTTCTCTTATTAAATAGATACTTATGTACCTAGAAATAATTTTTAGAAAAAATAAAGAGCAAACTATGAGGCAGTTGTAGTTCAAATTTGACCCGCTTCCTACTGAATCGGCGGAAATTTGTTTTTTTCACCAGAGGTGGATCAAAAGCTTTTGACATCCAACCATTTGGTCAATTGTAGATTAAATATGGCCTAATATTTTAGAAAATTGATTTGGTCCAATTTTGCAACAAATATTTACTAGGTTCTTCACAAAAGAACTTATTTTGGGCACTCGAAAAATGATTCTCTTTAAAAAATAACTCATTGCTGAGAACACTTTTTAAAGATATTTCTATTATTCAAAGTTTGTTATTTTTACTGAAAAGTAGGTCACACTTGGTGACACAATGCGAAGTTTTTTCTTTTCTATTTATTTTTATAAATTTTCTAGGCCGTAAAATAGCTGACATGATTTAGCATCTTATTTTTAATCGATTACGACCAATTTGAATGGTCATAACATCATGAAAGGGGGTACTGCGTTCTGATTGGTCCAAAAGCATCTCACGCGGATCATGGATTAAGCACCGTCGGATGCTCCCGGATCCAACGGCAGCCCACATCCTCTCGTCGCTCTCATCCCCTCCCGAATCACCCCGTGTCCCTCTCATCCTCGTCCACCCACGAAACCCTAGCACATCTCTCATACGCCGCCGCCACTCCCTTCTCCCCATCGCCGCCGCCGCTCCCTTTTCTCCATCGCCGCCGCCACCACCTTCCGCAGCCCATGAACCGGTCCTTCCCCATGGCCTCGCGCTGCCCAGATCCGTGTTCCTCGCACCTCGCCGTCCATGCACGCTCACCGCTTCGCCTTCGTCCCTCCCTATCCGCCTCACCTCTGTCTCCCACCGACATCGTCGGGCTAGCGGCCCAGATGAACGGCCTCGCCGCCGGTGGCGGCGCGCGTGTGAACCTGGGTTGGGTTCACGGGCCGCCCAATCTGGTCTCGTTTCGCCAGATCGCTGCTTGGAGGACGACGGATCTGGCTCCCTCCCTCTCTCTCTCTTTCTCTCTCTCTTTGCCCTCTCTCTCTCTCTCTCTCTCTCTCTCTCTCTCTCTCTCTCGGTTTCTCTATCTCAATGTCTCTCTCTCTGTGTGAAGGCACCCCTGGATGCGAGGGTGGAGCCAAATCCCTGGTCGCCATCCTTCCCCTGCACGAGTTCTCCTCCGACCTGCACGAACTCGGTGAGACACCTCTCATCCCCTACATCTCGATGCTAGACGATGCCCCTAGTAATGTACCATCTTGCGTTATCTCACTGCCTCCAGCCCCTAGATTTCCAATTGCCTTTTCTGCCTGCTCATTTAATTAATTAAAATTGTGTGCATGCGTGTAAGTATGGTTGCGGGAACTAGATCGATGGTGGCTTCCTCCAAACGGATCAAACTTTTAGTGCTTGCTACACATGCTTCTGTACCTAAACATTTTGTACATCTGTTGTTGTTGTTGTTGTTGACCATGCAGTCTATAAAACAACACCCATTTAGTCTCATCCCTGTGTACCTGATTGTGTATGTGAGGTGAACAAAGGTCATGCATTTGACCAGATTTATTAATTCCTGCTGCTATCAAACCAATGATTACCTGATTGTTTATTGTGCTAAATGGATTTTTGCCTCTGTTTGCATTCCTTGATGTCATTTTTGGTATCAAATTGCAATCATATGACATGTCTCATTCTGAAAATGAATATGACATGACTCTAGTGTGTGTTTTTTACATAGTAGCCTAATTATCCTCCTTCCTTTTCTAATATGCGAACTTCTAATATGTGAGGTGCATAAGTGCATGAGGTGCGGTTCGCCTTCGGCTGCTCCTGCTCGTCGGCGGTTTGGTCCAGCGTGACTTGGCAGTTGTGACCTGGCCGGTTTCATTGAGATTCGAGCTGCCCACCGCGGAGTGGGAGGACGACACACCCGTGAACATCGAGGCCGGATCAAGTAAGATGGTGCACTGCGGCGTATGGCGTCCTATTTTGTTGTAGTGGTACTATATATGGTCTCATCCAGCACTGAGTATCCATATGTTGTTTTAATCCTGATGATGATGTTGTAGCATAAAGTGGACACCATATTCGGTTTGTCTTGATGCTTTATCTCTGGTGGTTTCTTGTCTGATGCACATTGTTCTTTGCAGGGCTATGATGATATTTCCAAGGAAATATACTGACCCTGATGTGTCAAAGGTGCCCATTTGCCCTTTCTTGAACAATTTTACTCTGTTTTGTGTTCTTCCTGTATGTCCAGTTTCACATTGCTGGTGTTTCATGCCATATTCATCAGATCCTGCTCACATGCCTTATGATTGAGTAACTTGATTAGTATTGATGCCACTGTCCTATCTCAGTAAACTGTTTGTTTTTTCAGTAGCAAAAAAATAAAGTAAATCTACTATATCTTGGTATTCTAGAATTTCGGTGCCTCACAGAAGTTGCTTTATGTCCTGCTTTAGCTTGTAAACATGATGATTTGTTGTCTGTTCTCATTTCTTAAGTTTGAAATGTTTCAAACTCCCGTGTGCCCCATCCTCGACTAGATCTGTATGCACCTTAGTAGTAAGAAATACATTGGTCATGTAAATATCATTGGGAACTATAACTGCCTCCATATGTTCTTGCCAGCATTAAATGTTGTAAGTAGAGGTTAGAAATGCAGAACTGTGATGTTGTGCTGGGAGCACTCTTACTACAGTCATGAGTTAGGTTTCAGCTTCACATCTTCTCAGGTTTTACTGTTGGTTTACATTGAAACTGTTGCAAGTGTCAAATGAGTGCATAGTGTGCAATTTGTCTAGTAATCTAGGCGCACATAAGTATCAGGCCATATGTTTTCTTATAAGCAAACTATATTGATGGTTGTAAGATAAGTTAAAATATACTAGTGCTATCGTGATTTTCATACTACATGCCATTCATTTCTTAGTTTGATGTTTTATATGTTTCTGATGCGTGATCATTTCAATGCTAGGTGATTTGATTTTCGGAAGTTGGAAGAGGAAGACGATGAAGCGTGGTGTTTATCTATCAATCTGCCTCTTGTTTTGGTTGTACTCCGTAGCTAGTTATATTGTAATCGGTAGTAGTCAGCATATCTGTTTCTATGAATACTATGTAAAGATTGTAATAGGCTAATTTTGCCTATCATTTCAATAATATAGTTCTGTTCCATTTGAAATATTTGTCTTTTGTGTACTGTGAAAATGTGAGAAGTAGAAAGCTGGCAAATTGGACCAACTTAATGAAAAAGGCCAAGTCCCCAAAAGTAAATGGACTGTAAAATGGCTGAGGCCCAAACAAGAATTGGGCTAGAATTGGACTGTAAAAAGGCTGTGGCCACAAATGGATTGCAAAAAAGAAAAGAAAGAAATTGACTGTAAAAGGCTGCATCCTAGAAAGTAAAAGGCCGAATTGTTGGGCCAGGACCATGTAGCTAATCAAAGCACAGGGAAAAAATACATTAAATGGGCTGAATTACTGGGCTTGGCCCATATAAACGGTCGAACTGGACCGGGCTGATTCTAATCAACGACCAATTCATTTGGTCATAATTTTGCCACGTCAGCTTGCCACGTCGGATCTGATGTGGCGTGGGCATGTTGCCAGTGACCAAAATAATTGGTCGTAGAACCAACAACCTTTTAGTTTGGTCGTTACCTTCTACGACCATTTCACAAAAAAGGTCGTTAAGTTTCATTAAAGACGGCCAGCTTTTGACCAACTGTTTTTGGTCACAAAAAGGTCGCAAATGAAAAACAATGACCATTCAGTGACCAATATTGATGGTCGAAAGTTGCCATATTTCTTGTAGTGCCTGTATATCGGCCGCGAACCCGTAGTTATACTACGCAAGGGAGGGGGGGGGGTTCCGGGCCACTGTAAAAGATTTACGGGCCGGGGCGACTATACAGGCTCTGGTCTGGCCCAAAAAAGGGCCAAACCCGTATAGTCGCCGGATTTTTACGGGCCGCGCGTTTTTAAGGAGTTTGCTAGAGATGCTCTTAGAGATTTTTCTGAAATTGTTAGATGGGCATAAAGGCCACCCTATATTTCAACAAGTAACGGCAAAATTTCTTTGAATGCAAAGGAAAAAAAAAGGGAATATCCGGGCAACCTTTGCGTCGTTGAAATTAAGCTCTCTATTTTGTGATAGAATAGCAACACTCCAAGAAACTGTTCAAAACAAGAAAAGAGCAACAGTAGGGGGGTTATAAGGGAATCTACAAATTACCCTTAGCTTTTATTTTATCTTCCAAAAAATTTGAGAAATTTATTGTATAGGGTTGGTCGGGTGCACCCTCGCGCCATGCAAATCTAGGGGGTCAAGTTTACTTGTTTCCAATATCAAATAGTTAGAGAGTTGCATGAAAATGAGGATTGGTAGAGCTCAAGCAATGCTTGCCAAAAAAAAATCATGAATATTTTTTCAAAATTCACAAAAACATCATTTAAAAAATCATTAAAATAATAATTTTGGAAAATTTGATAGTTTGCGAACATATTTAAAAATAAGTGAGCATTTTCCAAATTCTAGGGCATTTTCTAAAAATTTTAACTTTAAAAAAAAATCCTGAACATCTTTTTAATCAGTGAATATTTTGTAAATTCACAAAAGTATCTTTTATGATTTTTCTAAGTACGTGAACAATTTTTTAATTTCCAAAACATATTGTAAATAACATTGTTAAATGTAGCATTTCTCTGAAAGAAAAAACGAGGCCAAATTCCGTCTGAAAAAAAAGGCAGGATCACTAATTTGGCCGGCCCACTAGTTGCGAGGTGGATTTCTCCTTCCTTTTTTTTTCCTGCGGGCATGATGCGGGGTTCTGACGTCCTGTTATGGCACATGGAGATGTGGGTTTGAATTTGTAACGACCCTGCAAAGAAGGAAATCTGAACACTTATAACAAATTTGAGGGGAAAATAGCATTCACTTGTCTCTAAAACAAAATATGCCATGTTGATTGAGAGGGAGAATATCATACGCAAACCAACATTCGAAGAAAACTTCATGCAAACCACATTTTAAAGTTCCAAAAAAATCTGAAAAAAATACGGGATGTTAAGACGGTGATGTTTTATTGCCACGCGAAATTTCAAGTTGAAACACATTACGAGCTGTGAGCCATGAAAAAGACAAATTGCAGACCAAACCCTAGCTTCGCCGCCCCCTCCCCTCCCCGCCACCACCCGAGGCGCTTGCCGGCGTTGCTGCGCGTCTGCCGGTGAAGGTGGCGGCGAGGTTATGCTGCTCTGCGCTGCAGGGGGCCTTGGATCTCAGGGTGGCGGCCCTGATTGGCGAGGGCCGTGTCAATCTCGTTCGGCGGATGGCGCCGCCGGTGCTGGCCGTCCCCTCTGGCCGTGTGGGTGGCGGTCGAGGCTCGTCGCTGCTGCGGATTGTGTCGTCGGCCTCGGCTTCTTTGCTTCCCGGTCTCCTCTCCTTCGCCGTGGTCCTCCATCGCCGATCTGGGCGTTGCTCCTCCGGGCCGCCAGATCTGGCACATTTGGGTGGGTGGTGGCCGTCCTAGAACGGGGGAAACCCCTGGTCGACCTCCCGTCGACCCCGACGACGGCGGCGCTCCGGTGTCGATCTCCCTCCTGAGGGCGTGTCGGGCTTCTTCGCCACCTTCCTCCTCCTCCCCCACGATCCCGGGCGAAACCCTTGGCCTTGTTGGCTGAACGGCGGTGGCGCTGTGGCGTCTCAGTCCTCCTTGGAGGCGTCGTTCAAGGGAGGGTGAGATTGTGGGCTCGTGGCAAGGTGTTTGGCGGCCGCGGCGTTGCTCTGCTCTCCGGGATGGCGGCTATGGTGGTGACGAGGTGGTTCCCCTGCAATCCTTCAGCGGCTCTTCATCTTGTTCGGCTCTGGGCAGCCGGCCGGTGGACGGCGTCCGCGTGTTGTGGCACGGCTTGGACGTAGGGGCGACTGGATCTCCCCTCCGGCAAGGCTCGGGGCGGCTAGATATTGAGCCATGTTTTTCTCCATGCAGCCCGGTTCCTCTCGGCCTTCACTTGTGCAGTCTACTGGTTGCAGTTGCTCCACTGTTCTTGCTTGTGTAGAGCTCTCCGGCGGCTTGATCCGGTTTTCGTGCCCTGCTCGCCATTGATCTTCTTAGCTCTGTAATGTGTGTGCGCGCCGCCTGTTATCTTTCAGTTTTTCTTCAAGCTTTTGCCTTTGTATCAGCACTGTTGTATTCTAGCCGGTTGATGGCTTCATTAAAGTGTTGGTGCAGCAAGTAAATCCCCTGAATTAATCGACATCCTGATTCACTGTTGATTGATCAGAACAAATTGACTTCGGCGATGGGAACATAAAAAGAGTAATCATAGAACTCTGAATAAATACACACTTCTTCTTCGGTAAAAGCCTCAATTACAAGGACGGGAGAGATCGTGCCGTACCCCTTCTTAAAAAAGGACAGGATTATCCTTTCACAAATAAGCCGCCGTCCGCGCACCCGACGGGGCCGTACACGCGACGGGTGCTGTACGTACGCGACGGGGCCGTGTACACGCGGCGACATGACGTCAGTGCGTCTACGTCGGACGGTCAGGCGGTCAAAAACACGCGTCGTGCGCGGCCGTCGTGGTGTCGGTCAAGGCGACGGTTCCCAAGGCCGTCCGCCGTCTCCCGAGGCCGGCATTAATTGCCGGCGTTACTTGGGCGCGTCGCCGCCCAACCACCCGCCGCCCTCCCGTGGCAATAAAGCCGACCCCCCGCCGGCCCTCCTGCACTCACCCGACGCTCTCTTTCTCTCCCCCGACGCCCTCCTCCACCCCGCCGCTCCTCCTCTCCCCCGACGAAGATGGCGTCGAGCGGCGCCGGTAGCAGCGGCGGCCCTCCGCCGGGCGGCATGTGGCCGTCGAGCGTGGGCACGCCGGAGATGGAGGAGCTCCTCCGATTCGGCCTCATGGTCCCGCCGGGCTGCCATCTGCCGAAAGAGTTCAAGATCACGGCGGACGGGTTCCCGATGAGGGGCCCCGGCGCGACGCCGGACGAGCTCCGCCACCACCACGACAGCCGCTGGAACGCCGCCGGCCGCCACCGTTTCTGGGACGGCAAGGACTACTGGACCGTCGTCTGCGAGCTCCGGCGGGCGGCGACCGGCCCGTTGTCGGCTCCACGTCGAGCGGCAAGGAGCGCCGAACGTTGCGCACCCGCCCCCGCCGCTTCCCGTCGCGCACCAGCCCCCGCAGCGCCCCTTCGCGCTCTGCCACCGGCGCCCGCTGCTCCCCCTGTCCCTCCCGCCATCGAGCTCCCGGCGCAGCAGGTCGTCATGCGCGAAGACGGCGACCCCGACGACACACCTGGCTACCTCGTCGCCTTACGGGCGTCGCAGGCGGAGGCGGGGGTGGCGAGGGAGGCCGCCGATCTGCAGGCGGCTATTGACGCGGCGGCGACTATGGAGGCGGTGCCGGCGGCTCTGGTGGACGACGGCATCAACTGGGAAGACGCTGTCCGGAGCAGCGACGACGACGGCGGTGCGGGCGAGGTCGTCAACCTCGCCGACTCCGACGACGAGTAGATTAGGTTTAGACTAGGTTTAAATTTCAAAAATATGTTTAATTAAATTATGTTATGTTTGAATGTACAAATGCTATTTCGTAATGTTTAATGAAATATCGTTATGTTGCAATGCAATTTGGATGAAAAAAATTTGTCAAATATTTTGATTATGTTTTCGAATTTTGAATCTTATTTATTAAAAAAGTTAAAAAATATGAAACCTATCACAAAGAAGAATAAGAAAACCAGCGACGCCAACTCGCACGCTTAGCAGACGCGAATTATAAAATTTTAGAGACCGAGATTTGTAAAAAAAAAATCATTTTGAAAAAAATTCATCAAATTTGGGAAAAAATGCATGTAATCATTACAAACCTAGATTCGTAAAAAAGTTCATTCATTGAGGGAAAAAAGCGTGGAATTTGATAGAGTCCGACCATTTTGAGTGAAAGGAAAAATAAAATCGAATTAAAAGTAAATATAACAAGAGAGTAAGAAAGGAAAATAAATAAAAGGAAATTGAAAGAGAGGAAAAAATGAAACAAAATGAACGAATGAGAAAAAGGACAAATATTAAAAAAGGAAAAACAAAACAAAAACAAAGTTGAGTTATTGTTTTATTTATGTTTAAAAATGAAAAGCCATAAGTAGTATCTATTTTCTAAAACAATAATTATGAAAAGAACATATTTTGATAACGAAGAAGAAAATTGAAAAGCTCTGATAAAAATAAAAAAACATTTTAATTAAATTGAATAGAAAGATTCACAAATTCAAAACTATTTATTTTAATTTTATGGTTTTATCGCCGGGAAAATCATAGATAATGCATACACTGTCAAAATTCAGTAAAAAATTGACATGGATGCTTCTCATGTCGATGCAATGAAGTAGAAAAAATTTGGGTCCATTTGAAGTATGTGGAAAAAAAACGTCCTTCGAGACGGACCCTTTGCTCCTACCCGAACGGCCCCCGCTGGAGTAGGTTAAATTTTGGTCATCTTCAGATCAACACCAAACTTTGCCAGCAAGTGGGCATGCCCACCCTAGTGCTCCACGCAAAGTTTGAACGAATTCCGACAACGAACGCACATTGCGGCACGTCCGCCAAGTATTTTAGGGTTTTATTGCCAGAAAAACCCTAGAAAATGCATACAGTGTTAAAATTGAAGAAAAATTGACATGGATGCTTCTCATGTCGATACAATGCCGTAGAAAAAATTTGGGTCCATTTGAAGGATGTCGAAAAAAACGTCCTTCGAGACGTACCCTTTGCTCCTACCCGAACGGCCTCCGCTGGAGTAGGTCAAAATTCAATAAAAATTGGTATGAATACGATGCCGTAAAAAAATTGAGTTAGATTTCATGAATATCTAAAAAAAAGACATGTAAAAAAGTTGTTGATCGTGGTAAGATCTACCTCACAACACTGATGCTGGTCATGCTGTGTCACTCCATGATTATGGAGTGACAGAGCATCGCCTGCATCAGCATGGTGAGTTAGGGCTGCCACAATCAAGGACTTATTGTCCTAGACGGACGAGGCTATTTAAACCTGTGATGAAGCGCCTCCGTAAGTAATGTGGTATCAAAATTAAATATACCGGATCTACGCGGCGGCGGCCGCACACGTCGCGCAACGGGCCGGCCCAACTAGGTTAGCCGCCGAGCTCGGGGATGACGCGTCACGCTGGGCCGGCCGAGCTGACGTGGCCGCCTGCTTTTAAAAAAAATAACGTGGCCGTCGTGCGCGGGTATTACGCGTCGCGTAGGGGCCGGCCGACGTCGCGCGAATCACGTCGGGTAGTCGCGCGCCGTCGTGCGTTGGCCGGCGACTTATCATACCGTTTTTTAGTACCACGTTGCATTGCGACACGCCAGGTGACCGATTTAAATATTCTAATCTGTCTACCACGGTAAGCTATTACATAGTATTACACCTACGCATATCTAACTGGTGCAGGCGATGTTCTGCGACTTGATCTAACAGATCAAATAGCCTCGTGCACCAGCTGGATGGACATGAGCCCGTTTGATGGATCTTAGAAAGAGACTTGCATCGGAACCTCCCTTCCGTCCTAACCGAAACCCCTGCCTTTCACATGAAGTACCTGAGCACATTCACGGAATCTACCCAACTTTTGCATGCGCGTGTGAGCGCCCATCCCGGCACCCCACGCAAAATTTGAACGAATTCGGACACCGAACGCACGTTGCGTCACGTCCGGGCAGTATTTTAGGGTTTTCCGGCTGGGAAAATCATAGAAAATGCATACAATGCCCATATCCAGTGAAAATTGGCATGCATGCTTGCCATGGTCATTCTAGCGTGTGGAAAAAATTTGAGCCCGTTTGATGGATCTGAGAAAGAGACTTGCATCGGAACCTCCCCTCCGCCCTAACCGAAACCCCTGCCTTCCATAGGAAGTACCTGAGCACATTCACGGAATCTACCCAACTTTTGCATGCGCGTGTGAGCCCCCATCCCGGCACCCCACGCAAAATTCGAACGAATTTGGAGACCGAACGCACGTTGCGTCACGTCCGGCCACTATTTTAGGGTTTTTTCGCCCGAAAAACCATAGAAAATGCATACAATGTCAAAAATCATTGAAACTTGGCACCGATGCTTGCCATGTGGATTGTAGTGTGTGGAAAAAATCTGGGCCCGATCGGTGGATGTGAGAAAAATATCTGTACCAGACGAACCCTTCCGCCCGTGCCGAACCCCATCCGTTGTACAACAAGTACCGGTGTACATTCATAAAATGTACCCAACTTTTGCCAGGTAGTGGGCATGCTCATTGGACCACTCCACGCAAAATTCGAACAAATTTCGAGACCGAACGCACGTTGCATCACGTCCGGCCACTATTTCAGGGTTTTTTTCGCCCTGAAAACCCTAGAAAATGCATAGAATGTAAAAAAAACAATGAAACTTGGCACCGATGCTTGGCACGGTGGTTGTAGCGTGTAGAAAAAATCTGAGCCCATTCGGTGCATGTGAGAAAAATATCTGTACCAGACGAACCCTTCCGCCCTGACCGAAACTCCTCCGTCCTACAGCAAGTACCGGTCTACATTCATAAAATTGATCCAACTTTCGCTGGCGAGTGGTCATGGCCATTGGACGACTCCACGCAAAATTCGAACGAATTTGGAGACCGAACCCACGTTGCGTCACGTCCGGCCACTATTTTAGGGGTTTTTGGCTAGGAAAACTCTAGAAAGTGCATACAATGTCGAAAATCATTGAAACTTGGCACCGATGCTTGGCATGGCGATTGTAGCGTGTGCAAAAATTTTGAGCCCTTTTGGTGGAGGTGAGAAAAAAAATGTAACAGAATGAACAAGTCAAAAAACAAATTAATTTTATATGTTAAAACAAATACATGAGTCGTCAGTGAGGTATTTACGGAGGTAAACCCCCTGCCACCGGCGTGAGGTGGGACTAAATATTTGTAGGGTAGTCGTATTGGGTTTTTTTATTTTTTGAATTGAGTCACGTCGGTGCCAACGGCGCCCGCCGCGGTAACCGACGAGCTAACAGGCGTTCGTGGGCCCATCTCGTTAATTATGGCATCGGGATTTGCACGCGTGGGATCCATTCCCTCCCATGCGACGTGCGTCCCCATTTTGCATGTCCTTTTTTTTGCAATTCCTTTCGTTGACGCTGCCGCCGCCGCGATCTAGCCATGGTGTCGACGTACACGGGCAGTCGTCATCCGCGCGGCGCCGCGATCTAGCCCCGGTGTGCCTCGCAGTTACCACCGTCGTCCATACGTCGCCGTGCTCCCGTGCCAGCCATACATCATTCCCGCCGCGCGGACCGCCAACGCCAACGTGGGAGCATAGTCGTCGTGCTACGGGTAATTTTTGTAGGGAAACGCGACAGAAAACAAAAAAATTCGGTACAGCGAGCACGCCCAAGCCCACTATGGAGACTCCATACAGGGTTTGATCTGATTATTACCGACTCGTAGCGCAGCGGAAGTAGAGTCGATGTAGATCGTCGGTGCAGATCCCCGCATCTAGGATTTACAACCTCCCAACCGCGAGGATGTACTCCCTCGTCGGACAACCCTTCGGGAGGCGGTCAGACAGTCCCTCGGACGATGTCACGGACAGCCCTTCGGGAGGACCCTCGAAACCCGAACGGTAACTCGGACAGCCCTTCGGGAGGCGGTCGGACAATCCCTCGGACGATGTCACGGACAGCCCTTCGGTAGGACCCTCGTAATCCGAACGGTAACTCGGACAGCCCTTCAGGAGGACCCTCGAACAGCCCCTCGGGCAAAAGATCGAAACTACGACCTCCCTATGGGGCTGCACACATACGGTGTCAGCTATCCGGCAGGGCTTCGCCGTCCAGAACTAGTTCCTGCCGGAACCCAGACAGCCTTTCGGCTCTACAAAACTATTTCGCTGGGAGGGAGAGAGAAGCCAGAAATGTCATGGCATGTGTATGAGAGCAAGGGATGAGTCTTTAGGCAGCCCCCTCCACCCCTATTTATAGGCCAAGCCCAAGGGTGGCTTCTCCAAGAAGCCAAGGGGAAAAATACCAAAAGGCCCTCAAGGTGGCTTCTCCAAGAAGCCACCCAAAAAGCACTTTCACTATTCACGGAAACAATTTTCTGCGACCGTTAAATCTGAAAATATTTCTGTGGGTCTTAGAATAATTCCAGTACCCACACAAATGATTTTGGACGCGTTCCGAAACAATTTTGGATTAGTGATTTTCATCTGCGAAAAGCAACCAAACCGGTTCCGGCAGCTCCGGAACATTTCCGGTTTTTATCCCGGAAAAATCCCAGAAGTTTTCAGAATAATTCTGGCACCCTCGAAGAATTTCCAGGCGTGTGCCAAAACCAATTTGACTTAATGGTATACCCCGAAACAACTTTTCAGTTTTACCGAAACTATTCCGGTGTTCTCTCCGGATCATTTCCGTTGTCTCCGAAACTTTTCCGGTGACTTTCTCTCAGACTCCCTATCTAGTATTCAGCAGATAGATGACCCTTAAGCATGTGACCTTATAGGTTTGGTGAAGTATAGACATGATCCGGAACACTTTCCGATCAATGATCAATATCGGAGCCGTGGACACCCATATTGACCCCTATACCCACACGAATGAATATTCGAGTGAACCTCCAGTTGCCGTGTGCTATTCCTGTTGCTTCACGATATATTACAAACACCCGAGGTGAGATTTTCTGCATCCCCGTGGATCAGCAACTTGTCCACTATGCCAGTTACCTCGTTACCGGTTTTGTTCTCTTTTCTTGTTTCCGTGTTCCGGCATCCCTGTGATCAAATCACAATGTGTCTGGCCAGACGATGATGGATACCGTAACACCGAGAGGGCCCGAGAATATCTCTCCATCGTCGGAGGAGCAAATCCCAATCATGAGCTATCTCATTACTTGTCATACTTTTTCGTGAACCCCTAAGCCACCGTAATAGCCACCCAGTTACGGATGACGTTTAACAAACCCCAAAGTTCACGGAGCAAGTATGAAGGAACTCGACACTCTCATGGTCTAAGGAATTATGCAAACATTAACCATCTCTGTGTTATTAACCATTAACTTGTGACGAATGTATCTCATAGCATAACATCAATTCGGGTCGATTCAACACAAGTGTTCTTCTAACATTGTGCCCTCAAAATTGCCGGCATAGTCATGCCCATTATCAGGAAAATAGGATCATCATGCAATACTTGAGCTAGTCTTAGAGGCAAGACTAGGAATACATTTTACCGTTTATTATACCACACGTGCATATGAGTTTCTCTCTGAGCCTCATGGATATTGTAGACTCAAGAATCATTGCAGTTATAGCATGGATCATAAACATTCGTTACAAACTTGGAGATACAAAATAACTGTTATTACTGCTTCTAGGGCATATCTCCTACAATTTTTTTATGTGTGTGCTTATTAATATGAACACGACATATCAGTTGCATGGTACATGACCAAGAAATAATTTCATGCAGTATGGACATTGACGGTGTGATTGCAAGTTCTGTTGAGAAGTGGGTTAGCCTAGTTGACAGACTTTCATCAAGTCAGAAATACAGATTTTATGAAACGGATATGCAGAGCATGTTACAAATACCATCGGTGAAGATGCGTGATTTTTTGCTTCACTTTTTGATGCAATGCTACAATCCAAATAGTAAAAAAATCATGATCCAAGAGACATCTGGAAATAGAGGCCTTATTTCACTACGCCCTGATGATGTGTTCTCTATATTTGGTTGGAAAAATGAAGGAGTGGATGTATTTGGTTTTCTTAGTACGGAAGGAGAAAAAGCAACAAAAAAATACCTTTTAAATTTGTTAACAAAAAAATGGTAAGATCATGATTGATGATCTGATCAATCAGATTGTGAGGAATAAAACCGCAGACGATGACTTCGTCCGGATGACGTTTATAGTTCTGTTAGGAACTATAATTGCACCAGTCTCTCATGAATACGTTCCGAAGAACTACTATGCGTTAGTGCAAGATATCAAGTTGATAAGGAAGTTCAACTGGAACGCGTTCACTTCACGGTTCTGTTTATCGGAGATTGGTAAGCTTCTACAAGATGGCCGTGTCAGGGAATGGCCACATGGAACCTGGCCCTTCTGCAGGTATGTTTTATTTATTGATTTCAAGAATTTTGTTATGTAATGCTTGGCAAACACATGTTACTGAAACAACTTTTCTGTTTTGCAGTACCTATACTGGGAGAAGGTGCAGCCAACCACCGGTCCGAAATATGATCCGATGGTGCTGTTGAGCCCTCTGATGAGGAACTGGACGGAAGCGTTAGCAGAGAGAAGAGACAAATACGACTATGATTATGGTCGTGGTGTCGGGATGGTAATCAGTGTATTCTTGCTTTTTTTTACGTTTACAAAGTGCAATTAATTGTTCTTATGATTTGTATGGACTTTTTTTTAATGTTGTAGATCGATGACAACATTACATACGAGTATAGGCTGAACAAAATTGCACAAGAAGAAGCTGAAAAAAACAATAAAGCTAGTACCAAAAAGTCTAACGTTACTGGAAGGAAGAAAGAGGCAGTACATCGGATGCTTCCGCGAGCCAGAACCCTATTATGGACCGGATTATGAATGAGCTCAAAGAGATTCGGAAGGACATGCTTCGTTTGCCAGAGTTATGCGCACAGGTAACACTTGGACACGTTCTTTATTGTCCTGCACAATGAACTGCATTGTATTGCACAACTAATTGGAATTAATGTTTTTTTTACAGAGGATGATTGAGAAAATGAACAAAACCGGTGTCTCCTATAAACCCGGTACCATGGAAGAAGAAGAAGAGAATCTTTACGGCGACAATAGTGAATCTAGAAACGATGGTGGACTTCCTCGTAAAGAATTTGTATATCAGGATGATTTGGATGACGTGCACACACCTGCGAAAATGAATGTGCAAAAGGACGATGAGGGTGTTGATGTGAATTCTCATAGTAAGAGACCTTATTACTGCACACCTGAGTACTTCGATAGTTTCAAGGGTGATATGGATGATCCTATCCAAGTACCAGAAGTGTCAGATGAAAAGGCGGCCACATCTTTAGGGACAAACGAAATCGCATCGCATGGATCGGGCGGTTCTAACGGAGTAGATGAGCAAGTGCAGGAGGATCCTGGCAAGCGAAAACACAAGGTATCAAATCTTATGAAGTCGCCTTTTGTGGTCGTTAAACCCACCAAGCGTGCCAAACGTTCTGCGAAAGGAAGTAAGATTTTTATGTTTGAAATTGTTTGTGCATACAAATTTTTTCGTATCATTGCATTTATAAATAATTGAGTTGTGTGTGGCAGAACTGTTCAATCAGGAAAGTGTTCATAAATCTAGTGATGACTACGATGTGGTGAAAGCGTCTGTCAAGTACGTACGCGCGCATGAACACTCAGAAAAACATAACAATACAATAATTTTCAATGATGGTACGATCGACGGTCTGAGTGCACAGAGGGCTTGTCAGATTCTTAACCATGAATGGCTAGCCAGCGATGTAAGTTATTTCTGTGTGTTGTATTAAAGTTCACTGCAAAGTACCATCGTTAAATCTGTTACATTATTTTCAGGTTATCAATGGTTATTCATCGTATTTGTCAGAGAAAGTTAAGGACGATCGTCACATGATGACGACTTGGTTGGTGAACTGGCTACTTGAATTTAGACCTGAGAAGCAGGCCAACGGTAACAAGTACTAAACGATGTTAAATAAGAGTGGACCCGTGAATAGATGTGCCGACGAGTATTTCAAAAAAGCAAAGGTAAGTTCGAGTAGCTATACAGTATGCACGTACGATACAAGAACAAAGTATGTGCTCATTGTATCATATGCTCATTCTGATGCAGCAGACTTATATTCCACTTAACAAGGGAAACACCCATTGGGTTACGGTCGTCATGCATAGCGGAAAGAAAGAGTTCCAGGTTCTAGACTCGTTGATGGCACGAGAACTTGACAGTGATACTAGAAAACTAATTGAGGAACTCGTAGGTTTTACTTTGACGTGCACATTCACAAACCATCATTTGTTTTTCGTACTAACTGAAAGTTTTGCCCCGATGTTATTTATATCTTCAAAGAAATCAACTTGGAGAAGATATTAAAGATGCAAATGCAACCGGTGTTGTGCATTATCCGGATGTGTCCACATGGTCTATTAGAACGTACGAGATGCCACAACAAACAGATGGGTGAGTATGTAGTTGGTCATTATGTCGGTTCTGTATGTATAATGCACAGTTATTTATCGTGGTTTGCATGCTTCAGGAACTCTTGTGGAATATTTCTCCTTCGATGCTTTCAACATTGGGACGGTGATAAATGGACAGGCCAATTTTCACAGGTACACAAGTGAAGTTGTTACTATGACGTACAATTTACATTGTACTAACATGTTTTTTTTTCAGACATCAATTGATAATTCCAGGGACTTGATGATAGGGCAACTTATATTTTCAGAAAGAAACAAGCTTAATGAAGTGAAAAACAAAGTTATTCGGATTGCAAAGAAGAAGAACTAGATGCAACACGGAGGAGTTTTGTGCGTGGTTGGGTTTTACTACAGGACTACATTTCCCAACCGTTTTTCACACTTCGTTACAAATTTATTGTAACAGACATATTTGTTGCTCTAGTTGATATTTTGTTCCGGAAAGATTATATACATAGTTACAGTTTTTATGGTTGTTCAAGTATTTTTAAATTGAGAATGCTATTTGGTTTACATAATTACCGCTACGCGATAATGTTTAAAAAATTAATTTTAAAAAAACCGCTGCGCCATAATGTTAAAAAGTTTTTTGAAAAAAATTGCCCGCCCAGGCCACCGGCGCGTCCTACTAGGACCCCGTCGAAATCAAGCCCACGGGGCGACTAAGACAGGGCGTTTCAGATCGCGGCGCGGCAACCGGGCCCCACAGAGCGGCCAAATCGGCCAAGCTTGAGATTGAAATTGCGAGGAGTTCAACTGAGATCGGGGCGACAGGTATTTAAGCCAGTCGTCGCCCCCTTCGGCCGGCGAGGTGGGACTAAACTTTCCCCTCCCGTGCGGGGCGCGTAGGAGACAGCCGGCCGCGAAGTGGGCCGGCCCAATAGGGGCAGGGACGGCTCCGTAGGATTTCGTGACGGGCGACGCGCCGTGGGCCGGCCCAACTGACCGCCCGGGCGACGGGGGATGGAGAAGGGAGCTGGTGCTCTCCAAAGTTTAGTACCACCTCGCCCAGCGAAGAAGGTGTCGACCGGCTTAAATTGCTGGTGCCCCCCACCCTGTTGAATTCCTTTGATCCATCCAACCCGTCGAGTGTGCAGCCCTGTGGGGCCCGGTCGCCGCCTTGCGAAACCTGAAAGGCTGTTGCTGTCGCCCATTGGATTGACGGCGACGGCCTTGTAAGACTAGCAGGCGGCCTGGGCGGGCATTTTTTTTACTACACGCCGACTCAGCTACAGTAAACATGCACATTTTTTAGTACACGCCGACTGTGCTACACTAAACATGCACTAATTAAACAGTGCTCACAGTTTAAACAGTACACATTCACAGCAACTAAAAATGTACGAATAATATGTCTCATATAACACGAGAAACATAATAATTGCGACTCAACAATCTTGATTACACACATATAATAATTGTCTTTCATATGAATGGATGAAGTAAAACAGTTGCACCTTCCTCACTTGTGGCTTCAAGCCCAGTTGCTGCATGGAAGAAATTGCAAATTGTGAGAATCAATGTACAGTACATGAAACAAGAAAACAAACATAAACAAAGAAGAACACATACTCTTTATTTTGGCTGCACGTGGCCTTGTTATGACCTCCGACTTTGCATATGCTACATACACGTCCAGATTTCTCGTCAAATGTTTTTGGTCTCCCGTTTTTTATCACCTCAGGACCATTCTTACCGCGACCTCTACTGTTCTGCTTAGGTGCGCCCTTCATGGAAACTTTGACTGGATCACGAACCAGAATATGATCTCGGTTAGGCTCAAATGGATCATCATTCACAAAGCTTCGCTGACTATCATCTTCATTCCCCTCAACATCGTTACTCGCTATAATATCATTCAGATATGCCTTCATCTTGTCGAATAAGAATGGTTGATGACATGCGAGATGAGATGCTTCTGCAGATAAGATGCTCAACTCACTATATCTAGCTCTGTCCTCAGTACCAGACCAACCCCAAGCAAACAGATCGCTAGTGCGCTTCACGAGCAATCCAGCTCTAGCTTTTTTTGCGAACCTTCGTAGCACACAACACTTAGGTATCGCAGGTAAGTTGAGTGCATTCAAAACATGAAGAATATGTTTGCAAGGTAGACCTTTGCGAGTCATACTTCGGCAACTGCACTTTATAGTTTCTGAAGTGTTACTTGGGGTATAGTCCACATTAAATCTGCGATCCCTGTTATTCTTCCACGAAACCACAAATCTCTGACTGTCGGTTCCTCTCAATCTATCGATGACCTCAAGCTCGTGTACCTTCATCAAATCTTGCTGCAAGATATAAAATTCGCCTGTGTGACTGCTTTGGCAGCGAACAACTCAAGCTCCTTACACTCAGTCACTGCTACTGGGAGAGTCTGTGTGGACGTGCAATCGTCGTTCGCTTCGTTTTCACAGAGGCGAACGATACAATTCTCGTAGTGTACAATCATGTCAACAATAGTCATACCGTAGTCAAGATGAAGGTGCAGGCAGGAGTTCAGACTCTCGCTCCTCTGATTACTCCGCATACCAAGAAATAACCCACCAGACAAATATGATGCGGCCCAAAGAGTCTTCTTCCTATACATCCTATTCAGCCATGTTTCTGTTTTCTCGGACTGCCATCTACGCACAAACGCGGCCCGTCTCTCCTCAAAAACTTTATGTGAAAAGGCGTAGTACAGTAGTGACCTGAACTCCTTCAATGACTTGTGGTTGAGATGTTTCTGCATATTCTTCTCAATATGCCATGAACATAGGCGATGCCACACGTCAGCAAGCACCTTCCTGATAGCCCTTATCATTGCTGCATCTCCATCAGTAATTATAGAGTTGGGCTTCTTATGACAGTGAGCTTTCAAGAACGTCTGAAGCAGCCAAACATACGTACTTTCAGTCTCGTCTGAAACAATGGCCCAGGCGAATACCGTAGTGCAACGGTGGTTGTTCAGACCCACGAAAGGGATGAATGACATTCCATACCTGTTCATCTTGTACGTACTGTCGAAGACGACCACATCACCGTAGTCAAGATAATCCCGACGTGACTGTGAATCACACCAGAACAAGTTTTTGAGCCTGCCTTCAACGTCGACAGTGTGCTCAAAGAAAAAATCTGGATCCCTCTCCTTTCTAGTCATCATGATTCCTATGGCAGTGTCAGCATCACCCTGTGCAAGTTTCATCTTCTCCCTATAGCACATATTATACAACTTCCTCCTCCCAAACCCTGCCTTATCATACGACCCATACCTGCTGACGAAGTTGTCAAAAATAATATGTTTTCTGATCCTAGCTCCCGCCATAGCTAAGATCTCCGCTCTCTGAAATGCTTTGATCTGATTATGAGACCGGAGAAAAGAAACTTCGTCCGGTCTTGCAAGAACGTGGTTGTGATAGTCCACGAAACTGCTGACATACCAAAGTTCACGCTTTCTATCAAGTGTGACGCCCCCAACTCAATCGTGCACTAATCATACACGCAAATGCGCACGATCAAGATCAGAGACTCACGGGAAGATATCACAACATAACTCTAAACACAAATAAAAGCCATACAAGATTTATATTACAAGCCAGGGGCCTCGATGGCTCGAATACATAAGCTCGCGAACAAGCGTTAGCGGAAGCAACAAATATCTGAGCACAGACATAAAGTTAAACAAGTCTGCCTTAAGAAGGCTGAGCAAAACAACGACTCTAGATCGAAAAGGCGCATGCCTCCTGCCTGGGTGCCTCCTATCTACTCCTGGTCGTCGGTCTCCACATAGTAGTAGGCTCCACCGGAGGTGTAGTAGTAGTCGTCGGCGGGGGCAGCTGGCTCCGGGGCTCCGTCGTCTGGTCGCAGCAATCGGGTATGGGGAAAAGGGGGAGCAAAGCAACCGTGAGTACTCATCCAAAGTACTCGCAAGACTTATATCAGAACTATTATATTTATGCATCGGTATCAAATGAAGGGGCTATATCTGTGGACTAGACTGCAGAAATGCCAGAATAGAGAGAAAGCCTATCCTATCGAAGACTAGCATCTTCAGCGTCTTGCAGCATTAGAAGAGTGTAGATTAGTACATAGATATAGTAGTAAGTAAGTAGCAATGCCCAGAGATCCTTTCTCGACTCCCTGTGAGAAAGCGATCCCGGAGCCATAATATCCATTTAGTATCACAAGTATCCAGTTCTAGTTGTAGTAGATCGGGATACTCTCTGAGCGTCTGTTACCGTGGACACGGCTATTCGAATAGATATACTTCCCTGCTGGGGTGCACCAACTTACCCAACACGCTCGATTAACTCTGGCCGGACACACTTACTCGGGTCTTGCCCGGCCTCGGCTGATCGACACGCCGTAGCCCTACCTAGGTCCAACAGAGAGGCCAGCACGCCGGTGTACACCCTAAGCACTCAGGGGTCTTGGGCCCATCGCCCTTTGCACTCCTGCACGTTGTGTGGGCGGCCGGGACCAGACCTAGCCCCTGTATACACACGCAGGCTTTCACGGTCCACCCGGGCGCGCGCCGCTCAATCGCTGACATCTGTAGAACTTCGGCTGAAACATGCGACGTCGAGTGCCCATACTATTCCCGCGTGGTGGTTAGTGCGAAAAGGCCAGAGGCCTACTCAGATCACATATCCTAACCCATTAGTGTGTTGGGAGCTCGCGAAAACGAGCAGCGATCCACGATCTGTGGTCCCGTCGCCCCGTCTCGAGGACTTGCGGCAAGGGCCAGGCCCAATACCTCTCCTCACTCTCCTGAGGCAATCTGCCTGCCCGGCCGCGCCTCGTAAATATTTCACGGGTACCCTCATGGTCAACCCGCCTTCACATATCTCGCGGGTACCCCTCGGGGCCAACCCGACTTTAAACAGGGACCGAAATAAAAGTCAAGGTATCCGTGTGTCCGAAACATCAAGGGGGATATCCGAGGAATCACCCTCGATGGATTCCCACTCCATGTATCCGTCAAGGTGAACTCGGAGGAATCACCCTCGATGGGTTCACACTTGAGGAGTTGCACGACAGAGGCTTCATTGGAGATGGTGAAAGAGGAATCACCTTCGGTAACCCACAACCGACTAGCTATGCTACAGAGATATCATCAGGAGTGAGGTAGGAGGTATCACCCTCGTCACTCGATAGTGCCTCTGCAGAGTCGTACAACTTAGGGGAAGTGCAGTGATGTGTTGGTCTCAGCCCATCGATCACCTCGATCGGGGCACTGGTAACAAAGCGGGGCAACAAGGACAAGGATGAGGGGCCACAGATGGTTCACTAACCAACCTATACTAAGCATTTAGGATAGCAGGAATGGTATCAACAGCAGTTACAAAACAGGCTATGCATCAGAATAGGTATTTCCAGAGCAACAACTGTAGCAATTCTAATGCAAGCATAAGAGAGAAAGAATAGGTGATATAGGCATGTTCAAGGGGGTTTGCTTGCCTGGAAGCTCTGCTGAAAAAGTCTGGTCGTCAGGGGCGTAGTCGTACTCGGCAGCAGCGTCGGGCTCGGGGTCTACCGGAGAGAAGAGGGGGAAGAAACAATAAATACAAGCAAGCAAGTGCAACACAGATGCATGTCATGGCAATATGTTGTGCAGGTGGTGACCTAACGCACTGCTACACATTACAGACGGAGCGGGAAAATATCTGGGGATATTTTCCCAGCTTTAAGCATCTTTTAGCCAGATGAAACGGAAGGGAAGGTTCCATGTTTGCAGTGTTGTTGGCATGTGACAGCTACATGGAGGGCATATTCGGATTCGTCTCATTTTTCTGAGCAACTTTCATGTAGAACACTTTTTCATTCGAGTTACGGATTATTTTCTACGATTTTTCAAAGTTTTAAACAATTTTTTGAAATTCCTGGAATTAATTTAAATTCAAAAATAACAGAAAAAGCTTTATTGCATCAGCAGTGCGTCAGGGTGACATCAGCAGTTAACCCAGCCGGTCCAGGTCAAACCTGACGGCTGGGACCCACATGTCAGTGGCACAGGGACAATGAGAGCTTAAATAAATTAAACTGGGTTAATTAGCAGGTGGGCCCTATATGTCAGTGACTAATCTAATTACAGATTAAGTTAATTAGAAAAACGGTTAATTAAACGCGTGGGGCCCGCCTGACAATGACTGGTGTTGCCCAGTCAGCACGTTGACTGGGTCAACCTAGTCAACTGGGCCCCTAGGGCCCACTGGTCAGTGACCCAGGGGTGCCCACGTGGCAGGACAGGTCAGTGGCGCCGGCGTTTAAACGCCGGCGACCAAATACGCGGTGGAGGCCACTGGACCTCGCCGGAAATCGGCTACGGTGGGCCGTTTGACGCGCGGTTTGCGGCGTTCGAACGTGCGCGTCGCGCCACGTCGATCTGTGGCGGTGGCGTCGACTGGGGTGGCCGGAAACGACCGGAACAGCCACGACGGGCGGCGGCCGGAATCGGGCGCGGTTGGATACGGCGCTGCGGGGCACGGCGAGAAGCGTGTGTGTGTGCGTTGGGATCTTGGGAACCCCAGGAGCACGATGCGGTGCTCGGTTGAGCTCGACGGCGAGTGTGGCCACGGCGACTAGCTCGACTACGGCGACGGGTACGGCCATGGTGGATGCGGCGGCTATGGGCGCGGAGATGGGCAGGGAAGAGAGGGGTCCGGTGCGGGTGCTCACCGAGTGGCGCACGGTGGCCGTTGGGAGGCTTAGGAGCTGCAGACGGCGCCGGAATCGGAGGATATCGCCGGCGACCGTAGGGGAAGGAGACGGCTCGGATCCGGTGAAGCACGGGCTTTGAGCTCGGGGTCGAGGGCGTGGACGACGTAGCGGAGCACGTCGAGGCTCCAGGACACGACGGAGAGGCGAGGCGATGACGGTGGCTACGCGGGCGCGGCGGCGCAGCCACGGCAGCGCTCGGGTGACCTCGAGCGCGGGCGAGAGAGAGCGAGAGAGGAGTGGGGAAGTGGATGAGGACGACGAGGGGAGGCTGCGGTGGAGGCCTTATCCACCCACGGCGCTGTAGCGTCGCCGTGTCGGCCGGTCGCCGGAGCGCGCGCGCACGTCGACGGGCACGGTGACATGCAACAGAGAGAGAGGCGGGAGGAGGGAGAGAGAGAAAGGTGGGCTGGGCCGGTGCACTGTGCACTTAGGACCAGTCCACAGTAAGTTTTCTGCTTTTCCCCTTTTTATCTTCTGTTTTTCTTTTTACAGAATTGTTTTGTAATAATTTGAGCTGCCAAATTGAATTTTGTATAATGTGAAACTTGGCCACATAATTACATTACAATATACTGCACTGCCACAAAAAGTTTGGAGGCAAGATGAATCCATTTGAATTTTTCATAAATGGAAAAGCATTTAAAATTCTTCTTTTGGCCCTGATTAAATTGCTATAGCTCATTTTAGCACTGTGGTGATGTTGTTTTCCTGAACAAATATTTGTTTTGGAATATTTGCTAAATGATGAACTATTTTTCAGCAATTTTTGAGCAACTTCAAAATTCACTTGCAATTTGAATTAAATTCAGAGATGGAATTTGAAATGAGATATGAATTCACTGTGACCATTCTTTGCAAACCAAAGTAGCTTAGCATTAATATGATGATCACTGTAGCTCATTTACACAGGGGTGTTACAATTCTCCTCCTCTAAAAGAAATTCTCGTCCCGAGAATTCAGGAGGTAGAAGGAAAAAGATCGGGATATTCTTCCCGAAGACGATCCTCGCGTTCCCAAGTGGCTTCATCTTCAGTATGATTCGACCACTGCACTTTAAGGAACTTGGTTGTCTTCTGACGGGTCCGACGTTCAGCTTGATCGAGAATGCGGATCGGATGCTCCTTATAAGATAGATCATCTTGCAATTCGAGCAATTCATGATCCACTGCTCGGTGCGGATCCTTGAAGCAACGACGAAGTTGCAACGCGTGGAAGACATCGTGGAGGTGAGAGAACTACGGCGGCAGCTCCAATTTATAAGCCACGTGTCCACGTCTGGCGAGAATGCGGAAGGGACCAATGTAGCGAGGAGCTAACTTGCCCTTGATTCCGAAGTGATGAGTGCCCTTCATAGGAGTGACACGCAGATAAGCTTGCTCACCAGGTTGATAGATCGATCCCCAGTGTTTACGATCATAATTGCTCTTCTGGCGAGACTGGGCCGCCTTAAGATTTTCCCGTACATTACGGACTTGCTCTTCAGCATGTTGGATAACATCCGGACCAATGAGCGGTTGTTTCCCAGTTTCTAACCAATTCAGAGGGGTTCGGCACTTACGTCCATATAATACCTCGAAGGGGGCCATCTTCAAGCTAGCTTGATAGCTGTTGTTGTACGAGAACTCAGCATACGGGAGAGAATCCTCCCACTTCTTGCCAAATGAGATGACACAAGCACGCAGCATATCTTCAAGCACTTGATTAACTCGTTCAACTTGGCCTTGGGACTGGGGGTGATAAGCTGAGCTCCAGGTTATATGAGTTCCCATAGCCTCTTGGAAACTTGCCCAGAACTTTGAGGTGAAAAGGCTGCCACGGTCTGAACTGATCTCCTTCGGAATACCGTGGAGTGATACAATTCTGGAGATATACAAATCTGCTAACTGACTAGCAGTGATCGTCTCCTTGACTGGCAGAAAATGTGCAACTTTGGAGAGTTGATCGATGACGACAAGAATTGCATCGTGGCCTTTCTGTGACTTGGGAAGGCCAGTAATGAGGTCCATTTGAACCTTGTCCCATTTCCATTCAGGGATAGGGAGCGGTTGCAGAATTCCAGCAGGTTTCTGATGTTCTGCCTTAACGCGACGACAAACGTCACATTCGGCAACATAACGAGCAATGTCTTGCTTCATTTTAGACCACCAATACATTTGAGGGAGGTCGCGATACATCTTGGTGCTACCCGAACGAATAGATAGTGGTGTATCATGTGCCTCCTTCATAACTTTGTCGGTCATAAGCTCGAACCGAGGTACTACAATGCGATCTCTGAAGTACAAGGTTCCATCTTCAGCAAGCGAGAAATCTCTGGCCTTTTCAAGGACAAGATCCCTTTTCATCTGATCAACTTCAGCATCTTTTGCTTGCGCGGACTTAACAGCCTTCTCAAGATTTGGCTGTAGAACAAGAGTATTGAGAAAACCCTGTGGAACAATATGAAGGTTCAACTTGCGTAGTTCTTCATAAAGATGGGGCTGAGCTTACTGAACCATGAGATTGTTGCAATAGGACTTGCGACTCAAGGCATCGGCCATTACATTAGCCTTTCCAGGGGTATATGTAATACCGCAGTCATAGTCTATAATTGTTTCCATCCATCTCTGTTGACGGAGATTCAGATCTGGCTGAGTGAACAGATATTTCAGACTTTGATGGTCAGTGTAGATCTCGCAACGATTACCGAGAAGGTAATGTCGCCACAACTTTAGTGCATAAATAACTGCAGCAAGTTCGAGATCATGCACTGGGTAGTTCTCTTCATGAGGACGCAACTATCGTGAGGCATAAGCAATCACTTTGCGCCCTTGCATTAGGATATAGCCTAACCCTTGACGAGAGATGTCGCAATAAATGACGAATTCCTTGCGAGAATCCGAAGGAGCAAGCACTGGTGCAGATGTCAGCTTGTCCTTGAGTGTTTGGAAACTTTCCTGACACTTCTCTGTCCACTCAAACTTAACGCCTTTGTGAAGCAGATTAGTCAGAGGCTTGGAAATCTTTGAAAAGTTCTCGACAAAATGGCGGCAATAGCTTGCGAGTCCAAGAAAACTTCTCACTTGCTTGACATTCTTTTGGGGAGTCCAGTCAAGAATAGCTTGAACTCGTTCTGGGTTGACAGCAATACCATCCTTGAAAATCACATGACCAAGATAGGTTACTTCGGATAACCAGAATTCGCACTTGGAATATTTGGCATATAGTTGATGCTCTCGAAGCTTTTCCAGAACAAGACGAAGATGTTCAGCATGTTCTTCCTTATTCTTGGAATATACCAGAATATCATCCAGATAAACCACGACGAATTTGTCGAGGTAATCCATGAAGATATAATTCATCAGGCGGGAGAACGTTGCTGGAGCATTGGTTAAACCAAAGGACATGACGGTGTACTCGAATGAACCATAGCGAGTAACAAAGGTAGTCTTGGGAATATCCTCTTCGCGGACTCGGATCTGGTGATAACCCAACCTCAAGTCGAGTTTAGAGAATACTGAGGAACCAACAAGTTGATCATACAGATCATTGATCGAAGGAAGCGGATACTTATTCTGAATTGTTGTCTGGTTGATAGGTCGGTAATCTTGGACCAACCGGTTCGTACCATCTTTCTTCTTGACAAAGAGAGAAGGTGCTCCCCAGGCAGAGGAACTTGGGTGAATGAATCCCTTATGAAGTGATTTGTCAATTTTCTCCTTAAGCTCAAGGAGTTCATGCGGTGGCATCTTGTAGGGACGCTTCGCAATAGGAGTGGTGCCTGGTTTTAAGTCGATGACAAAATTGACAACTCTAACAGGGGGTACTCCTGGAAGTTCTTCTGGAAAGACATCTTGGAAGTCGCGAACGACTGGAACGTTTTCGATCCCCTCAAGAGGAGAAGCGTTTAACGCATTCAGGGCATAAATCTGAGCCTCGGCATTTTGAACGAGATGAGCATGGTAGTTTACTATCCCATCCGAGGGGTGCAGGAGTTGAACGACCTTAGTGGCACAATTGATTAAGGCAGTATGAGCCTTTAACCAATCCATTCCCAGAATGAGGTCAACTTTGGAAGACTTCAAATTAATGGGAAATGCATGGAAGTCCAACCCTTCAATCTCAATGGTGACATTGGGACTGAACATGGAAGTTCGACATTGGCCCGCGGGAGCGTTAACCACTAGCGACTGGTGCAGCTCTTCACTTTTAATGTCATGCATGCGTGCAAAATTTTCTAATATGAAAGAATGCGATGCTCCTGAATCAAATAAAGCAGAAGCTGGTACTGAATTAACAAGAAGAGTACCTATCACAGTAGCTGGTTGGTCTTGATCTTCAGTCATGTTGACATGATAAGCCTGACCACGACCATAAGAAGGCCTGGCATTGATGTTACCACGGCCAGCAGAAGGAAGTGCCAACTGATTCTGATTCTGACGGTAGTCTTTGGCACGGTGACCTGGACGTCCACATGTGAAGCACAGCCCGTCATTGGGACGGGGAGCAGGAGCTCGAAGTGGTGCAGCTTGAGGTCTCGGCTGCCTCAGAGGTGGAGGAGGCAGGCGAGGCGCAGCATAGGACGGCCTTGGAGCAGGTGCAGTCGGGCGATACATGCTGTGAGGAATCCATATACGGCGCTTCTGCGAGGATGAGCCCGAAGATGAGCCCGCTTCACGGGTGCGCTTGAGAGCGTCCTTGTGATCCTTCAGTCCAGTCTCGACCTGAATGGACTTGTTCACCAAGGTGGTGAAGTCAGCAAAGTCTTGGACAAGGAGTGCCAGCTTGATATCAGGGTTGAGCCCTTCATGGAACTTCTCCTGTCTACGAGCATCAGTAGCAATATCTTCTTCAGCATAACGAGACAATTCCAGGAACTCCCGCTGATAAACTTCCACAGCTTTACTGCCCTGAGTGAGATTGCGGAACTCACGTTTCTTCCGGTCCATGACTCCCTGGGGGATGTAGCGGGCACGGAAGGCAACTTGGAACTCTACCCAAGTGATGATGGTTCCAACAGGTAGGGTACGACTGTGACTGTCCCACCATTGAGCTGCGGGACCCTTCAGGAAGTAGGATGCGAAAGTGACATAGCTGGAAGGGGCCACATTAGCAGACTCCATCTCGAAAGTGATGTCGCGGAGCCAGTCATCAGCATCAAGCGGCTGAACTGAGTTGCGGAAGATAGTTGGGTTGAGGCGCACAAAGTCTTGTAGGGTTATTGGGGCTGGCTCCTGGTTGGCATTGGGATGAGGAAACTGATCCATAATCCCTTGCATGAACTGGCGGTTCATTTCAAACTGTTGCATCATTCCTGCCATATAGTCGGGCGGTGGTGGATTGTTGGCACCTCGACCACGACCTGCGGGTCTAACCATCCTGCTAAAATCAATAGGGGGTAGTTTAGCAACGAGCATTGCAGGTGTATGGAATCATTCATGAAGTAATTCGCACAACAAAGGAAGTGCAATAGATACATCATCATAGTCAGACATGACATACAGATCCATACATAGATTCGGTTATAGGCCAGCGGTACAAGGTTCGGAAAGAAAGAGCTAGACACACTAGGCGGCACGCAGGCACGCGGTGGAGGGATACAACAACGGGACATAGCGATAGCTACATCAACGTTGGAAAGGACCACTGGAGCCAGGCAACTGCAAGTGACGACGTAGGGTGCCCTCGATATAAGGATCCTGCGCTCCGTGAACACTCTGGTGCAGAACCTTGTCCTGAACTGGAAGAAAAGGATCACGTGAAGGAGTACAACCTCCAACAGCAGGCCAGTCAAGACCTAGTGGCATCTCTGTCCTGTGCGGGTAAAGGATGTACTCTGGATGTATCCCTGCACTGACTGCTGGCAGCAACTGTGTCAGAGCATCGTAAAGATGAGCACGAGTGGCATACAACTCGACAGGAAGAGCTCGGGCAGTGCGATCCAGAGCCTCAGTGTACTGAACCAAAACCTGCGGGTCATATCGACGTCGCACGTAAGGGGTATAGACAGCAGTGTAATATCCACTCTCATCCCCAACGGGGGCATACGGGATATATCTGAAAGCAGTCTCCTCCAAGCGACTGTGCTCTCCACGGAGACGGGCAATAGCAGTATAGGCAGCATCATGTACTGCCATATCTACAGTCACTCCAACACCATGAAAGGTGTGCAACTCAGTGATGGAGTTGTTCTGCCGATCAAAGATACGAACCACAGCGTGGTACTGCTCCTGGTTGAACTAGCGGTAATCCTCGTAAATAGTGTACTCGGGGTACCAGCGATATCCCAGCCGGGTCAAGAGGTCGACTAGAATGGCAGGGAACCCAGTCGCATCAACAGCCATAGTCTGGCGCACAAGCTGTCTTGCGGGACGCATCTGAAACAAGGAGTGCAAGATGTCAAATGACAGTGTGAGAAGCATATGATAACTTGGAAAGGAATTTTGCAGATAATCCAGCTCTCCGGGTGAATGTGAAAACGAGAACCTAATGTTAGAGTTAGCAAAATCGTTAACCCGAATAGAAGAGAGATTAGAGTCCCAGAGTAAAGGAGAGGAATAAAAGATCCTAATCCCATCCATTGGCGATGTGGGCCCGTAAGCCACACAGCCATGTTAGCAAAACGGTTTTTCAAAGACTAGACTCAACTTCGGCCAAGGAGTTGGAAAGGGGATTCCTACAGGCAGTCGGCTCTGATACCAACTTGTGACGCCCCCGACTCAATCGTGCACTAATCATACATGCAAATGCGCACGATCAAGATCAGAGACTCACGGGAAGATATCACAACACAACTCTAAACACAAATAAAAGTCATACAAGCTTTATATTACAAGCCAGGGGCCTCGAGGGCTCGAATACATAAGCTCGTGAACAAGCGTTAGCGGAAGCAACAAATATCTAAGCACAAACATAAAGTTAAACAAGTCTGCCTTAAGAAGACTGAGCAAAACAACGACTCTAGATCGAAAAGGCGCAGGCCTCCTGCCTGGGTGCCTCCTTTCTACTCCTGGTCGTCGGTCTCCACGTAGTAGTAGGCTCCACCGGAGGTGTAGTAGTAGTCGTTGGCGGGGGCAGCTGGCTCCGGGGCTCCGTCGTCTGGTCACAGCAATCGGGTATGGGGAAAAGGGGGAGCAAAGCAACCGTGAGTACTCATCCAAAGTACTCGCAAGACTTACATCAGAACTATTCTATTTATGCATCGGTGTCAAATGAAGGGACTGTATCTGTGGACTAGACTGCAGAAATGCCAGAATAGAGAGAAAGCCTATCCTATCGAAGACTAGCATCTTCAGCGTCTTGCAGCATTAGAAGAGTGTAGATTAGTACATAGATATAGTAGTAAGTAAGTAGCAATGCCCAGAGATCCTTTCTCGACTCCGTGCAAGAAAGCGATCCCGGAGCCATAATATCCATTTAGTATCACAAGTATCTAGTTCTAGTTGTAGTAGATCGGGATACTCTCCGAGCGTCCGTTACCATGGACACGGCTATTCGAATAGATATACTTCCCTGTAGGGGTGCACCAACTTACCCAAGATGCTCGATTAAATCTGGCCGGACACACTTACTCGGGTCATGCCCGGCCTCGGCTGATCGACACGCTGCAGCCCTACCTAGGTCCAACAGAGAGGCCAGCACGCCGGTGTACACCCTAAGCGCTCAGGGGTCTTGGGCCCATCGCCCTTTGCACTCCTGCGCGTTGCGTGGGCGGCCGGGACCAGACCTAGCCCCTGTATACACACGCAGGCTTTCGCGGTCCACCCGGGCGCGCGTCGCTCAATCGCTGACATCTATAGAACTTCAGCTGAAACATACGACGTCGAGTGCCCATACTATTCCCGCGTGGTGGTTAGTGCGAAAAGGCCAGAGGCCTACTCAGATCACATATCCTAACCCATTAGTGTGTTGGGAGCTCGCGGAAACGAGCACCGATCCACGATCTGTGGTCCTGTCGCCCCGTCTCGAGGACTTGCGGCAAGGGCCAGGCCCAATCTCTCTCCTCCCTCTCCTGAGGCAATCTGCCTGCCCAGCGCCTCGTAAATATTTCGCGGGTACCCTCATGGTCAACCCGCCTTCACATATCTCGCGGGTACCCCTCGGGGCCGACCTGACTTTAAACAGGGACCGAAATAAAAGTCAAGGTATCCGTGTGTCCGAAACATCAAGGGTGATATCCGAGGAATCACCCTCGATGGATTCCCACTCCATGTATCCGTCAAGGTGAACTCAGAGGAATCACCCTCGATGGGTTCACACTTGAGGGGTTGCACGACAGAGGCTTCATCGGAGATAGTGAAAGAGGAATCACCCTCGGTAACCCACAACCGACTAGCTATGCTACAGAGATATCATCAGGAGTGAGGTAGGAGGTATCACCCTCGTCACTCGATAGTGCCTCTGCAGAGTTGTACAACTTAGGGGAAGAGCGATGATGTGTTGGTCTCAGCCCATCGATCACCTCGATCGGGGCACTGGTAACAAAGCGGGGCAACAGGGACAAGGATGAGGGGCCACAGATGGTTCACTAACCAACCTATACTAAGCATTTAGGATAGCATGAATGGTATCAACAGCAGTTACAAAACAGGCTATGCATCAGAAAAGGTATTTCCGGAGCAACAACTATAGCAATTCTAATGCAAGCATAAGAGAGAAAGAATAGGTGATATAGGCATGTTCAAGGGGGTTTGCTTGCCTGGAAGCTCTGCTGAAAAGGTCTGGTCATCAGGGGCGTAGTCGTACTCGGCAGCAGCGTCGGGCTCGGGGTCTACTAGAGAGAAGAGGGGGGAAGAAACAATAAATACAAGCAAGCAAGTGCAACACAGATGCATGTCATGGCAATATGTTGTGCTGGTGGTGACCTAACGCACTGCTACACGTTACAGACGGAGAGCTTTAAGCATCTGTCAGACAGATGAACCGAAGGGGAAGGTTTCATGTTTGCAGTGTTGTGGGCATGTGACAGCTACATGGAGGGTATATTTGGATTCGTCTCATTTTTCTGAGCAACTTTCATGTTGAACACTTTTTCATCCGAGCTACGGATTATTTTTTATGATTTTTCTAAGTTTTAAACAATTTTCCGAAATTCCTGGAATTAATTTAATTCGAAAATAACAGAAAAAGCTTTATTGCGTTAGCAGTGCATCAGGGTGACGTCAGGAGTCAACCCAGCCGGTCCAGGTCAAACCTGACGGCTGGGACCCACATGTCAGTGGCACAGGGACAATTAGAGCTTAAATAAATTAAACTGGGATTAATTAGCAGGTGGGCCCCATATGTCAGTGACTAATCTAATTACAGATTAAGTTAGTTATAGAAACGGTTAATTAAATGCGTGGGGCCCGCCTGACAGTGACTGGGGTTGCCCAGTCATCACGTTGACTGGGTCAACCCAGTCAACTGGGCCCCTGGGGCCCACTGGTCAGTGACCCAGGGGTGCCCACGTGGCAGGACAGGTCAGTGGCGCCGGCGTTTAAATGTCGGCGACCAAATACGCGGCGGAGGACACTGGACCTCGCCGGAAATCGGCTACGGTGGGCCGTTTGACGCGCGGTTTGCGGCGTTCGAACGTGCGCTTTACGCCGCGTCGATCTGTGGCGGTGGCGTCGACTGGGGTGGCCGGAAAAGACCGGAACAGCCACGGCGGGCGGCGGCCGGAATCGGGCGCGGTTGGATACGGCGCTGCGGGGCACGGCGAGAAGCGTGCGTGCGTGCGTTGGGCTCCTGGGATCCCCAGGAGCACGATGCGGTGCTCGGTTGAGCTCGACGGCAAGTGTGGCCACGGCGACGGGTACGGCCACGGTGGATGCGGCGGCTATGGGCACGGAGAAGGGCAGGGAAGAGAGGGGTCCGGTGCGGGTGCTCACCGAGTGGCGCATGGTGGCCGTTGGGAGGCTTAGGAGCTGCAGACGGCGCCGGAATCGGAGGAGATCGCCGGCGACCGTAGGGGAAGGAGACGGCGCGGATCCGGCGAAGCAGGGGCTTTGAGCTCGGGGTCGAGGGCGTGGACGACGTAGCGGAGCACGTCGAGGCTCCAAGACACGACGGAGAGGCGAGGCGACGACGGTGGCTACGCGGGCAAGGCGGCGCAGCCACGGCAGCGCTCGGGTGACCTCGAGCGCGGGAGAGAGAGAGCGAGAGAGGAGGGGGGTGTAGGGTAACGTAGCAGAAAACAAAAAATTTCTGACCTACGTACCAGCCCAGGATCACTATGGAGACTGCATACAAGGTTTGATCTGTTTCGTTACCGACTCGTAGCGCAGCGGAAGTAGAGTCGATGACGATCGGCGGTGCAGATCCCCGCAGCTAGGATTTACAACCTCCCAACCGCGAGGATGTACTCCTTCATCTGCCCCTCGGACGGCCCTCCGGGAGGCAGTCGGACAGTCCCTCGGACGGTGTTGCGGACAGCCCTTCGGGAGGACCTTCGAAACTCGAACGGTCACTCGGACAGCCCTTCGGGAGGACTCACAGAACTCGGACCGTCACTTGGACAGCCCTTCGGGAGGCACTCTCAAAACAGCCCCTCGGGCACAAAGATCGAAACTACGACCTCTCTACGGGGTTGCACACATACAGTGTCATCTATCCGGCAGGGCTTCGCCGTCCAGAACTAGTTCCCACCGGAACCCAGACAGCCTTTCGGCTCTACGAAACTATTTCGCTGGGAGGGAGAGAGAAGCCAGAAATGTCATGGCACTTGTATGTGAGAAGGAAGTCAGTGTGGAGGCAGCCCCTCCACCTCTATTTATAGGAAATCCAAGGGGTAGGGTTTCTTGGCCCCCAAGCCTTCTAGAAACCTTTTTGGGAAAATATCCCAAAAGGTGACTTTTCCATAAATATCCCAAAAAGCACTTTCACTATTCACGACGAGCGTCTGATCGAACTGAAAATATTCATGTGGGCTTAGAACATTTCCAGTACCCACCAAAATAATTTTCAACGCGAGCCGGAACAATTCCGGTTTAGTGATTTTCATCTGCGAAAAGCATCTGAAGCGGTTTCGGCAGCTCCGGAACATATCCGGTTTTCATTCCGGAAAATTCCAGAATGATTCTGGCACCCTCCAAGAATTATCAGGCATGTGCCGAAACCAATTTGACTTTATGGTGTACTCCGAAACAACTTTCGGTTTAGTGATTTTCATCTGTGAAAAGCAACTAAAGCGGTTCCGGCAGTCCGGAACATTTCCGGTTTTTGTCTCTGAAAAATCTCAGAAGTTACCGGAACAATTCTGGTACCTTCCAATAATTTCCAGGCATGTGCCGAAACCAATTTGACTTTATGGTATCCTCTGAAACAACTTTTCAGTTTCACCGGAACTATTCCGATATCCTCTCCGGAACGTTTCCGTTTCGTCCGAAACTTTTTCGGTGATTTTCTCTCAGACTCCCCGTCTAGTATTCAGCAGATAGATGACCCTTAGGCGTGTGACCCTATAGGTTCGGTGAAGCATAGACATGACCCGGAACCCCTTCCGATCAATGATCAACATCGGAGCCGTGGACACCCATATTGACCCCTATACCCACACGAATGAATATTCGAGTGAACCTCCAGTTGCCGTGTGCTATTCCTGTTGCTTCGCGATATGTTACAAATACCCGAGGTGAGACATGTAGGCATCCGCGTGGATCAACAACTTGTCCACTATGCCAGTTACCTCGTTACCGGTATTGTTCTCTTTTCTCGTTCCCGTGTTCCGGCATCCCCGTGATCAAATCACAAAGTGTCTGGCCAGACGATGATGGATACCGTAACACCGAGAGGGCCCAGAGATATCTCTCCATCGTCGGAGGAGCAAATCCTAATCTTGAGCTATCAAGTTACTTGACATACTTTTCCATGAACCCGTAAGCCGCCGTAATAGCCACCCATTTACGGATGACGTTTAACAAACCCCAAAGTTCATGAAGCAAGCATGAAGTAACTCGATACTCTCATGGTCTAAGGAATTATGCAAACGTTAACCATCTCTATGTTATTAACCATTAACTAATGACGAATGTATCTCATAGCATAACATCAATTCGGGTCGATTCAACACAAATGTTTTTCTAACATTGTGCCCTCAAAATTGCCGGCATAGCCATGCCCATGATCAGGAAAACAGGATCATCATGCAATACTTGAGCCAGTCTTAGAGGCCAGACTAGGAATACATTTTACCGTTTATTATTCCACACGTGCATATGAGTCTTCCTTCGAGCCTCGTGGTTATTGTAGACTCGAGAACCATAGCAGTTATAGCATGGAACATAAACATAATTATGAACAGGGAGATAATCAATAACATTTATTATTGCCTCTAGGGCATATCTCCTACAGGGGGAAGTGGATGAGGACGACGAGGGGAGGCTGCGGTGGAGGCCTTATCCACCCGCGGCGCTGTAGCGTCGCCGTGTCGGCCGGTCGCCGGAGTGCGCGCGCGCGTCCATGGGCGCGGCGACACGCGACAGAGAGAGAGGCGGGAGGAGGGAGAGAGAGAAAGGTGGGCTGGGCCGGTGCACTGTGCACTTAGGCCTAGTCCACGGTAAGTTTTCTGCTTTCCCCCTTTTTCTCTTCTGTTTTTCTTTTTACAGAATTGTTTTGCAATAATTTGAGCTGCCAAATTGAATTTTGTAAAATGTGAAACTTGGCCACATAATTACATTGCAATATACTGCACTGCCACAAAAAGTTTGGAGGCAAGATGAATCCATTTGAATTTTTCATAAATGGAAAAGCATTTAAAATGCTTCTTTAGGCACTAATTAAATTGCTATAGCTCATTTTAGCACTGTGGTGATGTTGTTTTCCTGAACAAATATTTGTTTTGGAATATTTGCTAAATGATGAATTATTTTTCAGTAATTTTTGAGCAACTTCAAAATTCACTTGCAATTTGAATTGAATTCAGAGATGGAATTTGAAATGAGATATGAATTCACTGTGACCATTCTTTGCAAACCAAAGTAGCTTAGCATTAATATGATGATCACTGTAGCTCATTTACACAGGGGTGTTACATCAAGCTTCACTGTTAAATGGGCTTCGCAGAAGCATCGACTCTCTGGTCTAAGTCTGCGAGTCTGGCCATCCATGGTACATAATTTGGCCTGTCGTTTTCCTGCTCTGGAACATAGATACCTCCTCAAGCGGATACTTCCCGCAGGACCGTTCCCACGTTTCAGCAAATCCCTCCTGATGCTGAACCCATGTTCTTTCGCGTAATGGTTGTAGAACGTGTACGCCTCCTGTTCTGACCTGAACGTCTTGGCCATCACTTCCCAATGCCTATCCAGTGACTTGCTGATATTCATTATAGCCGATGTCAAAGTCAAACTCAACATCGTCCACATGCTCATCATCCCCGCTAGGACCATCAACACCCTCCTGCAAAATAAGACATATAACCATGTATGTCAGTCTGTTGTTATATTGTTACTTTTCGTAAATAATTTTTAAAACTTACTTGGCTCACGCTCCCATCATAAGATGCATCGACGTCGCTCTCATCACTGTCATCATCTAAAGTATTTCGCTCATTGTCACCGTCGGCATTTATCTGTGCACATTTAAAGTAAAACATGTAAGTGGTAATGCAATTTTTATGTCAATCATTGCCCTACATTTTTTAAACGTACCTGGCTCGCACTTTCTGCAAAAGATTGTTCATCTATATCGTATTCCTCATTCTCATCTTTGGCATGCACCTGTACAAATTCAGAAAGACATGTAAGTGTAGATGCACTAGTTTGTATTTGATTTTTTTAGGTCAACATTCACGACACTTACATTACCACTATACGATTCATCCTGACTCATATAATTCTCTCCCGGAGGTTCGTTTCCATTGAACGACGAGGATCCAATCTCGCCGCCGGAATCATCACTTGCATATCCAGTTTCTTGCTCCATCAATACACCTTCAAAAAAGGTGTCAGATCAATGCCAACATCCCACAACATCATCGCGGATCATCAACAGTGGGATGGCTATGTGTCATGCAAAAGTAAATGTGTAACAAATTTCAATGTAGAAGAAAATGTACACGAATAATTATTAAGATGTAAACCGAATTATTTAGGTAAGGAGCGAATTTTTATTCATATACAAATTGAGAACAAATATCAATGGAAAAAAAGGGAAAAAAACCCTACTGTCCGCCGTCGACTGGTCCTCGCCTGGGGTCGACGTCGATGCAGTGCTATCTCGCACGTCGTGACGGCGGTCGATGCGGGAGTGCTGGGCGTTTCACCGGGGACACGACGCGTCGGTGACTGCGGGCGTCGCCGAGCTGTTGTAGGTGATGAAGGTGAGCAGGGCGTCGGCGCGTTGGTGAGGGTCGACGTCCTGACGGCGGTGGACCAACGTTTCCGGCGGCGACGACGGCGCGACTTGATTTCCCCCGCCGTCGGAGTCATGGCGGCGACTGATTAGTCTAGGGTTTCGTCGGCGGGATGGGGTGTCGGCGTTTTTTTTTCCGAACCAACTTAGCCACATCGGTGTACGTGGTCGGGCGTACGGGCCCGGCCGTACACGGGCGGGCGGGCGTACGGTGGCCGGTCGGGCGGGTATACTATACGATAGGGTGTAAAGACAATAGTACCCTTTATACGTTTAGGGGGGGGGGGGGGGTGGGGTTTGTACCGAAGTCCTTCTCTTCAATTAATCATTTTCCCATGTTCAAACCCATATGCACTAGCTAGTAAATGCATCAATTTCTCTCAAGACACTAAGAACCTTCTGAATTTAAGTTACAGTACACGGCCACCTTATGCACAACGGGCACACAATAATTTCATTGATAGGATTCACCACAGGGAAACCTTAAATTGCTCGGTCGTTCCAATTTTTTTAGGACTACTACCAGCTAGTAATAACAAGTAAAATGTGTCAATTCATTCTTACCTTTTTGTCCACCCAGGTCCTGGGGATCAATTTTCCCCATCGGCTGTGCTGATGCTGCATTTTCACTGTCGGCACGGTCAAGAATCACAACAAGCTGCTCTCCAGCCTCAGGACCATGGCCTGCAGCTTCTTCATCCAGGACGTACTCATTGCCTGCTTCGCCCTCGCTGCACACCGGGTCGCCGCAGATCTCCATGAGCGCCGCCACGCTAGCCGCCTCCTCCGGGAAGATCGGCAGCCTGCACCCGTTTCCACCGATCCCCTAAGGTTACTTGTCGCCGGACGGTGACAAGACACAAGTTTTGCTGTACAAGGGAGCTATTTACCTGTCGGCGGGAGAGACGGGGATCGAAGTCCATCGCCATGGCGCGGCTGAGCTGCTCCGAAACAACTTCCACGGCCCCAAGTATACACGCACCCCGCGACCTGTCCACCGCCGCCGCCGCCGCCGACGCCGCCTCCACACTCTTGGTTCTTCTCCCCGATTCCCCTTTCGTCAAACAGGGCCGAGGTGGTAGATGGGGATGCATTCATTTGCACCTGTGGATCCATGTGACGAACCGCCTGGTACAAGATGCCCCCACGCTAACAGCCATCAGTGGCGCGCCTCTGCAGCCGTTTGCTCCCCTCCTCTGACACAATACGTACAGGACGCCTGTCACTGTGTATTCCCTATTTGTTCTGTCCTGTACTGCACGGATCACAAAGCTCAGCTGGATGGCACAGATAGCAGGATTAACTGGACCCGGGAGCCAAAACGCTCCTCCCGTAGTTATCTTGTATCGATAAATTTTTCTGTCGCGTTGCATCTTCGGTGAGAAAAGTCACTTCTCTCTATATAAACAGCATGATGGAGAGGTTTCGTTTGCTCCCAAGAAAAGAATAACCCGCCGTTTCCACCATGTATTGCAATTAGCAACCTCTGATTTTTTTTTCTGAGACACGTCATATGAAGAAGCTCTTACAATTTGAAGAGTCTCTCCGTTAAAAAAAAATAAAGACGCAAGCAGCTGTTGATTTGAAACACTTGCTGTCTGAAGAAATAGTGGCAGCAGAGTACAATTAGCATCAACCTTCAGTTGGAATGTAAGACTCGGTCCTTGCAGCAGTTGACAAGTTGCCAGCAATTTACCTTTACAAAGTCAATACCAGTAGCTAATTAACAGCAGAGCAATCTACCTTCACAAAGTCAATATCAGTAGCTAATAGCAGAGAAAAATATGGACGGTTATAGAACACGAGCACGGGTATTCGACTATGAAAATACGCCAGGTGCGCAGCGAGTTTGTTTACATATGTATATGGTCTGTATGAACACCACCCCTGCACAGTGGGCAGGACGCGTTCCTTTGAAGCCAGTTGTCAATGCATCGCACGTGGAAAATGTGCTGGCACTGAGGCAAGGCTCTCACGAAATGCGGCGATCCAAAATCCTGGTTAGTATTTTGGCATGTCATCAGTACAAGAAACTATTTTTTTTTGGCTGCTATATAGTGTGAGAATAATGCATTTCAAGAACACACTAACCTGAAGGCATACTGAACAGCAGCTCTTATCAGTTTCCTGATCAGAATTGGTTGCAGCGCTGAATCTGATCGCTGGGATCTTGTTGATCAGATCTCTTGACATACCACCCGTACCGCCGGTTTCAAAAAGGTCATTGTTGTCAATGAATGGTGTACTCGGTAAACTCATCTGCATCACACAAAACATTAAATCAGACCTAGCATGGTGTGCAAGCAAGCAACTGCTGTAGCAGTCACATACTAGAACCTTGCGAAGTTGCAATCAACACCAAATGCAATTATAGTTGTCGTGCCTTGAAGTTATTGCTTCTGGCAATATCTGGTCCTATAAAATGAGATAGAGTATATATATGTACTCCGAAGGAAACACTTTATGGTCCTAAAAAACAGATGGTGTGAAATGATCACTCACAAGTTTAATCTTCGATAATGTGTAGTCTATTCAATACATGTCAGTACCATGCTTTTTTTTTTCTCTATTTAATATTATATCATTACTTATCTCAAGTATTTACCATTTATGCTGCTATATTAGATAGTTTGCCAAATACAAATAGCATGATTGTTTATTTATTTTAAGATAATAGCATGCACACATATCTGAAGACATTTAAGGTTTGATCTCTCTAGCCCCACAATCTAGTCCTAGATATTTCTGTGACTAGAAGCTTCCTTTGCAGGAGAATGGGGGAACGTTATTCTCCATGTAACCATTTAATGCTAAGAATCTGCTACACCATAAATTGTAAGGTTTGGAAGTGTTTTACTTATATTAGTTGAATATAAAATTTATTCTACCTGGAATCTGCCACGGTTAATGGGGTATCCTACCATTTTAGCCATTAGAGAGAAATGATATCACACTACCAATCATTATGAATTTACAACTACGTGATGTGAAGAGCTATATACCTGACTTTGTACTGCACGCTGCAGTGCTGGACTGACCATCTCCCAAACAATTCGTCCACTGAAGAGGCTAGAGATGATGTCAAGCTGAAAGACCCAACACAGAACGTCAGAACAAGTAAAACCTAACTCTGCTTATGAATTGCTGCTTCACCTATTCACAAAAACGACGGTAACATAGAGCAACGACTAATTAATGAATTGCAATATTGTTTCCTGGAGAAAACATTTACTTCTACCATATGTTTTCATGGTTTCCTAATTTCTCTTCAACTGGATGTGCTCCAAAGTCCAAAAAATATCAGCCAGCATAGCAAATTTCATATCTTCCACCACGCACATCTCATGCTTACACTAGTCGACATCATAGTGAGGTATTTGCTCGGCTAGGTACATGGAAATGATCCTTCACCATTCTTGATATATAAAAGAAAAAGAGATCACTGAGTTCTTTCATACTCACCACAAAGAGAATGCTATATTTCTCGGATTCACTGGATCTCCAAATCTCGATGTAGGATTCAACAGCGTCAATAGAGAAGACTGCACAGGAGACTGCCCCCACGCCAGCGCCCCGGAGCATGCCGCTTTCGGTGGACATCCCCATGCAGGCACCGATGACGATCCCAACTAGTAAACCCACTGCATTCAACATAAAATAAAAGAATTTCTTTTACAATGAGGATAAAACTGTACCAAGCAGTTACACCAACATGAGCTACGCATGGAACAATTGCAATACCCAGGGAATTAAAACTTGCAAGCAGGGCCCAGACAGAGAACAAAAAACAGAGGACAATGATCGACCATGAACCCCATAAAACTTGCAAGGCTTTGGTTCCCTTAATCTCGGACACCGTCAAAAAAGTAACAATTCGTAATCAAACACCAAGGCTACAGGTAACAAACAATTGGAGCCACAGCCCGCGGGGGCCGCAAGCATTGACCGAGAAGGTGAGAACAGAAAAGAACCAAAACTGGGCACATACCGACGGCGAAGGCAAAGGTGAGCAGCTTGCCGAGCACCCACCCAACCGCCGCAGCGCCGCACCTCCCGCACGCTCTCCACACTGCATCGAAGCGGCAGCGGGGATTTGAAGAAGCGGCATCCGAACGATCCATCAAGGCCGGCCAGAACCCTCACAGGATCCAAGGGAACTTGACGAGCATGCTACACGGGTCGGGGGGGAACGAGGGGGTCGTTTATATATACCGGGACGGGGGAAACAAAACTTGGCGTGATGCATCCTTTTCGATCCATGTCAGCAAAATGTAGACTTATGATATCAATGATTGGTAGAGAAGATTTTCTTTTGAGAACACGCACGTACGATTGCTGCCTAACTATCTCCGGAACAATCTACTTTGTTTTATTAACACAGTCCACGGTTGGAACTTAATTAATGATATATACAGGTTGAAATTACCCACCAATTAAAGATATGTACAGTTCAATCTGTTGAGATCCAACTGAAAACTAATCAAACACGGAATCATAAGTTTGGTGTGATATTACCTCACAAAAAAGAGAGACAAGTTTCGTGTTATACGGATATGACAGATTTTAATTTGGTCACTTCTGACTTCTGAGCAGGCCGCTGCATTGGATCGGATGTATCGTTTCCTCACCTAAAAAACAGGAGCAAATCACTGTGCGCACCTGTAGTATGACGCATCTTACAAGTTCTGGAATAACAACTACTACTCCACTAGAGATGTCAGTTTCTCCACATAGGACAAAAGGACCATAGGTTTCTGAATCCTTCACTATGCCAGCAAATTGTGAACAGCAGACATTCCCTACTAAAAAACTGGAGCAAATCTCTGTGCGCACCTGTAGTGTGACGCTTCTCAGTACTCCACTAGAGATGTGACTTTGCACGTACGATTGCAGGTTGCCGGTTGCAACAGCTACCTCTCGGCTTTGGTAAAACAACCAACCGACTCGCTTTGCTCACATGAGCTAAGCTGAGATGGAAGAACCAACCCTGAGGGCCTGTTCGGAATGCATTGTATGCAAAACGAAGGAACCGGGAGAAATAGAGGAATAGAAAAGGAAAGTGTATGCAAAACATAGGACTGAATAAACAGAGGAAGTGCTTATGAACTAAGTGTTCACATCAGAGGTAAGAAACATGCAGGAAAGCATCCGTAGTTCTATAGCTAATGGAATTTTTTATTTGGGTAAACAGTGAGTGCTCCCTCACAGATTCTCTCACATGGAATTGTTTATTGATGATCACAGTCCATGCGCCGCATGGCTGCTACGTCCTTGCCTCGGGCTTCCGCTAAAAAAATGAGGTCACGGTGGATGTTTTCAATCCTGTGGAATCGCGAAAGAAGTGGAAACTTTCCTCTGAGATACTGTTCACGTTTCCTTCGTTCCAAACGCCACAAAAAGTGTTGGGGGCAAACTAACCCTCCGCGGCGACACAAACGCCGGACAGAGGTAGACGAAGGAGACACCACAATTTCCCCGGCGACGAACGCCGCGGCGCACGAACGCCTGTATCTTGGCTTTATTTCTCACAACGACTCGAACACATACATGGAGGTACACACGCACACACGCAGTACTAACCAGAGAAGCTCTCCTGCCAGCCGGGCGCACACCACGGTCCCGACGGAGACTACATCTTCCTCATCTCTGACTACTCCTTTTTAACCTGGGCACATACCCGACTTTTCCCTAGACTATCCAGCCTGCGCACACAACGATACATGGCCAGTTATAGCCTAGCTAGCAGCCCACGCAACGCTCTCAGCGAAACATACGCGCGGGCATCCGGCGACCCGGCCAAGCCAACTAACCAGCTAACTACCAAGGCATGCACTAACAACCCACTAGTCAACTACATGCACGACTAGACGGCCACCCTTGTAGCTAACCACCTAACCAAACACACGCACGCACACACGCCACGCACGCACGCCAATGACGACGTCACACGCACGCACGCACACACGCCACGCACGCCCACTAATGATTTAATTATACCTGGTAGCACCTAGGAATCATACTGCTCCTTTATAACTAAAAGTGCTGAGCTATCATATTGTTTCCGAAGACCCCGGGTTCAGCAAGTAAGTATCTCACCCAAATTAGTAAAATCCTATAAGGTATCATACTGTTATTCTAGACAGTAGAGACTTATATATTGGGACCTGTGTCATTTCCAAAGATTGTATATTATGTTCTATTTCAATAGGAGCCTGGAAGAACTAAAATTCATTAACCATGATTTTGAAAATAAATAGGAGAACTATTTTTCTGATGGTGGAAGCAACCAAGTGACCGCACAGCGGCTGCAATCAATAATTAAAAACTGAACAAAGGAGATGATTTCACGATTTAACTCAATGAGTAACTTTTGTAGGCATCATCATCTAAATTAACCCTTGCCACCCTCTGGAAACTACTTTTCTCTGTCTGAAAATAAAGGAACTGAAAACAGATGTTTCCTAAATTTCAGGATACTTTCAGGATACTCACATGCCCCCATTGTAAATAGTCTGGTCGAATGAAAAACACAGTGAGACAAATGTTATACTTTCAGGATACTCACATGCCCCCATTGTAAATAGTCTGGTCGAATGAAAAACACAGTGAGACAAATGTTTCCTAAATTTATCATTGTCTTCAATGGACTTTGAGCCCCCAAGTTCTAAAGTGAATGTAATCTTACCTTATAAAGTTAGTGCTCTATCTGGTAACCTTGCATCCCATGTATCCTTGCATCCCATGTATCCTTGCATCCCATGTTCTTCACTGCTTGAAGCTTCTTCACTGTATGAACATTGGCAGTGCCTGCAATGTTCAGAAAGAAACGACACTAAAGGGTTTGTACATCTACGAAACAAATAGCAACTTGCTCCTCCTTTATTATACAACAGATGATTTTGGATGCACTCTACTCTTCTCTGAGATCACCTCTATCTTCTTCATGATCTTTTGGTGGAAATAATTCCTTTGCAATGTGCCTGCATGACATGGTAGCTTTATTACATCAAGATTCTGTATATCTAATCATTTTATTGATTATTTTCAATTTAGTCTTACTCACCTTTCTTTGACTTCTTGCCCTTAGCCGGATCTTCCACAACAGGTCATTTGTATCCTTGCGAAGTGGTGGCAGAATCCAATGGCACAAATGACTCGGAAAATATGAGTTTGAATTAACTTTGGTAAAAACAATTCAAAGGCATGGACTGAAGTTGCCTACCTTGTTTTTTTTCTGGTGCCAGTAATGCATCCTAATGGTGAGTGTGATCGAAAGAGGCCTGAGTCATGAGCGAATTTTTTCCACCCCCCTGGCGCGCCCTGCTACCTCGTGGGCCCCATAGAGGCCCCCTCACTTATCCCTTTAGCTCACTTCGTCTCCTACCTCTAGAAAAAAAATTCTGGTAGCTCTCTCTCTCGTGTTCTTGCTCACAACATTGAAATTTTAGATCTCTTTCCTCGGAGCTCCGTTTCCGAAACTGTTTTGGGAAATTGATCCTTGGTATGTGACTCCTCCATTGCTCCAATTAGTTTTTGCTTTAGTGGATTATATTTTGCATAATTAGCTACTGTTGGTGCTACAGAAAATGAGCTTGCATGTTGAATTCTTTGAGTTCCAAGTAGTTTGAATGCTTGATATAGCCTCTAGACATCCATATGAGTAGTTGCTATCAATCTTGTGAAGTTTTATTGATATCATTTTGTGGTCCAAAAATTTTCAGAAATTTGTTCATAGGAAAATGAATATCTTCCGGAGAAGTTCTTCGAGGAGGAGCTCCTCGGAAGCTTCATTAAGCGAAAGCTCGGCACGCCAAGCATATGAGGAACCAAGGGCAAGTTCAGTACGAGGTGCCGAAGCAAAGTCATGTCGGTGGCCGTGCAATGAATTCATGTTAGGTGCTGGCATCAAGGAGGAATTCGACCAATACATTCACAATGCCGAGCTCTCCGCCTTCATTGCAGATAAGCCACCACAGCATTACAACCTCACCCATTCCTTTACCCAAAACTTTGCTTATTATCCGCGCACTTCTAGAATTTTATTTCACCTCTATGACAATTCCTACAACATATCTCTAGAAGAATTCTGTGATGCATGTAAAATTCCATATTGGGGTTCGTTAGATGAACCGACAAGATCTGATTATGAGTTGTTTCTTACTAGCCTTTGCAATGGTGAGGATAGGGGAATCATGCAGGCCAGAATAGTTAGCATTCAATTTCCCGCTATCCGGTATTTTGCGCTTTTTAATGGTAAATGCGTTGTTTGTAAGCAAGACTGTAGTGCACTTTGTACCCCTGATCTGAGTCTTATTCATACAGCCGTGACTAGTAGCAAACTTTATAATCTTGGGGCTATTGTTGCACATAGGCTGCAGCTTAATGCGGGTAATGGTGATTTGTATGGAGGAGTTTATGCCTCCCGCTTAGCTGCAAGGTTAGGGGTCTCGCCCAAATTTAATGATCCCCTCTTGCCCTACAAATATTTAAATTTCGAAGCAATGCGAGAACATAGGTTCTTAAAGCGCAACGCACAGGGTTATGAATATAACTTAGTCTTCAATAAATATCACTCTGTGTATGTTGTTTTGCCTGCTCCTGCCCTCTTTGATTTTTAGAACAAACAGAGACTTTTCCTTCATGAGAGTGAGGTGCACGAGTACAAAGCGGCTGTTGAGGCTACTCGTCAGGCTGAGGAGGCAGCTCAGAACGCCTCTACGAGCTACCATTTCGATTACTATCCAGGACAGCCGTGGCAGTAGACCAAGCTAGGCAAAAGCCTAAGCTTGGGGGAGTACGTATTTCTCACCGACATTACATTCATGTTCACACATTTTATTCCAGTTGTCGGTGCTCATACTTTTTCATTGTATAATCCATGTTAGTTTTATTTTCTAGCTTTCTTTTTGTGTGTTTGAAAAACTTTGAGAAAATCCAAAAAACATTTCTCGTTTCTTTTTGGTTTTCCTTTTTAGTTTAATTAGTTGTAGTTTCCTAGTAGTAAAAGAAAACCCAAAAAGATTTCCCGTTTCTTCTTTTGCTTGTTGGGAGCTCTTCCGTGTAAATAGTTTTCTTTTCTAGTTTTTCGTTTTCTCCATTTTGCTTCCTTCAGAAAACTAAAAACTCCAAAAATATTTCAGTGTGTTTCTCTGAAATTCTTTTCTTTTCTTTTGTTGAGTCATTGTAAGGAGAAGACCATGATGAAAATGATGAGTGGCTCTTATATGCATTATTGTTGATCTAACAAAAAGCCCATATTACCTTGTCTTCTCCTTTGAATAAATTGCTTGCAGATTCCAGCTTAGCCCACGGCACACTTGCACTATTTTTATTTTCATATCATTCGGTCGTGCAAGTGAAAGGCAATAATGACGATGATTTGATGAAGTGACTGTGGCAAGGAAAAGCAGGTATGAACTCAACTTGTTCTTTGTTTTTGTAAATATGTTTAACTCAGTATCCATGATTCAGCATATTATGATTAAACATGTTTGTGATGACAATTAGAGATTATAGTTGCTCATGCCATGCTTAAGTAGCTAGGAGTGGATAATGATTTATCTTGAGTGTCAACATGCATTAAAATGTTCATGATGTAGTATGATGATATGGTATCCTCCTCTGAATGTTTCAAGTGGCTTGACTTGGCACATGTTCACGCATGTAGTTGAATCAAAACCAACATAGCCTCCACGATATTTATGTTCATGGTGTTTATATCCTACTCATGCTAGTATTCAATGTTGCTTATTCATAATGCATGGTTATGACCGTTTTCGCTCTCTAGCTGGTCGCTTCTCAACCTATTTGCTAGCCTTCGCCTGTACTAAGCGGGATTGCTGCTTGTGCATCAAAATCCTTAAACCAAAGTTATTCCAGATGAGTCCACTATATCTACCTATATGCGGTATTATCTTGCCGTTCTAAGTAAATTTGCATGTGCCAACTCTAAATATTCAAACGAACATCTGTTTTGTGTGCCCGTACCGCTCATGGAGCGATAGGGGGCGGTCAGTATCTTCCATGCTAAGCGGGTTATTCTCATGATGAGTGTTTACTCACTTGTCCTTGCACGAGAGGGGCTGGTAATCGGGATGCCCAATCCCATCATTAAAAATGCAAAATAATAAAACAAACTCCCCCGAAAAGTTGTTAGTATGGAGGGCACCCAAGGATTCGGCTAGCCATGGCTTGTGATTGTTGGTGGAGGGGGAGTAAACTTTACTTTACCGCTTGGGAACCACCGCTAATGTGTTTAGCATGGAAGATATTGAAAACTCTCGGTCGTGACGTTGACAGAAAAGGCATACCTTCCAAAATGAAATTACCTCTGATTTAAGCTTCGAGCTCTGGCACCTCTGCAAATCCATGCTTCCCTCTGCGAAGGGCCTATCTATTTACTTTTATGTTATTTTACTTTTATTGTTGAGTCATCACCTTCTCAAACAAGCACCAGACCTGAGAGCACTATTGTCATTCTCATGCATTGTGTACAGTTAATGTTGTGTGCATCATGACTGGATCTCTTCTACCATGAATTACAATGTTTAGTCGCTGCTTGAACTTTGGAGGTGCTCTGCATTTATGTTTTGCGGTCTCAGAAAGGGCTAGCGAGATACCATGTTATCATATTATATCATGATTGTTTTCACAAAGTGTTGGCATTTGAGATATTTTATTATTGCTCGCTAGTTGATTATGCCATTGATATGAGTGAACATAATTTCTAAGAGTTATCGTTTGCGTGGTTAGTCATAATCTTTGCTGAAAACTTGGATACTACTTAAGCATATATATAGATACAAGAACAAAAGAGTTTGTAAAAGTTTTTCTTTATCACTTTCAGTTTGTCAACTGAATTGTTTGAGGACAAGCAATGAGTTAAGCTTGGCGGAGTTGATACGTCTCCGTCATATCTACTTTTCCAAACACTTTTGCTCTTGTTTTGGCCCCTAATTTGCATGATTTGAATGGAACTAACCCGGACTGACGCTGTTTTCAGCAGAATTGCCATGGTGTTGTTTCTGTGCAGAAAATCAAAGTTCATGGAATTGAATGAAACTTTCTGGAGATTTTTTATTGAATATATAAAAAATATTGGCATCAAGAACTACTGGAGGGGGGCCACCCAGGCGCGCCCTGGTGCCTCGTGGGGCCCACGTGGCTCCGTTTGACCTATTTTCAACGCTATAAATTCAGTTTTGCAGAGAAAAAAATAGGAGAGGAAGTTTTATTGCGTTTCACGATACGGAGCCGCCGCCACCTCCTGTTCTTCATCGGGAGGCCAGATCTGGAGTCCGTTCAGGGCTCCGGAGAGGGGGATCTTCCGGCATCGTCATTATCAACCATCCTTCATCACCAATTTCATGATGCTCACCGCCGGGAGTGAGTAATTCCTTCGTAGGCTTGTTGGACGGTGATGAGTTGGATGAGATTCATCATGTAATCGAGTTAGTTTTGTTAGGGCTTGATCCCTAGTACCCACTATGTTCTGAGATTGATGTTGCTATGACATTGTTATGCTTAATGCTTGTCACTACGGCCCGAGTGTCATGATTCCAGATCTGAACCCTTTATGTTTTCATGAATATATTTGTGTTCTTGATCCGATCACGCAAGTTATATGCACCTGCTATGTGTTATGATCCGCATACCCCAAGGTGACAATAATTGGGATTCTTTCCGGTGATTGCCATAGTTTGAGGAGTTCATGTATTCACTAAGTGTTAATGCTTTGTTCCGGTTCTCTATTAAAAGGAGGCCTTAATATCCCTTAGTTTCCTTATGGACCCCGCTGCCACGGGAGGGTAGGACAAAAGATGTCATGCAAGTTCTTATCGCAAGCACGTATGACTATATACGGAATACATGCCTACATTACATTGATGAATTGGAACTAGTTCTGTGTCGCCGTAGGTTATAACTGTTACATGATGAATGTTATCCAACGAATATCACCGATCCAATGCCTACGAGCTTTTCATATATTGAATCTTGCTAAGTTACTACTGTTGCTGCTGCTATTACAATTGCTACTGCTACTGTTGTTACCATTATTACTACTGTTACTATTATTGCTACTGCTATCAAACTATCACATTACTGTGCTACTGATCACTCTGTCGCAGATATTTAGTCTCCAGGTGTGGTTGAATTGACAACTCAACTGCTAATACATGCGAATATTCTTTGGCTCCCCTTGTGTCGAATCAATAAATTTGGGTTGAATACTCTACCCTCGAAAACTGTTGCGATCCCCTATACTTGTGGGTTATCAAGGAACAACAGGAGAGGTTAAGCGCCCAAAGGAAGGTGCACCGCCTGCGGCTGCTGGTGGATGGTAGTCGGCGGTGGCGACAAACAGCAGATGTCGACCATACGACATCTACCTAGAGGCCAGTGGTGGATGCATCCATGCAATGGAACCATGAAAGCCCTAGTCCTTGATCTCATACCGGCCCATCTCCTTTCCTCTCCTCCTCCTTCGGGCGCTGCCCCCATGGGCACACCTTGCTCGTTAGGAGAGGGGGAAAGGAGGGGCAGGGGGTAGGCAACAGAGGGGAAGGGGGCCAGCGGCAGCACGGCAAGTGGCGGCAGCAGAGCAGAAGGAGGGAGCGTGTGCGGGTGATGTTTCTAGAGGAGTGGCGCTGGGGGAGGAAACAGAGAGATTAGAGATGGGGAAGAATATATGGGGTCCTCGAGAGAAGGAAGAACAAAGATAAGGAAGCTTCGTTTTAAGCGGTGGATTAGTCAAAGCCGTGAACCAACCCGATCAACACCTAGGAAAAACCGATAGCAATCATAGAAGAAAAACCGGACCGAACCAAAAAGAAAACCAGGGACACGTGTTGGCCAGATGGAGCAATGACCCAAAGCATTGGGAATGCACCGCGTCGCCGATAGCTTAGCCAGTTTAATTCTTGTATATATATAGAGAGAGGCTCATAGCAAGCAAGCACAATATATACAGCATGTACATACATTCCATACAAGCTAGCAAACAATTATCATAAGGATCACATATAGTGCTTAACAACAAGCCACATACGAGAAGTTTGCAAGTCATATAAGTCACAACGAGAAGTTCACAAGCATCATATATACAACGAGAAGTTCACAAAGCATCATACAACGAGAAGTTCACAAAACATCATACAAGTCATACAATAGAAGTTCATAAGCAACATAGGAAGTTGTTGGTCGACACTAGGCACAAGTGCAGAAGATCAACTCCGTAGACATGGCCTCTATTTTTGTGGAGGTGGGGGTGAAGGAGGAGGATGGCCAGAAAAAGCTTCCACACGTGCAGTAAGCACCTGCAGTTATTTTAGTTAGCATTGTAGCGAAGGATTTTATCGGATATTATTGTTGGCTACAATGTGAAAGAAATAACCTCAAGCTGTGCCTCGATTCTTTCTCTTGGGGCCCTTTCTTTCTACAACTTGGCCGCCTATGCTTCCTCACGTTCATGCCTTTGCCTCTTTTCTTCCTCCAACTAGGCCTATAATATGTCATCATAATCTTGTATTAAGGTTGCAATGCAAGAATGTAAAGACATGGGAGGATGAATGAAAGTTAGAAACCTAAAGCGCAGCAATCACAGTGTCACTAGTCACCGGACAGCTCCGTATGGAAACACTAGAGCTCATGCTCTGCGCCCGGAGCTCAGAAAGCTTGGGATGCGAGGATGTGGAGACTGGGCCATCGAAAAGGTAGTGACAGTCACTCTTCTTCCCTCCTCCTACCTCCATGACCGCCACCGGATCAATCTCCTCCTACATAGGATCACTCGCATCCCTGTGACTGTGCGATACACTCATAGTATATATCCATCTTCCTCTTGGCACTGTCGCTGCACCACTCCTCGCCCGGCTTCTTCCCTCTTTGGCCATGTTTCCATGCCTGCACCTTGGTGACATGGCCACCTAGTTGTTGGCTCCCCTGCAAAAGAAAGCACGATGATTAGTAAACGTCGCTGAACCTAGAGATGAACTTGACAATGGTGTTGCACATGCCAGTTTTTGATGGACAACTACCATACTGAGGCTACCTTGGACGTGTGCCAGGCCCTCCATCAGCAATTGATGTTCCATTTTTTGCTTCTGATGCGCTTTCCACCTAGGGGAGCACCAATTATCCACCAACCACTCCTAGCAGTCCTCTGGTATCCAGCTCTCCCCTCACCTACGTAGGCAATACATCATATGACGTAGAAAAGAAACAATCGTTGGTCATCTAATTAATCACTACCAAGCAGTGATGGGCACTTACTAACAAGTACTGCTCCTGGGTCAGACTTGTGTCTTCGCAAGCCTCCGTCTTCTTCAGTTTCGGCTTCCCATCGTCGCCCTTGCTGTAAAATTGCATCACGACCTTGTAGCGCAACATGTGCCTCATGTCAGGGAGACGCTTCTTGGCAAATTTCACCAGGTTCAAGCGCGCTTCAGCAAGCTTCTCATCCTCGCAGGAAAAGTGTTTCTAAAATAATGCACATATCAGTTAGATAATAATCTAGCTTCTGATATCATATGGACCAATGTAGTGCCAGGCTGATACTTACCACAGATCTCGCAGGATCCGCTCGGCTTTGTTGGGACACTTGTTGTCCTTGGCGGCTTGGTAGTGCGCCCATGTGAATCCTAGCGATGGCGTCATCCCGCCAATTGGAGTGACCAAACCTGAGAAGTGCTTCCTCTGAAGAGCGCCAATAATGGTGTTCACTTGTGATTGTGTGAACCAGGTCGAATGAACTTCCACTGCCTGCACAATCAAAAGTAAAGTCACATGTGAGTGTTCAAAATATTATATCCTAATGGCTTGTAGGACCGTCATTTACCTGTCTCCGTCTGGTTCAACGACGGGCCGGTGATCCTCTGGCGTGGCACTTGGGGCCTTGGACTTGCCACGCAAAGAGCGCTTCATGACTGTAGAACTGGAGGCAGACCCCTGCCGGTCCTCGCTCACCACTACCTCCTCCTCCTCAAGATTAGTAGCGAACTCATCGGACTCCTTCGCGGCAGGGGGGGGGCGGGGGTTACAACACTATTGCCGGAAGAGTAACCATCGTAGCTGCCGGAAAGCCTCGATGATTTACCGGGTCACCCCAAAAAGAACATGTATTAGTATCATCATCGCAATAACATGGAAAAAATGCATCAAAATTTTCCCAGACCAGATGCCTCTTTGTTGGAAATATGCCCTAGAGGCAATAATAAATTGGTTATTGTTATATTTCCTTGTTCATGATAATCGTTTATTATCCATGCTATAATTGTATTGATTGGAAACTCAAATACATGTGTGGGTACATAGACAACACTGTGTCCCTAGTAAGCCTCTAGTTAACTAGCTCGTTGATCAAAAGATGGTGAAGGTTTCCTGGCCATGGACATAAGATGTCATTTGATAACGGGATCACATCATTAGGAGAATGATGTGATGGACAAGACCCAAACTATAAACATAGCATATGATCGTGTCAGTTTATTGCTATTGTTTTCTGCATGTCAAGTATCTGTTCCTATGACCATGAGATCATGCAACTCCCTGACATCGGAGGAGTACCTTGTGTGTATCAAACGTCGCAACGTAACTGGGTGACTATAAAGATGCTCTACAGGTATCTCCGAGAGTGTCTGTTGGGTTGGCATGGATCAAGACTGGGATTTGTTACTCCGTGTGACGGAGAGGTATCTCAGGGCCCACTCGGTAATACAACATCACAATGAGCCTTGCAAGCAATGTGACTAAAGTGTTAGCCACGAGATCTTGTATTACGGAACGAGTAAAGAGACTTGCCGGTAACGAGATTGAACTAGGTATAGAGATACCGACGATCGAATCTCGGGCAAGTAACATACCGAAGAACAAAGGGAACAGCATACGGGATTAACTGAATCCTTGACATAGAGGTTCGACCGATAAAGATCTTCGTAGAATATGTAGGAGCCAATATGGGCATCCAAGTCCCGCTATTGGTTATTGATCGTAGAGGTGTCTCGGTCATGTCTACATAGTTCTCGAACCCGCAGGGTCTACACACTTAACGTTTGGTGACGATTAGTATAGTTGAGTTATTTTTTGGTGACCGAAAGTTGTTCGGAGTCCCGGATAAGATCCCGGACATGACGAGGATCTCCGGAAGAGTCCGGAGGTAAAGTTTGATATATGTGATAATAGTGTTTTGATCTCCGGAAGAGTTCCGGAATTCACCGGAAGAGGTTCCGGATGTTTACCGAAGTGTTCGGGTGCAGCAACACTTTATATGAGCCAAAGGGGTAAAGCCCACGAGGTATTGGAAAGTGCAAAAGGAAGTTTTGTTGCTGCCTTAAGCGGTACTACCGCTGGTAAGGCAGTACTACCGCGTAAGCGGTACTACCGCTTGTGTGAAGCGGTACTACCGCTCAAGAGGTACTACCGCTCGTGAGCGGTACTACCGCTTGTACGCGATACTGCTGGAATCCGAGTTAGACTCTTTCCGTGCGGGCCAAACCGACCTTGTGCGGGCAAAACCGACCTTGTAGAGGCTTTCTCTCCATGTTTATACCCCAGGGCTCAACATATAAATAGAGGGGCAGGGCTAACACACGGGATAGATTAAGATTTCCCAAGCCGTGTGCCGGCAACCCTAACCCTCTAGTTCCTCCCGTCATAATCTCCGTAGTGCTTGGCGAAACCCTGCAGAGATTGTTCCTCACCACCATCACCACGCCGTCGTGCTGCCGGAACTCATCTACTACTTCATCATCGCTCGCTGGATTGAGGAGGTGAAGGCGTCATCAAGCCGTACGTGTGTTGAACGCGGAGGTGCCGTCCGTTCGGCACTAGTTCGTGATCAGATCGAGGGACGACTTGCGATTTGGATCGCTGAGACGTTCGACTACATAAACCGCGTTTCTTAACGCTTCCGCTTAGCGATCTACAAGGGTATGTAGATTCACTCTCCCTCTCGTAGATGCTCATCACCATGGATAGATCTTGTGTGTGCGTAGGAAAATTTTTGTTTCCCATGCAACGTTCCCCAACAGTGGCATCATGAGCTAGGTCTATGTGTAGATGAGATCTCGAGTAGAACACAAAGGAGTTTGTGGGCGTTGATATTCAGATTGCTTCCTCCCTTGGTCTTTTCTTGTTTCGGCGGTATTGTGGGATTAAGCGGCTCGGACCAACATTACTCGTACGCTTACGAGAGACCGGTTCCTTCAACTGACATGTAACTTCATTGCATAAAGATGGCTAGCGGGTGTCTGTTTCTCCCACTTTAGTTGGATCGGATTTGACAAAGGCAGTCCTTGAGAAGGTTGAAAAGCAATTTTTATATCACCGTTGTGGTTTTTGCGTAGGTAAGAATCGTTCTTGCTAGATACCCGTAGCAGCCACGTAAAACTTGCAACAACAATTAGAGGACGTCTAACTTGTTTTTGCAGGGTATGTTGTGATGTGATATGGCCAATTACATGATGAGATATATGTGATGTATGAGATGATCATGTGTTGTATAGAATATCACGACTTGCATGTCGATGAGTACGGGAACTGGCAGGAGCCATTGAGTAGTCTTTAATTATTTTCGCCGTTTTGCTTTACTTTATCGCTATGAGTTAGCAATAGTCGTGGAAGCAACAGTCGGCGTGACAACCTCATGGTGACACGTTGATGGAGATCAAGATGATGGAGATCATGGTGTCATGCCGGTGATGATGGAGATCATGCCGGTGCTTTGGAGATGGAGATCAAAAGCACAAGTTCATGGCCATAACATGTCACTTATGATTTGCATGTGATGTTAATCCTTGTATGCATCTTATTTTGCTTAGGACGACGGTAGCATTATAAGGTGATCCCTCACTTCAATTTCAAGATAAATTGTGTTCTCCCCGAGTGTGCACCGTTGCGAAAGTTCGTCGTTTCGAGACACCACGTGATGATCGGGTGTGATAGACTCTACGTTCACATACAACGGGTGCAAGCCAGTGTTGCACATGCGGAACACTCGGGTTAAACTTGACGAGCCTAGCATGTACAGACATGGCCTCGGAACACAAGAGACCGAAAGGTCGAACATGAGTCATATAGTAGATATGATCAACATGAAGATGTTCACCATTGAAACCACCTCAACTCACGTGATGATCGGACTTGAGTTGGTGGATTTGGATCATGTTACACTCGAATGACCGGAGGGATGTCAATTTGAGTGGGAGTTTTTAAGTAATATGATTAACTAAACTCATTATCTTGAACAGTAGTCTAAGTTGTCTTTGCTATATTTATGTTGTAGATCATGGCTCGCGCAGTAGCACCCCTGAATTTTAATGCGTTCCTAGAGAAAGCTAAGTTGAAAGATGATGGAAGTAACTTTGTGGACTGGGCCCGTAATCTAAGGATTATCCTTAAGGCTTCCCAGAAGGCTTATGTCCTTGATGCACCGCTTGGTGATCCACCCGCTCCAGTTGAGTCTCTAGACGTTGTGAACGCCTGGCAGGCTCGCTCTGATGATTACTCAATAGTTCAATGTGCAATTTTGTATGGCTTAGAACCGGGACTTCAAAGACGTTTTGAACGTCATGGAGCATATGAGATGTTCCAGGAGTTGAGGTTTATCTTTCAGAAGAATGCCCAGATCGAGAGGTATGAGACCTCCGATAAGTTCTATACTTGCAAGATGGAGGAGAACGGGTCTGTTAGTGATCACATACTCAGAATGTCTGGGTACTCCACCCGTCTGGCTGAATTAGGGATGCCCCTTCCGTCAAAGGCTATCACTGACAGAGTTCTTCAATCATTGCCACCTAGCTACAAGAGCTTCGTGTTGAACTATAACATGCACGGGATGAACAAGTCAGTCGCCGAGCTGTTTGCGATGCTGAAAGTCGCTGAGTCTGAAATTCAGAAGGAGCATCAAGTGTTGATGGTCAATAAAACCACTAGTTTCAAGAAAAATGGCAAGGGTAAGAAGGGTAACTCCAAGAAGAGTGGCAAAGCAGTTGCTCCTCCCGTGAAGAAACCCAAGGCTGGACCCAAACCAGAAACTATGTGCTTTCATTGCAAGGGAACTGGACACTGGAAACGGAACTGCCACAAGTATTTGGCTGACAAGAAGGCGGCCAACAACAAACAAGGTATATATGATATACATGTTATTGATGTGTACCTTACCAACTCTCGTTGTAGTACCTGAGTATTTGATACCGGTGCGGTTGCTCACATTTGCAACTCTAAACAGGAACTGCGGAATAGACGGAGGCTGGCAAAGGATGAAGTGACGATGCGCGTGGGAAATGGTTCCAAGGTTGATGTGATCGCCGTCGGCACGCTCGCTCTTTGATTACCATCGGGATTGGTGATGAACCTGAATAAATGTTATTTGGTGCCTGCGTTAAGCATGAACATTATATCTGGATCTTGTTTATTGCGAGACGGTTACTCATTTAAATCAGAGAATAATGGTTGTTCTATTTATATGAGTAATATCTTTTATGGTCATGCACCCGAAGTGAGGGGTTTATTCTTATTTAATCTCGATAGTAATGATACACATGTTCATAACATTGATGCCAAAAGATGTAGAATTGATAATGATAATACCACTTTCTTGTGGCACTGCCGTTTAGGTCATATTGGCGTAAAACGCATGAGGAAGCTCCATGCTGATGGACTTTTGGAGTCACTTGATTTTGAATCACTTGACACATGCGAGCCATGCCTCATGGGCAAGATGACTAAAACGCCGTTCTCTGGAACAATGGAACGGGCAAGTGACTTGTTGGAAATCATACATACTGATGTGTGCGGTCCGATGAGCATTGAGGCGCGCGGTGGTTATCGTTACTTTCTCACCTTCACTGATGACTTAAGTAGATATGGGTATATTTACTTAATGAAACACAAGTCTGAAACGTTTGAAAAGTTCAAACAATTTCAGAGTGAAGTTGAGAATCATCGTAACAAGAAGATTAAATTCCTACGATCTGATCGAGGAGGAGAGTATCTGAGTTATGAGTTTGGCAGTCACTTAAGACAGTGTGGAATTGTTTCACAATTGACACCGCCTGGAACACCACAGCGTAATGGTGTGTTCGAACGTCGTAATCGAACCTTATTGGATATGGTGCGATCTATGATGTCTCTTGCCGATTTGCCACTATCGTTTTGGGGTTATGAATTAGAGACAACTGCATTCACTTTAAATAGGGCACCATCGAAATCCGTTGAGACAACGCCATATGAACTTTGGTTTGGCAAGAAGCCAAAGCTGTCGTTTCTTAAAGTTTGGGGATGTGATGCTTATGTCAAAAAGCTTCAGCCTGAAAAGCTGGAACCCAAAGCGGAGAAATGCGTCTTCATAGGATACCCAAAAGAGACAGTTGGGTATACCTTCTACCTCATATCCGAAGGCAAAATGTTTGTCGCTAAAAACGGAACGTTTCTTGAGAAAGAGTTTCTCTCGAAAGAATTGAGTGGGAGGAAGATAGAACTTGATGAGGTTGTTGAACCTTTACTTCAACCTGAAAGTAGCGCAGCGCAGAAAGATGTTTCTGTAGAGCCTACATCAGCTGAAGAGGAAGTTAATGATGATGATCATGAAGCTTTGGATCAAGTTGCTATCGAACCTCGTAGGTCGACAAGGACGCGTACTGCTCCTGAGTGGTACGGCAACCCTGTCTTAGAGGTCATGTTGTTGGACAACGATGAACCTACGAGCTATGGAACCTATGATGGGCCCAGATTTCGAGAAGTGGTTAGAGGCCATGAAATCCGAGATGGGATCCATGTATGAAAACAAAGTGTGGACTTTGGAAGTATTACCTGAAGGGCGTAAGGCCATTTAGAACAAATGGATCTTTAAGAGGAAGACGGACGCGGACGGTAATGTCACCGTCTATAAAGCTCGACTTGTGGCAAAGGGTTTTTCACAAGTTCAAGGAGTTGACTACGATGGGACCTTCTCACCCGTAGCTATGCTTAAGTCCGTCAGAATCATGTTAGCAATAGCTGCCTTTTTCGATTATGAAATTTGGTAGATGGATGTCAAAACAGCGTTCCTTAACGGTTTCCTTAAGGAAGAGTTGTATATGATGCAACCAGAAGGTTTTGTCGATCCAGAGAATGCTGACAAAGTTTGCAAACTCCAGCGATCCATTTATGGACTGGTGCAAGCATCTCGGAGTTGGAATCTTCGCTTTGATGAGGTGATCAAAGCGTTCGAGTTTATACAAGTTTACGGAGAAGCTTGTATTTACAAGAAAGTGAGTGGGAGCTCTATAGCGTTTCTAATATTATATGTGGATGACATATTACTGATTGGAAACAATATAGAAATGTTAGAAAGCGTGAAGGAATATTTGAACAAGAGTTTTTCAATGAAGGACCTAGGAGAAGCTGCTTTCATATTAGGCATCAAGATCTATAGAGATAGATCGAGATGCTTAATAGGACTTTCACAAAGCACATACCTTGACAAAGTTTTGAAGAAGTTCAAAATGGATCAGTCCAAGAAGGGGTTCTTGCCTGTATTGCAAGGTGTGTAGTTGAGTAAGACTCAATGCCCAGTGACTGCAGAAGATAGAGAAAAGATGAGTGTCGTCCCCTATGCCTCAGCCATAGGCTCTATCATGTATGCAATGCTGTGCACAAGACCCGATGTCAGCCTTGCCATAAGTATGGCCGGAAGGTTTCAAAGTGATCCAGGAGTGGAACACTGGACAGCGGTCAAGAATATCCTGAAGTACCTGAAAAGGACTAAGGACATGTTTGATGAGGACATCCCTACTATGGTTCCATACCTTGAAGATGAACAACCTGTTGCTACAAAGAAGACGTCCAATGATGAAATCAGGATTGGACCAACTACAAGAGCTCGTGCTAAGTTACTAGAACAACAGGTGAATTCTCTCTTAGTTGATAATGCTATTTCTTTTAATGAGAGCTTTATACTGCCTAAATCCTTGTGTGTATGTGTCATTAGGTACAATGGAGAGGAAGGCATGGCACAAGGGAGCAAGGAGGAAGGCATGGCACAAGGGAGCAAGAGGAGTCTGCAGTTCCCAGGCGGTAGTACCGCCTGCCCGAGCGGTAGTACCGCTTAGGCGGTACTACCGGCCCAGCACTACCGCCCAAGTACCGCTTAACAATTTTCTTCTGGAATCAAAACGACCTAAGCGGTACTAAAGCGGCAGTTAGAATTCTCAGAGCGGTAGTACCGCTTGCTGTGAGCGGTACTACCGTGCTGCCTGCGCGCAGACTTTGGGGCTGACGGCTCGTGTACCCCTTCGATCTATCTTAGGATATAAATACTCTTCCTTAGGGTTAGTTAGAGGGAGACCACGTTTAAGATAAACCCTAGTTCATGAGATTGCTTGTAAGCATTCATCTTGAATCCTCATCACCAATTTGTATCGATCTGGTGATTATATACTGCAAGTCAAGTGTGATCTGCTGTTCCATTGGGAATTAGTATATTGCAATTATACCGTTCGTGGTCGACGGCTGCGTGCGCAAGTGTGTGACGTTGTGAATATCCAAAGGGTTGAGACCTTTTGCATTGGCATCAGGGATCAAGCGAGGGAGAGTTCATCGGCGACATACAAGTTATCCTACACCATCATCATCACCACCGCCGCTTACTGAGAAGATCGGGACACCCCATATCATCTTGGTATCAGATATCCAGCGTTGCCTCGGTAAGCATCCACCAAATCATCTGTAGATTAGTTGTGTTTTTCATCCTATCCAGAAAAAGCCTCACAAAAAGATTCGGGTTAGGGTTGTTGCCATAGCCTAGATTGCATCGTAGATTGGTTTTAGTTGCTGGTCGTTGTGTCTTTCTTTTTGCGTAGCTTTTTCCTTCGAATCCATTGGTTTTTAGTTTCCATCGTAGATTGCATCGTAGATTGGATTGTTGTTCGATCAGCTATCCTGTTTTGCAAATTCCAATCCATAGCCACAGCCTGTCTACACAAAAGGTGTTAGGAACTTACCCACGAGACTAGTTTCCGCTCTACAGGCTGCTCATATAGGTTTTGGTGCTTTGCAATTTCTGGACGTGATCCAAGAACAGTTGCCGCTGCTTGCGATCTATTGTGGCCTCAAAAAAAAAAGAGGAGCGAAAGAAACAAAAGAGAGAAACAGTGGCTGGACGTTGTTGCTATCTATTGCACTGTTGGATTCTTGCGATTGTGCACTAGTAGAATTGAGCAATCTTGTGCCTGTTTACATTGAGCATTGCTAGTGTCTCTCGAGTGCATTGCAACACATCCTGTTTTGATAGTTGCTCTGCCACATTTTTCTCCACCGTGTGTGTTTTCCTTGGTTGTTGGCTCACACGATCAGCACTAGGACTTGTCTTCAGTGTAGATAGGATACCATACCTAGCTCCACCATATAATCCTGCTCTGTCGTGTGATTGTTCTCATACCCGGGTATTCACTTCATCACATCCGTGCATTAGTCATCCATCTGAACGGGTAAGCATTACTATTCACTTTGGAACACTAAGATTTCCTTTTCTTGTCAGTTTTGAGTGAGTTGTGAGTGTGCCACCAACCAGATTTTGATTTTTGCACTAACCGACTAATCATGTCTTCTAGTGATGTTGATGTGCTGCAGAAAAAAGCTGATGACGAGTGTGTTTCCTGGAAGGACCATGAAGCTCTCCGCGTTCATTTGACAGGGGTTATCGATAGCTCCGCTGAAAAAAATTGAGGCTGATATTCAAGTTATACAAATGAAAGTGGACGCCACTGACACTACCGTCAATGCTATGCAAACACAAGTCAATGCTCTCCAGCTAAGTATACATCAGTTGACCACTTCAGTCAATGGGCTGCGTGTCGCTATTGAGCAACGCCAACATGACGGTCATGATGATGCTGATAGTGTCCATGACGACAATGACAACATGGTGGGCAATCATGGCCGTGGGCGTGACTTGCAAGGGAATGGTCATCTACCACTACATGGTGCTCGACGTGTACCGCTTCAGGAGGATGATGGTTTGGGCAAGCCCAAGTTCACGATTCCTAGATTTGAAGGCTCTACTGATGTCGAAGAGTATCTCACTTGGGAGCTTAAGATGGAGAAATTATGGCGTTTGCATGATTATACTGAAGATAGGAAGGTCAAGCTTGCTTCTTCTGAATTTGATGGCTATGCATTGCGTTGGTGGGATAGCGTTGTGAGTACCCGTCGCGATGACAATGAACTTCCTGTTCGCACATGGCGTGAGATGAAGGCGGTTATGAAAGCTCGTTTTGTTCCCACTAATTACTTGCGGACAGTTTATGATAAATTGACACAATTGAAGCAAGGTTCCATGACGGTTGATGCATATTACATGGAGATGGAGATGTTGATGCAGCGTGCTCGAGTAAGAGAATCTGTTAAGATGACTATGCAACATTTTCTCCATGGGCTGAAATATAACATTAAGGGTATTGTTCGGCATCACCAATACAATACAGTGAACGAGCTACTCCATCATGCACTAGAAGCTGAGTCCCAGTTGGCCGAAGAAGCTCAAATTAAAGGCCGTTATACTACAGCTGGGCGGTTCTCCAACAGAACACAGCCGCCCCCTAGTGAGGGCGCTGCCAGCCGCCCCTCTTCTTCTACAACCAAACCAGCCTCCACTGTTCCACAATCAAAGCAACCTGCTGCTCCTGCTGCTAGCTCAGGTTCCAATATGTCTACAGCCCGTAATAGAGATATGCTCTGTCATACATGTGGAGGCAAGGGACACTTCAAGAGAGAGTGCCCAAATAGAAAAGTGATGATTGTGAACGATGACAATGAGTATGAGACTGGAGATGATGCTGATCCATATGCTTCAGATGACGATGGGTACACACGTGACGACGGCATAGATGCTTTTGCTTCTCCAGCACCTACTATTGTTGTCTCGCAGCGTGCTCTTAGTGTGCAGCCACATGTTGATTCACAGCGTTGCAATTTGTTCCAAACAAAAGCACTAGTTGGCCCCAACAAAGCTTGCAAGGTGATCATTGATGGAGGTAGCTGCCGCAATCTTGCAAGCAAGGAGTTATGTGCCAAGCTGAATCTGAAATATTTACCTCACCCCAATCCATATTACGTACAATGGTTGAGTGACAATGGTGAGATGAAGGTGAATCATATGGTGCGCGTAAATTTTGAGATAGGACCATACAAGGATTCCATTGAATTTGATGTGGTACCTATGACAGTTTGCCATCTTTTATTGGGTCGGCCATGGCTCTATGACCGCCATGTGCAACACAATGGCCGTGCCAATACTTATCACTTGGAGTTCAAGGGCAGGAAAATAAATCTGCAGCGTATGTCACCACATCAAATTGTCAATGAGTCTCGTCAGAAAACAGAAGTGAATATCGAACAGCCACCTGCACGAGAGAACAATGTAAAAGCCGTGAGTGATAATATAACGAAAAGTGCGAGAGAGCCTAGTTTGCTTATATTAGCCACCAAAGCAGACATGAGAGAATTTCGAGAGGATCCTACAGCCCTGCCTCTTGTGCTTATGTACAAAGGCGAGGTTTTAGTTTCTAATGATACGCAATCTGTTTCTCTTGGTGTGTCTACTGTTCTGCAGGAATATGGCGATGTGTTTCCGGAGGAGGTACCATCGGGGCTGCCACCATTGCGTGGAATTGAGCACCAAATTGATCTCATACCCGGCGCCACCCTCCCCAACCGAGCGCCATACAGGACCAATCCCGAAGAAACGAAGGAAATACAGAAGCAAGTGCAAGCGCTACTAGACAAAGGGTATATTCGTGTTTCTCTTAGTCCTTGTGCTGTTCCTGTTATTTTGGTGCCTAAGAAAGATGGTACATGGCGCATGTGCGTAGATTGTAGAGCTATTAACAACATCACTATTCGATATCGTCATCCTATTCCACGCTTAGAGGATATGCTAGATGAATTGAGTGGTGCTGCTGTTTTCTCTAAGATTAATTTGTGTAGTGGTTACCATCAAATTCGGATGAAGGAAGGGGATGAATGGAAAACTGCTTTCAAAACTAAATTTGGTTTATATGAGTGGTTAGTTATGCCTTTTGGTCTTACTAATGCACCTAGTACCTTCATGCGATTAATGAATCATGTTTTGAGAAAGTTTATTGGTCGTTTTGTGGTTGTATATTTTGATGATATACTTATTTACAGCCGCAATGAATCTGAACATTGTGATCATATTAGACAGGTTTTGCAAGTGTTGCGTGATAATAAATTGTATGCTAATCTTGAGAAGTGCACATTTGCAAAAGATAAAGTGATATTTCTGGGATACGTTGTATCTAAGCATGGGGTAGAAGTAGATTCATCTAAGATTGAAGCAATTCAAGATTGGCCTACTCCCATGAATGTTAGTCAAGTACGAAGTTTTCACGGTCTTGCTGGTTTCTATCGCCGTTTTGTGAAAGACTTTAGTACTATTGCTGCACCATTGAATGAATTAATGAAGAAAGGTGTGCCTTTTGTGTGGGGTGCAGCCCACGATCATGCTTTTGACGAGCTGAAACGTTTGCTTACTTCTGCACCATTACTTGCACTTCCAGATTTTTCCAAACAATTTGAAGTTGAATGTGATGCTAGTGGTATCGGTATTAGTGGTGTGTTGATGCAAGAAGGTAGACCTATTGCTTATTTCAGCGAGAAACTTTCTGGTGCTCAACTGAATTATCCTGTTTATGATAAAGAATTGTATGCGCTTGTTAGAGTTCTTGAGGTTTGGCAACATTATTTGTGGCCAAAAGAATTTATCATACATTCTGATCATGAAGCATTGAAGTATTTGAAAGCTCAATCCAATCTGCATCGACGCTTAGCTAAATGGGTTGAGTTTATTGAGTCTTTTCCATATATCATTAAGCATAAGAAGGGAAAAGATAACATTGTTGCTGATGCTCTCTCTAGGAAGAACATGCTTTTGACACGTCTCGATATTCAAATTCCTGGTTTAGAAAGTTTGTGTGATTTGTATGCAACTGATCATGATTTTGCTGAACCATATCGTTTATGTTTGCTTCGAAATGTATGGGAGAAATACCACCTCCATGATAGATACTTGTTTCGAGCTAACAAACTTTGTGTTCCAGAATCGTCCGTCCGTTTGCTATTGTTGCAGGAATCACATGCATGCGGATTGATGGGTCACTTTGGGCGTGAGAAGACGTTGCTCATGCTGGCTGATCACTTTTATTGGCCCAAGATGAGGCGCGACGTGGACAGGTTTGTTCGGCGCTGCATTACATGTAACAAGTCCAAGTCAAAACTGAAGCCTCACGGTTTGTATACGCCACTACCTACACCTACCACACCATGGGAAGATATAAGTATGGATTTTGTGTTAGGTTTGCCACGCACTAAAAGATGTCATGATTCTATATTTGTGGTAGTGGATAGATTTTCTAAGATGGCACATTTTATTGCATGCCACAAAAGCGACGATGCATCGCATATTGCTAACCTGTTTTTCAGGGACATTGTACGCTTGCATGGAGTGCCAAAAACAATTGTTTCTGTCAGGGACGTGAAGTTTATGAGCTACTTCTGGAAGACATTGTGGGGAAAGCTAGGAACGAAGTTGCTGTTCAGTACTACCTGTCACCCACAAACTGATGGTCAAACGGAGGTGGTGAATCGAACATTGTCCCAATTGCTGCGAGTTATGATCAAGAAAAATCTGCGTGAGTGGGAGGAGTGTTTGCCACATGTTGAGTTCGCCTATAACAGGGCTGTGCACACTACCACCCAGTTTTGTCCTTTTGAGGTGGTGTATGGCTTCAAACCAATTACACCCCTAGATTTGCTGCCTCTTCCATTGCATGAGAGGGTTAATATGGAGGCATCAAACAGAGCAGATTATGTGAAGCAGATTCATGAGAAGACACGAGAGGCTATTGAGAAGCAAGGCAAGAACATTGCTGCTGCACGAAACCAATCACGAAAGAAAGTTTTGTTTCAGCCTGGCGATATGGTATGGGTGCATCTTCGCAAGGACAGGTTTCCACAGTTGCGACGTTCTAAACTTCGGCCGCGTGGTGCTGGTCCTTACAAGGTGTTGGCCAAGATCAATGACAATGCCTACTCGATTGATATTCCTATTGCTGACTTTGGTGGCGTTAGCAACAGTTTCAACGTTGCTGATTTGTCCCCATGTGACGTCGATGACCTTGGAGCGTCGGGGTCGACGCCTTTTGAAGGGGGGGAGGATGATGAGGACATCCCTACTATGGTTCCATACCTTGAAGATGAACAACCTGTTGCTGCAAAGAAGACGTCCAATGATGAAATCAGGATTGGACCAACTACAAGAGCTCGTGCTAAGTTACTAGAACAACAGGTGAATTCTCTCTTAGTTGATAATGCTATTTCTTTTAATGAGAGCTTTATACTGCCTAAATCCTTGTGTGTATGTGTCATTAGGTACAATGGAGAGGAAGGCATGGAACAAGGGAGCAAGGAGGAAGGCATGGCACAAGGGAGCAAGAGGAGTCTGTAGTTCCCAGGCGGTAGTACCGCCTGCCCGAGCGGTAGTACCGCTTAGGCGGTACTACCGGCCCAGCACTACCGCCCAAGTACCGCTTAACAATTTTCTTCTGGAATCAAAACGACCTAAGCGGTGCTAAAGCGGCAGTTAGAATTCTCAGAGCGGTAATACCGCTTCTAGCGGTAGTACCGCTTGCTGTGAGCGGTACTACCGTGCTGCCTGCGCGTAGACTTTGGGGCTGACGGCCCGTGTACCCCTTCGATCTATCTTAGGATATAAATACTCTTCCTTAGGGTTAGTTAGAGGGAGACCACGTTTAAGATAAACCCTAGTTCATGAGATTGCTTGTAAGCATTCATCTTGAATCCTCATCACCAATTCGTATCGATCTGGTGATTATATACTGCAAGTCAAGTGTGATCTGCTGTTCCATTGGGAATTAGTATACTGCAATTATACCGTTCGTGGTCGACGGTTGGGTGCGCAAGTGTGTGACGTTGTGAATATCCAAAGGGTTGAGACCTTTTGCATTGGCATCAGGGATCAAGCGAGGGAGAGTTCATCGGCGACATACAAGTTATCCTACACCATCATCATCACCACCGCCGCTTACTGAGAAGATCGGGACACCCCATATCAATGTTTCTCGTTTATGGAGGTGATCAAGAGCTCGTCGTAAAGGGTTACGTCGATGCAAGCTTTGACACTGATCCGGATGACTCTTAGTCGCAAACCGGATACGTATTTATTCTTAATGAGGGTGCGGTTAGCTGGTGCAGTTCCAAGCAAAGCGTGGTAGCTGATTCTACATGCGAAGCGGAGTACATCGCTGCCTCGGAGGCGGCGAAGGAAGGTGTCTGGATGAAGGAGTTCATGACAGATCTTGGAGTAGTGCCTAGTGCGCTTAACCCAATGACTCTGTTTTGTGATAATACTTGTGCCATTGCTCTAGCCAAGGAACCAAGATTTCACAAGAGGACCAGACACATAAAGCGATGTTTCAATTCCATCCGCGATTATATCAAGGAGGACGACATAAATATTTGCAAAGTACACACGGATCAGAATGTTGCAGATCCGATGACTAAACCTCTTCCAAGGGCTAAACATGAACAACACCAGAACTGCATGGGTGTTCGATTCATTACAATGTAAATCACATAGTGATGTGAACTAGATTATTGACTCTAGTGCAAGTGGGAGACTGTTGGAAATATGCCCTAGAGGCATTAATAAATTGGTTATTGTTATATTTCCTTGTTCATGATAATCGTTTATTATCCATGCTATAATTGTATTGATTGGAAACTCAAATACATGTGTGGGTACATAGACAACACTGTGTCCCTAGTAAGCCTCTAGTTAACTAGCTCGTTGATCAAAAGATGGTGAAGGTTTCCTGGCCATGGACATAAGATGTCATTTGATAACGGGATCACATCATTAGGAGAATGATGTGATGGACAAGACCCAAACTATAAACATAGCATATGATCGTGTCAGTTTATTTTTATTGTTTTCTGCATGTCAAGTATCTGTTCCTATGACCATGAGATCATGCAACTCCATAACATCGGATCAGTACCTTGTGTGTATCAAACGTCGCAACGTAACTGGGTGACTATAAAGATGCTCTACAGGTATCTCCGAGGGTGTCTGTTGGGTTGGCATGGATCAAGACTGGGATTTGTTACTCCGTGTGACGGAGTGGTATCTCAGGGCCCACTCGGTAATACAACATCACAATGAGCCTTGCAAGCAATGTGACTAAAGTGTTAGCCACGAGATCTTGTATTACGGAACGAGTAAAGAGACTTGCCGGTAACGAGATTGAACTAGGTATAGAGATACCGACGATCGAATCTCGGGCAAGTAACATACCGAAGAACAAAGGAAACAGCATACGGGATTAACTGAATCCTTGACATAGAGGTTCGACTGATAAAGATCTTCGTAGAATATGTAGGAGCCAATATGGGCATCCAGGTCCCGCTATTGGTTATTGATCGTAGAGGTGTCTCGGTCATGTCTACATAGTTCTCGAACCCGCAGGGTCTACACACTTAACGTTTGGTGACGATTAGTATAGTTGAGTTATTTTGTTGGTGACCGAAGGTTGTTCGGAGTCCCGGATAAGATCCCGGACATGACGAGGATCTCCGGAAGAGTCCGGAGGTAAAGTTTGATATATGTGATAATAGTGTTTTGATCTCCGGAAGAGTTCCGGAATTCACCAGAAGAGGTTCCGGATGTTTACCGAAGTGTTCGGGTGCAGCAACACTTTATATGAGCCAAAGGGGTAAAGCCCACGAGGTATTGGAAAGTGCAAAAGGAAGTTTTGCTGCTGCCTTAAGCGGTACTACCGCTGGTAAGGCGGTACTACCGCGTAAGCGGTACTACCGCTTGTACGCGATACTGCTGGAATCCGAGTTAGACTCTTTCCGTGCGGGCCAAACCGACCTTGTGCAGGCAAAACCGACCTTGTAGAGGCTTTCTCTCCAAGTTTAGACCCCAGGGCTCAACATATAAATAGAGGGGCAGGGCTAACACACGGGATAGATTAAGATTTCCCAAGCCGTGTGCCGGCAACCCTAACCCTCTAGTTCCTCCCGTCATAATCTCCGTAGTGCTTGGCGAAACCCTGCAGAGATTGTTCCTCACCACCATCACCACGCCGTCGTGCTGCCGGAACTCATCTACTACTTCATCATCGCTCGCTGGATCGAGGAGGTGAAGGCGTCATCAAGCCGTACGTGTGTTGAACGCGGAGGTGCCGTCCGTTCGGCACTAGTTCGTGATCGGATCGAGGGACGACTTGCGATTTGGATCGCGGAGACGTTCGACTACATCAACCGCGTTTCTTAACGCTTCCGCTTAGCGATCTACAAGGGTATGTAGATTCACTCTCCCTCTCGTAGATTCTCATCACCATGGATAGATCTTGTGTGTGCGTAGGAAAATTTTTGTTTCCCATGCAACGTTCCCCAACACTTTGAAATAAACAATTCAAATAAGAAGAAATATGGAAAACGAGAAACAGTGGCACATATCACATACACAAGCACATATCACATGCATAAGAATTGAAATTTAAAGTACTTCATTGCTATGGTAGATAATGGTACCACATTAACATCATACATAGCTTAGTTAAACAATACATCAACTACTACACTCCATTACCTACTACATTAACACCACATCGACATCAAACTATCTAGCCTACTCTGAGAATGGAGCTCTACTACGAGATGCCGGACAACGAGGAGTCGGACTCGGAGTCGGAATCAGAATCGGAGGAGCGGGGTATCGCCCCCACACCGGAGGACCCTGCCCCATGGTCGTTGACAGTGTGCCGACTGCACGGCAACTGGTCATCGCTCTCCTCCGGCTCATGGAGGAGCTCGGCGAGGTCGTTGAGCTCGGCACACCGGCGGGTGATCTCCTGGCGGTTGGCCTCAACCTCCCGCTCATCCTTGACGGACTCGTAGAGAGCGTGGTTCATGACGATGAGCTGTGGGTCCGCCTGAATGAGCACCACCACGTAGTCCTCACTAGCGCGCTCGTCCACAGACTTCGCCTGGGACATGCCATCCAGCTCCTCATCGGCCGGGGAGTCGACCCTAAAGGGCGTCCACTCGTCGAGAAAGTTGAGCTTCACCCTGCTCCCGTCGAGAAAGTTGAGCTTCACCCCGCTCCCTAACAGGTCGACCGCTCCAAAGTCGTACTCGCGGGATGCATTAGTAGGAAAATCCTTATAGGTTGAGTATGTTAGTGGCACCGGCACAAAACAAGACGCCGCTGGTATTTCGGAAAAGTATCAGCGGCGTTGGAATAGTCGAGCGTGTTACTGTTAAGTTATCACTAGTGGTGTTGAAAAAACTTTATACGTCACTAGTGGGTGGAACCCAACAGTCGGACCAGGCAGGACGTACTGCAGGCGTTGCTTGACCGAAGACGCCGCTAGTACTTCAGACACTACTGGCGTGGCTTTTACTGTCCAACGCCACTACCGACAAGTGTCGAGCCCGCTGATGAGTCCATTTTTTGCGTTAATTCACGTCTTTTATTTTGTACTCTAGTGATAGGTTTTTTCGGATTTAACCACGTTCGTGCGCACTTTTATCTGTTTTCGCAAGGATTCCATCTGCGGAAGTATTTGGAGGTACAAGGAAAGAATCCCAATAATATGATGTCATAATCATGTCAATTGGGATAATAAAAAAACTACCATAAAATAAAGAAATAAAGGGAAGAAGAAAGAGGCGCGACAGAAAGGGCCAGGACGATCGATGGCATGCGGTACAACCGCGTACCTCGTACCGCTGGTCGTACCGCTTGCCGCCGCCACCGCCTGGTCTAGCATTTTTACCCTATGCGATCGGATCACGGAGGGGACGCCTACAGCCACCAGAAACAACTCTAGAACGACGAACCCTAGCCTCCGGAGGGGAATCGATAGAAGGGCTCCACCACGGCATGATCCCATCTAGGAGGCATCGTCACCATCCGTCTAGGCCATCACCATCCCATTTCCAACTCTTTGTAATACATTAGTCCTTGTGGATACAACTTTGTATTACTTTGGCACTTCATCCATGTTTACCGCAATTCATTCCGAGATGCTTATGATCTCGATGTGCGAGTAATCTCCCTAATTCTCGGGGATATAGAGGAACCCTAGTATGTTTAGGTATTGAATGGTGATAGGATTTAATATCCTCTTTATATGTTTATGTTAAAGATCTTCTAGATGTTGGGTGAAGTCGACCATCCAACATATGCCTCTTTTGGACAAAAGGTCATTACTACTAGTGTGATGGTGGGTATGCGGAGGTTTGTAGTGACAGTACATATCTTCCTCCTTCCCTGATCATTGCAATAGAGGATAAACAGAGACTGCCTTAATTGCGTCCACGGGGAAACGCTTAATCACCATTCGGTAACCGGAGTGGGGATGAACGGTGGTGGCGTATGTGATACGGGGCTGCGGCATGTATGCACGTATATGTACGTCGCTCCGCCCACTTATATAAACATATAAAGTGGCTTAGGAATCCGAACTTTAAATTATGTTTAGGCATAGGTATCATTAGATACATACTAGTGGGAAATCCGGACTCCCTGAGAACGCTTTAGCCCTATTGATTCCAACAACCGTCATTTCACTTTTTGCGCTCTTTTATTTTTACTCTTGCATTTTATTACTTAGTTCACAATCACCTTGCAATATTTTAAATCTCCATTTCCACTTTGCTTTGAATCGCAACTAACTCGCAAGCATAATTTCATAAACCCTTACAAGAGACAAAGTCCATTTCCTGTGCTCCCTATGGAATCGATACTCTTACTTCGAAAAGGCTACAACTAAACCCTGTGCACTTGCAGGTCATTAAGCTTTTTCTGGCGCCGTTGCCGGGGAGCTAAGCGCTTTTGGTCTTTGTTTTGAGTTTTGGTTTATTTTCATGTACTAAGTTGTTTGCAGGTTCTAAGCAACCATGGCCGAGTATGGGCACATCTACCAACTCGCCGCAATTAAACTCTCGGGGCCACCTATCAAAAATATCTTTACATCCTTGGGCCCGAGACCCGATGGTGTATCCTAGCTATGAGATTAATCCGAGCTTATTAGAATTATTGCACGGTAAGCAATTTCAAGGTAATGATGATGAAGATCCTTACCGACATTTGCAATTATTCGATGAAATATGCGGGACTTTTAAATTTAATGCTTTCACTTATGATGATATGAAGTTAAAATTGTTTGGACAAATAGTAACCGCCGAGGCGAAAGCATGGCTACTTTCTCATCCCGCAGGTACCTTTGACACCTGGGATAAATTATGCAAAGCATTCTTGGCTCACTACTATCTAGAGAGGAAAGTTTATAAAGCCAGGCGTTGAATTATAAATTTTGCTCAGAGACCAGGTGAGAGCCTCATAAAGGCATACCAAAGGTGCCGAATTCTACTTGATGACTACCCTCATCATAATATACCATCTTGGTTGGTTTTAAATTTATTTTATGGAGGGCTTAAAGATGAATGTAAATCTGAATTAGACCTCACTTCTGGAGGGGTCTTTACTGAAAATGAAGTATCTTGAGCTTGAAAGTTTTTAGATAATATAAATGCCAATCATGAAGCTTGGGGGAGTGATGAAGATGGAGAAGGAGGAGTTGAGATAGATTATGATTGCATCAAAACTTATCTGAAGCCAGGAAGAGTTGATAAATTAAGTAAAAAAAATATCTTGACCCTGATATTGTGCTGCAGATCGTCAAAAGGTATGCTGAGTTTTTACAGGTTCTGAAAGAAAAATGGGAGTGTTACACTGCGAAGATCCTGAGGAAGAAATTGAGGAAACATCTACAATGGAACCTCTGGAGATACCTACAGAGGACGAATATGAACCTATACAACAACTACCATTTCTAGAGAGTGGCACAACTTGAATACGAGCACGAAAAGTTACTTTAGAAGCAAGAGGAGAAACGAAACATTTGCGCAGTTAAAGCAAAGGTGGGTGGTTGAGTATATTTAGGAGTCGCGGCGGCCGCGGAGGATAAATTTTACTCCTCTAAACATTACTATTAGGGATCGGTTAGGTGTAGTTTAGAGGAGGAAAACTGAAATTTTACTCCACTAAAGCCTTTTAGGTGATCGGTTAGAGATGCTCTTAACTCGAAAGAAAAACAAACTTGACTATCCCGTAGAGGGACTACACGTGGTGGGAAAAGGACGTGTTAGCTGGCCAATGCATTCTACTGAAATGACAAGAGACCAACCCACGTTATTGTATTATTTGCAAGTCTTGTTCAAATAGTAGTAGTCGAGGGTGAGGTTAGCGCTAATCAGTGGCGATTACAAGTACGACGTTATCATCATGGCTTCTTGTCAGCGTACGAAAAGTGACAACGATGCCCCGTACTGTAGCAGCTACTTTCACACGTACAGGTAGATAAGGAAGAAAAGAGCGAGTGCTCCTTCCCGTCCTTGCATAAAGTCCATCACAGACGATTTCTCCCGAGAAATTGGCCGCGGTGGGTTTGGAGTTGTTTACCTGCTATGACATGCTCTTCTTGCTGGGCCGGGAGTGCTATTTTCAGGTGCATTTTTTCCCCATCTAATTAGCAAAAGTTGTAAAACAGGGAGTCCTTCCAAGTGGGAAGGTTGCTGTCAAGAAGCTTTCATATCGCAAGATTTTTCCGATCAGTTGCTTCTGGATGAGGTTCACTGTCTACTGACAATAAAGCACAACAATATAGTAAGATTCCTAGGCAAAGGGGAACTTATGCAACACGACGGAAAAAATGTCATGGCAGAGGTACGGCAAAGGTTGCTCGTCTTCGACTATGCTCCTAATGGAAGTCTTCAGCTTTATCCTAAAGGTACAGACCTCCCAACTTTATGCCCCGGCCATCTGTAGCTTTTAGTTTTTCAAATTAGTTTCCTTCAAATGTTTGGTTATTCGTACAACCATGTAAACTTGGTGCTGTTTGGCGGCGTCGACGGCTGGCCGATCATGCGGATCTAGAACCTGAAGACGGGTCGACAGTTCGATGGTGGTGGCGGTTTTTGAAGCATGTGCATGTGGTGCGCGCTTAGGGTCTGCTGGACCGGATGTGTGCTCCCCGTACGCCATGCGCGCAGCTCGGTGATGACCCCGGATCTAGCTGGGGGGGGGGGGGGGGGGGGGGGGGGCGTTGTGATGACATCCCTCGTTGTCGAGTTTGTAGGTGTGGCGTGGTGGCTTCGGGTTGTTTGATGTATGTTTTCGCCAGACCTTTGTTGAATAATTTAATAAATCTGGTTGTATGCATCTTTTGATGCAGAGGCCGGGGGTTTCAACCTCCTTTTCCAAAAAAAATGTAAACTTTCATGAAAAACTCACCCCTCTCTTTCATAAAGGCGATTGATAGTCCTGCAGAACTCGTGGAGATTAAAAAAGACAAATACGCCACCATATTTGAATGCTCTTCTCTTTGCTTTTACAACAAAACAATTGAATGGGGAAGGTGATATCAAATGATCAAGGGAATCTGCCATGGTTTGCAGTTTCTTCACACAGAACGAATTACTCATTTGGACCTAAAACCTGAAAATGTGCTGCTGGATCCTCAAATGGAGCCCAAGATTACAGACTTTGGCTTGTGAAGATGTTTTCATGAAGGACAATCAAGAATTTTCACTAAAAGCACTCCTGGCACAAGGTTACCCGAGCATGTTAAAAACTCTATCTTTTCTATGTTGATGTCAAGATTTTGTTAATTTTGCTTTTATGCCATAATGCTTTATCATGTGGTCACGCAGGGGATATATTGCACCAGAAATCATAGACAAGGGAGAAATATCGTTCAAGTCAGATATATTCAGTTTGGGCATTATACTCATAAAACTGTTAACAGGGAGTGACAACTATGATTTTGATAATGTAAGGGACCATTTAGGTTGGCTTTGTTTCCTTATGTTAGCCTTTGATGTCTGACGTTTCATACTATCGTTACCTAGAAAATTCTAATCGCAAGGTGCATATTCAGTCTCATTCAGTGCAAGTCTCATTCAGTTTCGGAATACCATTACTTGAGCTCTCATCTCCCTTTTGTTTAAATCTGTGTGAACTTGAGTAGTAGGATGCTTATGAAACACTTGATATGATTCGCGATTTTCAGCATAGAACTGCTTCTCCTATGTAAGTAGTATTCAAACTCTCTGAAGCACTATTTTTCCCTTCTAGGAATTTTAGAATATGTATAGCTTGGAAAACATTTATCTTTCAGAAAAAATTGATATTCTATACAACAATTCTTTTATGATTATATGTGCAAAAAAAAAATCTTTATGATTATGAGTTATCCATTCAAAGGTATATGAAATTTAAGAACGTGTAGTTGAATTTCTGTAGCATTGACTGATAATTGAAAAAAAAATAGATTTGTTAGGTGTAGAGTTTCATTCATTAGATTTGTCATGCAATGTGTGGTTTACAACCGTATTTTCTACTGATATCTTTGTCTAGAGATTAACCGCAAAAGTTATTTTGCAATTGGGCGAGCAATGTCGTATGAAACAAACTGTTTTGTCAAGGTAGAATCTTTATGGGTGTAGCAACATCCTAGCTTATTTTTTTAGGTAATGAAACAAAAAGGAATCCTAGCTTACCTATTTTTTTAGATAATGAAACAAAAAGCTTCCCTTGGCTTTTGCATCCGATGACACCACACATCGACAATTTATCACAAACGTTCAGATTGAGGGCAAATGAAGAAAAAACAAGGACAACAAGCTACAAGACACCACAAACTCAAGAATTACATAGAATAGCCACCCTATTGTCATCCTAGATATTGATGTGTGCATCGCGTGATGCAGAGACACCCTGCGTTGTCATAAAAATATATATGCCATCCCTTACTATACGTCTAAACTTTGCAGTGGCATCAATCAATAGACGCAAACAACCCTCAAGTAAAGTGCTGCATTGAGATAGCTCTAACCTGTGTGGCCGTTGACCAACACAAAAGACCTTCTATAGACGAGATAATTCATAAGCTGAATAAGATGGACAGTGTTGAAGAATCAAGAGATGACCCAGGGTCTTCCATACACCCACAGGCGGGGCTCACCCTACCTTGATTTCGTGGTAAAACTGTGTACATGTACGCATACAAAGCCTGGGACATTAGATACTACGTTACGTGGTCTGTGGGAGAAAAAGAAAAGAAGAAAGAGGAAGGCCTCGTTGCATTTGTAGGCTGAGCCGCTTAATTTGATCGTGGACGGCTGCAGTGGCGGAGGACCCGGTAGGGCAAGGGTTGGCGGCCACCCTACCTTGATTTGTCCGGTACAGGCAGGGTGCAAGGCGGCGCATCGGCGCGACGGCATTGCCGGTGGCGAGTGACGAAAGCCCACCCTACCTCAACTTGTGTCCGTCCTCCGCCACTGCATACACCAGGTATGATCCTGCAATAAAGTGGAGTAGAAAAGCTGAATCATATGGTAAACGGTTATGTACTTTTTACTGTTAGCAGAGAAGTGCTAATTAAAGTTTGTGCAAATGATTCCTTTTAAATCCACCACTTTCTTCTTTGTTGCAGGTAAGCGGATCTGCCTTGAAGGAGCTTCCTCCATCAGTGTCTTGTGTCGACAACCAAGATTAATTGTGAAAAGATCAAAACGGAATTGAATATGCTGCAGTTAAGTGCACACAAGGGGCCTACAGAGGACACAAGTTTAGCCAAGAATGATGGCCTCAAAGGCCAGAAGGGCAGCAGAGATGCAAAGAAGATGGACCCGATGCCACAGTGTGCCACAGGGTACCCGCCGCCGAGGGTGTCGAAACCAAAGCTTCCACGTATTATAGCTGAGGTCATACAGCCACCGGCCCAACGAATGGAGGACCCGTTCAACCATGATGAGTTCTCCGACTCCGACTATTTCTCGCGTCATACCTGCGGTCTTAAGGACGGGGCCAGGCCAGCAAAAGCTGGCGGCGGCGGCAACAAGTTCCCTGTGGATGGAGGAGGTAGCAACAAGGCCGGTGGTAAAGACACGAAGACGGGCTTCGTCAAGGGAGAAAGTGCTCCGACCAGCGTGAACCACTCGAGCCAGGGGAGGATGGGCAACGTAGCCAGCGTCCCGACCGTCGCTGTCCATAGCCCAATGGTTGGAATGCTTCCCGAACAGGTTGCTGCGGCAGCACACAGCAGCACATGGCGTTGATGCTGCAGCAGCAGCAGCACATGGCGTTCTATCTATTTTTATTTCTCTTCTTGTTTCTGTTTACTATTATTATCATTGTTATCGTTATTCTTACTTTCAAGAAACGTGGGTAGGGGTGGGTAAAATCAATGCAGGTTATCTGAACTAGTATTTGGTTTATTCAAGTTTGAGGATATTTGGATTTGGATTTGGAGTGTATATTTTTTTTCTGGAAAACATCTACTCCGTACTATATATTGTAATCCATTATACGACTGATGAACAGATGCATTAAGTAGTACAGTACGTATTTCTTCTACAGGCCGTTATACGATTTCACTTCATAATCATTTGTCTGGAAAGCAAAAGGATATTTTGCCATTGCAAACAGAGTACTGCATAGAGTCGACCTATGCCTGCCTCTGCATGGAGTTATTCCAAGCAAGGTTTTGGATTTCGTTTTTAGTTTTTTACCGGTCCTGGGCGAAATGGCCGAAATTCGGTATTTCGGATATTTTTCGGAAAAGTTCGGACGAAAAGCACAACTCAAAATTTGAAATCTAGAACGAAAAATGGCCGAAAATTGGACGAAAAATGACCGAATTTTGATTAAAAAAATGAAATTAAGCAGAACAAAACTTTTATCATTGAACCAAGCTTCATACATATGTATGCGGGCAATACTACTACTCACAGCTATCGTGTTGCTGGTGCTGCTCATCCACAGCTAGCTAGCACTCACCATATACGGTGGAGTACCATAGACTCGACCTCATAGGTTCATATGGCAGCGGTCGACGTTGTTGCCGCCGTCGACTAGGTCGCCGCGTGCACGGGCGCTGCCCAAGACGTGACCTTCACGCTCCATTGGAAGAAGAAGAACGAGGATGAGTGCTTGAGGGGGTGGAGTGGTGGAGGAGGAGGAGGGAGGAGGCTGCGCGGAGGCGGCGCTGCCGCTGCATCGCCACCTTCTGCTTCCGTTCCCTGCAGCCGCCACGCAGGAGTGGATAGAGGAAAAAGAAATTTAGGGTTAGCGCTGCTTCCTTGGGGTTTTTATACCACAGGCAGGTATACGTGGGCTATTTGGACCTTGGGCTGGGCTGGAGCTTTAAAACAGGCCGAAATATTTAACCGGATAATGCTTATACCGGGCCTAAACGGTATGGACGAATTCCGGACGAAATTGCAAAATTCCGGACGAAATCCAAATCTCTGATTCCAAGAGAGTAGGATTGAGAACCAGGATCACATTTTGTTTGGCTGCTCGTCTCAGCGAGGAAGCGGATGGGCTGCTTGAGTATTGGGGAGGTGTCTACTGATATACTGCCAGTGATCAAGCTCAGGTCGGATTGCAGCTGCTGCTGCGGGCCGGAGCCGAAAGCACGTGCACCTGGATTGGCTGACAACCAACCTGAAGCAAGCTTGCATGACAGGGGGGGCTCTCCCTCGTGCTTGGCCACTGAGCTGAGTGGTTGGTTCGTCACTACTATACTAGAGATAGTACTGGAGCTAGGTGTAACGAACGTTATGGCCTTATGGGAATAATAACAAGCACCTGTCGGGCAGGCAGGTGGATCGGAAGCTAACCTGTTGGGTGGACGGAGAAGAGGCCTGGCGACCATGTCAAAGCTCGGACCAGCGGTGACCACCCGAACCAGGGGAGGATGGGCAACGTAGCCAGCATCCCGACCGTCGCCGTCCATAGCCCAATGGTTGGAAATGAAATGCATCCCGAGCAGATGATGATGAGGTATCCTAACACGATGGAGTTTAGGCCGTGGTCGGCGCCTTACCCCCTACAGGCGGGTGGTGGAGGCGGCGGAGGGGTGTCTGGGCGGGAGGTGTTGCTGGTTGCTGCAGTGGCACAAAATTCCATGGCGCTACAGCAGCAGCACATGTCGCTGATGGGTCAGCAGCAGCAGCAGCAGCAGCACATGGCTTTCTATCTATTTTTATTCCTGTTCTTGTTTATGTTTAGTACTATCGTCATCATCATCGTTATTCTTACTTTCAAGAAACGTGGGTAGGGGTGGGTAAAATCAATGCAGGTTATCTGAACTAGTATTGGATATATTCAAGCTTGAGAATACAATAGTTTTTTTTTTTCCTGGAAAATATCTACTATATTGTAATCCATTATACGACTGGTGAACAGCCGCATTGAGTAGTACAGTACGTATTTCTTCAGGACATTATACGATTTCAGTTGATAATAATTTGTTTGGAGAACACAAAGATATCTTGCCATTACAAACAGAGAGATAGGATTGAGAACCAGGATCACATTTTTGTTTGGCTGCTCGTCTCGACGAGGAAGCGGATGGGCTCCTTCTGTATTGAGGAGGTCTCTACTGATATACTACTGGTGATCAAGCTGAGCTCGGATGTGGACCTGGATTGGCTGACAAACCTGAAGCAGGCTTGCGAGACAGGGCGGGCTCTCCCTCGCGCTTGGCCACTGAGACTGAGTGGTTGGTTCGTCACTACTATACTATAGATAGTACTGGAGCTAGGTGTAACGAACGTTATGGCCTTACGGGAATAATCACAAGCACCTGGCGGGCAGGCAGGTGGATTGGAAGCTGACCTGTTGTGTGCGCCTTGCTGCCTTGTGGACCCACCTCGTTTGACATAATTGCACCTCTATAAATTCTCTAAATCGGGAAACCAACGGAGCAGTTCACGAAATACTTTTTCCGCCGTCGCAAGTTCCTGTTCTCGAGAGATCCCATCTGGAGGTCTTTTCCGGCACTCTGCCGGAGGGGGATTCGATCACGAAAGGGCTCTCCATCAACCTTGCTGCTCTTCTGATGATGCGTGAGTAGTTTACCACAGACATTCGGATCCATAGTTAGTAGTTAGATGGCTTCTTCTCTCTTTTTGATCTTCAACACAATGTTTTCTTCGATGTTCTTAGAGTTCTATCCGATGTAATCATTTTTTGCGGTGTATTTGTTGGGATCCGATGAATTGTGAGTTTATGATCAGATTATCCATGAATATTATTTGAGTTTTCTCTGAACTCTTTTATGCATTATTGTTATAGCTTCGTATTTCTCATCGATCTATTGATTGATTTGGTTTGGCCAACTAGATTGATTTATCTTGCAATAGGAGAGGTGCTTTGTAATGTGTTATATCTTGCGGTGCTCAATTCCAGTGACAGAAAGGGACATGACACGTATGTATCGTTGCTATTAAGGGTAAAAAGATGGGGTTTACTCATGCGTGAGTTTACTTTATCTACATCATGTCATCTTGGTTAAGGCGTTACTCCGTTCTTTATGAACTTAATACTCTAGATGCATGCTGGATAACGGTCGATGTGTGGAGTAATAGTAGTAGATGCAGAATCGTTTCGGTCTACTTGTCTCGGACGTGATGTCTATATACATGATCATTGCCTTGGATATCGTCATGATTATTTTCTTTTCTATCAATTGCCCAACAGTAATTTGTTTATCCACCGTATGCTATTTTCAAGAGAGAAGCCTCTAGTAAAAACTATGGCCCCCGGGTCTACCTTTATCATATATTAAAAATCCTAAAAATACCTTACTGCACTTTTACTTTATTTATTTTATTTTGTATTTTTGTTCGATCTATCTATCTATCACCATACAATTTAATCTTGCAATTAACCGCCAAGGGATTGACAACCCCTTGTTCGCGTTGGGTGCGAGGATTTCTTGTTTTGTGTGCAGGTACTGCTAACGAGTTGTTGCGTGATTCTTCTACTGCATTGATAACCTTGGTTTCATAACTGAGGGAAATATTTATCTTTATTATACTGCATCATCCCCTTCTCTTCGGGGAAATCCCAACGCAGCTCACAAGTAGCATGGCACATCCAGCGGCGGTTAACGGCACGGCCACGGTTTGACTTCTTTACCGAGAGCAGCTCTCGGAAAATTAACGGTTGCCTATTTGGTGCCACCTCGCCTACCTCTATACATTATCCGATAGTCCAACAATTGAATTAAACTTCGATGTTCATAATTAAGAATATGTATTAACTTTATGATCCAACCGTACCTGTACCGAGAGCTGCTCTCGGTAAGGCAACAGTTGCCGAGAGTAGCTCTCGGCAAAGATAAGGAACCATCAAACTTTCCCGGTAGCGGCATGGGAAATCCTTTGTGATGTCCTTGCGGCATGCCTTGATTGAAAAGCATGACTGCAATGATGTTATTATAAATTTTATTAATGTAAATTGTGTTAATAATATGCAAAACTACAAGCTTGGAGATGAAAATTCTGTTATGTCTACTACTTATTGCAATGATCATGATTGGGGTGATAATGCTTCTTATGATCTTGAAAATTTATTTAAGCCTCATGATGAATATGTTATTGATAATAATGTTTGCAATACTATTAAAAGTGGGTTTGAAAGAGCGTCAACTTTAGGTAATAATGATCCCACTACTTTGGAGAATTATCAATCTTATGCATTTTTGGATAAAAGTGGGTTTGGAGAGGTCATGACTTTAGTTGATGTTAATCCCACTATCTTAGAAGATTATAACACTTTTGTGCATGTGGGTCATGAAGATAAATTTTTATATGATAGTTATATTGTTGAATTTGATTGTGATCCTACATGTAATTATTATGAGAGAGGAAAATATGGTTGTAGAAATCTTCATGTCACTAAATTGCCTCTCATTATGTTAATGCTTCATTCTTCCTATTTGCATATGATAGATATTGCTTGTCTTGATAATTTGTTTGCTTATAAAATGCCTATGCATAGGAAGTATGTTAGACTTAAGTGTGTTTTTCATATGCTTCATGATGCTCTCTTTGTGTTTTTATTATTATCTTTCACGAGAGCATCATTGAAATCTCAAGCCTATCTTAATGCATGGCTATAAAGAAAGAGCTTGTTGGGAGACAACCCAATGGATAAAATAAGTTCTTGTGTGTTTACATAATTATGGCCTCTGTTATGATTGTGTTTTTATGTTTTAATTAGTGTTTGTGCCAAGTAAAGCCTTTGGGATGATTTGGAAGATAGTATAATTGATACTGTTTGGAAAATAGAAAGTTTTGCGTCCAGTACTGGAATTTTAATTCTGTGTTGGAGGGTCAGAAAAATCTGAAATTTTTACACAGTATTTGTATATGAATTGTCCACGTTGTCCTAATTTTTCAGAATTTTTGGAGTTACAGAAGTATGGCTTTTAAATAGATCTTTACAGACTGTTCTGTTTTAGATAGATTTTGTTTTTGTTGCATAATTTGCTTATTTTGATGAATCTATGGATCGTATCGGGGGGTATGAATCCTGGAGAAGTTGGAGTACAGTAGCATTATGTCAATATTAAATATGAATCAATTTACTACAGACTTAGAGTTAAAGATTTGTTTGTTATACTAACGGATCTCACGAAGGTTTTGTTGAGTTTTGTGTGATTGAAGTTTTTAAGTTTTGGGTGAGATCACGATGGATGAAGGAATAAGGAGTGGCAAGAGACTAAGCTTGGGGATGACCAATGCACCCCAAGTAATATTCAAGGAAGACTCAAGCGTCTATGTTTGGGGATGCCCCGGAAGGCATCCCCTCTTTCTTCTATCAACTATCGGTAATTTTACTTGAAGCTATATTTTTATTCGTCACATGATATGTGTTTTACCTGTAGCGTCTTGTAAAATAGTTTGTTTGCTTTTGTTTGCTTTTTAGTTTGTCACAATCATTCTTGCTGGACACACCTATTTGAGAGAGCCACACGTTTATCATGATTTGTTAGAATACTCTACATGCTTCACTTAAATCCTTTCAGCTAGGCAGTTGCTCTAGTGCGTCACTTAAATCCTTTCACCTAGGCAGTTGCTCTAGTGCGTCACTTAAATCTTTTTGAGCACGACGGTGGCTATATTTTGAAGAAATATTTGAACTCTCGTACTTCACTTATATTATTTTGAGAGTTCATAATAGTAATGGTAATTTGCACAAGATATGAATTTGGTCCAAAGTGATAAATATTCAAGAGGGATATAATAAAAACTTTCATATGGATCATTGGATATGATAAGTTTGATTCTTTGCAATAGTTTTGCGATATGGAGATGATAATATGTGAGTCATGTTAGTGAGTAATTGTGATTTAGTAAGAATATTGGTGTTAAGGTTTGTGATTCCCTATGCATGCACATAAAGTTAATAGTTATGCAACGAAATTATATCCTACTTATGGTGCATTATTCAGTGTTAGTTATGTTCAATGCATGTTTATGACCGTTTTCTCTTTTTGGTTGGTCGCTTCTCAATCTATTTGCTAGCATTCATTTGTACTAAGCGGGAATACTGCTTGTGCATCCAACTCCTTAAACCCAAAGTTGTGCCAAATGAGTCCACCATACCTACCTATATGGGATATTTCCATGCCGTTCCAAGTAAATTTGCATGTGCCAACTCTAATTTTTCAAAATAATTTTCCGTTTTGTGTGCCCGTACCGCTCATGAAGCGGCAGGGGGTGGCCAATATTTTCCATGCTAGGTGTGTTATTCTCACGATGAGTGTTTATTCACTTATCATTGCACGAGAGAGTGACAGGTAATAGGGATGCCCAGTCCCGAAATGAATTTTTTTAATATGATGATAATAATAAATTCCTTGGAAAGTGTTGGTATGGAAGGCACCCGTGGATACGGCTAGCCATGGATTGTGAAAGAATGATGAAAAAAAATAAACTTTATTTTTTGTTTGGGAGCCGCCTATGATGTGTCTAGCATGGAAGATATTAGGAATTCTCGGTCGTTTTCGTTGACAGGAAAAGCATGCCTCTCAAAATAATTTTATCTCTCTAATTTAAGCCTTGAGCTCTGGCACATCTGCAAATCTCTGCTTCCCTCTTCGAAGGGCCTATCTATTTACTTTTATGCAATTTTTATTTTTATTTTGAGTCTCCATCTTCTCTTACAATCCACCAACTAGAGAGCACTATTGTCATACTTGTGCATTGTGTGTAGCTAATATTGAGTGTGTTTCATGAATGGATCAATGATTGAGCATAATGGGCTAGGGATAACTTTCTTTACCATTGATATTTTGAAAGACATGGTTACTTGATAGTATGCTTGAGTATTTATATCTTCATGTTAAAATATAGACTATTGCTTTGAATCATTCAAGACCAAATGTCCATGCTAGAAAAGAAAAGAGTATATGATGAATACGATAGGTAGCATTCCACATCAAAAATTCTGTTTTTATCATTTAACTACTCGAGAACGAGCAGGAATTAAGCTTGGGGATGCTTGATACGTCTCCAACGTATCTATAATTTTTGATTGTTCCATGATATTATAGTATCAATCTTGAATGTTTTATATACACTTTCAAGCAATTATATATCATTTTTTGGGACTAATCTATTAACTTAGTGCCCAGTGCCAGTTGCTGTTTTTTTGCCTGTTTTTGCTTTCCCAGAATATCAGTACCAAACGAAGTCCAAATGCCACGACACTTTTTGGAGATTTTTTTCTGGACATAAGAGACACTAGAAGCTTCGAGAGAGGGCCAGAAGCCAGAGAAGGTGGCCACGAGCCACCAGGGCTCGCCCCGGGGGGGGCGGCGTGCACTGGTGCCTCGTGGGCCCACCTCTGCTCTGTTTGACCTAATTCCACCTCTATAAATTCTCTAAAATCGGGAAACCAACAGAGGAGTCCGTGAAATACTTTTTCCGCCGTCGCAAGTTCCTGTTCTCGAGAGATCCCATCTGGAGGCCTTTTCCGGCACTCTGCCGGAGGGGGATTCGATCACGGAGGGGCTCTCCATCAACCTTGCTGCCCTTCCGATGATGCGTGAGTAGTTTACCACAGACCTTCGGGTCCATAGTTAGTAGCTAGATGGCTTCTTCTCTCTTTTTGATCTTCAATACAATGTTCTCCTCGATGTTCTTGGAGTTCTATCCGATGTAATCACTTTTTGCGGTGTGTTTGTTGGGATCCGATGAATTGTGAGTTTATGATCAGATTATCCATGAATATTATTTGAGTTTTCTCTGAACTCTTTTATGCATGATTGTTATAGCTTCGTATTTCTCTCTGATCTATTGATTTGGTTTGGGCAACTAGATTGATTTATCTTGCAATGGGAGAGGTGCTTTGTAATGGGTTCGATCTTGCGGTGCTCAATCCCAGTGACAGAAAGGGACATGACACGTATGTATCGTTGCTATTAAGGGTAAAAAGATGGGGGTTTATTCATGCGTGAGTTTACTTTGTGTACATCATGTCATCTTGCCTAAGGCGTTACTCCGTTCTTTATGAACTTAATACTCTAGATGCATGCTGGATAGCGGTCGATGTGTGGAGTAATAGTAGTAGATGCAGAATCGTTTCGGTCTACTTGTCTCGGGCGTGATGCCTATATACATGATCATTGCCTTGGATATCGTCATGATTATTTGCTTTTCTATCAATTGCCCAACAGTAATTTGTTTACCCACCGTATGCTATTTTCAAGAGAGAAGCCTCTAGTGAAAACTATGGCCCCCGGGTCTACCTTTATCATATATTAAAAATCCTAAAAATACCTTGCTGCACTTTTATTTTATTTATTTTATTTTGTATTTTTGTTCGATCTATCTATCTATCTCCATACAATTTAATCTTGCTATTAACCACCAAGGGATTGACAACCCCTTGTTCGCGTTGGGTGCGAGGATTTCTTGTTTTGTGTGCAGGTACTGCTAACGAGTTGTTGCGTGATTCTCCTACTGCATTGATAACCTTGGTTTCATAACTGAGGCAAATACTTAACTCTACTGTACTGCGTCATCCCCTCCTCTTCGGGGAAATCCCAACGCAGCTCACAAGTAGCATGGCACATCCAGCGGCGGTTAACGGCACGGCCACGGTTTGACTTCTTTACCGAGAGCAGCTCTCGAAAAATTAACGGTTGCCTATTTGGTTCCACCTCGCCTACCTCTGTACATTGTCCGATAGTCCAACAATTGAATTAAACTTTGGTGTTCATAATTAAGAATATGTATTAACTTTATGATCCAACTGTACCTGTACCGAGAGCTGCTCTCGGTAAGGCAACAATTGCCGAGCGTAGCTCTCGGCAAAGATAAGGCTCCCATCAAACTTTCCTGGTAGCGGCATGGGAAATCCTTTGTGATGTCCTTGCGGCATGCCTAGGCCCTGCACAGACGAGGGAGGGGCTTGCCCTGTAGGGGAACGCGACAGAAAACAAAAATATTCGGTACAGCGAGCACGCCCAGGACCACTATGGAGACTGCATACAGGGTTTGATCTGATCATTACCGACTCGTAGCGCAGCGGAAGTAGACTCGATGTAGATCGTCGCTGCAGATCCCCACAGCTAGGATTTACAACCTCCCAACCGCGAGGATGTACTCCCTCGTCGGACAGCCCTTCGGGAGGCGGTCGGACAGTCCCTCGGACGATGTCACGGATAGCCCTTCGGGAGGACCCTCGAAACTCGAACGGTAACTCGGACAGCCCTTCGGGAGGACCCTCTAACAGCCCCTCGGGCAAAAGATCGAAACTACGACCTCTCTACGGGGTTGCACACATACGGTGTCAGCTATCCGGCAGGGCTTCGCCGTCCAGAACTAGTTCCTGCCGGAACCCAGACAGCCTTTCGGCTCTATGAAACTATTTCGCGGGGAGGGAGAGAGAAGGCCAGATCATGCATGGCTTGTCTTGGGGATATTTACCAGCAGGGAGACCCGGCAGGGTGTTAACCCGGACGTAAAGCAAGCTTGGCGGGTCAACTCACTGTGGGGCTGAGGACTCTGTGTGGGCCGGCTGAATGGGGCCTGACAAGTATGGGTCTGCTTCAGCAGTAGGCCGGCTCACGGGAAGATAGAGGGCAAGAGGACCGTCTTGGAGAACAAGTAGGAAAGAGCAGGAGGCGAGTCAAGGAACGACCCGGCCTCTCATGTAACCTAGGGTTCCACCTGTGTATAAAAAGGGGAGCACCTATACGAAAAAGCCTAAGTTGCAATCTCCTCGAGAGCTAGGTTAGCGATTCCGCATCCTTGTAATCGAGATCCACAGCAATATAATCAAGCAGGACGTAGGCTTTTACCTCCGCCGTGAGGGGCCGAACCTGGGTAACCCGACGTCTTTTCGTTGCCGCACAACCCCGCTAAGCTTCCACGTTAGTGCGATGGCTTCATCCCTAAGTCCTTTTACCAGGACATCTGTCACGACAAAACCACGACAGTTGGCGCCCACCGTGGGGCTCACGCTGATGGAAATATGCCCTAGAGGCAATAATAAAGTTGTTATTATTTTATATTTCCTTGTTCATGATAAAGGTTTATTATTCATGCTAGAATTGTATTGACCGGAAACTTAAATACATATGTGAATACATAAACAAATACCGTGTCCCTAGTGAGCCTCTACTAGACTAGCTCGTTGATCAAAGATGGTTAAGGTTTCCTAACCATAGACATGAGTTGTCATTTGATAACGGGATCACATCATTAGGAGAATGATGTGATGGACAAGACCCATCCGTTAGCTTAGCATATGGACAAGACCCATCTCTGGGTCCTCTCAGTAATGCACATCATAAGAAGCTTGCAAGCAAAGTGACTAAGGAGTTAGTTACGGGATGATGTATTACGGAACGAGTAAAGAGACTTGCCGGTAACGAGATTGAACTAGGTATGGAGATATCGACGATCGAATCTCGGGCAAGTAACATACCGACGGACAAAGGGAATTACGTATGTTGTCATTTCAGTTCGACCGATAAGATCTTCATTGAATATGTAGGAACCAATATGAGCATCCAGGTTCCGCTATTGGTTATTGACCGGAGAGGCGTCTCAGTCATGTTTACATCATTCCCGAACCTGTAGGGTCCGCACGCTTAACGTTCGTTGACGATATAGTGTTATATGAGTTATGTGAATTGGTAACCGAATGTTGTTCGGAGTCCCGTATGAGATCCCGGACGTCACGAGGAGTCTCGGAATGGTTGAGAGGTAAAGATTTATATATGGGAAGTCATATTTTGGGTTCCGGAAAAAGGTGCAGTTTTTTTGGTATTGTACCGGGAAGCTTCCAAAAGGTTCCGGAGGAGTCCGGAAGTCCGCAAGTGGGTCCACCACGTCCCAAGGGCTGGCATGGGCTAAGGGGAGGCGCCCTGGCCTTATTGGGCCAGGCGCACCAAGTCCTCAAAAGCCCACGCAGCTAGGGAAGGAAAAAGGGAGAGTCCTAGTAGGAATAGGATTGGACTTTGGAGTCGAAGTCCACGTGTGTACTATTCACGGTTACTGTTCACGTGGCACTATTCCTTCTACTCCAAGCCCCTACACATATATAAATAGAGGAGAGGGGGCGCCCCAAAGGAGAACACAACATTGTCTTAGCCGTGTGCGGCGCCCCCCTCCACAGTTCCGTCCCTCGGTCATATTTTCGCAGTGCTTGGGCGAAGCCCTGCGGAGATAGCATCACCATCACCGTCACCACGCCGTCGTGCTGCCGGAACTCATCCACTACCTCGTCGTCTTGCTGGATCAAGAAGTTGAGGACGTCACCGAGCTGAACGTGTGCTGAACGCGGAGGTGCCGTACGTTCGGTGCTCGGTCGGTTGGATCGTGAAGTTGTTCGACGACATCAACCGCGTTGTTCTAACGCTTCCGCTTACGGTCTACGAGGGTACGTAGACACACTCCCCCTCTCGTAGCTATGCATCTCCATGGATAGATCTTGCGTGTGCGTAGAAATTTTTTGTTTTCCATGCAACGTTCCCCAACAGTGGCATCATGAGCCAGGTCTATGCGTAGATGATATGCACGAGTAGAACACAAAGAGTTGTGGGCGGTGATCATCATACTGCTTACCACCAACGTCTTATTTTGATTCGGCGGTATTGTAAGATGAAGCGGCCCGGACCAACCTTACATGTCCACGTACATGAGACCGGTTCCACTGATAGACATGCAACTTGTTTTGCATAAAGGTGGCTGGCGGGTGTCTGTTTCTCCTACTTTAGTTGAATCGAATTTGACTGCGGCCGGTCCTTGTTGAAGGTTAAAACAGCAAACTTGATAAATCACCGTTGTGGTTTTGTGTCGTAGGTAAGAACGGTTCTTGCTAGAAGCCCGTAGCAGCCACGTAAAACTTGCAACAACATAGTAGAGGATGTCTAACTTGTTTTTGCAGGGTATGCTGTGATGTGATATGGTCAAGACATGATGTGATATACGTTATTGTATGAGATGATCATGTTTTGTAATTTATCGGCAACCGGCAGGAGCCTTATGGTTGTCTCTTTATTGTATGAAATGCAAGCGCCATGTAATTGCTTTACTTTATTGCTATGCGTTAGTAATAGTTGTAGAAGCAATAGTTGGCGAGACGACCACGACGCAACGATGGAGATCAAGGTGTCGAGCCAGTGACGATGGAGATGATGACGATGCTTTGGAGATGGAGATCAAAAGCACAAGATGATGGCCATATCATGTCTTGCATGTGATGTTTATCCTTTATGTATCTTATTTTGTTTAGAATGGCGGTAGCATTATAAGATGATCCCTTCACTAAATTTCAAGATAAAAGTGTTCTCACCGAGTATGCACCGTTGCTAAAGTTTGTCGTTTCGAAGCATCTCGTGATGATCGGGTGTGATAGATTCTACGTTCACATACAACGGGTGTAAGCCAGTTTTACACAAGCAGAATACTTGAGTTAAACTTGACGAGCCTAGCATGTACAGACATGGTCTCGGAACACTGGAGACCGAAAGGTCAAACATGAGTCATATAGTAGATATGATCAACATGGAGATGTTCACCATTGATGACTATCTCATCTCACGTGATGATCGGACATGGGCTAGTTGATTTGGATCATGTATCACTTAGTTAACTTAAGGGATGTTAACTTAAGTGGGAGTTCATTAGTAATTTGATTAATTGAACTTAATTTATCATGAACTTAGTCTTGATAGTTTCTTTGCATATCTATGTTGTAGATAAATGGCCCGTGCTACTGTTCCGTTGAATTTTAATGTGTTCCTAGAGAAAGCTAAGTTGAAAGATGATGGTAGCAACTACACGGACTGGGTCCGTAACTTGAGGATTATCCTCATTGCTGCACAGAAGAATTATGTCCTTGATGCACCGCTAGGTGATGGACCTCCTGCAGGAGCTGCTGCAGACGTTGTGAACGCCTAGCAGGCTCGATCTGATGACTACTTGATAGTTCAGTGTGCCATGCTCTACGGCTTAGAACCGGGACTGCAAAAGCGTTTTGAATGCCACGGAGCATATGAGATGTTCCAAGAGCTGAAATTTATATTTCAAGCTAATGCCCGGGTTGAGAGATGTGAAGTCTCCATAAGTTCTTTAGCTGTAAGATGGAGGAGAACAGTTCTGTCAGTGAACACATACTCAGAATGTCTGGATACCACAACCACTTGACTCAGCTGGGAATTGATCTTCCGGTTGAGAGTGTTATTGACAGAGTTCGTCAGTCACTGCCACCAAGCTATAAAGGCTTCGTGATGAACTATAATATGCAAGGGATGGAGAAGACAATTCCCGAGCTCTTCGCGATGCTGAAATCAGCGGAGGTAGAAATCAAGAAGGAGCATCAAGTGTTGATGGTTAACAAAACCACTAGTTTCAAGAAAAAGGGCAAGGGAAAGAAGGGGAACTTCAAGAAGAACGGCAAGCAAGTTGCCGCTCCCACGAAGAAACCCAAAGCTGGACCCAGGCCTGAAACAGAGTGCTTGTACTGCAAAGGGACTGGTCACTGGAAGCGGGACTGCCCAAAGTATTTGGCAGATAAGAAGGATGGCAAAGTGAGCAAAGGTACATTTGATATACATGTTATTGATGTGTTCCTCACTAATGCTCGCAGTAGCGCCTGGGTATTTGATACTGGTTCGGTTGCTCATATTTGTAACTCGAAATAGGAGCTACGGAATAAGCGAAGATTGGCTAAGGACGAGGTGACGATGCGCGTCGGGAATGGTTTCAAGGTTGATGTGATCGCCGTCGGCACGCTACCTCTACATCTACCTTCGGGATTAGTTTTAGACCTCAATAATTGTTATTTGGTCCCAGCGTTGAGCATGAACATTATATCTGGATCTTGTTTATTGCGAGACGGTTATTCATTTAAGTCAGAGAATAATGGTTGTTCTATTTATATGAGTAACATCTTTTATGGTCACGCAACTTTTGTGAATGGTCTATTCTTGTTAAATCTCGATCGTAGTGATACACATATTCATAATATTGATGCCAAAAGATGCAAAGTTGATAATGATAGTGCAACATACTTGTGGCACTGCCATTTAGGTCATATTGGTGTAAAGCGCATGAAGAAACTCCATGCGGATGGACTTTTGGAATCTCTTGATTATGAATCATTTGATACTTGCGAACCATGCCTCATGGGCAAGATGACTAAAACTCCGTTCTCCGGAACAATGGAGCGAGCTACTGATTTGTTGGAAATAATACATACCGATGTATGCGGTCCGATGAATGTTGAAGCACGCGGCGGGTATCGTTATTTTCTAACCTTCACAGATGATTTGAGTAGATATGGGTATATCTACTTGATGAAACACAAGTCTGAAACATTTGAAAAGTTCAAAGAATTTCAGAGTGAAGTAGAGAATCATCGTAACAAGAAAATAAAGTTTCTACGATCTGATCGCGAAGGCGAATATTTGAGTTACGAGTTTGGCCTTCATTTAAGAGAATGTGGAATTGTTTCACAACTCACGCCACCTGGAACACCACAGCGTAATGGTGTGTCCGAACGTCGTAAACGTACTTTATTGGATATGGTGCATTCTATGATGTCTCTTACCGATTTGCCACTATCGTTTTGGGGTTATGCATTAGAGACAGCTGCATTCACGTTAAATAGGGCACCGTCTAAATCCGTTGAGACGACACCATATGAACTATGGTTTGGCAAGAAACCTAAGCTGCCGTTTCTTAAAGTTTGGGGATGCAATGCTTATGTGAAAAAGCTTCAACCTGATAAGCTCGAACCCAAAGCGGAGAAGTGCGTCTTCATAGGATACCCTAAAGAAACAATTGGGTACACCTTCTACCACAGATCCGAAGGCAAGGTCTTTGTTGCCAAGAATGGGTCCTTTCTAGAGAAGGAGTTTCTCTCGAAAGAAGTGAGTGGGAGGAAAGTAGAACTTGATGAGGTAATTGTACCTTCTCTCGAATTGGAAAATACCTCATCAGAGAAAACCGTTCCCATGATGCCTACACCAATAAGAGAGGAAGATAATGATAAAGATCATGAAACTTCAGATCAAGTTACTACTGAACCTCGTAGGTCGACCAGAGTACGTTCCGCACCAGAGTGGTACGGTAATCCTATTCTGGAAGTTATGTTGTTAGGCAACAGCGAACCTACGAACTATGAAGAAGCTATGATAAGCCCGGATTCCGACAAATGGCTTGTGGCCATGAAATCTGAGATAGGATCCATGTATGAGAACAAAGTGTGGACTTTGGTGGACTTGCCCGATGATCGGCAAGCCATTGAGAATAAATGGATTTTTAAGAGGAAGACAGATGCTGATGGTAATATCACTGTCTACAAAGCTCGACTTGTCGCGAAAGATTTTCGACAAGTTCCAGGGGTTGACTACGATGAGACTTTCTCACCCGTAGCGATGCTTAAGTCTGTCCGAATCATGTTAGCAATTGCCGCATTTTATGATTATGAAATCTGGCAAATGGATGTCAAAACTGCATTCCTTAATGGTTTTCTCAAAGAAGAGTTGTATATGATGCAACCAGAAGGTTTTGTCGATCCTAAGGGTGCTAACAAAGTGTGCAAGCTCCAGCGATCCATCAATGGACTGGTGCAAGCATCTCGGAGTTGGAATATACGCTTTGATGAGGTGATCAAAGCATATTGTTTTGTACAGACTTACGGTGAAGCCTGTATTTACAAGAAAGTGAGTGGGAGCTCTGTAGCATTTCTAATATTATATGTGGATGACATATTGTTGATTGGAAATGATATAGAATTTCTGGATGGCATAAAGGGATACTTGAATAAGAATTTTTCAATGAAAGACCTCGGTGAAGCTGCTTATATATTGGGCATCAAGATCTATAGGGATAGATCAAGACGCTTGATAGGACTTTCACAAAGCACATACCTTGACAAAGTTTTGAAGAAGTTCAAAATGGATCAGTCAAAGAAAGGGTTCTTGCCTGTCTTGCAAGGTGTGAAGTTGAGTCAGACTCAATGCCCGACCACGGCAGAAGATATAGAGAAAATGAAAGTCATTCCCTATGCCTCAGCCATAGGTTCTATTATGTATGCCATGCTGTGTACCAGACGTGATGTGTGCCTTGCCATAAGTTTGGCAGGGAGGTACCAGAGTAATCCAGGAGTGGATCACTGGACAGCGGTCAAGAATATCCTGAAGTACCTGAAAAGGACCAAGGACATGTTTCTCGTTTATGGAGGTGACGAAGAGCTCATCGTAAAGGGTTACGTCGGTGCAAGCTTCGACACTGATCCGGATGACTCTAAGTCACAAACCGGATACGTATTTATATTAAATGGTGGAGCTGTCAGTTGGTGCAGTTCCAAACAGAGCGTCGTGGCGGGATCTACGTGTGAAGCAGAATACATAGCTACTTCGGAAGCAGCACATGAAGGAGTCTGGATGAAGGAGTTCATATCCGATCTAGGTGTAATACCTAGTGCATCGGGTCCAATGACAATCTTTTGTGACAATACTGGAGAAATTGCCATAGCCAAGGAGCCCAGGTTTCACAAGAAGACCAAACACATCAAGAGACGCTTCAACTCCGTTCGTGAATATGTCAAGGATGGAGACATAGAAATTTGCAAAGTACACACGGATCTGAATGTGGCAGACCCGTTGACTAAGCCTCTTCCACGAGCAAAACATGATCAGCACCAAGACTCCATGAGTGTTAGATTCATTACTATGTAATCTAGATTATTGACTCTAGTGCAAGTGGGAGACTGATGGAAATATGCCCTAGAGGCAATAATAAAGTTGTTATTATTTTATATTTCGTTGTTCATGATAAAGGTTTATTATTCATGCTAGAATTGTATTGACCGGAAACTTAAATACATGTGTGAATACATAAACAAATACCGTGTCCCTAGTGAGCCTCTACTAGACTAGCTCGTTGATCAAAGATGGTTAAGGTTTCCTAACCATAGACATGAGTTGTCATTTTATAACGGGATCACATCATTAGTAGAATGATGTGATGGACAAGACCCATCCGTTAGCTTAGCATATGATCGTTCTGTTTATTGCTACTGCTTTCTTGAATGTCAAATACATGTTCCTCAGACCATGAGATCATGCAACTCCCGGATACCGGAGGAATACCTTGTGTGCTATCAAACATCACAACGTAACTGGGTGATCATAAAGATTCTCTACAGGTATCTCCGAAGGTGTCAGTTGAGTTGGCATGGATCGAGACTGGGATTTGTCACTCCGTGTTTCGGAGAGGTATCTCTGGGCCCTCTCGGTAATGCACATCATTAGAAGCTTGCAAGCAAAGTGACTAAGGAGTTAGTTACGGGATGATGTGTTACGGAACGAGTAAAGAGACTTGCCGGTAACGAGATTGAACTAGGTATGGAGATACCGACGATCGAATCTCGGGCAAGTAACATACCGACGGACAAAGGGAATTACGTATGTTGTCATTGCGGTTCGACCGATAAGATCTTCGTTGAATATGTAGGAACCAATATGAGCATCCAGGTTCCGCTATTGGTTATTGACCGGAGAGGCGTCTTAGTCATGTCTACATCATTCCCGAACCCGTAGGGTCCGCACGCTTAACGTTCGTTGACGATATAGTGTTATATGAGTTATGTGAATTGGTACCCGAATGTTGTTTGGAGTCCCGAATGAGATCCCGGATGTCACGAGGAGTCTTGAAATGGTCGAGAGGTAAAGATTTATATATGGGAAGTCATATTTTGGGTTCCGGAAAAAGGTGCAGTTTTTTCGGTATTGTACCGGGAAGCTTCCAGAAGGTTCCGGAGGATTCCGGAGGAGTCCGGAAGTCCGCAAGTGGGTCCACCAAGTCCCAAGGGCTTGCATGGGCTAAGGGGAGGCGCCCTGGCCTTATTGGGCCAGGCGCACCAAGTCCTCAAAAGCCCACGCAGCTAGGGAATGAAAAAGGGAGAGTCCTAGTAGGAATAGGATTGGACTTTGGAGTCCAAGTCCACGTGTGTACTATTCACGGTTACTGTTCACGTGGCACTATTCCTTCTACTCCAAGCCCCTATACATATATAAATAGAGGAGAGGGGGCTCCCCAAAGGAGAACACAACATTGTCTTAGCCGTGTGCGGCGCCCCCCTCCACAGTTCCGTCCCTCGGTCATATTTTCGCAGTGCTTGGGCGAAGCCCTGCGGAGATAGCATCACCATCACCGTCACCACGCCGTCGTGCTGCCGGAACTCATCCACTACCTCGCCGTCTTGCTGGATCAAGAAGTCGAGGACGTCACCGAGCTGAACGTGTGCTGAACGCGGAGGTGCCGTACGTTCGGTGCTCGGTCGGTTGGATCGTGAAGTTGTTCAACGACATCAACCGCATTGTTCTAACGCTTCCGCTTATGGTCTACGAGGGTACGTAGACACACTCCCCCTCTCGTAGCTATGCATCTCCATGGATAGATCTTGCGTGTGCGTAGAAATTTTTTGTTTTCCATGCAACGTTCCCCAATACACGCACGGTGGAGTTGAGTTCTTAGCGGAATCTCTTCCAGGGTTCGGAAAGTACGCGGTTGGCATGATTACCAAGAGCCGCCGCAGGAAGTTCTACATCGACGATTCATACTGGGGCCCCGACGCCGACTCAATCGAGTACGGGTACCGGGTCCCCTTCGGCAAGATCCATACCTTCATCGGGGTGGTCGGCGAGCCGGCCGCCGGGTTGGAGAGCATCGCCGACGTCGAGTCGGCGTGCCGTGTTGGTCAGCTCCAGGCGAGATCCGGCCCAGGTCACGTCTTTGTGGGTTTCACCCAAGGGGTGGCCCTGTCGGAGAATTCCCTGTCTCAGGACGACACGCTTATCCAATCTGACGGCGAGTCCTCGATGGGGGAAACTGAGTCAATTCTTCCACTGCATGATGGAGGGCTGGGGCGCACGGACAACGTCTTCCCAGAGAGCCCTAATCCGCCCCGCTTCGCGGCGGTGTACATGGCAGGTAGGCAAGATCCAGCACGAGACCCGGCCAATCCAACGGCGGGACAGAACAACCTCCTGGCTGGCTCAGGAGGAGCCGGCGCCTCGGCCTCCGGCTCCCAGAAGACCGGGGTTCACGCGCTCGCGGACTTGATGGCCACACTGGCAGCCCTGTTGGCCGAGCCGGTCACTGCAGAGAACGCGGCGGTATGTAACACAGAGATCACGAAGTGTCGGGAGGAGATGGCCAAGATCCAAGAGGACATCAACGCGGAGAACGCCCGCATGATACAGGAGCAGGCACAGATCGCCGCGGAGAGGCAGCGCCTTGACGAGGAAATGCAGTACCTGAGCCGCCGGCAAGCCGAGTCAGAACTTGTTCACAGGAGGCGTCATCAAAGCTGGCTTCCGGCTAATCTCGAGCCGACTCAGCTGTTCACCACGCCGCTGGCTCCGGCGAACCCGGGGGCTGGAGTTATCCCCACGAGAGAGCCGCCGCCACAACAGCCCATTCAGCAGCGAGAACCGGCCCGACTTCGCACGCCGGATCAGCAGCAGCAGCCGCCGTCTCACCGGTTCCAAACCCCAATTGGACATTACTCCAACCCGGTTGATAACGTGCTGGCCGCGACCCACAACTTGGCGGCTATTCCGATAGAGGGGGACGGCCCAATTCAGACAGAGGCCAGGAACGCCATTGTTATGCTCAAAATGGCAGTGGTGCAGCAAGCCAACTACTCGCATAGCCAGCATCGGCTTCACTCAACCCCTCATCAGAGCCGCTCTAGGAGTCAGCGCCCTGAGTCGCCTGCGGTCTCTAGCAGCACGCACCGCCACAGGGCCGCCCAGCCGCTAGCAGAGCAGCAGCAGCCCAGGATCCCGCAGGATGTGGCAGACGCAACTCGGATTCTGCGAGCGTGGGAGGAAGAAAACGCGTGCGCAGGGCACAACCCGCCGGCGCACGTCAGTGCATCGGCGCGCGTTAACCCGCCGCCGAATGCTAACCCGCCTGAAGCACATCGTTCGCCCGAGGTAACCCGGCTGGACGGCCGGCTTGAGAGTGCTTCGAGCCGCCTGGTCGGGACTCCCTACTTGGTGCCAGCGCTGCGAGAGGCGCGCATACCCCTAGATTTCAAGGGGCCTCGCAAGGTTCCTAACTACACAGCAAATTTAGAGCCTACGGAGTGGGTCGAGAGCTATGAGCTGGCAATGGACTTGTTGGGGGCAAGCGAGTCAGTCCTGGCACGTTACCTACCGCTGATGTTGGAGGGCCCTGCGCGCACCTGGATGAAAAACCTACCGGCGAATTCTATCAGCACGTGGCAGGAACTGAAAGAGCACTTCGTCAAAAATTTCAAGGGAACCTGTAAAAGGCCGACCACGATCGTTGATCTAGAGCGTTGTGTCCAACGTGAGGATGAGTCGGCGCATCACTGGGCTCGCCGGGTTGCGGAGGTCATACACAGCTCACACAGCATCTCGGCCGCGCAAGCAGTGCTTGTTCTGGAACGAACATGCAAGTTCCAGCCGCTGGTCCAGAAGCTTGGACGACTTAAGCGTAAGGTCCAGGACATGGGAGACCTCATGGACGTCCTAACCCGGTACGCGGAGTCAGATAACACCAAGGATCCGCTATCAGATGAGGAGAAGTCCGATAAGGGAAAGAAGGCTGGCGGCAAGGGTCAGCAGCAGAACAACGGCAATGGTCAGAGCAACAGCGGTGGAAAGCGAAAGGGTAACGAGGGTAGCTCTGATTTGGTGGCGAACACCAACACGGATAACAAAGGTCAGCGTCAGAATGATGGTTCCAGGAAGCAGTCCTCCGGCACTCGCCCCCTCACTTACGAGGAAGCCCTCAAGGCTCCTTGTCCTAAACACAGTTATAATGGTAAACCGTCTACTCGCTCCTGGGAGAATTGCTATGTGACGCAAGAGTTCGCCAAGCGTATCTTCCAGAATCATCATCATGGGGGAGGCAACGGCGGGCAACCCGCCAACCCAGGACCCGGCTTCTCAAGGGCCGGCTTGCAGGGACCCTTCACCGGATCCGGCTTCCAGGGAAATAGCGGCCAAGGCGGCGGGTTCCAGGGGGCTGGAAATTCGGGAGGTGGCAACCAGAGAGGCAACCAGGGAAATCAACATCAAGCCGGCGCGGCAGGGTTTCAGAGTAACCCGAAGCAGTTAAATAGCGGACAGTATCATGTCTTCACCACCAGCACCTATAAGCGGGATCGGAAGGTGCAACGACGAGCCATCCACGCAGTTGAGCCGGCAACCCCTTACTATCTCAATTGGTCTGAATACCCTGCCGGGTCTCCCTGCAGGTAAATATCCCCAACAGCCCCTGTAGGGTGTGGTAAAAGTTTGGGCGCGTTTCGAATAAGCCTCCCCTGAGGCCGCATGTAAACCGCACCGTCTCCGAGCTAGTCTCTGGGTATCGAGAGGGAACGTGTCCGGTTTGTGCAGGACGTGCGGATCCTGTTGCTCCGTTGGCCTCGAAACTTCTCGTGCTCTCAAATGAGGCAATCGCATGACACGTGCCACGCCCCCGCATTTTTCGGACACGCGTGCAATATTCGAGAAATTTATTGCTCTGCTAGGGTTTCATCGTCGGAAATTGCAGATCAACAAGGCGGCACATGAAATCATGCCCGGTAGCGGCATGGGAAATCCTTTGTGATGTCCTTGCGGCATGCTTAGGATGGTAATCAATCATATTACCGAGAGTGGTGCTCGGTACTCGAGTAATTACCGAGAGTGGCTCTCGGCAACAGTGGAAAACCTAGATCTAGTTGTGACTCTTTCCGAGAGCTACTCTCGGTAAAAGAAAACCTAGATATAGGTTTGATTACTTTTCCGAGCGCCCCTCTCGGTAAATGAAAACCTAGATGTAGGTTTGATTACATTTCCGAGTGCCGCGCCGACAAGCACTCGGTAAAGGTAGCGTCGGGCACTTAAACTTATTCCCCGGTTGTTTTCTTTTCCCCGCGCCTCTCTCCCCTCCTCTGCTCCCCCTCACCCGACCGCCCCCCCCCCCCCGCGGAGGTCTCCCTTTCGGCCGGCGCCCCCCCCGGCGCACCCCCGGAGCCGCCCCGCGCACACCGGTGCCCCCCCCGCGCACCCCCGGCGCCATCCCGCGGCCCTCCACGTCCGTGCCCCCCACCCCGCGCCCCTCACCCCGCCCCCCCCAACACCGAGCTCCTCCCCTTCGGTGAGCTCCCCCCCTCCCTCTCATGTGGATGTATTGATAGATGGATGGATGCATGGATAGATGGATGCATAGATAGATGGATGGATGCTATGTAGATAATTTTTTATAATGTTGTATGCATGGATGCTATGTGTGCTATGTAGATAATTTTTTTGCATTAGTTTTTATGTAGTAGTTCTATCTAGTAGTGGGACTAGTAGTTTTTTGTAGTAGCTTTTATGTACTAGTTTTTATCTTGAGCGAGTGACGATCATATTTGACAGATGCGAGATGTTTTCAGAGGAATGGTACTGATTGTTGTCGTAGGGGGTCGCTCTTCCTCTATTCCTCATCTGTGATCTTTTCAAAGCAGGAGGAGCAAAGGAAGAGCGACCATCACCGACAGTCGATGAGAGTTGTTCTTGGAGGAAGAAAATTGACTTTTCACGATGACGGTCGATCTGCGTGAGCTCTTCATGTTATATCTTGATAACGCACGATGGGCTCACACAACTCGTCCATCACCGAAAGTCGAAAAATCCGTGAGAGAGTGTCCACCATATATACCACCACCAGAGAGAGTGTCCACCATATATACGTGAGAGAGATGAGAGTTGTTCTTGGAGAAAGAAAATCGACTTTTGACGATGACGGTCGATCTGGGTGAGCTCTTCATGTTATATCTTGATAATGCACGATGGGCTCACCCAGCTCGACCATCACCGAAAGTCGAAATACCCGTGAGAGAGTGTCCACCATATATACCACCACCAGAGAGAGTGTCCACCATATATACGTGAGAGAGATGAGAGTTGTTCTTGGAGAAAGAAAATCGACTTTTGCCGATGGCAGTCGATCTGTGCGAGTTCGTCCTGTGATATACATTTTTCACGCACGATGGCTCGCCCAGCTCGACCATCACCGAAAGTCGAAATATCCGTGAGAGAGTGTCCATCATGATTAATTTGCTTAGAAGAAATCATTGATGTTTGATTCTTATGCTATTTTTCATTGTGTGATGAAAGGTGTTAGCACCGATCGATTTCGCTGCTATGGCTTCCTCCGACGACGCAGCTTCTATTAGGGTCTACTCCGCGGTCAAGGAGAAGCGCGCCAAGGACCGCTTGGCGGCGCTCATTGATCAGAACCCGTAGCTGATCCTAATAAAGTATTTTGAGGATCTGGCCAAGAAGAATCCGCCAGCTAAGGAGAAGAAGGCCCCACCACATAAGGAGTGTGACGACCCGGTGCCATTGAGTCCACCGACCTACATTCCCGACGACGCTTGGTCCTCCACTATGGGGGATGCCCTCACGTGCTCTGACTCCACGATCACTAGTTTCACCGACTACACCTCGGAGTAGTTCACCACGATAGTTTGGCGTTGATTTAGTGATATAGTCATGTAGCTGCTGATATGGACTTGGATTGCCACTTGCGATGCTTTTGATTAATTGAGTGATGAATGCTTACGTGGATTATGTATGATGTGATATTTTAACCTTGCATTCCTTCTCTGCCTCCTTTTCTCTTTCTTTGTAGATGAAGTGGTATGCGGTGTACAGAGGTAGGTGTCCAGGAGTCTACGATTCATGGTCTGAATGCAATGAACAAGTGCTTCGCTACGAAGGCAGCTCCCACGACTCATTCAATAGAAAAGAGAAGGCAGAGTATCATTACAATCAGTATGTGCTTAACCAGAAGAGAAAATCTGAATTAGTGGGTTCAGTGGATGGGTTCACGTGGATGTGCTAGCCAGAAACGGCTTATCGGGTTCAGTGAATATAAGAACTTGATAATTCTCCTTCAGTTCGTGATAATTGTGGTGTTGCTTTTTGTTGGGGAACGTTGCATGGGACACAAAAATTTTCCTACGCACACACATGACCTATCCATGGTGATGAGCATCTACGAGAGGGAGAGTGAATCTACATACCCTTGTAGATCGCTAAGCGGAAGCGTTAAGAAACGCGGTTGATGTAGTCGAACGTCTCCGCGATCCAAATCGCAACTCGTCCCTCGATCCGATCACGAACTAGTGCCGAACGGACGGCACCTCCGCGTTCAACACACGTACGGCTTGATGACGCCTTCACCTCCTTGATCCAGTGAGCGATGGTGAAGTAGTAGATGAGTTCCGGCAGCACGACGGTGTGGTAATGTTGGTGAGGAACAATCTCTGCAGGGCTTCGCCAAGCACTACGGAGATTATGACAGGAGAACTAGAGGGTTAGAGTTGCCGACACACGGCTTGGGAAATCTTCATGTATCCCGTGTGCTAGCCCTGCCCCTCTATTTATATGTTGAGCCTTGGGGTCTAAACTTGGAGTAAAAGCCTCCTCCAGGTCGATTTTGCCCGCACAAGGTCGGTTTGGCCCGCAGGGAAAGAGTCCAACTCGGATCCCTGCAGTATCGCATACAAGCGGTAGTACCGCTTACGATAAGCGGTAGTACCGCCCGTAGCGGTAGTACCGCTTACGATAAGCGGTAGTACCGCCCCAGACGCCAGCAAAACTTCCTTTTGCACCTTGCCTAAGCCTCGTGGGCTTTACCCCTTGGCACAAATAAAGTGTTCTCGTATCCGAACATTTCGGGAAACATCCGGAACCTCTTCCGGTGAATTCCGGAACCCTTCCGGAAACAAAAACACTATTATCACATATATCAATCTTTACCTCCGGACTATTCCGAAGATCCTCGTCATGTCCGGGATCTTATCCGGGACTCCGAACAACCTTCGGTCACCAACAAAATAACTCAACTATACTAATCGTCACCAAACGTTAAGTGTGTAGACCCTGCAGGTTCGAGAACTATGTAGACATGACTGAGACACCTCTACGATCAATAACCAATAGCGGGACCTGGATGCCCATATTGGCTCCTACATATTCTACGAAGATCTTTATCGGTCGAACCTCTATGTCAAGGATTCAGTTAATCCCGTATATTGTTCCCTTTGTTCTTCGGTATGTTACTTGCCCGAGATTCGATCGTCGGTATCTCTATACCTAGTTCAATCTCGTTACCAGCTAGTCTTTTTACTCGTTCCGTAATACAAGATATCGTGGCTAACACTTTAGTCACATTGCTTGCAAGGCTCATTGTGATGTTGTATTACCGAGTGGGCCCTGAGATACCACTCCGTCACACGGAGTAACAAATCCCAGTCTTGATCCATGCCAACCCAACAGACACCCTCGGAGATACCTGTAGAGCATCTTTATAGTCACCCAGTTACGTTGCGACGTTTGATACACACAAGGTACTGATCCGATGTTATGGAGTTGCATGATCTCATGGTCATAGGAACAGATACTTGACATGCAGAAAACAATAGCAATAAACTGACACGATCAAATGCTACGTTCTTAGTTTGGGTCTTGTCCATCACATCATTCTCCTAATGATGTGATCCCGTTATCAAATGACATCTCATGTCAATGGCTAGGAAACCTTAACCATCTTTGATCAATGAGCTAGTCAACTAGAGGCTTACTAGGGACACAGTGTTGTCTATGTACCCACACATGTATTTGAGTTTCCAATCAATACAATTATAGCATGGATAATAAACGATTATCATGAACAAGGAAATATAATAATAACCAATTTATTATTGCCTCTAGGGCATATTTCCAACAGTCTCCCACTTGCACTAGAGTCAATAATCTAGTTCACATCACTATGTGATGTACATTGTAATGAATCGAACACCCATGCAGTTCTGGTGTTGTTCATGTTTAGCCCTTGGAAGAGGTTTAGTCATCGGATCTGCAACATTCAGATCCGTATGTACTTTGCAAATATTCAGATCCGAGGCAGCGATGTACTCCGCTTCGCATGTAGAATCAGCTACCACGCTTTGCTTGGAACTGCACCAGCTAACTGCACCCCCATTAAGAATAAATACGTATCCGGTTTGCGACTTAGAGTCATCCGGATCAGTGTCAAAGCTTGCATCGACGTAACCCTTTACGACGAGCTCTTGATCACCTCCATAAACGAGAAACATGTCCTTAGTCCTTTTCAGGTACTTCAGGATATTCTTGACCGCCGTCTAGTGTTCCATTCCTGGATCACTTTGAAACCTTCCGACCATACTTATGGCAAGGCTGACATCGGGTCTTGTGCACAGCATTGCATACATGATAGAGCCTATGGCTGAAGCATAGGGGATGACACTCATCTTTTCTCTATCTTCTGCAGTCACTGGGCATTGAGTCTTACTCAACTTCACACCTTGCAATACAGGCAAGAACCCCTTCTTGGACTGATCCATTTTGAACTTCTTCAAAACTTTGTCAAGGTATGTGCTTTGTGAAAGTCCTATTAAGCGTCTCGATCTATCTCTATAGATCTTGATGCCTAATATGAAAGCAGCTTCTCCTAGGTCCTTCATTGAAAAACTCTTGTTCAAATATTCCTTTACGCTTTCCAACATTTCTATATTGTTTCCAATAAGCAATATGTCATCCACATATAATATTAGAAACGCTATAGAGCTCCCACTCACTTTCTTGTAAATACAAGCTTCTCCGTAAACTTGTATAAACTCGAACGCTTTGATCACCTCATCAAAGCGAAGATTCCAACTCCGAGATGCTTGCACCAGTCCATAAATGGATCGCTGGAGTTTGCAAACTTTGTCAGCATTCTCTAGATCGACAAAACCTTCTGGTTGCATCATATACAACTCTTCCTTAAGGAAACCGTTAAGGAACGCTGTTTTGACATCCATCTGCCAAATTTCATAATCGAAAAAGGCAGCTATTGCTAACATGATTCTGACGGACTTAAGCATCGCTACGGGTGAGAAGGTCTCATCGTAGTCAACTCCTTGAACTTGTGAAAAACCCTTTGCCACAAGTCGAGCTTTATAGACAGTGACATTACCATCCGCATCCGTCTTCCTCTTAAAGATCCATTTGTTCTGAATGGCCTTACGCCCTTCAGGTAATACTTCCAAAGTCCATACTTTGTTTTCATACATGGATCCCATCTCGGATTTCATGGCCTCTAACCATTTCTCGGAATCCGGGCCCATCATTGCTTCTCCATAGCTCGTAGGTTCATCGTTGTCCAACAACATGACCTCTAAGACAGGGTTGCGGTACCACTCAGGAGCAGTACGCGTCCTTGTCGACCTACGAGGTTCGATAGCAACTTGATCCAAAGCTTTATGATCATCATCATTAACTTCCTCTTCAGCTGATGTAGGCTCTACAGAAACATCTTTCTGCGCTGCGCTACTTTCAGGTTGAAGTAAAGGTTCAACAACCTCATCAAGTTCTATCTTCCTCCCACTCAATTCTTTCGAGAGAAACTCTTTCTCAAGAAACGTTCCGTTTTTAGCGACAAACACTTTGCCTTCGGATCTGAGGTAGAAGGTATACCCAACTGTCTCTTTTGGGTATCCTATGAAGACGCATTTCTCCGCTTTGGGTTCCAGCTTTTCAGGCTGAAGCTTTTTGACATAAGCATCACATCCCCAAACTTTAAGAAACGACAGCTTTGGCTTCTTGCCAGACCAAAGTTCATATGGCGTCGTCTCAACGGATTTCGATGGTGCCCTATTTAAAGTGAATGCAGCTGTCTCTAATGCATAACCCCAAAACGATAGTGGCAAATCGGCAAGAGACATCATAGATCGCACCATATCCAATAAGGTTCGATTACGACGTTCGGACACACCATTTCGCTGTGGTGTTCCAGGCGGTGTCAGTTGTGAAACAATTCCACATTGTCTTAAGTGACTGCCAAACTCATAACTCAGATATTCTCCTCCTCGATCAGATCGTAGGAATTTAATCTTCTTGTTACGATGATTCTCAACTTCACTTTGAAATTGTTTGAACTTTTCAAATGTTTCAGACTTGTGTTTTATTAAGTAAATATACCCATATCTACTTAAGTCATCAGTGAAGGTGAGAAAGTAACGATAACCACCGCGCGCCTCAATACTCATCGGACCGCACACATCAGTATGTATGATTTCCAATAAGTCACTTGCCCGTTCCATTGTACCAGAGAACGGCGTTTTAGTCATCTTGCCCATGAGGCATGGCTCACATGTGTCAAGTGATTCAAAATCAAGTGACTCCAAAAGTCCATCAGCATGGAGCATCCTCATGTGTTTTACGCCAATATGACCTAAACGGCAGTGCCACAAGAAAGTGGTATTATCATTAACAATTCTACATCTTTTGGCATCAATGTTATGAACATGTGTATCATTACTATCGTGATTCAATAAGAATAAACCCCTCACATTGGGTGCATGACCATAAAAGATATTACTCATATAAATAGAACAACCATTATTCTCTTATTTAAATGAGTAACCGTCTCGCAATAAACAAGATCCAGATATAATGTTCATGCTTAACGCAGGCACCAAATAACATTTATTCAGGTTCATCACTAATCCCGATGGTAATCGAAGAGCGAGCGTGCCGACGGCGATCACATCAACCTTGGAACCATTTCCCACGCGCATCGTCACTTCGTCCTTTGCCAGCCTCTGTCTATTCCGCAGTTCCTGTTTTGAGTTGCAAATATGAGCAACCGCACCGGTATCAAATACCCAGGCACTACAACGAGAGTTGGTAAGGTACACATCAATAACATGTATATCATATATACCTTATTTGTTGTTGGCCGCCTTCTTGTCAGCCAAATACTTGGGGCAGTTCCGCTTCCAGTGTCCAGTTCCCTTGCAATGAAAGCACTCAGTTTCTGGTTTGGGTCCAGCCTTGGGTTTCTTCACGAGAGGAGCAACTGCTTTGCCACTCTTCTTGGAGTTACCCTTCTTACCCTTGCCATTTTTCTTGAAACTAGTGGTTTTATTGACCATCAACACTTGATGCTCCTTCTGAATTTCAGACTCAGCGGCTTTCAGCATCGCAAACAGCTCGGCGACTGACTTGTTCATCCCGTGCATGTTATAGTTCAACACGAAGCTCTTGTAGCTAGGTGGCAATGATTGAAGAACTCTGTCAGTGATAGCCTCTGGCGGAAGGGGCATCCCCAATTCAGCCAGACGGGTGGAGTACCCAGACATTCTGAGCACGTGATCACTGATAGACCCGTTCTCCTCCATCTTGCAAGCATAGAACTTATCGGAGATCTCATATCTCTCGATCCGGGCATTCTTCTGAAAGATAAACTTCAACTCCTGGAACATCTCATATGCTCCATGACGTTCAAAACGTCTTTGAAGTCCCGGTTCTAAGCCATACAATATTGCACATTGAACTATTGAGTAATCTTCAGAACGAGCCTACCAGGCGTTCACAACGTCTAGAGACTCAACTGGAGCGGGTGGATCACCAAGCGCTGCATCAAGGACATAAGCCTTCTGGGAAGCCGTAAGGATAATCCTTAGATTACGGGCCCAGTCCACAAAGTTACTTCCATCATCTTTCAACTTAGCTTTCTCTAGGAATGCATTAAAATTCAGGGGTGCTACTGCGCGAGCCATGATCTACAACATAAATATATCAAAGACAACTTAGACTATTGTTCTAGATAATGATTTTAGTTAATCATATTACTTAAAAACTCCCACTCAAATTGACATCCGGTCATTCGAGTGTAACATGATCCAAATCCACCAACTCAAGTCCGATCATCACGTGAGTTGAGGTGGTTTCAATGGTGAACATCTTTATGTTGATCATATCTACTATATGACTCATGTTTGACCTTTCGGTCTCTTGTGTTCCGAGTCCATGTCTGTACATGCTAGGCTCGTCAAGTTTAACCCGAGTGTTCCGCACGTGCAACATGCCTTACACCCGTTGTATGTGAACGTAGAGTCTATCACACCCGATCATCACGGCGTGTCTCGAAACGACGAACTTTCGCAACGGTGCACACTTGGGGAGAACACAATTTATCTTGAAATTTAAGTGAGGGATCACCTTATAATGCTACCGTCGTCCTAAGCAAAATAAGATGCATAAAAGGATTAACATCACATGCAAATCATAAGTGACATGATATGGCCATGAATCTTGTGCTTTTGATCTCCATCTCCAAAGCACCGGCATGATCTCCATCGTCACCGGCATGACACCATGATCTCCATCATCTTGATCTCCATCAACGTGTCGCCATGAGGTTGTCGCGCCGACTGTTGCTTCCACGACTATTGCTAACTCATAGCGATAAAGTAAAGCAAAAACGGCGAAAATAATTAAAGACAACTCTATGGCTCCTGCCAGTTGCCGTACTCATCGACATGCAAGTCGTGATATTCTATACAACACATGATCATCTCATACATCACATATATCTCATCATGTAATTGGCCATATCACATCACAACATACCCTGCAAAAACAAGTTAGACGTCCTCTAATTGTTGTTGCAAATTTTACGTGGCTGCTACGGGTTTGCAAGAACCGTTCTTACCTACGCAAAACCACAACATGGTGTAGTGATTGCTTTTTGATCTTCTAAAAGAACCCTCTTCATTGAAATCGATTCAACTAAAGTGAGAGAGACAGACACCCGCTAGCCATCTTTATGCAACGAAGTTACATGTCAGTTGAAGGAACCTGTCTCGCGTAAGCGTACGCGTAATGTCCGTCCGGGCCGCTTCATCTCACAATACTGCCGAATCAAGTATCAACTAGTAACGGCAAGAGATATGTATACACCCACGCCCACAACTCGTTTGTGTTCTACTCGAGATCTCATCTACGCATAGACCTAGCTCTGATACCACTGTTGGGGAACGTTGCATGGGAAACAAAAATTTTCCTACGCACACACAAGATCTATCCATGGTGATGAGAATCTACGAGAGGGAGAGTGAATCTACATACCCTTGTAGATCGCTAAGCGGAAGCGTTAAGAAACGCGGTTGATGTAGTCGAACGTCTCCGCGATCCAAATCGCAAGTCGTCCCTCGATCCGATCACGAACTAGTGCCGAACGGACGGCACCTCCGCGTTCAACACACGTACGGCTTGATGACGCCTTCACCTCCTCGATCTAGCGAGCGATGGTGAAGTAGTAGATGAGTTCCGGCAGCACGACGGCATGGTGATGTTGGTGAGGAACAATCTCTGCAGGGCTTCGCCAAGCACTACGGAGATTATGACGGGAGAACTAGAGGGTTAGGGTTGCCGACACACGGCTTGGGAAATCTTCATGTATCCCGTGTGCTAGCCCTGCCCCTCTATTTATATGTTGAACCTTGGGGTCTAAACTTGGAGTAAAAGCCTCCTCCAGGTCGGTTTTGCCCGCACAAGGTCGGTTTGGCCCGCAGGGAAAGAGTCCAACTCGGATCCCTGCAGTATCGCGTACAAGCGGTAGTACCGCTTACGATAAGCGGTAGTACCGCCCGTAGCGGTAGTACCGCTTACGATAAGCGGTAGTACCGCCCCAGACGCCAGCAAAACTTCCTTTTGCACCTTGCCTAAGCCTCGTGGGCTTTACCCCTTGGCCCAAATAAATTGTTCTCGTATCCGAACATTTCGGGAAACATCCGGAACCTCTTCCGGTGAATTCCGGAACCCTTCCAGAAACCAAAACACTATTATCACATATATCAATCTTTACCTCCGGACTATTCCGGAGATCCTCGTCATGTCCAAGATCTTATCCGGGACTCCGAACAACCTTCGGTCACCAACAAAATAACTCAACTATACTAATCGTCACCAAACGTTAAGTGTGTAGACCCTGCGGGTTCGAGAACTATGTAGACATGACCGAGACACCTCTACGATCAATAACCAATAGCGGGACCTGGATGCCCATATTGGCTCCTACATATTCTACGAAGATCTTTATCGGTCGAACCTCTATGTCAAGGATTCAGTTAATCCCGTATATTGTTCCCTTTGTTCTTCGGTATGTTACTTGCCCGAGATTCGATCGTTGGTATCTCTATACCTAGTTCAATCTCGTTACCGGCAAGTCTTTTTACTTGTTCCGTAATACAAGATATCGTGGCTAACACTTTAGTCACATTGCTTGCAAGGCTCATTGTGATGTTGTATTACCGACTGGGCCCTGAGATACCTCTCCGTCACACGGAGTAACAAATCCCAGTCTTGATCCATGCCAACCCAACAGACACCCTCGGAGATACCTGTAGAGCACCTTTATAGTCACCCAGTTACGTTGCGACGTTTGATACACACAAGGTACTCCTCTGATGTCAGGGATTTGCATGATCTCATGGTCATAAGAACAGATACTTGACATGCAGAAAACAATAGCAATAAACTGACACGATCAAATGCTACGTTCTTAGTTTGGGTCTTGTCCATCACATCATTCTCCTAATGATGTGATCCCGTTATCAAATGACATCTCATGTCAATGGCTAGGAAACCTTAACCATCTTTGATCAACGAGCTAGTCAACTAGAGGCTTACTAGGGACACAGTGTTGTCTATGTACCCACACATGTATTTGAGTTTCCAATCAATACAATTATAGCATGGATAATAAACGATTATCATGAACAAGGAAATATAATAATAACCAATTTATTATTGCCTCTAGGGCATATTTCCAACACTTTTATCATGTGGTTGCATGTAGACATGCATTGACCACTTTATTGTTTAGTAAGTAGGCACTTGTAACAAAGAGCTACTTTGTGATTTCAAATGAAGCTTGTGCGAACTATTTATATAATGCTTATGTGAGTTTGTTGCTAGACTTTGAGACTTCAAATGCATGTTTGTGTATTGTATATCTATTTTTGCTGCAGCGATCCGAGGGAAAAGCAGGAGAAACAGTACTGGGAACGGATCTTTACCGAGTGTGGCACTCGGCAAAGTGGCATACGCTGGGAGCAGATGGCAGTTGGCTGGGGCAGTTTAGCCGAGCGTGGCTCTCGGCAAAGAGCTGACGGAACCAGCGGACGTGAAGTCACTTTATTTTGCCGAGAGGCACTGTTTGGCTCTCGGCAAACTCTTTGCTGAGTGTCCGTGTCCTGGCTCTCGGCAAATTCCTATTTGCCTAAGAGGTGTACGCCGGGTGGCCTTTGCCGAGTGCAACTCTCGGCAAAGCCTTTGCCGAGGGTTTTTGGCCCTTTGCCGAGTGTTTCTGGCACTCGGCGTAGAGTGCAATTCCAGTAGTGAGTGCCACTCACAAAACTCAAGATAAACACTGGTAGTACACTCACATAAATCCGTCCATCACATGAAACATCGAAGACCGACGGGAAACCTTGTTTGTGGCACATCAATGTTTTATTTGACATCGAACGCCTAACATGACGAATAAACCGATGTCAAACTAAACTTGGAATAATGATCCGCCACACGCGGGATTAACAATCACAATATCAATACATTCTTGTATGAAAAACGGCAGAGCAGATGATCAGTGAGAATAACGGCATCCAATACATCTCCAACGGGCACGAGTCATACAGAATTCAGCAAAGCAAACCACGACCATGGTGAAATAATGAGAAACAATGAGAGAGGTACAAAAAATAGTGAAACAAGCATGAATAGAACATCAGCACCAGGAGGAGCACTAGCATGCAGTGGCAGCGTCTGCGGCTGCGTCGTCGGGCCTGCTGACATACCCGAGGTGACCGAGCAACGCCCAGAGAAGCGTTATCAGCTCGCCGCCCCGTGCGATGGCCTCCGCGTGCCCATCAAGGTTGTCTGACGGAGCGATGTACAGGAGCATCTCGGACCAAAAGCTAGCGAGGACCTCCCACGCCTTCTCCTCTCCTTCAGGCAGCTCCACCAGTTGCCTCCCAAGCTCCGCGCCATTCTTGAGCACATCATGCTCTGACCTTGTGCTCAGCTGCTCGAATAGCGTCTGGTACTTAACTTGGGGCGTTGCTTCAGGCCTGACAACGCCTATGAGGATGTGCTCTGCCTCCTTCTTGACTTCTTTGTACATGCCCTTACACCAAAGGTCGAAGTCGGGGAGAAGCTCAGGACAGTAGGCCACTAGGTAGGCGCAATACCGTGACAGGTGAGTAGCAACAATCTTGTGGTCGGAGGGAGGAAGCTGTGGGTCTGATCTTACTTCAAGGATGCTCGTGGCGATGTAGCACACAAGCATGATGTCTGCTGTACCCTTTGGCGCCATTGAACGTCCAAAGTAGGCTGTCGCCGACTTGTAGCTGCTGCAGGATCTTGGGCAAAGATGCCATGCCATTGTTTCCGGCTCGCACATGCCTTCTCAATGCATGGATGGTAGCAATCTTCACCGCTGTTGGTACCTTCTTGACTTCTTCTTTTGGTCAGGAAGATTAATGAGACGACGAAGAGCCACTGGAGTTTTCCTTGGGCGGAGCACTATGATTGAGCACAAGTACATTTTGTCCTGCCAATGCTTCAACATCTTGCATCTGCACTGTAATAGAAGGCCAACACATTTCTTCATGGTAGGAGATTGTTGCCAAGAAGCATGGTTTATATAGCAGCAGATAAGGGCTATTTTTGTCCAGTTAGAGCAGATGTACGAAGCAATCTCCCTCGCCTCAGCGAGCAAAACTAGTACAAGAAGTGAATACACAGGCACAAATTCAAATAGAACATTTCCAAAGGATATCTTTAAATGATCATCTGTGTTGTTGCACTTCTTGGAACAAGTTAACTGCCCTATAGAAAATAAATCATGTCTGAGAGGACCATCAATCAAATTCTCTGTGAGAATAAGTATCCAACATAACCAGTAACCGATGCTCAAGAGTGAAATAAATATGCTTAGGACGGGCAGCCAACTCTTCGAATATGAGACTGGGAGGGACACTACCGGAATAAAGCTCTATGCCGACGGCCTTTTCTATGTCGACGGCCTTTTGTCGGGGCCGTCGGCATAGATGGAGCTATGCCGACGGTCTGGAAAAAATCGTAGGCATAGATAGGCCGTCGGCATACATCGATCTATGCCGACGGCAACCGTAGGCATAGATAGGCTGTCAGCATATATCGATCTATGCCAACGGCAGCCGTAGGCATAGTCACGCCGTCGGCATAGAGGTAACCATGGTGGCCCGGCAGTTGATGGCGGGCTGACGCCGTCAAATCTATGCCGACGGCCCTGACGGCGGCCGTCAGCAAAGATTTTATCTTTCTTTTTTTTAAATCATTTTTATTTTTTTAAAGTTAAAGTTTGATTAATTTAAATCTGACTTATCTAAACTTAAACATACAAAAATTATATATCGATTTGGGGTAGAATTTTCCATAGATTATGAATATCCAGCTTGTTTTTGTTTTTGAGTATGATAGAAATGTGACCTCATGTACTTTTGCCTATAGGTCCTTATACTTTGTTAAAATCACAAGTAATTGATACTTGCATCCATTTTGACAAATTTTATATGTTTTTTTATCAAAATCTTAAAAGGATTCTGTTGCTATACTATATTTTCAAATTTGAACAAACTAAAATCATGTTTGCTTCAGATTTACAGAAAACACCCTTTTGTTTTGACATTTTTGTATATTTTTCATTCCTTGGCCAAACGAAACAAATTTTATATCTACATCCATCAGATTGTTTCTAGGATTATGGTGGCAGGTGTAAACACCCGGCACGCGGCCCCGGAGTGTGACCCTCTTCACGGACGACGCTGCCGCCGGCACTTGGAGTGGGAAAACGGCCACGCCGGGTTGACCCAGAGGGAATCTAGTGGTGGGTTGGGCCCAGACCTTGTTCTGAGATGTTGCTATGGGCTGGCCTATCACAACCAGGTGGAAAGGTCCATCGGTCAAAGGTCGTCCGGTGAAAGTCAAAGGCCTAGATCTCCGGCTCAACGGGGCTAGGGTTAGGCCGGTCGGGGGCCTTCGGGGCGTAGCAATGCCTCCAAAACATCGCACTGGGTCCTCATACATGTCTTAAAGTGTGGCGGCAGGTTCAAACACCCGGCACGCGGCTCTGGAGTGTGGCCCCCTGCACGGACGGCGATAACACCAAAGTAACGTTCGCGCGGTTTCGCCGTTGCGTGAATTTTTCTGAACACTCAGCATGCGATAAAATCATAAAATTATTACACGGTGCAGACACATGTGATATAAGATGTGTGGTAAGTTTTCATGTTTTTTTGAGATGCAGAAGTATCTGGAAAAAATCCCTCCTTGCGGATTGTTCTTTGCATGTCTACAAGTGGGGTGGGGGGCTTCGGCGGTTAGCAATCCCACCAAATCTTGCGTTGGGTCCTCTTACATGTCTGAAAGTGTGGTGGGGTATTTAAATAGGCAATACGCGGCTCCGGAGTGTGACCCCCTTCACGGATGGCACTGCCGCCAGCACTTAGAGGGGGGAAACGGCCACGTCGGGTCAACCCGGAGGGAATCTTGTGGTGGGTTGGGCCCAGACTTCATATATGATTTTACAAACCACTTCTGGACATCATTTCAGGTGGCCGTCGTGCAGATCTGCAATTTCCCGCATTGAAACCCTAAGGATGCAATAAATGTCTCAAATATTGCAGTCGGGCATGAAAAATGCCATGTCCTGGCACGTGTCATGCAATGGCCCCCTTTGAGAACACGAGAAGTTTCGAGGTCAACGGAGCAGCGGGCAGTGCGCTTCCTTCACAAACCGGACACGTTCTCTCTCGATAGCCAGATACTACCTCGGAGATGGTGCAGTTTACAAGCGGCCTTCGGTCAGGCTTCTACGAAACGCGCTCAAACTTTTACCACACCCTACAAGGGCCATATGACGACACCGTGCCAGGTCCCAAGGATTTCCGGCATCGTACGATTTTCCGTGGATTTTTACGGCTAGATCCGGCATGCCGCCGAGGTACATTCGCCCCCTGGTGGTGAGGCCTGCTCCTCCTTTGGTTGCACTAGGCCTACGCATACTGCAAAGACATCATATATGATTTTACAAACCACTTCTGGACATCATTTTAGGTGGCCGCCGTGTAGATCTGCAATTTTCTGCATTGAAACCCTACGGATGCAATAAATGTCTCAAATATTGCAGGCGGGCCCGAAAAATGCCATGTCCTGGCACGTGTCATGCAATGGCCCCCTTTGTGAGCACGAGAAGTTTTGAGGTCAACGGAGCAACGGGAAGCGAACTTCGTTCACAAACCGGACACGTTCTCTCTCGATAGCCAGATACTAACTCGGAGATGGTGCAGTTTACAAGCGGCCTCCGGTCAGGCTTCTGCGAAACGCGCTCAAACTTTCACCACACCCTCCAAGGGCCATATGACGACACCGTGCCAGGTCCCGAGGATTTCCGGCATCGTATGATTTTCGGTGGATTTTAACGGCTGGATCCGGCATGCCGGAGAGATGTTCCGTGCGACCGTCAGACAACCAATCTACTGTAACCATCATAGTCATCCTTCTTCCGCCCAAGTATGTCCATGAGGACAGGGTTTCGGGCGTCGGCTACAACTTCGGCGGCCACCGGTTTTGTGCCTAAGTGTTTACCCGGAATAAGACGGTAAAAAAAGAAGAAAAACGAAATGAAAAAACACAATTGCAAGAGGTTACTTCTCATTGGTGGAAACATTTATGCCTTGGATCGATGACATGGCGCACATCCATCCATCCATCTATCTCTCCATCCCACATCCCTCCATCCATCTAAAGAAAAGGAGAAAAAAAAAGAAAACCCACCCAACCATCCATCTCTCTCTCACTTCTCCCTCGATCTCTCTCTCTGTGCTCTCCTCCCGATCCCCTCTGTCTCCGCCGTCGTGCTCGCCACCTACAGCTCCCCCTCGAGCTGATCTACCTTCCCCACCCACTCGATTTGGTTATCCTCGCCTCCTGAGGTTGCTCCCATCGATCCCCTCCGCTAGGGTTTTGGTGGTGGTGAGCCCCTCGTCGCCGGCAGTCTCCTGCTCGTTGCTCCGGTCGTGTACGCCACCTCTCACACCTCCTGGTGGTGCCGGTGTTGCCTGGATGATGCTCCTCCCGTGCACGGTGCCCCTTCGCCGGTCGGGACGGCGTGCTGCGCAACCCCGGCGTGGGTTGGCGCCGTGCGGTGCTGTGGCGGCTCCCTCGCCGTGCTGGGATGGCGACGTGCTTTGCCGCAACCGCGGCAGGGCGTTGTTACGGCATCGGCTACAACCCTAGCCCGGTGAGTTCCACTTCTCCTCCTCTCTGCCCTACTACTACTTCTACTGTCTTGGCCATGGTTGCGGCTCGGTCAATGCATTGCCACTGGTGATTGTTTTAGGACGAATTAAAGGTTATTCTAATGTTGCCAGTAATTGCTGCTATCCCTTTAGTTGCTCCTGTGGTCATGCTCTTGCTTATGTATTTGGTTTGGTGTTCTGGCTTGTGTAAGAACTTGGATAATGCCACTATGTTATTGACATCCTACTGTCTGTAGTTCAAGTGGTTCTAGGTTGCTTCTTCTGTTGTTGGAACTATGGATATAGTTGCTGGTTTTCTTGTACTGTTAATAGTGCTATTGTTATCAGTTTTGTAACACTGTTAGGATCAAAGGCATGAATTACTGGTCTAAGGCTTTACTGATTGTGCTCAGTACTGCTGTCCTGAGGCATGAATTATGGGCAATTATCAATCATGCTTAGTATTGTTTCATTACTGATGTCATATAATTTCGTATACTTTAATTAAATGTTGAATATGACTACTGGTTGTTACTGCAGTTTGGTCATGGCATATTTTGTATTGCTCTGCTATGTTGCACTTATTTATGAACCATAGTTAGGTCCTAGTTCTATGTTATTAGTATAAACCGTTCCTGTTTATGTGCTGTTATTCTATATTATATGTTCCACTGGTTATGAACACTATCTCATCTTGCCCAGTTCCCTCTCTTCTCAATTGATCTGAACAGATACTATGCTTGATTTAGTCCTTTCTCTCCCCTTTCTTTCTTTCTATTCTAAAATCTGATAAGAACAAATGTTTCCTTGATCTTTGCCCGCCTATGATGTTGCACTAAGGCTCCTCACTGGGATATAACAGATACTACAGATGCTACTCATCCCATGATCCGATGATGATTTAGCCCTAGCACTTCTAGGCTTTCCTGAGGACAAATCCCCCAAAATCCAACCTTGGGGTCTTTATGCAGCTTGGTCTTCTGGCCCTGGTGTTCCTGCTTCTTGTGGCATGCCTCCACCTCCTCGCTGCTTCACTCTCTAGGCTCACTTGTATGAGTTCGGTCCAACTCCTGTTTGGTGTTTTTACACCAAGTGGCTAACAAGCCTTACTCCCCGGCTCATGTGCTCCATTTATAGTGGTTTGGATGCCTTGTGGGATTTGGGTCCTTATCTCTCTCTTTTCTGCTTTTTTTAATTACTAAAGGAATTCTTTATTATTCCTTGGCTTTATTCATTCCAGGATCTACTCTTCTAACTTGGACTCTAGTAAATGGTTTTGTCTTGGCCAGCTGGATTTAATGGGAAAGTCGTGCCTCTTTTATAATGGTTTTGTCTTGGCCAGCTCGTGCTCCTGCCGTGCCCCCGCGCCGGTGGGATGGCATACGGCGCAACCCCGGCGTGGGTTGGCGCCGGTGTGGTGCGGTGCTGCTCCCTCGCCATGCTGGATGGCGGCGGCGATGTGCTCTGCCACAATCACGGCAGGGCGGTGCTTCTGCCTCGGCTACAACCCTAGGGGGTGAGCTCTTCCTCTTTTGCTTTTCTGCTCATGGATGGCCGTGGCTCTGTTGATGGTAATCTTGGTCCTTTGTGCATTGGTTATGTGTGATCTAGGTTTTGGGGAGACTTGATTTGATGGCTATGATCTGCTACTTAGGATTGGTGCACTGTTGGAGATGTTACCTAAGAAGAACTCAGTTTAATTTGTCACTGACATGTGTAGTTCAACTTTAATCATACACTTGCTCCTGTTTAATTAGGTTTGTTGGGATTTCCCCAATTTGTTGAGTTTATAACTACCGTGCTGGCCTATTTGGTAATGCTCCTAGTTCATACATAAATTGCGCTGTTGTTACTGTGCTAAATATTGCTAGAGTTCTTGTAGCTCCTCTAAATAACAGGGTTCCTACTAGTGTCTAGCTACTGCACAAGTCATATGCCTCTGGTTATAGTTCAGATAGACATTGTGATGTTAGTGTTGATTTGATAACACTGCTGAGATCATTGTGATGCACCACTAGTTAATTAGTTAATTGTATCCAGTTCTACTGGCACTTGCCTATGCTGTTCATATATAAGTTATAGTGCCTGCTACTGTTCTGTCTCATGTAAAGGGGGTCATATACTGTTCTAGTACCCATGAATTTCTGGTTCTCTACATTATAGCAGTTAGGATGATGGTATATATATAGGTAATTTCTGTAAATTGGTCATGGCCTGCTTACTTTCTTATGTATTAAACAACATGAACTAGTTCCTCTTCTATTGGTATTGCTCATACATGCAACTGTTCTTTTGGTAGATTATAAAGGATATAGTTCTTTTATTTATATAGTTACAGTGCTTGTAATTGCATAGATTATAATGATTTCTCCTGTCTATAGTTCTTTTCTTGCCAGGTTATGGATAGTATCTCATCTATCCAATTTTCCCTCTCTCCTAAATCTTATTTGAACAGACGCTACACTTGCCTTCTCTCTTTCTCTCGTAAATCTCTCACTGATAAGAACAGATGTGACTTGATTTTATGCCAGCCGATGATGTCGCTCTGAGGCTCCTCTCTGGGATTTGATACTACAGATGCTACACTTCTCATGATCCTACGATGATCTAGTCCTAGCACTTCTAGGCTATCTGAGGACATCTCCCCCAAAATCCTACCTTGGGGTGTTCTATTGCTTGTTCTTCTGGCTGTGTGTCTATTTGACTTGGGACTTGCTCCATTTAGCTGTGTGGTGCTTATCTTCCTACTGAACTTCATTTCCTCACAGGAAATGACTACTTAATCATTTGGCTTTAATTTCTTTTATAGAACTGCCTTTGCTGACTTGGAGTGCTTTATTTATATATTTGTTTATCTATTTTGGCCAGCTGGATTTCATGTGAAGGTTGGCCTCCTATGTTTGGGACTTTGTCAATGAGCTGGTGCTATGCTTTGCTGGTTTTGTGAGCTATGACGTTCTTGCTTCTGGAATGGCTTCAGTTCTGGCCTACTCTTGCATTTGATATGATCTGATGAAGGACTTGATCTACTACTACTTTTCTTTCCTGCTTGTGGACTACTTCCTGTACTTTTGTCTCTTGTCCTGTACATTTGATCCCTTACTGTTCTAGTTGTTGGTTTTATTGGTTTCTATTGCAAACTCTCTGATTACGGGTTTTTGGACCAGTTCCAGTGATCCTAGGTGCCAGCTCAAACAGCAATGCATTTCCCTAAGGGAAATGCAACATTTAAATCATCACCAAATTTCCTTTTCCTTTATTGTTTGTTTTGCAGGTTTTATTCTAGAAGAGGATCAGATGATCATCAAGATGAAGATCTAACTAGCTTAGACTTTTATTTTCTTTTCTTCTTACCTCTTTGATCCAATGTAAATCATAAGAACTTTGTATCTGTATTTATATCAATAAAGCTTATTATTTTTTATCCAGATTGTGTAATTTACAATTTCACTTTATCACCGCATTGTTTAGATGATGACCATGATCTTACAACTTTGGGCGCTATGATCTTGTCTATGATGATGATGATGTTGTGTAGATGATGATGATGACGATGTTGTGTAGATGTTATATATGTGCTATGTTGCTATCTGTTAATTTGAACGGAAAAAAAACAGAAAACGTAAAAAAAACTGACCAGAACTAAGCCTACGGCAAAGCCGTCGGCATAGTTTGCATCTATGCCTACGGCTTTGCCGTAGGCATAGACCTCAGCCAGGAGCTACCAGAAGCTACCACGTGGCAGGACTAGGCATAGATGCAAAACTATGCCGACGGCTTTGCCGTAGGCATAGTGCTGCCACGTGGCAGCTCCTGATTGGCCGGACTTCGTGATGGCGCCGTCAGCTGCCGTCTGGTCCTTTTTTTTGCCGACGGCGAAACTATGCCGACGGCTGTACGGAAGCCGTCGGCATAGGCTGCTATGCCGGCGGCTTTTGTATGCCGACGGCCTGACAAGACTACGCCGTCAAGATCGACGCCGACGGGGATATGCCGACGGCAGCCGTCGGCATAGGGGTATGCCGACGGTAAACGGCCTATGCCGACGGCAAAAGGCCGTCGGCATAGGGGTTAATTCCGGTAGTGGGAAGAATAATAATAATCATGAAGAAAAGTAAGCTCATATGCAATCACCCCAAGTACCCTTTCATCATCCCTCTCCTCAAGCAATACATGCCGTAAAAAGTTACGGGCCTTCATGAAGCCAGCTTCAGCAATTGTGTACCTTGAAAATCGACATCGCAGCAACTTGAACAATGTGAATGAAAAGCATACATCTTTGAGCTGATGTGCTGTCGAGCTCGGAAGCGTGTCAGACATCTGCCAAACTTTGTCCATGGTCACCAAGCCATTGTTGTTTATCCTTGTTGTATCACTTGTATTGGATGTCCATTTGAAGCTATAACCATGAGGCTGTTTCTCTACTGATTCAGTGTCCTCTCCGGTGACTATAAGTGGGGGAGGTATATGCTCACTTGCCAGCTCGACATGCTGTCTTCTATACTGTAACTGCTCCATGTATCCAACAATAAGGCGAGGATTGTGTCCAAGTGCTAATGATTGTCTGGCCTTGTACCATGAATAATACTTCAAAAGTAATTTGGCAAAGATGAGAGCGCACGGTGCAAAAAACCATAAGTGCTAAATAAACAACTCTGGTCGATCAAGAAAAAGCCCATCCGATGGTCGGTGAAATGAGATGGCTGTAAGGTAAGAAGTCCATATATTGCTTTAACAAGCAATACCACAGGGGGGGCAATGTCTCGAGCTTCTCTAACATCTCCAGCAACTATTACAGTAATATTAATACCGACAACCTGAACAACAGCAGACCATACCAAGAAAAGCAGGATCGGTGTGGTGCAAACCATCGAAATGGTTTCCTCCTCAAATGGAACGGCAATGACCTCCAGATTACCGGTGGTGGAGACAATATAGGAGACAATGGGTAGAAACAACGTGGTGACACCCAGGAAGAGGTAGCGGATCAATGGATGGTGGCGATAGCGATGGCCGTAGACGCCTATCCCGACCATGACCCCCATCAAGCCGGTGTGCACTATGAGAAGAGCGTTGACTTGCAGCAACTGCCCATTCACGTGCTTAGAGAAGGCCGCAAGTGCATCTGGATCAACGGAGCAGTTCATGGTCTGACCTGATTGTCAGTTTGAACATTAGTACAAGTTGTTATCAGATGCACAAGACATGCTCTACTGGAAAAGGCACCAACGAGATTTACCTCAAGGTGGCGATGTGCACCTCCTTCCCCCAAGAGAAAATAAGATGTGCACCTCAATGGGCTTGGATGTTTTCTCCTGATTGCGCTCTGCGTGCGGAGGATAATTAAGGACCTAAGGACATCTCCTTTTCAATGTTGCCTGCTTTGAATCTATCGGGAATGATGACAGTGGAATGGATTCGTTCCTTGTTGCTTTTGTGCCGGACTGCTGGTGCTTTGCCTTGGGTGCTGCACACTTGTGCGGCCTCCTTTAATTTATTCCGAACGTACGTAGCTGGCGCAGAACAAGGACCTGCTAAAACATATCCACTCTCTATATCTGTCATTAGCTCAATTAGAACATCTATGACAAGCTATTTCCTGGCTTGTTACTAACAAGGGGATAGAGAAAGTAAGTACAGTATAAACTTAGGCAAAGTAACAACTAACAAGCTCTCCAAAAACTGTTTCTAATTAGCTTATTACTAATACCAGTGGATTGTAGATTTTTTTTAGTCCTGGCCGGAGACGCACATGAAGATATGGAGCGGGATAATCTATCATATCGGCGGGGGAAATTCCATTGAGTGACTGTCCATGGGAGTAGCGAAAAAACAATTTATTGGTTCTAGTTCTAGCTAGTAGAGGCGAAAAAACCCGTGAAGAACAAAAGAATAAATCTTTGGTTGGTTTTTGCTCCGGTTCATGGCGAGAAGGATGGCAAGAGATTTCACAACAAAAGAAAAGAAGGATGGCAAGAGGAAAGCAATAGAAGAGAAAAAAATGCTATGGGCTAATCCTCCAATCTACTTAGATTAACCCAAATGATAAGTGCCACACGTGTGGCACGAAGCAACATGGCCCAAACGCCTTCATCACCACCCATCTTACCACATCATCACATGCATGCATACAAACCGAAACAAATGACATCAGCAGAATCTTTTTGATTTTTCGAACTTTAAAATGTTTTATCTCTTAAATAAAAAAATCCGAATAAAAATCTGTTTTCATCATTAAATCCGTCTCGACGAGATCTTCAAAACTAGATCCCATATTGATATGTTTCGACGACTTTTTTTGGGCCAAAAGTTGCCATGATGTTTACACTGAAGTTGTCGTAGTGTTTACACTAAAGTTGCCATGATTTGTTTCATATTTTTTTTCTAGATTTTGAAGCTACCATTGTATTTAACCACTTTTCACGGCAAATTTTATTTATTGACCATGGCAATTTTTAGTAATTAACCACGGCAAATTTACTTCATGGGATCATGGCAATTTTTAGTAATTCATCATGGCAAATTTAGTTTATAGATCATGGCAATTTTAGTTTATAGATCATGCCAATTTTTAGTATTTTGACGATGGCAATTTTAGTTTTTTGACCATGGTAGTTATTTTGTGTATGAATCATGGCAAATTTAGTGCATGGATCATGGCAAATTCAAGTAATTCACCATGGCAATTTTAGTTTATGGTTCATTCCAAATTTGAATCATTGACCATGCATTTTTTAAGTAATTGACGATGGGTTTCTTTGTATGAACCATGTCAAAATTATTTCATGGATCATGGCAAATTTTAGTAATTCACCATGGCAAGTTTTAGCTTCTTATTTCCCTTTTTTATAGGACGTCGATATCCACCTGACGTTCGGTCTGGGAGCTTCCCAGACCGAACGAAAGGTTCGGTGTGTAGCTTCCCCTCGAACGAACAACATCGTTCGGTAGGATCACCCTATGCCCCGAACACCTACGTCAGCCATGACCTTCATGGGCCTCCTGGCCCAAAACATTTACTTGTTTACAAAAAATTAGAACAAACATATGCAGTAAGTATTTGCCATGTAGTGTACAAAATTGTGAACGTCTAATACAATACCAGAATGCAAAAATGCAAATTTTCGTATGATGGAAGTAGTTTGCCATGGCAACATAATTTCGAAAAACTGCCATGACAAACACAATATAGTTACCAAGATATATTCAAAATGGGACGGTGGCAACTTCAACAGAAAAAGCATGGCGAAAACTGATTGCAATGGTAGACTAATTTGCCATGGCAAAAACAAGGTGAAGTAATTGCCATGGTCATTTTGTAAACTGTGAAAATTGGGTGAAAATTGCCATGATCCATCAAAGAAAATTTTTGCCATAGAAGTCAACCAAAAAGAAATTTACCATGGTCCATAAAAGTGAAATTGCCATGGTATAAGGAGAAGAAAGTTTTCCATTATTCCAAATTGCCATTGTCCATAACGTACACTTGCCGTGGGACATCTAGTGAATTTTCCGTATTCCATAATAAGAAAGAGTTTGACATTGTGTTGAAAAAAGAAACTTGCCATGGGACATCTAGTGAATTTGCCATATTTCATAATTAAAAAAAAGTTTGGCATTGTCTTGAAAAAAAAACTTGCCATGGGCATATAAGTGAACTTGCCATGGGACATCTAGTGAATTTGCCATATTCCGTAATAATAATTTTTTTGACATTTTCTTGAAAAAAGAAACTTGCCATGGGCATATAAGTGAACTTGCCATGGGACATCTAGTGAATTCGCCGTATTCCATAATAATAATAAAAAAGTTTGACATTGTCTTGAAAAAAAGAAACTTGCCATGGGCATATAAGTGAACTTGCCATGGGACATCTAGTGAATTTGCCATGGCAAATTCACTCACAATTTCTGCCATGCCGAAAAAAAGTTTGCTAGTGTCCCTAAAAAATGCCATGGTCATTTGGCATGGTCCATGATTAAAAAGTTTCATGGCAAATAAAAAGTTATGTGGCTAATAAAAAGTAAAAATTGCCATGGCAATAATAGTTAAATATTTGCCATGTCGATATAGGTAATTTAGCCAGGGAAAAAAAGCAAAATTGCCATGGCAAAATAAAGGAGTAAGAAATGCCATGGCAATAAAAGTTAAAAATTGTCATGCGATGTAGATAAATTTGTCATGCCAATTAAGGGAAAATTGCGATGGCAAAAAAGTTAAATTTATTGACATGGTATTTTACTATATACATAAATGAAAGGCACAAAAAAATGTGGATCAAAATTGACATCATGCCATGGTCGATGCACTAAGTTTGCCATGATGTATGGACTAGACTTGCCATTGATACATAGAAAGGAAATTTTGGCATGTTGTGAAAAGAAGAAGAGAAAATTTCCATGCTCATGGCAGAAAAAAAAATGAGCTAAAACTGCCTTGGCAATTTTGGAGATAGTGAACTTGAGTGAAAAATTGCCATTAGAGCAACTAAATCATCACTATATAACATGCCAAGGAAAAAATGTGTGAAAAGTGCCCATGAAAAAAAAAACTATATTGCCATGGTCCATGCACTAAGTTTAATTACAGTGATATATGGACTAGACTTGCCATTGTTGCATAGAAAAGGAAATTTTGCCATATTGCAAAAGAAGAAGAAAAAATTGCCATGCTCATGGCAAAAAATACGAGCTAAATTGCCATGGAAATTTTGGAGATTGTGGACTTGGGTGGAAATTGCCATCTCAGCAACAAAATCGTCACTACATAACATGACCAAAAAAAATGTGTGGAAGTGCCCACCATGACAAAAAAGAAGAATATATTGCCATGGCAATTTACAGATTGTAAATTAGGGTGGTAAAAAGAGAACACTATATTTGCCATCTCTAAAGCTATTACAAACACTAACTGCACACACAAAAAATGTGAAGTTGCCATGACTGGTTGTTAGATGACATGCATTTGCTGATAGAATTAACAACAAATTACAGTGAGACTAATCTAACAAAAGATTCTGCTGTGCCTCTACTGCATCATGACATGGCAATTTGCAGATAATGAACTGACGAGAATGAAGCGAAGGGGATGAGCAATATACTACCTGTCGGAAGGGATCCAACGCCTTAGCAATGCGTCGCCGCGATGGTCGAGCTCGAGGAGGCATGAATAGACCAGCACAAATTCTTCGCCGTGTCATCAGCTTCCAGGACGCGCGAGGACAGGCAAACCACAATGAGCATGGACTGCCGGCGGCTTTGTAGCACGATGAAGCAGAGGACCGCTGCGCCCGGAGCCGTCGCGCATGAGCCACGCCACCAGCCACCCTCCGCGGCCACCGAGTATAACGCCGCAACGCTCGTGCCCGCAATCCCAAACCCCGGCGCTGTAGAGCTCGCGCACTGGCCGAGTGACCTTGGCCCTGCTGGTCGCGCGCCGCGCCGCCACTCAACACTGCCCGAGCCTCGGTGCCGCCGCCCACACCCGCTTCCTAGAGCTCAAGGCGCCCCCGGTCGCCGCGTGCTACTGCCGCCGCCCAGCTCGCTGACCGCCACAGCAGCACCTCTGCGGACTCCTCCGCCCCCTGACCGTGGCCGAGCTCCCCTGAACTGGTCTGCCAAGAGAAGTCGCCAGCGCTCCCCTCACGAGCAATTGCCGCCGCTCCCCCCCCCCCCCCCTGACCGTGGCCGAGCTCCCCTGAACTGGTCTGCCAGGAGCAGTCGCCGGCGCTCCTCCCACTAGCAGTTGCCGCCGCTCCCCCCTCCCCCCCCTCGCGGACTCATCCCCCTCCTCTTCCTTGGCCCCTGCCGTCCCTCCGGTGGGGGGACCTGGCCGGTGACGAGCCTCGTCGCCAGCGCATCGCCGCACTACTCCATGTCCCGAGCGAGAGGGGTGGGGAAAAGGGGATGCAGGATAAGATAGGTGAGGTGTTCGCAGCGATGGGTCTATTTCCCAAACGAGAAAAAAAAAGGTGACATGGCAGAAGTCCTAGCTCTAAATTTCGTGCCTGGAATCACGGCGATCAGCGCATTCGGGACGAGGCGCCTGAACATGGCACGTTCGGCAGTTATCAATTCCGTTCTTATAACATGTCAAAATTTACTTTAAACGTAGAAGAAAAAAATAGACGAAACATATCATGGCAACTTTAGTGTAAACACCATGGCAATTTATGTGCAATAGACATGGCAAGTTTTAAGCAAAAAAAAAAGTCTCCGAAACATATCAATATGGCATCTAGCTTCGAAGATCTCGTCGCGACGGATTTAATGGTGAAAACGGTTTTCAATTGGATTTTTTATTTAAGAGATAAAATATTTTAAAAAACTGGAAAACCCAAAAGATTCTCACTGATGTCATCAGTTTCGTCATTTGTGCATGCATGCGGTGACGTGGAGCGATGCGATGTGTGCTGATGGGGGCGTTTAGGCCATGTTGCTTCATGTCACACATGTGATGGTTATCGGCGTCCATTAATGCTATGGGGCCCATGCACGTAGTACGTGAGAATCAATCAGGTGGTCTCTTCTTTATTCGTAAATTCCCCTCAAAACAAAAAAAATGCTTTATTCGTAGATTGAAGCTTTGCAATCAGTGGCGTTATGCTTTAATTTTCTCCTTTGTATCTTTCTGTAAAACAAGACTTGGTTGTGATCCTCAAGCCAGCAAGAACGTGCTTGTCCTACCACTCCAATCATCATCATAAAAAAGTAGTGCTACTGAAACAAAGCAGACGATGGACGCGCTCGATCTCTGGAGCCGATGGGAGCAACTACTATAGAATCTGGGCCTAGGATGCAAAAATAGAAAAACAAACCACAGCCATCAGATGCAGCATCATTGGTACAGATTGAGGTGGAGGGTTCCCAATGTACATTTCAAGATAACCCCCTACAAATAGTTACATATAGAAGATAACTTTTGCAGTAACCAGCTCAAAACTCTCATATATCAATCATTCAATCCTTCATTAATGAGACCACTTTTTAGATCTGTACAGATGCCCTCTCGTCTTATCTTCTGTATTTTTCATTTCATTAGTAGCTTGTGCTACATCACGAATCATGCAAAAAATACGAACATGTTGGTCACTAAAAAGTATGTGAGCATCATCAGAAATATCTTTGAGTACATGAGAATTAATTCGTCCACTTTAAGCAAACATGGATTTCAAACTGCACAATCACAGCCATGAAACAACAGAAGAGACATACATTCATATCAAGTGTTACATGCAGAAGTGGTACATCATGGGCAAGACTGACCATGAAAGACTATAATAAATCACAACTCAACAAGCAGTGTCATTAGAAACTGCATCAACTTGGCTTGAATGATGTTACAGAAAAGAAAAGCTACATGCTTTTGCCTTCAGTTCTAGTGCTTTCTGCTCATCAAGCTTCTTGTGCTGGGAGAGATCAAACCTTACAAATACAATTCAGTTAGAACAGGTCCGTGTAAGTGTCATACTCATATATTCACACTTGATGAAGTTTTAACATAGCCTCGAGCAGATTACAAGTTTGAAGGACCACTTAAGATTCAGTATGTGAACAGCCATGCATATGTTCACTAAAAAGTATGTGAACAGCCATGCATAGACATAAGATTTAGCATATTACATGTTTCAAGGACCACTAAAGAGCAGAAATAGCAATGCGAAAAATGGAAATGAACAAAAAGGCAATTTAATGACTGTCCCGCAGATGCAGATTATTATTCTAATTCAGTAGTACTAAACAAAGAATGACGGCATGCATTACATTATGTTTTGTAGTAACTAGTACAACACAACAGGACCAATAGAGCTAAACGCAGGTTGTGAACATTCATAGAACACTATAGGACCTTGTAGTTTCAACCATGAAATCTCTCAGTTGTTCACGTTAGCGCCTACTTGTTCCACGCCCATGGTTTGGCATGAACATTATAGATGATAAGGTTGTATATTTCTTATGAAACATTAAGGAAATCTTGGAACATGGACATAGGTGAAAAATTATATTACATAAAATCCAGAAGTGTGTGTACCTCTTGATAAAACGATTGTTTTTTTTTTTCGGTGTACTGGAATCATCAATGACAAGCATTGGGGAATTAATCTCTGCAAACGAGCTACCATCGCTGAAATCCTTATTTTGAGCACTATTTAACGTTTTCATGACTGCAAACAATTTTGTAGGAAACAACATCACACAAGGGATTAACAAGATGTTAGGTACATCAACATATTATTAACTTTCTTTGACGGATGTTCTCACCTGATAGTGCTGGTGAACATGTTGCGGCCATTGCAACTATGGGCTATCCTAATGGCGAAGTAGCGCTGCTCCCCTCCATTACTGAATCCTGATATGATTTTTTTTTGACTTGTCCTGAGATGAGAATTGCAAAGTCAGAAATGAGATCATCTTTTGTAGGTCGGACGTTAGGCACAAGGATCAGATAAAGACGCAGCCTATGGCAACAGTCTATGAGTCAGAATATATACTAGGACACTTCCAATTGTTGACCCTGAGTATTCCGATGCATAAATGTTGACCCTCAATGCCACCATCTTTGGGAATCATAATTCATATATACTGGGACACTTCTTACTATTCCCTGTTAAAATAGATCAATTTTCAGCGGAGTTGTTAAAATGCATCATTCACTCGACATGAACAAGAAAATAGAACTAAGAGATGCAGCACAAATCCACATGATAGTAAAATTGGGATGTAGCACAAATTTACTAGCAAATAAAAGTTAACATCTATGTAAAAATGAACCACCTCGTCGGGCTGGTCGGGATGGAGCCGAGGAGACCACCACCGGCTTGCCGCCGACGAGGGGGAGGAGGATGTGAGCTGATACCGGAGCTAGAGAGAGAGAGAGAGAGAGGAGGCGACGAACCCATCACCGTCGGAGCTTCAGAAGGGAGGCTGGGACGAGCACACCGCGGGGCGGAGGTTGCCGATGAGCTCTGATCTGGTCCGCCTCAAACTGGGACGCCACCCACACAACGGCAGGGAGCCATCGAGAGATGGAACAGCATGGAAGAGGGATCTCGGCCGCCTCTATCGGGCGTACTCGCTCAGCTTGGAGGAGAGATCTGGGCCGCCGTCGGGGAGATTTGGTTCGTGTTGCCTCTGCCCAGTGGATTTGGTCTGAACGACGAGGGCATGGGGACCAAATTAGCTTTCAGGGACGGACATTTTTGCAAATTTTGTGCACACAGCGACCCACCCAAATCTGGACCATCAATCTCCCATCTGATGGCACAGATCCATTTTTTCTATTTTTGTATCCTAGGCTCAAATTCTATACTAGTTGCTCCCGGAGCCGATCGAGCCCCATCCGTCTTCTCCGGCAAAATAAACAATGACCGTTACGCACGCGCATGCAGTGATACACTTTGCGTTGGTCTCAGCAGAAAGCAATGGCCTCGTCGCCGTCTGCACCGCCCTGGCGGCCGCGCAGACGGTGCAGGTCTGTTTGTATACAATACGCCCACTTTTTCCCCTCTGATCATTATTGTAACTATTGTACCCAGTGGCGGCGCCAGGTTTTAGAGGATGGGTATTCATTTTGAAGGAGGGTATTCATTTTGCCAAAATCATCACTGTTTTGCAAAAAAAAATCGCCTGTTTTATATAAAATTTCAATGGTTTGTCAAAATCTTGGGTATTCAGCCGAATACCCAAGAATACCCCTGGCGCCGCCCCTGATTGTACCCTATGATTACTGTCCTAATAACTAGCATTCGTTTAATTATTTTAGAGCATCACCGGTATTGTTAGAGAGGAAGCTAGGTTGGAGACTCAACGCACTGATTCATTCATCCATGGGGCAATATATACATACAGGTTCCAGTGCGTCAGGGATGATCGACGGTACTATCAGACCTGTATATATTCATTCATCGAACCAGCACTATCAGACGGTACTATCAGTGCGTCACTACTCAAGCCATAGTGCATCACTACCGTGGGCATCGTTTGTGGAGTAGCGCTGAACGACAGAGACAGGAGCTGGAGCGGCTTCGTCTTTCACGGAGCTTCGATGGAGATGTAAGTCATGCCTGGCCGACAGGTGCTACGTTGTGTCATGCCTATTCGGCAGGTGCTCCACACGACAGATCTTCCAGAGACATCAAGCTGCGTCGGCTGGTGGTACTTGGCGGCATGGTGCTGCGGCGGCGACCGCGATGTGTCAGCAGTCTGCGCGCAGGAAGGTGGTGCCGTTGGGCGCCGTGGTGGCGTCGAGGGATGGCCGGACTGGCAAAGATGATGCGGATCTCTTTTCTGAAGATGGTCAGCGGTTCGATGATGATGACGGCTTCTAAAATATGTGCATGTGGTGTACGCTTTAGGTTTGTTGCACCGGTTGTAGGTTCCGATACGTTATGTGGATGAATCGACGACGACACCGGTTTTAGATATGGGGAGTGAGAGCACTCCACATTATCGAGATTGTAGGTGTGAGTGGTGGCTTCGAATGGTTTGATGTATGTTCTTGTCAGACCTTTGTTGAATAATTAATAAAGATGATTGTATGGATCGATTGATGCAGAGGCCGGGGGTTTTAACCTCTTTTTCCAAAAAATAAATAAATCCACAACTGTTATATAGGGCTACAACACGTACAGTCTATCAGGTATAAAAATATTCTGATTGTGCGGCCTACTCACAAAACGTGTTCCGTCATGTTTTTAGTACCGTATGGCTCGCAATAGTCTCATTGGGTTTTATAGAAAACCAAATGTAGGTCGTCAAAGTACAGGAAGATGAGCTTCAGGGCTCTGACATAGGTCCAGGGTTTTATACCCATTACAAAGAGCGAAAGCTAACTTTAATTAACCTAAAGTAAAGCAGGTGAACAAGGAAACAGTAGAAAGTAATTCAAGTAGCGACAGCTCCAGTCTCCAACGCCGTTGGATGCAAGGTCAAGGGTGGTGGTGTGCCATTAACTTCGGGCGAAGCGGTAAGTTGGCGTTGGATGAAGATCGGACCGTCGACGATGAGCCCGCCCGGTTTGGCGCCAAGTGTCTATTTCTTCAGAAGATGATGGAGTCTGGTTCCTGATCAATGGCGCGTGCTCCAGTAAGAAGGCGCACGGGAGTAGCATTTCCAGAATACAAATGAAGGCCAGGACTTCAAGCAAGCCATAATACGAGCAGCATTCCTCTGCCGAGAAAAAGAAGCTGGCCATTTATTTCACCAACAGGCAGGTACCCTCCATTCCATGTTACATCTGCAAAGGAGATGTGTGAGTATATTTGTGCACGGTTCTGCCGGCCGGGGTCAAAATAACTTTGCCATATACAGAATGAACAAACTACTAACCGTCGTATAGCGCGCACAGTAGGATTGTCCATGTCTAACAACATGTGTCCGCACTCATGATCTTTCCATCGCCGCGATGCGCGACACACTCATCACCCTCCTTGGCAGCTTCGGTCTTGGCCTGTTGGGTTAAATAAAGATAGTAGTACCTTGATATTTGTGAGCGAATCATGATCATGTGAACTGAAGATGAAGTATAGTTTGAAGTTTGAACAGCAGAAGAAACATACCTGATTAGAGTCCAAGACATAACAACTTTGTCAACTTCCCTGTCAGCTTCACATATGGCCTCTACAATCAGGCTATTAACTTCTTCCTTCTCCCGGTTCAATCCATACTGCAGAAATATAAATGTTAGTTATTTGGTTCTAATTGAGATAAGCAATCTCCCCAGCGCATTCTCTAATGTTGTAGTTAAAAGAGGTTGTGAAGTTACCATAATTCTTACATGGAAACTGTACCTTGGTATGGCAAGTGACTGCAACCTGAGCTTCTTCATGACATTCCTCTCAAAAGTGAACCAAAAAGCACCATACGCCCATGTCAGCCTCCTTATGCGCAGGTACCACATGGAGGCATATTGGGCGAACCACGGCTACTTTCTCTCTGTCCTGGAGTGATTGATCTAGAGCTTGAAGCGACACCATAACTAAGATTAGCTACAAACAGTACATGATGTCTGACTGAAAATAGGTAAAAGATTAATCAGGGCGAGGCACTTACAGTTCCATCACTAGGTAGGCAAGTTTCGGATGTAAACAGTTGAGCAGCAAGTGAATCCCTGGCATTAATCAACATCCTGATTCACTGTTGACTGATCAGAACTAATCGCTTTACTTGTATTCTATTTAATATAGAAAACTAGAAAGATAGAACACTGAAAACTCATGTCTCTATTTGATATAAGAGACTAGAAAGATAGAACACTGAAAACTGTTATAGATCAAAAATTAGAAGTAAGTAATCTTCTCATAGCTGAAAACTGAAAATTAATGAATAGGCTGCAATCATGCATCTTGATGCCTTCTTTAATTTCAAAATTGCACATGCCCTGCAATGCATTACCTTTGTACTGCTACTGCTCCCTATGATCTGAACTGTCTACAGGGGTGCACTGCAATGGTATGCAGGCTATTCCTGTGACGATCCTGCACGCCATTAAAATAAATAACAACAGTTATGATGAATGGTAGAATATCTGGTATCAGTAGAATGTAGACTGAACTGGAAAGCTCCAAACCTTATCGGTTGCAAGTATACCTGGTATCAGTAGAATGTAGACTGGATTGAAAACAGCAAACCTTATCAGTAGCAAAACACTGAAAACTAACTGCTTTCCACAATTATGCGATGATGACCTTTTGAGCATCAAAACTGAACTTTCCAGATACACCATCAAGTCTTCATGAGTTTCAGGCAAAATATAAACACAAGTGGCACTGATAGCAAAGTAGCAGCAAGCCATCGGAAACACAAGAACACCTGAACAACAAGCCATCAGAAACACAAGAACACCTGAACAATAAGCCATCAGAAATTAGAATGCATGAACACCTGGTATTGACAGCAACGTAGCAGTGGATGAAAAAAAAAATTATAACCTTAATGTGAGTATCTTGACTCATATAGTCTCGTTTATTCCATAATTCTGATTGTGAAGCCCAGTGTTTGGCTGGTCACTGTCTATAGGTCGCAGTGGAACGAACCTTATGGGCATAAACACAAATACTTGGCAGGCAGGCAGGCCGGCAGGTGGATGAAAGCTGACTTGACCCGGTGGCAATTGCTTCCAGCGACCAAGGAGAGGCCGGGCGACCATAACATGTAAAAAGTAAACAGGCACAGTACTCCGGCTAGATCAAGAAGGCACTCGTGGCACAGCCGGTGCGCACAAACGGCGGCGCGCTCCAGCAAGCAGGCGACAGGAGGCTGAATCAGGCCAGCCTGCTGGAGGGGGGCAGCTTGATTCCTGTCAGCTCCACATATGACATTTATATTCAGGCTAGTAACTGCTTCCTTCTCCAGGAACATGCCATGGATAAAGGTTGGTTATTCGGTTATAATGGATCCTAATGCCTTTTTGAAATTAAAAATTGCACATGACATGCATTACCTTCAGACTGCACTATGATCTGAATTGGCTCCAGGGGTGCACTGCTATGGTATGCACGCTATTCCTGTGAAGATCCTATACGCATTAAAATAAACAACAACAGTTGTGATGAATTGTAGAATATCTGGTCAGTACTCAGTAGAATGTAGACTGAATTGAAAAAACTACAAACCTTATCAGTTGCAAGTATACCTTATCAGTAGCAAAACACTGAAAACTAACTGCTTTCCACAATTATGCGATGATGACTTTTTGAGCATCAAAACTGAACTTTCCAGATACACCATCAAGTCTTCATGAGCATCAAAACTGCAAACCTTATCAGTTGCAAGTATACTTCGTAGACTGGATGGCAAAACTGCAAACCTTATCGGTAGCAAAACACTGACAACTCATTGTTTTCCATAGTTAAGCCAAATATGATCCTTTGATCCCTAAAACTGAACTTTACAGGTACACCATCGGTCTTCATGAATTTTGGACAAAATGCAAACATAAGTGGCTAAAAAGCCTGCCAAACAAACACTAGAACACCTGAAAAGCAAGAAAGCATAAATTTGGAATGCAGGAACACCTGGTACTGATTGCAACATAGCAGTGGATGAAAAAAATTGACCACCTTAATATCAGTAGCTTCACCCAAAGTCTCATATATTCCATACTTATGTCATACTGATGTTTTGACCTTCACACCCAAAATAGGCAAGTAGACTACCATGTCGATAAATGACAATAATCCAAGTTTAAATGCAAAATATGAAGAAGCCTATAAGATCGAACAAACACCTGCACAGAGAACCAAACGAAATGGTGATCACAGATTACGTTGGTAATTACGTTGGCAGATAATTACGTTGGTTTTTCTGAGACTTGTGGAAAGACAAGGGCGTTGAGAAGAGAATCTTAAATACTTTCACTGCCATTTAGATGAAAATGGAAATCTAATATAGCAGGAGCGTAAGTGGATATATTTTTTGCAACGAGTATAAGTGGAAGTTGATAGAGTTGATATGGTTCAGCAGGAGTAAAGTTCCAGTTTAGATGTACTCACCAGATATTTGTACAGGAAGGAAGATGGCGGCCACAAGACCCTCATGTCATGTATGTGGCAAGTGTGTATGCATTGAAAGAGCAGAGCTCTACAAGACTAGAAGATTGTACAATGGAACTCCAAGGCAGGGTCCTGGACAATGGATGGGAACAAACGTAGTGTTATTAAGCAGGATTGCAGGAAAAGGGCAAATTGGAAAAAAACACAAGAAAGTATGTTTGTGTTACCTTAGATCAGTCTATTATGATTTTGGGGATGGTTCCCACTAATCCCCTGCACTGCTGTTTTAGCTCCTCGCTGCAGCCATATCTGACATCTAGCTCTTGTAATGATTTGGGGAGGCTATCGTTGGGCAACGACAAGACAGCTGGACACTCGTAGATTGATAATATTTTGAGGTTGGTAAGGTTGCGCAGCCTTTTAGGGAGTTGTTGAAGCTCGTGAAAAAAATTAAGCTTAAGTGTCTGGAGGGAGGAGAGGAGCTGAAGGGCGTCATCTTGCTCCTTGCTGAAGCGCTCCATCCCTTTGAACCCTCTCCAATGAAGGTTCAGCTCGGTGAGGGAGGAAGAGAGGAAGCTGCAAATTGGTGCAGCAAGGAGTCCCACTGCTTCATCTGTGCAGAGCCCCCACAGTGTGGATGAAACAAGTTGTGTCTGTTGTTCTTCTCCTCCAACGTCCTCCAAAGCCCGTCTCAGATTAGGATCCCAATCAGCAAAGAATCTAGGGCTGCCAAAAACTCTTAATTTGTGGAGCTTGCCCCTGGTGGTAAGGAGAGACCGCAAGCCCTGGCATTTCAGATCATCTCCGCAATGATAAAATTCTAAACTGGTAACAGAAGAGAGGTTTGAGAGGGGCTCCAGTGTCCCCATGCCTTCCACACCCGTAAGCTTCAGGGATAGCAGGGAGGAAGGGAATAGGTGATGGGAAAACGAGAAGGTGGATAGAAACTTTGGGGAACAATCTATTCTTAATATCTGGAGGGATCGCAAGGCTCGGAGCCATCCTCCTCCAGGAACAAGAGTTGGTGGATCCACCAGAACCAGCTTTCGGCAGTTATGGAACTCCAATTCCCGTAATGAGTCAAAGAGATGAGGTGGGAAGAGCAGCATCCCATCATCCTCTTCCTCTTCAACGACTGTTATTTCATGTTTCTCCATCTCTGGTGCAGCTGATATTGCTTGTTGTAGATCCACCCCCAATACCAACTGTTTTATGTTTATACACTCCATTATTTCCAACTTGTAGAGCTTTGGGAGGTGGGGGAGGAGCTCTGTCAATTCCTTCCCAATATTACCATTTAAGTGATTGATCTTGATATGTTCAACAGGGAGCTGCCATTCCACATCACCCTGACCTCCTAGTGGCCCAAGCAGACCATCTGAACTTTCTACAATAAATGTCTTCAGCGAGGTTAGCATTAGAAGGTGCTTCAACTCCAAAGGTGGGCATCTCTTGAGTGTCAGCTTCTCAAGACATGTTTCTTTATCAAAAACCAACACTTGGTCTAAGCTATGCAAATCACTCTCTCCAATAATTTTCAATTCTATTCCATTGGATGATTTTGAGTACTCTAACATCTCTAGTAGCTTTACACATAGTATCTTGACATGACGCAGACTTTCAATCCAAGACATGGGGATCACTAATAAGAATTCTGGACAGTCCTGTATCTCAAGTTCTTGTAGTTTGGGGAACCAATCTGGGGAAACAATGTGGTTTGAGAAAGGCAACCCCAACAGTTTCGGGCACTTCCTAATAACCAGAACTTGCAAAACAGGCAACATATGAGCATCCGGTGGCAACAAGTCTCCACCAACGGAAGACACTTGTTCAGCTGGGTAAATCCATTTTTCAAAACTTGCTAGGCCAATGAGTTTAAGCTTTGTTAGCATGCAAAAGCTTTTCTCTATAGTAAACTCTTTCAGTCTGGCAATATGCTCAAACCGTAGCTCACGAAGATCCCACGCTTTCCCTAAAGAAGGGAAAACTTCCCAAGAAACACCATGCAGATAAAGAGATTGTAGAGCTTCAACGGCAAACTCATCACCCAGCCATGTTGGACAAGACGGGCTTCCATGCCCTCTAATGCACAACACTTGAAGATCTCCATGTGGTTGAAGGGTCTCAAGAACCACTGCTTCCACACCAGGCTCAACACTAGATCGCTTACTATCCCAGTCCAGTGTTAACCTCCTCAAGTAGTTTTTCTCTATCAATTTTGCTTGAGCTGCTACTTCTTTTGTATGTATTTTCTCAAGGTTGTATATTCCAAGCTCCCTTAGCTTGGTCAAATGCTCTAGTTGCTTTGGTTCAAACCCTTCACTTTTTTTATTGACTTGAAATACCTTTAGCTCTTCTAAGAGTTTAAGTTTTCCCACATTATAAATATCAGAATGAAGCTGATCATCACTTGGGATATAAAAATGGCACAATTTGGCAAGGTTGCACATGTCTTTGGGCAAATCACGACTGCCATACCATGATTTTTTGTTGCGAAAAGGAGAGTAGACTCCCGGCTTTCCACACCATGACTCAAGATCTAGAATCCTTAAATGATAGAATTTAGAGAGGTTAAGTGGTAAATGCAGCTGCCTCTCATCTGTCCCTAGACATAGGCATCGTAGGTGGACAAGTCCTGAAAAGTTATGCAACATGGACTCCACAGGATGCATCAAGTCGGGTAGATAAAGAACACGAAGAGCATTTGCTTCCCAAAAAAATTCACCAAATATCTTTGCAAAACTTTCATCCATTTTTCCAAATAACATCAATGTTTGTAAATGTTCAACCTTCAATGTTGTCTTCATTTCTTCCAATTCACTCTTTAATTTTTCACTAGACACTCCATCATATTCACATAAGTCCTCTATGGTTATAGACAAGTGACGGGTGGATGATTGAATTTCTATTGATCCAACATTAGGGAGACGTAAACTAAGACAATCATGAGATGCTACTTTCAATGCCAAATCATGCAGTAGGTCATGCATAACATACCACTGATCACCATCAGTTGCCTCTTCTCTAAAAAATCCATGCATGACTAGCTCATTTAAATTGCTCAAACCTATATCTTCAAATGTTTGGTTTTGACCACTAGGTATCAAAATATCTAGTCCGATCCACAGGCTGATGAGATTGTGGCTTCTGAAACGGTAATCTTCAGGAAACAATGCAGAATAGGAAAAACATTGTTGCAGATGGAAAGGGAGAAAGTCATAGCTAAGCTTCAAGGCAGGCATAATTCCATCGGTCTGCTTCTCCCATTCTTTACTTTTCAGGACCCCTTTCCAATGACACAAACTAAGTTTTTTACTCAGTAATCTACCAACAGTTTTTGCTGCAAGAGGGGAGCCCCTTAGTTTTTTCATTATCTTATCTCCAGTCTCAAGCAAATAATGTTTATCCCTTGCACATTGCTCATCACCAAAGACAAATGCAAGGAATAACTTCCGAAACTCTTCAGATTCTAAACCGTTAAGTTCTTTTGAATGGTCAGTTGTTTTAACCTTCTCAGCTATTGTTGGAAACCGAGATGTGACAAGAATCATGCATCCCTTTTTTTGTGATTGACTGAGTATCGATAATAATTTTTCCCAGTCATCCTCATTACTAATCCGCCATATATCATCCAATACAAGTAAGAACCTTTTAGATTTTAATCTTTGTTCAATCAGTTCTTCAGTTGTACTACTCTTTTTTTCACTTTCAACTGCAGGGCTACATCTTTTAATCTGTTCTAGCACCTTATCCAAATTGAAATTGAGCGATACACATATCCAAATCATGACTGAAAAATGATTCTGCACTTGTTGGTTGCGATATATGTGTTGCATTAGAGTTGTCTTCCCAATTCCCCCCGGACCAACAACCGGAAGCACAGTTAGACCCTTGTCACAATATTGACCCTTGGTCATATCATGTATGATGCTATTCATGACACGGTCCCTCCCATACAGTTTTGGCTCATCAATTCGACCTTTAGTGATGGGACGACTCTGAATGTTTGGGACAGTTCTAGGACCACGACCCAGCAGAATCTTGTTAACTTCGTTACGCATAAGCTGCAGTCTCTCTATAATGTACTTCATCCTTTGAGAGAAATCAACCCTATTAAACTCAAGCTTTGGTGTTTCTTGTGCATTGCCACAATCGTCATCACTAACATGTGGATGTGGGGAAGATGAGCAAGGGAGGAGTTTACCGAGCTTAGGCATGCATCCACAGACCTCCTGATTGGCGTTTGGCGCCAACGAGGAATCACCGCATGACCTCTGCTGGCGCTTAGCATGTAGCCAAGGGAAACAGTTGACCTGTTTACCAACAGCTTTGGCGGTGTGGCGAGCATTGAGGGCAAGGTCGTGGATGCCACCCTCACCGTGCTCGTCGGCAGCATCGTATGTGGCGTGGAGCTTGTCATGGATCCGGAAGTAGTCCAGCTCGCCCAGCAAGTCTTCGGCATTGTGCGCCGAGTCCCGCAGCTTCTGCAGCAGCTCCTCTATGGCTGGGCCGAGTTCCTTGTGGCCAGCGTTTTCGAGCGTGGCCTTCACGAGCAGGAGTTCCGTGCTTAGGGCCTCGATGTTGAGGCCAAAGTTTCTACTGGCCACCCAAGCCTCCAGCACGCCATCCGCAACGGGGGCTAGCGCCTTGGCCACCACCCATTGCGCCGCGCCGAGGGCCACATCGACCATCCACTTCGACGGACGTGCTGCACCTGCACCGATCCAGTAACCGAAGGGAACTTATTTCGTAGATTTGCCGTCATCAATCAAAAGTGATTAATCATGGCTGTTGGTAGCTGCAAATTAAAGGAGAGGAGTAGGTACATACGTATGTTCACGTGCGCGCATGAGGTGCCGGGGGATCCTGCTGCCTGCGATGGATGCCGCCTGCCACGGTGTAGCTAGCTGCAGAAGGGAGTTGTGTTGGCTTGCGTCGTTGCAGGAGGCCTGCAGGAACACCTTAGATATACACAAGACATCTAACCAGTGGCTGGTGCGTAAGGGGATATTTTGCTTGATTTGACTTGACTAAACACACATGCAGCTCGATTTGTTTCAGAGTGGGATGTGAATCCTATAGCAGCAAGAAGCTATAACTTTTTTTTGAAATTTCCAATGCAGATAGGATCATTTGGCATTACTATCCATTCATAGAGATAACTCGACATAACTAAACATTCTGAACTCACCAGAAAGTGGAAAATTCCTTTGGTTCACTGTATTGAGGGTATATTTTCATTCATCCACTTTTGCCTCTCCTGAACTGAAAATAAATAAATGTATGGTGAATTTTTTACTCATAGAGATAACTCGAGACAATATAACACTAAGCACTGCCGTTAAAATTCATAGAGATAACTCAGCATAATATACACTGGATGCTCACAGATTACTCTCACGATCTGAATCTCATTTTCAAAGGAAACGCACCATGGATTTTTTTGTTGTTGTTGAAATATGTTGTACCATCTCCCCCCTTCAGCTTAGGCTTTTGAGTGAGTTGTTTGGCAGATGTAATTCAAGTTTTTTTTACTCTTTATATCCTTTACCCCCCCCCCCCCCCCCCCCCCCTCTCTGGCCCATATTTCTGGGACCATAACTCCCCGCTCTACCCCGCCCCCGGCTGAACAGTACAGATAACTAACAGTTGCAAACATAAACCAGCAAATCTCTGACATATATGACTGACCAAATAGAAGTGATTGCCAGAAATCGGTGGACAGATCTTTATCTTAGAAAAATCAGAAGGGATTGGACTGTCAATTGCCAACCCAAGTTGAACATCAATTGGTTGGCAAACACACATGCAACATGATCTGACCAGTGTCAGGATATTTTGCTTGACTTGACTTGCTGAATACACATGCAGCTCGATTCGTTTCAGACTGGTATGTGAATCCTATGGCTGATTGAAGATAAGCAAGAATTGAATGTATGGCTGATATCTTTCTTGACTTAGTCCTAATAGCTACATGTACGTATGGCCATTTCTTGGTAGTTTCCAGGGATGCACCGAGACGGACGGACGGAGGGAGACAACTGCCGTGCCACTGAGGCAAGCGTGCGTGACAGGGCGCGGTCTCTCTCACGATCCGCAAGTGAGCGGTTGATTGGCCACAATAGCAGATAAGCTACTCGAGCTAGGTCACAGTGGAACGAACCTTGTGGAAATAAACGCAAGCACCTAGCGGGCGGGCGGGCCGATGAGAACTGACCCGGTGGCGCTTGCTTCCCACTGGCGGAGGCGAGCGACGATGCTGGGCTGGAAGACGACGCGTCTTCCTCCTTACCCGCCGTTCGTCCCCGCGCCCTCGGCCGTCGCCGTCGCCGCCGTCTGCTGTTGGACTCGTCGGGAGCAGAGGAAAGGTGGGTCGGATCGATGGTGGGCCACTCCGGTGCCGTAGCTGTGTTACAGGGACGACGTAGTACATGGGCCTGCCCGGCTCACCCCAACGTTTTGTTTTTTCTGTAAAACGTAGTAGTAGCAGTATTTACCACTCATTCTAAAAAAAATCGGTCAAAATAAACTCATTCTAAAAAAAAGGTACTCCCTCCGATCCAAAATAAGTGTCGCAGTTTTGAACTAAGATTGAACCCTCCGATCCAAAATAAGTGTCGCTGTTAGTTCAGTAATATTTATCACTACTGCATGCTAAAATATACTACTCCCTCCATTTCTAAATATAAGCCCTTTTAGAGATTTCAATACGAACTACATACGGATGTATATAGACGTATTTTAGAGTGTAGATTCACTCATTTTGCTCCGTATGTAGTCCATATTGAAATATCTAAAAAGGCTTATATTTAGGGACGGAGGGAGTACTACTTTTCTTTGAGAAAAAAAATATGCTATTTTTGACGAGAACAGCAGGAGCTCTGCCTTTGCATTATAGTGAGGGGAGAAATTAAAAAGTACAAGGATGAGGTGCTAACACCTCCCAAACAGCCGAGCAAAAGCGGCTAAAACTCTATTACAACCCAAGGAGCAGAACAAAACACTCAACATACGAGTACTATCCCTCAGCCGTAGCGGAAGGATTCAAAGCCTCGTTAAGCATTTTAAGATCATCACGAATCAGGTTCACCAACGCCTGAGGAGTCAGCTCCTTATCTTCAAAAACTCTTCGGTTTCTCTCCTTCCAGAGATGCGGCGATGTATGCCGCCAAAGTTAAATCTTCCTCAGCCCTTGCAGGCGCACCTCTGTGCGTGCAAAACATCCTCCACCAGTCCGAAACTGAGGTTGTTGACAACCTACCATTTTGCACCCAGCCGATGGCCCCTAGAGCTAGATGCCAAACCTGTCTCGCATAGCAGCACTGGAGTGTGAGATGCGCCACGGTTTCCGGCTCCTGGTCACAAAGCCTGCAAGAATCGTTGTGTGGCCATCCTCTGGCCTGCAGCCGGTCGGCAGTCCAATTTCTGTTCTGCAGTAGAAGCCAACAAGACCGTGGCTTATCCTATCTCCTGCTCTGAAATCAATATTGAGAATATGTGGAGTGTTTTAGGTGGGATTTTGGGATCCTTCCCTTGTCAGTACCTGGGACTGCCACTTGGGAGTTCGTAAGCCGCGAAGAGCTGAAGTTCAGCCGGTCTTGGACAAATTTGCGGGCAAGCTTGCTCCTAGGAAGGGGAGATTGCTAAATAGGATGGGAAGGTTGGTGTACATCAATTCTGTCGTTACGGCCACAACCACTTTCTTTTTGACGGTATTCCCTCCCAACAAGTGGCTAATCAAAAAGATGGACAAGCTGAGGAGAAATTTCCTTTGGTGTGCGGAGGATGAATCGGTAGGAGGGAATTGCCTGGTCAGCTGGAAGCGAGTCTGTGCTCCCAAGCGTTTTGGTGGTCTAGGAGTGAAGGACATACATCGTTTCAGCAGGGCGTTGCGCTTGCGATGGGAATGGTTCCGGTGGGCTGAAGAGGATAGGCTGTGGAAGGGCACAGCGACGCCATGTGACGACACGGATCAGCAGCTCTTCTCCAGTTGCACAAGTATCGAGTTGGGAGACGGTAGCATAGCTGCCTTTTGGAATGACAGGTGGCTCAATGGCGAAGCCCCACTGCATTTAACACCGGATATTTTCAAGCTTGCTAGGTTCAAAAAGGCTCACGGTCAAAGAGGCTCTCAGTACAGCGCAATGGATGCAAGGTCTACAGCGTTTGGACAGTTACGAGCAGCTATGTCAATTCGTTGGCCTGTGGGAAAAATTGCAATTGGTGAATCTATCAAACCAGAGAGACAAAATCAAGTGGAACATCACTGCCAATGGAAGATACTCGGCGTGTTCTGCTTATGAGATCCAATTCTTGGCCAAAAATATATGCTATTACTTTCTAGTTTCTACCAAGTCATGGGATGAAAAATAGCTACGTGTAGGTAAGATAAAACACACGGCATCACACTCAGTGTATAAATAGATTTAAATTCTCTTATACTGTGCACTGGTTCACAGGTAGTACATGCGCCAGCAGCACTAGCTTCTTCACGGTGAGCGGTTCCAGCATTTGTCTCTGATAGATACATCACATGATATTTATAAATTTCTCTGGATGCAATGAAGGAAAGCTCAAGCCAACCTTTGCATCATTGAAATTAATTAAGCTTTGTTTTTTTTTCTTTTCGAGTAACCGACAGGAGCGCTGCCTATTCATTAAGAAGGAAAGAAGGGCAGAATTTACAGAGCAGGATACATCTTTCTGGGTGGAACATGTGGAAAACCATGAACAAAGGTGATTACTCGCCCTCGATCAGAACCCCAGGCATTGGTTTTCAGAATGCCGTAGTACGCGACCTAATGTCCTCGAAGGCCAGGGAGGCCGTTTCAATGTAAGTGAGCCGCCTGCCAGTGAAGATATGTTGCGCTCCTTCCAGATGTTCCAAATGGTGTAAAAGAATTGGTCACTTAACCGACGCATCATCTCCAATGGCACATTGTGCAGCATGATGTCCCACCATTCATTGACCGTGGCGAACTGGTCAGTGGGCATGACCATCTGGTTCCCGGTGGCCCAAAAGCTCACCAAGTTCCACACCGCCTGAGACTAAGGGCAGTTCATGCACAAGTGGGCCGTTGTCTCCAGTGCACTGAGACAAAGCTGGCCAATGTCATCGTGGGGCCAACCGTTGATAGCCAAGAGGACCGCCGTTAGGATTCTGCCTTGCCAGACCAGCCAAGCAAAGGGGCGACATTTTGGCTCAGCATGGGCATGCCAAATCTTGGTCGGCTGGAAGCGGCAGTAAGATCCCACGAACTGCATGGTGTAGACCAAACTAGCAGAGTATACGCCATCTTTTGTCCATCGTCACCGAATGGAGTCCTTGATCCCTGGGGGTGAGGTTGATGTTGCCGATCATGGACCATAGACTGACAAACTCCAGCAGTTGCGGAGGGGTGGTGAGTCTGGCGACATATCTTATCCAGCTATCATTCTCAAGCTCTTTCTGCACCGTCATTTTCTTCCTAGTGGCAATCTTATATAGCTCCGGGTACATGCAAGATAGGGATTGCTGGGCCAATTGTCGTGCCCAAAGGATGTCTTTGCACCATCGCCCATAGTGATGATCGTGGAGGCACGGAATAGATCCATGTCTTCCCTGCTGCAAGGTAGACTTGACCCGGCCCAAGTCCAGTTCAGATTGGTCCACTGGAAGTCTGGAACCAAGGCCATCACAGGCACATGGCTCGGTTGAACCTCTCCAAATCAGCAATACCAAGCCCCCCAAGGACCTCGGGCGGCACACCGTCTTCCAGTTCACATGGGAATGGCCCTCGCTAGCATGCTCCCCCATGACAGATAAATCCCCCAGAGATCTTGTCGAGCATTGAGCGAGCCCACTTAGGCACTGGGATGACCACGAGGTGGTAGGTGGCAATGGCCGTGAGCACGAACTTGGCCAACACGACCCTGCCTGCACACACCAAGAATTTCCCTTTCTAGCCAGGTAGCTTGTCGCGGACCTTATCGATGAGGGGCTGGAGCTCATCCTTTCCGAGCTTCCTGAAGTGAAGATGCAGTCCGAGATAGAGACCAGGGAAAGTTGCAATATGTTCTGCGTGTCCACAACCAGCGCACCGGACCGGGAAGATTTCAGTCTTCGCCGGTTTGGTCACCATCCCCGAGGTTTGGCCAAAGCAGTCGAGGATGGAGGAAAGAGCCCTCATCTCACCAATGTCCGGATTGGCAAAGATGCCAGCATCGTCCGTAAAAAGAGAAATTCTGCAATGCGCAGACCTAGCCCTGGTCGGCTTGAGCACACCCGTATCCGCCGCATGCTTGAGGATCTTCTACAGAGGATGAATTGTGAGGCTGAATAGCATGGGCGATAGTGGATCACCCTGGCGAAGGCCCCCAGCGGTGCTCAAAGGGAAGCTCAAGATTCCTATTCAGCAGACCCGTGAGGTGGAGGAGGCCAAAGAAATGCAAATCCAGTCCCACCACTGCCGCCCAAACCCCATATTAGAAAGCAACTCGAGCAAGTAGGCCCAGTTGATAGAGTCAAAAGCTTTGGATATGTCGAGCTTGAGAAACAGCCCCAGAGTGTTGGAGGCATGCAACTCACGGATGAAATTCTAAACTTGCAGGAAGTTGTCATGGATGCATCTCTTCTGAATGAAAGCGGATATAAGGGTAGGAAGCAGCTGCGCCAATCTTTTTACCATCAGTTTGGAGAAGATCTTGGGCAAGCTATGAATAAGGCTGATGGGCCTGAAGTCACACCTACCACCACGACATCGGCCTTCTTTGGAAGGAGGAGAATATTGGCCGAGTTGATGAGACCCACATAATTCCCATGGAGGTTGGCCATGTGCAAGATGGCCTCCACCACGCCTTCTTTGATGATATCCCAACAAGATTTGAAGAAGGATCCGATGAATCCGTCAGGACCCGGTGCTTTGACTGAGGGCATCAAGAAAAATGCGGGCTTGATCTTCTGCTCGCTAAATGACTCCTCCAGTTCAGAAAAGGCTGTGGTGATGGGTCTCCACATATTCCCAAGCAATGGAGCGTTGTCATGGCATAGTCGATCCCAGATTGTCCAGGAAGTGGGAGAGCAACGCCTTCTCTTTGTCTTCGCATGTTATGGCCAACCAGGTGCCGATGTGGATGGATTGGATAAATTTTCTCCTCCGACCGTCGTTAGCGTGCATGTGAAAGATCTTGGGGTCCGCATCTCCCAGCTTAATCCATTTGAGCAGGGCACGCTGGCGCATCTTAACCTTCTGTATAGCTAGCAAGCCCTGATAGGAGGTCGTAAGCTGCTTTCGAAGGGCGAGCTCATCAATCGAGAGAGGCCTACTCTCCTCGACAAGATCAAACCACCAAATGGCCTCCTTCGCATTGTCGATCTAGAGCTTGAGGAACCCCACACGAGAGCGTTGCCAGGATTTGAGGTCTTTAGCCGTTCTGCAGAGCTTGATATGGATACGCTTGACTGTGTCGATGGTGTCGATCGGCTTGTCCCAAGCCTACTGGACGACATCAGAGAAGCCCGGGAGGTAGAGCCAGAATTCCTCAAACTTGATGGAGGCCTTGCCGGAGTCAGACACCGATCCTTGCATGAATTGAGGGACGTGATCAGAACATGCGAAAGTGATTGCTTGCAGGTGCGCCTTCGGGAAAACCATTTTCCAATCAATCGTATAGACGACATGGTCAATCTTGGTAACCACCGGGTTCCGTTGGCCATTTGACCAGGTGAAGCGCCGGCCATTTAGGTGCAACTCTTTGATACTAAGTGTGTCAAGGGCGAAGCGGATCTTTCCCACTTTCCCAGCAGCTGGTGGTTGATATTAGAGCATCTACAACCGGACCCTGAAAGCACATTTGCTCCCTTGGTGGTTTTGGTAATTCATGTCAACATACATGTTGTTGGATTAATGCTTTCCTCAAGTATATTTCAGGAAAAGTTCAACCTAGGCAAGTAGATGGATGGAGATGTGGACCCCTCAAGCTACAAAGGACATGCATTGGCAGAAGCTCCAAGACTCTACATTTTTGGTTAAGTGATCCAAGATCACATTCAGTCCTTAGGAAAGCCAATACTATTAAAAGGGGATGAGGTTTTGATCGTGAGTCATTTGCTCAAGTGCTTGAAGATATTACTCCAAAAACCTCAGCCACATTCTCAAAATCCAATCTATTCAAAACCCTAAAGTCATTCTCGATCCCACCGAGATACTTCAGACAGAGCCTCTGCCTAAACCCTAGAAACTCGGTTTCACCGAGATGGCATTCGGTCCCACCGAAGTGCACTGCCAAACTTTCTGTAACCAATCGACTTCATTTTGCAATCTCTGAGTAAAACCGATCGGAATTACCGAAATGATGAAAGTGCTTAGGTCATCACATATCGGTCCCACCGAGTGGATTCATCCAGTCCCACCAAAACGTCTAACGTTCGAATCTTTTACACTAGTCGGTGCCTCTGAGATTTATTTTTGGTGCCACCAAGTTGTGCATAAAGGTGTGTAACGGTTAGATTTTTGGTGAAGGCTATATATACCCCACCCACACCACCTACTCTTAGAGAGAGCAACCAGAACGAAACTACAACTTCCCATATCCATTTTCTGAGATAGAACCACATACCCTTGTGTTGAGATCAAGAGATTCCACTCCAACCATTTGATCCTTGATTTCTAACCCCCTCAAGTTGCTTTGCAATCCAATCTTTCTCCTACTATCAAGCCAAATCTGTGAGAGCGTGATTGAGTGTTGAGGAGACTATCTTTTGAAGCATAAGAGCAAGGAGTTCATCATCAACAACAACATCTATTACCTTTTGGAGAGTGGTGTCCCCTAAACTGGTTAGGTGTCGCTTGGGAGCCTCCAAATCATGTAGAGCTGAACCAAGAAATTTGTAAGGGCAAGGAGATCGCCTACTTTGTGAAAATCTACCCGAGTGAGGCTAGTCCTTCGTGGGCGTAAGCCATGGTGGAATAGACAAGGTTGCTTCTTCGTGGACCCTTGGTGAGTGGAGCCCTCTGTGGACTCACGCAGCCGTTACCCTCCGTGGGTTGAAGTCTCCATCAATGTGGATGTACGATAGCACCACCTATCGGAACCACGCCAAAAATCTCCGTGTCTTCGCTGCGTTTGATCTTCATATCTCTACCTCCCTTTACATTCTTGCACTTGCATGTTGTTCTTTATCCGCTGCCTATACTCTAGATGTGCATGTGTAGATTGTATTTGTTGCCATTTAACTTGTGCTAAAATAAGCCTAACTTTCAAGAAAATTAAAGACTGCACCTTTGCCATGTTAAGTGTCTATTCACCCCCCCTCTAGACCTCTCTTCTCGATCTTTAAATTGGTATCAGAGCTTTTGGTCTCCATTGCTTTGGTTTAATCACCATGGGAGGAAGATGGATGTGTCTACGTTGGGGAGTCTTAGATGTAGAGTGCCTATTCTCAATGGGGAGCACTACAATTCTTGGAAAGATGAAATGCTTGATATCTTTGATGAATTTAACATGAGCAAGTATATTCATTGCCCTTATGTGCCTCCTATTGATCCCTTGCACCCAACTCCCAAGGAAGAAATTGACATGCTTCGTAATCTTAGAACCGTCAATCTTATCATTAGAGGAGTACCTAGAATTGTGCTTAATTGTATGCAAAACTTTGAGTGTGCTTACACCTATGGAAAGACTTAGAAATGCGATATTCCGATTACTCTCTAAAGAATCTTGATGAGATTCTTCATAAAACTATTGCTTTTCATAATATGAAGCCTAGTGATCCTAATTTCGATGATTGCCTATTTGAGCTTCGTGATCTCATGCGTGCCAAAGGCGATGTTAGAACTATTAGTAATATCATCATAGAAGCTTTTCAAATACATTCTCTTGAACAATGTCATGATATGAAACTAATGAAATTATCTCTCAAGGTGATGACAATGTTGAACATGGATATTATGATGAAGGTGAAGAGTTCGACATCGAATATGAGAAGACTATGAGGAATCTTAGTCTCATGGCTAACCTCATAGACTACATGTCTGGAGGAAAAGAGTGGATTCGTGATAGTGGATGCACCGATCACATGATCGGAGACAAAGACATGTTTCGTGAGCTTGCCAAAAATGATGGTCCACGCAAGTATGTGACTTTTGGAGACAACTCCAAGGGTAAGGTACTTGGCCTTGGTAAGGTGGCCATATCCAATGATAGCTCCATTCAAAACGTCATGATTTTTCCAGATTTACGTGGGTGTTTTTTTTTATGATAAATCGCAGGTTCAAAAGATCTTCAAGACCTTCGCTAGAAAGGCCCAAAACCAGTTTGAGGTGAAGATCAAGAAAGTTCGGAGCGACAACAGAACAGAGTTCAAGAACACAAATTTGGACACCTTTCTTGACGAAGAAGGTATCTCACATGAGTTCTCGGCTACGTACACAACTCAACAAAATGGAGTTGTTGAGAGGAAGAACCGGACTCTTATCGAGAGGGCGATAACGATGCTAGAAGAATAAAAGACGCCAAAACACTTTTGGGTGGAAGCGGTTGAGACGGCTTGCCATGACACAAACCGGCTTTACCTTCACAAGCTCCTTGGTAAAACGGCATACGAGCTACTGATACGTCTCCAACGTATCTATAATTTATGAAGTATTCATGCCATGTTTATGACAATTCTATATGGTTTTGGTATGATTTGATTAGAACTAACCCGGACTGACGCTGTTTTCAGCAGAATTGCCATGGTGTTGTTTTTGTGCAGAAAATCAAAGTTCTTGGAATTGGATGAAACTTTTTGGAGATTTTTTATGGAACAAATGAAAAATATTGGCATCAAGAACTAATGGAGGGGGGACACCCAGTGCCCACGAGCCACCAGGGCGCGCCACCCCCCAGGCGCGCCCTGGTACCTCATGGGGCCCACGTGGCTCCGTTTCGCGTGATTCCAACGCTGAAAAATCATATATATTTAGAAACCCCCGAAATTTAACCTAGATGATTTTTTACGCCACCGCAAGCCTCTGTACCAGAGAGATCCCATCTACAGCCCTTTTCACCCTCGGGGGGGGGGGGAGGCATCACCGGAGGCCATCTTCATCATCCCGGCGGTCTCCATGACGAGGAGGGAGTAGTTCACCCTCGGGGCTGAGGGTTTGTACCAGTAGCTATGTGTTTGATCTCTCTCTTTCGTGTTCTTGAGATGGCACGATGTTGATGTATCGCGAACTTTGTTGATATAGATGAATCATATGGAGTTTTCCTCTCTCTATCTTCTTGTGATGAATTGAGTTTTTCCCTTTGAAGTTTTCTTATCGGATTGAGTCTTTAAGGATTTGAGAACACTTGATGTATGTCTTGCATATGGATATCTGTGGTGACAATGGGATATTCACTTGAGTCACTTGATGTATGTTTTGGTGATCAACTTGCGGGTTCCGTGACCTTGGGGATTTATGCATAAGGGTTGGCACACGTTTTCGTCTTGACTTTCTGGTAGAAACTTTGGGGCACTCTTTGAAATTCTTTGTGTTGGTTTGAATAGATGAATCTGAGATTGTGTGATGCATATCGTATAATCAAACCCGTGGGTACTCGTGGTGACATTGGAGTGCCTAGGTGACATTAGGGTTTTGGTTGATGTGTATCTTAAGGTGTTATTCTAGTACGAACTCTAGGGCTGTTCGTGACAATTAATGGGGATGGCTCATAAGATTGATCGGGAAGGATAACTTTGTGGTGGTTTCGTACCCTACAACAATTTCTTCGTTTGTTCTCCGCTATTTGTGACTTTGGAGTGAATTCTTTGTCGCACGTGAGGGATTTACATATGATTCAACTATGTCAACAATGTTGGGAGATCGCACTAGTGAAAGTATGAACCCTAGGCCTTGTTTCTAAGCATTGCAATACCGTTTTTATGCCCGTTTACTTTTTGCTACCTTGCTGTTTTTATATTTTCAGATTACAAAAACCTATATCTACTATATCCATACTACACTTTTATCATCATCTCTTCGCCGAACTAGTGCACCTATACAATTTACCATTGTATTGGGTGTGTTGGGGACACAAGAGATTTCTTGTATTTGGTTGCAGGGTTGTTTGAGAGATACCATCTTGAACCTACGCCTCCCACGGATTGATAAACCTTAGGTCATCCACTTGAGGGAAAATTGCTACTGTCCTACAAAACTCTGCGCTTGGAGGCCCAACACGAGTCTACAAGAATAAGTTGTGTAGTAGACATCAGCTACTCACCGGTAACAAACCACAAGTTGGATACTTTTGAGTATTTGTCTCTAAGTGTTATATTCTAATAAGCATCGTCGTTCGGAATTTGCTCCTAAATCTCATGAAGGTTTCTTACTTGGTTATGAATTGAACTCTCACACTTACCGTGTCTACAACAACTTCACTCAAAAAGTTGAAGAAACAGTAGATGTGAAGTTTGATGAATCTAACGGTGTCGGTACCAAAGCCGGCAGATCTCGGGTAGGGGATCCGAACTATGGGTCTAGGAATCAATGGGTAACAGAGAGCGTAGAGACGATGATTTACCCAGGTTCGGACCCTCTCGAAGAGGTAATACCCTACGTCCTGCTTGATTGTATTGATATGATTGTATGAAGGTTACAGAGTTGATCTACCTCGAGATCGACTGGGCTAACCCTAGGTAATGAATATGATGCTCTACGGACTAAGCCTCCTGGTTTATATAGACACCAGGGGGTCCTAGGGTTACATATGGTCGGTTACCATCAGGAGATAAACATGGCGGTCACGCCAACTATTCCTTGGAGGAGACGCCAAGTCTTCGGAGGTTTCCTTCTGATACGCGGGGTCGCCCACAATCCGGCCTTCCATCGACGTGTAGAGAGCGGCCCACCAGCCCGGCCTACGAGAGACAGGCCGGCAGCCCGGGTACCCCCTAGTCCGGGACACCCTCAGTAGCCCCCGAACTGGCCTCCAACACCGAGGTTAAAAGTCTTCGGCAGCTCCATGCTCCAAGGGTCTTCAGCTTGGGCGGCGAGTTCCCTCCATTACCTGTGTCTGATTTAACACTAGTTCGGCCTCCAATAGTTCGGTTGCCGAAGTATCCTCCGATTGGCGTGGCCCCACGGAGCCTGGCATGCTGCTTTTCTTCGCCTAAAATTAAATGATGACCCTTGATTTCAACGCATCCATGGAATACGAGTAGCCCGATGGGTTTTTACAAAAATGCCCCTCTCCTGGGGGGAGTCAATGCCCTTTTAATAAGCCAAGGGCGCGGAGGTTAACACACCCCACCCCTTGCCATTCTTCCTCACGCCCTTGCAAGGTCGCGACCACCAAACAATGGCGAGCGTCCCAGGCTCTTCCTCACGCCCTCACGGCCACCGTCAAGGTGATTGGGCAAGCTGCTCCGTGTCCCTCATGCGTTTACGCAGGCTCGAGACGCAGGAATATCTCCCTGCTTCAGATCTCGCATCCACCCGTCCCGGATTTACTTCCGCAGACGGGGAGGCCCTCGTAGAGAACTTCCCTTCCCCTCACGGGGAGGAAAGGGTGTGCTTCGTGCCCTTCCTCTTGCAAGGCCTGGGTTTCCCCATTCATCCTTTCTTGAGGGGTCTACTAGAGTTTTACGGGATCCAACTCCACCACCTCACCCCAGGATCAATTCTTCATATATCGGGCTTCGTCGCTCTTTGCGAGATGTTCCTGGGCTGCGAGGCACACTTCGAGTTGTGGAGGAAGTTCTTCTTCCTCGTGCCCCGCACCCGAGGAGGGACGGTCTACGAGGTTGGCGGGGCCAAAGTATGGCGCATCGCCAGGACCGGATACCCCGTAGGGACTCCGAAGAAAGACGCCGAAGAGTGGTCTTCGGAATGGTTTTATATCGAAGACGTCCCCCTATTTGATCTAGTTCGGAGGGGGCTGCCCAGATTCTCATTGGTCTCTCTGAAGAAGCGGTTCAATTGGCGCTCGAAGGGTTCTTCCCAGGAAGAAAGCGCCGAAGTAACTCGGCTGGCCGCTCAAGTGAGGTGGCTAGCCCACAACGGGCTAACCATCATTGAAGTGATGGCCGCAGCCATTGCTCGGTGCGTCCAACCACTTCAACAGAGAATACACCCGCTTTGGTGCTACAACGGGGAAGACGACGCGACCCGGTACACACGGATGGGACCTGCCGATCAGGCGGCGATGGCAGCCATACTGGCCGATCTCTTCAAGGGAGAAGAGCAAGAATTTGCTCGGTTAAGGCCCAGGGAAGGCTTCTCAAGCTACAAACCCATTGAAATGGTGAGTCCGGCCACGTTATATAGTTCGGAAGGCACCCCAAATTTTTCTTAACCAGATTCTTATCCTGTCTGAATAGAACTGGAGGCACTGGATCGAGACAGTGAGCTGCCCTGCTCCTCAACCGGAAGATCATTCCCGTGACGATGATCCTGGGTTCCATGATGACCCTGAAACATCAATTGATTTCGAGGAGGGGGTCTTCTACCAGGAGAGCCTTGATGGTTCTAGGGTGGCACTTTTGGCCGATCATCCCGGGGCGCTTCCCTCCTCCGCTGTAAGTGGCCAACGGGCTCCTTCTCGAAAGAAACCCTCAGCCGCGTCCGCTCCGAATACACTGACATCTACTCCCAAGGGCCGCCGTACAACGCACCGGACAGCCGCAAGGGCGACACCAGCGGCCCCAGCAACGAGTAGTCATGGGGTGACCAGACACGCGGCCCCAACGAGAGCTACATCATCTGCGCCCCGCCCAAAGAGGTAACGCATCTGCCGTACCGTCATAACCTCTATCTTCGACATCCACCAAGTATGCCAATAATGTTCTGCACGGTGTCCTGTAGACGATACGTGGAACCGCCCTCGGCTGAGAATGTTGAAGAGGCGCCGAGGGGTGGCCCGAATCCGAGGTCGCCAGTCGTAACCGGAGTTACTCCGGGGGTCCCTACCGAGGACCAACATCCCGAGGACTCAGGAGGCGTCTCGGTCACTAACTCTAAGGTTGAAAGCGTGATGAATCATCGGCGGCGTAAGGCGTCACTTCGGCACTCCACGTTTTCCGATCAGGAGTTTAATGTTCTTAGTTCGGTAGACGCGTACCTCGACGCTGCCCGAACGGGACTTGACGAGGCAGTGAAGCTCATGTCTACAAATATGTAGGTATAGTATTGGTTTTGACAACTAGCATCTAACCCAGTAGCCCCCGAGCCTTAATTTGGGTGGGACGACCGAGTTAAGGGTCCGATGTTATGATGCCATGCTATTATGCAGACTATTCGGGAGCAAAACAAACAGCTGTCCGAGGACCTCAAGCTAGCGCGGACAGAGTTAGAGTCCGTGAAAGCCGAGCTAGAGGGGGTGAAGAAATTCACCAGAGAGGCACATGGTAAGTGCCAAACTTTAAATGTGTTGTGAGGAAAATTTAATGAAACTCCTCGGCTAATGAAAGATAATTCCATAGCAGCCGAGTCGATAAATCAGCTGCAAAAGGATCTGGATACCGCCAGGGATGCTCAAAGGTATGCGGAGTCACAACAAGAGGCCAGCTACCAAGTTCTTTCCCGAAGTCATGAGGAGAGGGATAAGCTCAAGGCGGAAAATCAACAACAGGCCCAAGAAATCAAGAACTTGAAAGCTCAGCTGGCCCTATCCCAGGAAGAGAGCCAGAAACTGAAAGCTGGCATGTTTGGTAAGTGCGTTCCAACTTGTCAGGTTATTAACTGCATGTCTGAGATGGCAAGGAGAACAACTCGCTTGTCTTATTACAGTTCTTCTGACCGGACGCCACGAGGAGGAGGCCAGCTCTTTCGGACGGGAACTGGTGAAGGAGCTTTCCACTATACATGAGAGGGCCCGGAAAGCCATGAAGAGCATGTTCAAAGCATTGTGGCCTGGCGAAGTGGCTCCGGAAGGGATGGCCGAACTCGCAAATCGTTTCAAAGGAGCTCGGCGCCGCTTTGAGTTATGGAAGATGTCATCTTGCCGTGAGAGAGCACGGGAAGCTTGGGCGATGATCAAGACCCGTTTTACCAAGCTGGAACTGGAGCATTTAGCTAGGGTAGGGCCTGTAGGGATAGATGGGCAGGAAGTGCCCGTTCATCTGGTATATGACCAGGTTATGCCCGCAGCTTGGCTATCCCAAGCAGATTGTGCTCTGGAGACCATAATAGATGGTCTTGATCAAGATGAACAGTGTGATTCTATGTAGCTATGTACTTTACATCAAATAGTCTCCAAACCGTGCGGAAAACATTGTCTTAACCGTCCATCGGCTTCCGCCTCCTCGGCCAGGGGCCGAGGAGTGTTTACTACTATGTGATCCGAAAAAATATTGGAAAACACTTCGGAGAACCAGGCAATCCGGCCACGTGGTTCAAACAGACAAAAACGCGCACAGGGAGTTATGTTATATTACTGTTTAACGTAAGAAACATCTTCCGACGAAAATAGTTCCTCTATGGGTTCCTTTCTTCGGGTTACCACGTTAATCGTGGATGTATAACCGACTGCCCGAAAAAGACGGGGATGGTTACTTCGGGAAAAATAACCCCGGAATCTTGGCTATTGTGACCAATTATTTTCACTTCCCTCGTGGCCGACCAATTGTGTTCTTAAGAACGCTAGCTTTTGGCTTCACCCGTCTGAGGCATGTACCCGGGAAATCCGGACGTAACAATCACAGAGGTGCTCCCTTTACTCCCTAGCCGAACAATCGGGAACGTAGGGGGTAAACACAGGAGCGAGGTAACCCAGCTTGGCCAAATCTTAAGTCCAATTGATGCATATAGTGGCTTTAAAACGATGCAGGAAGGTTGCAAAACTCGTAAAAGACGGAGGATTGCAAAGATAAAATATGATTAGCTCCGTAAAAGAAGCCCCCAGGTAACAGCGTGTGGTACATTCGAAGATGTTTGCCGAAGACAGACTTAACGTAGTTTGGCGTATCTGAACACAACCCGGGAAAGACTATTGACTAGGAAAAAATAAAAATCCGAGAGGGAGAAACCGAACAAGGTAAGGTCACGGAATTAGCCGTAGAAGCGCCGTAGCCGAGCTTCGTTCCATGGGTTTGGCTCGAGGCAGTCGTCCTTTGGATCGCGGAGACGATATGCTCCGCCCGCGAGTAGTTGATCGATTATGAAGGGCCCCTCCCATTTGGGCGACAGCTTGTGCTTCTGCTTCTCCGGCAGACGTAGGACTAGATCGCCGACGTTGTAGGCCTTTGCCCGTACTTCCCTGCTCTACTAACGTCTGGCCTGCTGCTGATAAAAAGCGGAACGAGCCCGAGCTATGTCGCGCTCGCCCTCCAGGGCGTCCAGGTCATCTTGCCGATCTACCTCGGCTTCCTTTTCTTCATACATACGCACCCAAGGGGCGTCGTGAATAAGGTCGCTGGGGAGGACGGCTTCTGCCCCATACACCATGAAGAATGGTGTGTAGCCCATGGATCGATTAGGAGTGGTGCGCAGGCCCCACAGTACGGAGTCAAGCTCCCCGACCCAATGGCAGTCAGATTCTTTTAAAGACTGGACCAAACGGGGCTTGATGCCACTCAAGATCAGTCCATTAGCTCTCTCGACCTGTCCATTAGACTGTGGGTGATATACCGAGGCATAGTCGAGCTTAATGCCTAAATTGGCGCACCAGTCTTTGACTTCCTGGGCGGTAAAATTGGATCCATTGTCCGTTATTATGCTATGGGGGACACCGTGACGGTGTACGACGCCGGATATAAAATCGATGACCGGCTTAGACTTGGCTGAAGTTACCGGCTTTGCTTCAATCCATTTAGTGAATTTGTCTACCATGACGAGTAAATATTTCTTTTTCTTGGTCCCCCCTTTAAGGGGTCCGACCATGTCCAGCCCTCAGACCGCGAAAGGCCAAGTAATCGGTATCGTCCGAAGGGCCGTGGGGGGCATATAGCTCTGATTTGCAAAGAGCTGGCATCCGACGCAATGTTGGACCAAAGTTTGGGCGTATGTTCGGGCAGTGGGCCAGAAGAACCCTGCTCGGAAAGCCTTGCTGACCAGGGCCCAAGCTACTGCGTGATGACCGCCCATGCCAGCGTAAATCTCGGCCAGGAGCTGCCTTCCCTCCTCTTCGGATATACATCTTTGGAGGACGCCAGTAGTGATTTTCTTATATAGCTCTCCCTCGTGGACTTTATAGGCTTTAGATCGTCGGATGATACGCCTTGCCTCAGTCTGGTCGGCCGGTAGTTCTGGGTGGAGGAGATAGGCGAGGAAGGGCTCGGTCTATGGCGCAATTACCACCATGACCTCGTGAGCTGAATACGTCATTTCAACGGCCGAGCCCCCGATAATTCCTTCATCTGGTTCGATGGGCGGTGGGATGAGTTCTCCTGAGGTATTGGTTTCCGAGCCCTGGGCCTCCTCCTGCCACACCACGGACGGCTTCAAGAGTCATTCTAAAAAGGTATTCTCAGGGACACGGTCGCGCTTGGCGCCCATTCGAGCAAGGATGTCAGCAGCTTGATTGATGTCTCTAGGTATGTGGTGAAACTCCAGTCCTTCAAAACGGGTGGAGATCTTTAGGACGGCGTTGCGGTATGCTGTCATTTTTGGGTCTTTTGCGTTGAATTCGCCGTTGACTTGAGAGATGGCGAGATTGGAATCTCCCCGTACCTCGAGCCGTTGTATGCCCATTGACACCGCAATCCAAAGTCCATGCAACAGAGCTTCATATTCGGCTACGTTATTGGAGTCGGTGTACATGATCTGGAGTATGTACCGAATATTATCGCCAGTGGGGGATGTGAGGACTACGCTAGCCCCCAGCTCGGCGACCATTTTGGAGCCGTCAAAGTACATCGTCCAATGCGAGTATGTACTGTACTCCCTAGGGAGTTCGGCTTCCGTCCATTCCGTGACGAAATCAACCAAAACCTGAGATTTAATAGCTCGGCACGGTCGATATATGATTTCGAAGGGAAGGAGTTCGATAGCCCATTTGGCTATACGGCCGGTGGCATCTCGATTGTTGATTATGTCGTTCAGTGGTACTTCGGATGCCACCGTGACCGAGCATGCTTGAAAATAGTGGCGGAGCTTTCGAGATGCCATGAAAACGGCGTAGGCAATCTTCTGATAGTGCGGGTACCTCGCTTTACATGGGGTGAGCACTTCGGATACGTAGTACACAGGTTTCTGCACCTGGAGCTTGTGACCCTCTGTCTCTCGTTCGATGACGAGAACCGCGCTGACCACCTGATTTGTGGCCGAAATATATAGCAGCATTGGCTCGCCCGGACTGGGTGCTGTCAAGATCGGGTTGCTGGCTATTCTGACGGGTGCCAGGCTAAGATATCCCAGTTTGCGCGCAAAAAGTTGCGCAACTCTTCATCGACCGCGGGGTCCAGCTGAGCTCCAATGGATGCCGTCTTGTTGGGATCTATTGGGTGTACTTGGAATTTGACGATTTCCTCTGCTGGTTTGAAGGACGTGGATTTGGGCCTTTTATCGGGGATGATGTCGTCCTTGTCCACCGTTGAGCGGAGCGCGGTCAGTTCTTCGGCTGCGAGGGCTTCGGACAACGCTTCGAGGGCGGGCGATGCCGTTTTATTCTCGGCTCGAAGGGCTCTGTCCGGGTCACTTATTACCGTGATTACGCCGTTTGGCCCTGGCATTTTAAGCTTCATGTACCCATAGGGTGGGATAGCGTGGAATCGTGCGAAAGCATCGCGCCCTAATAAGGCATGGTAGCAACTGCGAAAGGGCACGATGTGGAAAAGCAGTTCTTCGGATCGGTAGTTCTCGGGGGTTCCGAAGACCACATCAAGAGCAACCCGACCACTACAACATGCCTCCTTTCCGGGGATGATCCCTCGAAAGGTGGTGTGACTTTGCTCGATGCGGGATCTGTCAAACTGCATTTTGTCCAAGGTGTCCTCGTAAATGAGGATTAGCCCGCTACCACCGTCCATTAGCACCTTTTGGAGTCGAAATCCATCCACTATGGGATCAAGGACAAGGGCGGCAGCAGCCCGAGTAGGGCAGGACCTCGGCTGATCTTGTTCACTAAAAGTGATGGGTGTGTCAGTCCATGAGTCTGTCTCTGCCACATGGTGAATTTGAGCGAGCTCTCGAAGGGCTCTCTTCCTCTGATTCTTCGAGGAATACGTCTCGTAGATTGTTAGGATCTCGGCGTCGTCATCAAAGGGCGCTGCTGGACATTTATTTGAGTACGGGCCTCTGAGGATGACTTCGCCGCTCTTGGCGACTTGCCTGACCACCCAGCAACCTCGAAGGCTGTGGGTTGGGTTTGTGTTGAGGAGGACGGAGTGTATGGGGCATGGTTTATCCAGTAGTTCGTCAAGGACCATTCTTGTGACGCCCCCGGCTTAATCGTGCACTAATCATACACGCAAATGCACACGATCAAGCCTAAGGACTCACTTGAAGATATCACAACACAACTCTAAACTCAAAATAAAAGTCATACAAGCTTTATATTACAAGCCAGGGCCTCGAGGGCTCGAATACATAAGCTCGATGTCATACAAGCATCAGCGGAAGCATCAGGTATCTGAGTACAGACACAAAGTTAAACAGATAGGCCTTTAAGAAGGCGGGGCAAAATAAAACACAGATCGAAAGGCGCAGGCCTCCTGCCTGGGTGCCTCCTATCTACTCCTGGTCGTCAGACGGCTCCTCGTAGTAGTAGTATCCGGAGGGGTAGTAGTGGTAGTAGTCGTCGTCGACTGCTGGGGCAGCTGGCTCCGGGGCTCCATCATCTGGTCTCAATAATCGGGTGTGGGAAAAAGGGAAGCAAAGCAACCGTGAGTACTCATCCAAAGTACTCAGCAAGACTTATATCAGAACTAATCTAGTTATGCAACATTATCAAAGGAAGGCTGTATATGTGGACTGATTTGCAGAAATGCCAGAATAGAAGGGAAAAGCCTAGCCTATCGAAGACTAGCATCTTCAGGGTCTTGCAGCATTAGAAGAGTACAGATTAGTACATAAATATAGCAGTAGTAACAAGTATCAACATCGCCCAGAGATCCTTCCTCGACTCCCTGCAAGAAAGCAATCCCGGAGCCAATATATTCAACCCATTTCTAGTTGTAGAAGATCGGGATATTCTCCGAGCGTCCTGTTACCGTGGACACGGCTATTCGAATAGATATACTTCCCTGCAGGGGTGCACCAACTTACCCAACACATTCGATGACTCTGGCCGGACACACTTACTCAGTCGATGCCCGGCCTCGGACTATCGACACGTCGTAGCCCTACCTAGGCTCAACAGAGAGGCCAGCACGCCGGTCTACATCCTAAGCACTCAGGGGTCTTGGGCCCATCGCCCTTTGCACTCCTGCGCGTTGCGAACGTGGCCGGTGAGCAGTCCTAGCCCCCTTAATACAAGCGCAGGCTTTACCAGACCAACCTGGCGCGCGCCGCTCAACTGCTGACATCTGAAGAGCTTCGGCTGATACATACGACGCCGAGTACCCATATTATTCCCACGTGCTGGTTAGCGCGAAAAGGCCAGAGGCCAACTCAGATTACATATCCTAACCCTTAGTGCATTAGGAGCTCGCGGTAACGAGCAGAGACTCACGATCCTGTGACCCCGTCGCCCCGTCTCGTGGACTTACGGCAAGGGCTAAGAATGCCCGTCCGTGCCACATATTCATCTCTCAGGTACCCTCATGGTCAACCCGACAACATATCTCTCGCGGGTACCCCTCGGGGCCGACCCGACTTTATCCAGTAATAGCAATAAAGTGCAAGTAACTGTGTGTCCATAACATCAAGCAAAAATCCGAGGAATCACCCTCGTTGGATTCCCACTAGATGTAACCGACAAGGTGAACCCGGAGAAATCACCCTCGATGGTGTTCACACAAGCGGGGTTGCACGACAGAAGCTTCATCGGAGGTGGTGAAAGAGGAATCACCCTCGGTAACCCACGACCGACTAGTTGTTCTACAGAGGCATTATCGGGAGTGAGATAAGAGGTATCACACTCGGCACTCGATATTAGCTCTGCAGCGTCGAGCAACTTAGGGGGGGGATGTGTGGTGATGAACTGGTCTCAACCCGACGATCACAATGATCGGGACACAGGTACTATAGCGAGGCAACTAAAGCAAGGAAGAGGGGCCACGGATGGTTTACATCCAACCTACGCTAAGCATTTAGGATTGTAGGTAATGTATCAAAAGCAGTTACAAGGACAGGCTATGCATCAGAATAGGATTAAACAGTAGCAACAGCAAATTCTAATGCAAGCAGGAGGGAGAAGGAATAGGTGATTTAGGCATGCGTCAAGGAGGGGTTGCTTGCCTGGAAGCTCTGCGGCAAAGGAGGGATCGTCAGTGGTGTCGTCGGTCTCCTGAGCTGCGTCGGTCTCGGGGGCTATCGGGGAAGAAGAGGGGGGAAGAAACAATAAATAAAGGCAGACAAATGCAACATAGAGCATGACATGCTAAAATGCAGTGCAGGGTTGCCTAAATGTATCTCTAAACCATTTTAGTCATTTTAGGATTTAAGTTGGAATTATTAGCAGGTATGCATGCACTATTCATCTACCGGAAACAGGCAAAAAGTTGCGGGTTCACCTACGTAGAGGGCCCCGATAAGAAAACAGACGGCACGATCGGATTCGTGGGATTTTTCTGAGCAACTTTCATGTAGAAAGTTTTTCGATCCGAGTTACGGTTTAATTTCTACGAATTTCCGAAGTTTTAGCAATATTCTGAAATTATTTAAATTAACAGAAATTGTCAAAAGTGGAATATGATGTCATGCTGGTGTCATCACTGCGTCAGCAGTCGGCTGACCAGCTGACTGGTCAAACAGGCAGGTGGGACCCACCTGTCAGCCTCAGAGGGCTTTAATAGAGTTTAATTTAAACTAATAGACTAATTAACCAGTGGGCCCGGCCTGTCAGCGACTGAACTAATTAACAGATTTAACTAATTAAACGTAACAGTAATTAGGTCAACCGGGGCCCACATGTCAGTGGCTGTAGCGCCACGTCAGCGGCGTTTGACCCGGTCAACTGGTGAACTGGGTCCTGCAGGACCCAGCTGCCAGTGACTCAGGGTGGCCCACCGGTCAGGCCACGTCGGCGCCGGCGCCGGAAAGCTCTCCGGCGAGCCTCCCGCGGCGGCAAACTCGCCGGAGGGGCTCGGGATTTCACTACGGGGCTCCAAATCGCGCGCCGCTTGGCTCTTTCGATCGGCCACACGGAGCCGCGTCGATTGGTGGTACTTGTGCGGCCGGTGGTGGTCGGAAACGGCGGCGACGGTAGCTACAGGCGGCGGCCGGAATTCGGAGCTCGACGCATTCGGCGTTTCGGACGGTTAGCGCGCGAACTAAAACCACGAGGGGCACCAGGAGGTTACCCCGAGCACGTTGACGTGCTTGTTTGGCCGCGACAGGGCTAACGGCGACGGCGGCGAGCTCGTCGGCGGAGCTGGGCTCGGCCATGGCGGAACCAGCCGCTCCGGGCGCGGAGAAGAGCAAAGAAGAGAGGGGAGGAAAGGAGAGGCTCACCGAGCGGCTATGAAAGCCCGTGGAAGCTTAGGAGCGCAGGGGAGACGACGAACGGAGCGGCGGAGCTCCGGTGATCTGCGGCGGACGTCGGCTCGATTCGGGCAATGCGGCGGTCTCCGGCTCGAACGCGTGGTCGGTGAAGAAGGGGAGGTCATCGGCGGTGCTGGTGAACCGGTCGGAGAGGCGAGGGGGGGCACGGTGGCCGCCGTGGTGGAGCTGCGCGGTGGCGGCGCTCGGGACAGAGAGAGGAGAGTGAGGGCGTGGGACGGTGAGAGGAGGGGAGGACTACGGCGTCTAGGGGGGAAGGCTCGGGGTTATCCACGCTCACCTGCCCCGTCGCCGTGGCAGCCAGCGGCCGGACCCAGCGCGCCCGGCCATGGCGCGGGCGACACGATGGCGGGAGCAGGTAGAAGACTGCTCCCGTGGGCTGGGCCGGACTGGGCTGCGACAGGTAAGGCCTTTTTCCCTTTTTCCATTTTCTGTTTTTCTGTTTTTCTTTTTATAGAACTTTTGCAGAAAACATTTAAGCCATCAAAAGACTTTTGAAAAAAGGTGGATCTTGGCCCAAAATATTCTTTGCAATTTATGGCACTGACACAATTATTTTGGGAGGCAGATAATTTCATTTGCATTTTTCATAAATGGATTTGCATTTATAATTGCTGGAATTGCACTGGATTAAATGCTAATGCTCATTTTAGCAACATGGTGATGTTGTTTTCCTGAACAACAAATTGTTTTGGAATATTTACTAAATTATGAACATTTTTCCAGCAACTTTTATGCAACCTCAAAATTCAATTGCATTTGAATTTGAATTCGGAGAGGAATTTGAAATGAGATATTTATCCAACTTGATTTACCATTGCAAATCACAGAAGTTTAGCATCATCATGATGGAACACTGTAGCTCATTTACAGAGGGGTGTTACAATTCTGGATCTCGTCAGGGGTTTTATCCTCTTCTCGGATGGCTCGTATTAGGGTGTCCGGCGAGTGTGTGTGCGTTTTGCCCAAGCTCGGTTTGGTTCCTCTGTACGGATTGACTCCGTTTGCTCGAGCTGAGCCTGCCAAGTATACTCCATGGCGCAGTATTTGGACACGAGATCCGATAAATCCGAGAAATGTTGGATGTGGTGGCGGGCGAGGGCGTTTAAGATGCCCTCGTCTCGGCAGTTCTGTCAGAAGATCTCCAGAATTTCCTTGTCGCAGCCGTCCGTCATTTTGTTTTTGACGATAAGAAATCTAGCCCAGAAGTGCCGAACTGTCTCTTCGGGCTGTTGTTTTATGTACATTAGGTCCCATATATCGGGCCGTCCTGAGTTATTTGGACAGTACTCGATGTGGGGGTGGGCGGGATAAAAAATTTGATCCCAGCGGGGTGTGATTTCGGCGTTTCGGCGGCCGCATCCTGGATTGGCATGGAATCTGACGCGCCGAGCTCTAGGTCCGGATAGTTGGCCGAGCTTGAGTGCGCGGACTCGAGGTTGCGTGTTGAACCGGACTTCAGCTCTATACCCTCTTCGGAGCGGAGTTCGGCTGCAGAGCTGGAGGATAAGGCCTGTTGATTGGGAACTTGTACTCCATGTGTTTCTGGCTCCGGGGGGAGGGGCGAGCCCACGGTCGAGCCTTCGATAGTGGCGAACAAGTGGGTGGCCGGAGGGGCGTGAACTTCCCTGTCATTGGTTTTAAGCCCGATCTGATCGTAGACCGAGGACTGTCCATCGGAGATTCCCAAGGCTTGGATTCGATCTAGTATCCCGTTTAATAACGAGAGATCCGTCGGCTCCAAGTTCTGGCAGTTTACGGGGTTAACCCGCAGTATGGCTATGACGGGGGCGTCCGAATCCGCCCGGCAGTCATGTTCGGCCGAGACTGATCTTCGGTGGCCGAGCGTGGAGATTGGATCTGGGCTCAAGGCTGGATCCGTAGTGGCGGCTGTCCCGGTAGTGGGACTGGCCGTACTCGAAGTCAATGCTTCAGGACTTGCGGGTCCTTCAGGCGAGGCCGAGGACCCCGTGAGGATAAGATATCCCCGGGAGTCGGCGACGAACTCTAAGTTTCCGAACCTGATCTCCTGGTCAGGGGTGAAGCTGTCGACCCGGCCGAGGCGACCGGCCGGATCGGCGTGTAGCATGACGCTGCCGAACGCGAAAAGCTGGCCGGGAACAAAAGTGTCCCCGCGGCTAGCGCTGTTGCTGATGATTAAGCGAGCCATTGATCCTTGATGACTCACGGCGGAACTCTCAATGAAAGCACCAATGTCGGTACCAAAACCGGCAGATCTCGGGTAGGGGATCCGAACTATGGGTCTAGGAATCAATGGGTAACAGAGAGCGTAGAGACGATGATTTACCCAGGTTCGGGCCCTCTCGAAGAGGTAATACCCTACGTCCTGCTTGATTGTATTGATATGATTGTATGAAGGTTACAGAGTTGATCTACCTCGAGATCGACTGGGCTAACCCTAGGTAATGAATATGATGCTCTACGGACTAAGCCTCCTGGTTTATATAGACACCAGGGGGTCCTAGGGTTACATATGGTCGGTTACCATCAGGAGATAAACATGGCGGTCACGCCAACTATTCCTTGGAGGAGACGCCAAGTCTTTGGAGGTTTCCTTCTGATACGCGGGGTCACCCACAATCCGGCCTTCCATCGACGTGTAGAGAGCGGCCCACCAGCCCGGCCTACGAGAGACAGGCCGGCAGCCCGGGTACCCCCTAGTCCGGGACACCCTCAAACGGCTCGCAAGTCAAGCAATTGCCAATTGATGTAGGAGACAAAGATCCTTTGGAAGCAATTCAAGACTTGTCTATTGGCAAGATTCGCCCCGTGGAGGTGAAGGAGAGTAATTCATCTATTCAAGTGGAAGCTCCTACTTAACATCAAGGTGAACCAGAAAATGATATGAAGGCATCCACAAGTGGAAAATGCCAAGATGAAGGGAACGAGGAAGTGCAACAAGAAGATCCACCTCAGCCTCCTCTCCACCACCTCAAGAGAATGACAACGTCAACAACAATGAAGAAAAATAGGATGATGAGGAAGCTCCATCACCCCCAAAGCAAAAGCTATCATGTGTTAGAGCAAGCGTGAAGAAGAATCATCCCATTGATCAAATCCTCGAAGACATTAACTCCGGGAGAATCACTCGCTCTAAATCTCGTTTAGCTAATTTTTGTGAGCATTACTCATTCATCTCTAGCATTGAGCCTATGAAGGTAGATGAAGCCCTCGAAGACCCGGATTGGGTGAATGCAATGCATGAAGAGCTACACAACTTCGAGAGGAACCAAGTGTGGACATTGGTTGAGAAACCCAAGGATGAGCAAAATATCATCGGAACCAAATGGGTGTTTCGCAACAAGCAAGATGAGGATGGACAAGTTGTACGCAACAAGGCTCGCCTAGTGGCTCAAAGCTACACTCAAGTCGAAGGTATGGACTATGATCAGACCTATGCCCCCGTTGCTAGACTTGAATCCATTCGCATTCTTCTTGCTTATGCCAATCACCATGATATCATTCTTTATCAAATGGATATTAAAAGTGCTTTCTTGAATGGTGAAATTGAGGAGGAAGTTTTTGTTAAGCAACCTCCCGGCTTTGTTAATCCTAAGAAACCAAACCATGTCTATAAACTTCATAAAGCTCTCTATGGTCTTAAACAAGCTCCTAGAGCTTGGTACAAATGCTTCACGAAGTTTCTTCTTGAGAAAGGATTTGAAATTGGAAAAATTGATGCAACCTTATTCACTAAGAGAGTTAATGGTGAACTATTTGTATGCCAAATATATGTTGATGATATCATATTTGGATCTACTAACCCTCATTTTAATGAAAAGTTTGGAAGGTTGATGTCGGAGAAGTATGACATGTCTATGATGTGTGAGCTTAAATTCTTTCTTGGTTTGCAAATCAAGCAAACAAGACATGGTACCTTCATTTCTCAAACAAAGTATACCAAAGACTTATTCTAGAAGTTCAACATGCAAGAGAGTAAAGATATGAAAACTCCCATGCCTACTAGTGGACATCTTGACTTGACAAAAGATGGCAAACCGGTTGATCAAAAGGTTTACCGATCTATGATTGGTTCTTTATTATACCTTTGTGCCTCTCGTCCCGACATTATGTTAAGTGTGTGCATGTATGCACGATACCAAGCAACACCAAAAGAGTGACACCTAAAGGCAGTGAAAAGAATCGTGAGATACTTGATACATACACCAAACTTTGACATATGGTATCCCAAAGGATCGTCTTTTGATCTTGTCGGCTACTCCGATTCGGATTATGCCGGAGACAAGGTTGATAGAAAGTCCACTTCGGGTACTTGTCAATTTCTTGGGAGATCTCTTGTGTCTTGGTCCTCTAAGAAACAAAACTCGGTATCTTTTTCTACTGCCGAAGCGGAATACATTACCGCTGGATCATGTTGTGTTCAATTACTATGGATGACCCAAACTCTCAAAGATTATGGGGTACATGTTTCATTGATTTGTGACAATGAGAGTGCTATTAAGATTGCACACAATCCCGTGCAACATTCTCGAACTAAACATATTGAAGTTCCTCACCATTTCATCTGAGATCATGTTGCTAAAGGTGACATTAACGTTAAGCATGTTCGTGCCGACAAGCAATTGACGGATATCTTCACTAAACCTCTTGATGAGAAGATATTTTGTCACTTGAGAAGTGAGTTGAACGTCATTGATGCTTCCAACGTGAACTAGAAACTCACTTGGATGGATGCAAGGGGATGAGCTTACGTGACTAATCCTTGATATTTCTCTTATGATGACTATCTTACATCTTGGATACATTGCTCCCTTGTATTGCATCTAACCCCATGTAGGTACTTGGATGAGATTCACTTCACAAGATTGCTCCCAACTCTTATCTTGAGCAATCATGTATGAACCAAGTATCTAGGTCTTGATTGTTGTGCTCAAGAAACAAGACAACATCAAAAATATTCTTTGACAATTTAAGTTACATCTCTTCATTCTTGTCAGGGATGAGGATAGTTTGCTTGACTTGACTTAGCTAACGACACATGAGGGACACCTTACATCCTAAAACAAGACTCGCAGGAGCCCCCGCGCTCTCTCAGAGCTTCGCCACTCTCGGCCGTCAGATCATTTTTTTGATGCGATTTCGGTCGTCCAATCTCCCTCCCGGACGACCTCGGCCGTCGGATCGAGGACCCGACACTGTCGCAATGAATAGTTAGCTCTCCAGTGTGCCACCGCCTGTTATTTCTGTGCCCCGCTGAGGGCATTTTAGTCATTTCACACATAGACGTATAAAATGCAATGGCTCCCATGGAGAACCTACTCGTCTGCTCCTCCCGCACTTGCGCCGCCCCTCTCCTCTTCCTCCCGCCTCACCTCTCCCTCTCCTTCCAAACCCTAGGCCCGAGCCCGCCTCCCTGCTGCGTTGCCGCCTCCGCTCGCCCTCGCGTCGTCGCTTTCGCTTGCCCTCACGCCGTCGCGTCGTCTCCTCCTCCCCGCCCTCTCGGTGCTCAGCGCTCTTTGTTCCCCGGGGTTGTCCACTGCACGTCGTCGGTTCGACCCAGGAGCGGCAGGGGTAGAGGCGCAGGGCGAGGAGCACCCGCCGGAGGCGCTCGATGTGGCTCCCCCGTCACTCCTTCTACGCCCACTGCAGGTGCTTCCCCGTGGCCTTTCCTTCTTCATCGTGAGGCAGGGCTCAGCTGCAGTTCTACTCCAAGTTCTCCCCTCTCTCTCTCTCTCTCTCTGACCGCTGCTCCATCCATCATCTTGGAACCGCTACTCTTGTATAATATTTTTCGTTCGATTTGTTATCTCCCAGTGCTCATCTAGGTCTTCTGTTGCCCCGTTGCTGTTCTAGGGTTAGGTTTTTCTATTGGATTGGTGATTGCCGTGAGATGATAGCACGTCAGGTTGCTACGATCTGCCGTCCCTATTGATCGAGGTTGCTTTGCTGGTTCTGCCCTTGCTCAGCCATCCCGTTGCAGGTGCTCATCTTATCCCGTCTTTCTCTGTCCTTATTTTATTTTAGCTCCTATATTTTAAGCATGGATTGTGCCTTAATAGATCTACTGTTATTGTTAGTCTTTGTTTTTTCTGTGGGGTTTGCTTATTTTTGGTTTTCATTGTTTGTGGCACACTAGTAGAAAAATGGACATTAGTCCCGGTTCGTAAGGGCCTTTAGTCCCGGTTGGGCAACCGGGACTAAGGAATCGGGACTAAAGGCCCCCCCTTTTTAGTCCCGGTTGTGTTACGAACCGAGACTAAAGGGGCTCCACGTGGTCGCTGCGTAGCGCTCAGGCAGGAGGACCTTTAGTCCCAGTTGGTAACACTAACCGGGACTAAAGGCCGCCACGCGTCAGGAGCTGGGGTTTAGGGTTTTGGAGGGTTTAGGGGTTTCATTTTGTGTTTCCCTTTTCTTTTTGTGTTTACCATTCAATTCTTTTTCATTTAGGGTTTTCATTTTTATTTTATGTTTTCCATTCAACTCGACGCTACTACATATAGCAATGAAGGAACCATTACACAACATCGTCATGAATATAGAGAAGTGACCTCTTTCTCCGTGCTTGGTCGAACAACAAGTTTTTGTATATATATTCGACGCTACTACATATAGTACACGTTCATGCATATATACAATATAATATCTCTTACGATCCATAATATCTAATTACCAAAATCCCCTACCAATTCCCGATGGTATTCTCCGGTTTTAGATATGACCTCTTCAAGTAAGAATCCCGCCAATTCCTCTTGAATTGCTCGTACGCGATCCTTTAGTAGGAGATTGTCCTGCATCTGTTGAATCTAATTTAAAGAAGGGGGTCAATATATATGAATGAAACTCAACACAATTGATGGTAATAAAATAAAATTGTGAATATTGTTTACGTACTTCAAGTTGTTGTAAAATTCTGCCCTTCTCACAGGTCGTCTGGCGAATGAACTCGCAAACGTAGTATCCACATAAATTATTCCAATCTCCCTGCCTCGAGCACTTTCGAGAATAGAGTTCAATCAAAATAATAATCAAGCATGATAATGGTATTGAAACTAGCTAGAATCAAAGAGATGCGCGGACCTAGCTAGTACTACTTACATTGAGTTGTCGAAATTGCAGCTCCTAATTCCATTCACCCCTAACCTTCTTGGTGAACAGTTTCCAAACCCTGCCCGGCAAAGAAAATGAATAAAGGAGTTATTAATTACTTGATATCAGGAAATGAACGAAAGTTGCCGATATAGTGCGATAATAATTGAAATTACCTCTGGAGCATTTCACTCAGGTCCGCCCACATCTTAGGGTCTTTACGTTTAGAGTCCATGACAAGTACTTTTCCTGTGTCAAACTGAATGACTAGCAGAATAAAGTGGAACCTGCGCACGCATAACTCATCAATTACACTTAACATCGAGTAAGTGAAACATAATGTGTACAAGACAGTAACACTCACTTGAAGTTGTAAGGAAATAGTATTTCCCTTTTGGTTTGTTGTTCAATTAATGCCTTTAGCAAGTTATCCTCTGTTTCCTTGGCGTTGTTTTGTACCGTATATTCATGTATGTTATTTGGGTTAATGAACCCAATGTCATAGATTTGTCCTCTTTTGCATTTGAGGATCTTCATTCTGCATAATATAGTGAGGATAATTATACATGCAATGAACGAGCTGAGCTAGAGACTTAATTACAGAAATAATACTTACAGACAATAGCAACTGATGATAGATTTGTCGAGGGCGTCTTGATTGTATAACTGAAATAATTCCTCAAATTCAATGAACATCTCCTCGTCTCCACTAAAGTAATGCTCATTTTTAATTCCCACCATGAGTGAGTCTTTCCCTTCCTTTGAGGCTTCCATGTACCACTCATGCAATCTTCGCATTTGTGTTGGTAGAAGCCATTCCTCCTCAGGTCTGACGAGAGGCTTCCTGTGCTGGTATCTGTATGCTAACTCAGCCGTGGAGAACTCTACCCCGCTTAAGAATTGAGCAAGAGTGGCCACTACCTCCGGATCATAATCCTTATCGGAAAACACGTTGAGCGGGGGGCACGATTGGTTTTTCTGTTCTCCGAGCTAGGGAATTGTTTTCCCCCCCTGCACTACTACTACTTCCCGACCACTGCTGTTTATGTGACTTCATAATAGAGTGGTCATAGTTTGATGGCAGCGGAGGCGGTGGTGGTCGCGTAAGGTTTTCCAGAAACTGCTTCGCTTTTGTCAGATCTATTTTCTCCTTTGGCTCGGGCCGTTTCGGTGCAAGCTGGCGTTTCACATCGTCATCCACGAGCTTCTTGACTTCCTCATCACTCATTTCGTATGGTAACTTGGCAGGAGCCTCCTTGACGCTGTACCTTGTACCTGCTCTAGATTTCTTCGCAGTTGTAATACTAGCCGCCGGAGCGGCGGTTCTCTTCCGCTTATCCACCCGGTGCTGAGGCGGCGGAGGCGGCGGAGTCTGCTGAGGCGGCGGAGACGGCTGAGGCGGCGGAGGCGGCGGAGTCTGCTGACGTAGCGGAGACGGCTGAGGCGGCGGAGTCTGCTGTGGCGGCAGAGTCTGCTGAGGCGGCGGAGGTGGCGTAGTCTGCTGAGGCGGCGAAGACGGCTGAGGCGACGGAGATAGAGCTGGATTGCTAATCTGAGGAGTCAATAGCCTTGGCGTCCAATGTGGAAGCACGATGTGTTCCTTTTTCCATAGAATGGTAGTTTTTCTGGCATCTCCCAGTTCAGTCTCCCCTTCACCTGTAGGGAAGTCAAGCTCCAGCTGCTCAAATCCCTTGATAACTTCATCCACCCCGACAACAGCATAGCCATCTGGAATCGGAGAGCAATGGTAAGTTCCATTACCAGGAGGTAAGGCAAAGCCGACCGCCAACTTCATGAATATGTTCATGCATTTCACATGTAGCTCACAATTTTCCCTCTGCTTGATATCATCCACGGGGTAGCGAGGAGCCGTGATATCATCTATGGGCCGAACGAGCTCCGTGGAAGCCACGCTGCTTTTCCGCTGAGATGATGGGCCGGCAGTATCAAATGCAGGATCTTCGTGCGGCTGAGATGGGCCGGTAGCTTGCTGGCTGGTAAGTGCCTCTATTTGCTTCTACTGCTGCTCTAAGTTTTCTTCTATCTTCTGGATCCGGTCTGCATGCTGTTTCTTTTTTCTCCCTCGGCTTCTATAAGTTTCACTGCAGTCGGGAAACCCAATCTTCCATGGAAAGGAGCCTGATATGCCTCGTGTTCGTCCACTGTGTTCAGCATTCCCGAGGGCGCGTGTCAGCTCGTCGTTCTCTCTATCGGGATTGAACTTCCCGTCCTGCACGTCCTTCATTGCAGCTTTAAGGGCTTTGAGGGGTGTTGCAAGTTGATCTTTTGTAAAAATACACTTCCCTGTTTCTGGGTCCAACTTTCCCCCATGCCCGTAGAACCAAGCCTTTGCCCGTTCGGCCCACTCCAATGTCTCTGGATCGATCCCTTTATCACTCAGGTCGTTCTCAGTTTTCTCCCACTTAGGCCTGGCAACCTTGTAGCCACCTGACCCCATAACATGCTGATATTCCTTCTTTGCAGCATTTTGCTTATTTATTTTTGACCTTTTCTTAGCTTCATCTGATGTCTTGTACTCCACAAATGCGTCCTAGTGATCTTTTATCTTCTCATATGCTCCGGTGAATGTTGGAGTCTTGTCTTTCAGGACATAGTCTTGGTGCAATCTTTTCTTCCAATTGCAGAATTGTGCGGCCATCTTCTTAAGAGCCCACGCCTTGACTTTTGGCTCTATAACTTTGTTATTTGGATCCACCTCTGGCGGTAGGGTGAAATTTGTCATGAGCGTATTCCAAAGCGTTTCTTTGGATCTAGCGTCGACATAAGTAACTCCATCCGCCTTTGGCCTATTCCATTCTCGAATGGTGATCGGGATGCTGTCCCTAACAATAACTCCTCACTGACTTACAAATCGGTTTGCGTTCCGCGCGGGACCAATCGGTTTGCCATCTTCACGGACTTCTTCGATCTTGAACCTTTCATTTTCGCCCAACCTTTTTTTCGGGCCTCGTTTCTTTATAGAAGATTGGCTCGATCAGGAGGGCTAAAAGAAGAAGGAAGCGTTAATATATGTATATAAAAATCAATTAATGCATCTAGTCAGCAGAGGCTTAATTAATATACCTCACCGGACTTTGTAATAATTAAGGTTCCAACACCGGAGCCGTCATCTTCTCCCTCCATTCCCTCACCGGAGCCGTCATCTCCTCCCTCTATTCCCTCACCAGAGTCGTTCAGAAACTGTGAGGTGATATCATCATCTCCGTCGCGGATTATTGCCCCCAACATGTCATCTTGTTCTTCGTCTCTTCCGTGTTCCATAGTTTCTGCAAAGACTTGCAAGTTATTTCAATGCTATAAACAAATTATTCAAACAAATTCACATTTTCATGTCTATTTGCATCTCGATTAAAAAAATCACATTATTAAAACAAATTCACATAATATCACTAATACATCTCGAATAATCCAGTTAATGCAATAATATTATCATATAATATCACTAATACATCTCGAATAATCCAGTTAATGCAACAATAATATCACATAATATCACTAAACATCTCGCCCAATCAAACTGGACGTCGACTCCCGGTTCCTGAGCCACGGGCGGTGAACACCCAAAGAGAAGGAACCATCACAGGATCATAGCTCGGGTGAGATCCCTGAAGAAACTGCCAGGTATTGGAGAAGCTGTCGTCCAACGCAACCATGTAGCGACGGACGTGCTCGTCCTTCTCCCTGACACGGCGACGTACCACCCTCTCGGGGGCCGGCTCCCTCTGCACCGATAGTGGCCCACGCGACCGCCGCCAAAGAAGCTCCGGATCGACGACGAGACCCCGATTCCTCACCAAACTGCGCGCCCCGGAAGGTAGCACCTCCCAGTGCCAGCCCGGCGGACCCCAGTCCCGGACATGGCGCCTCTCAAACTGGTTGTCGCCGCCGAGTCGAAGACGAGGATGCGGGCCGGGCATCGTCGCCGAGAACAAATTCCTATGAAACAAATCAGGTCTATTTCTCGTTCATTGTGAGACGTTGCTCCGACTCGCCTTTATTTCATCGTTTGCATTAGATTTCTTTAATTTTTCTTTTTTTCTCTCACCACATGTCTATATTTTTTATACACCTATCAAATAACTACTCCATTTGCAAATATTTCCACACATATCCACATTTTAACAAAAGATAGCACATTTTTACTACTAATTTCTTTTTCTTTTTTAATTTCCTTTCATTTTCTTTCTCTTTCCTTTTCTTTTATTTCTTTTATCAATATTGCTAAACTCTACTACATTGACCTATATCTATACAAAAATGCTATATCCAGCAAAATTTGCAAACATATCCACTTTTTTCATTTTCAATTTCTTTAGCATACAACCATAGCATCCATACATGAGCAACATATATAAATCATCATGATCTTAATTTGACACTATTTTCATCTCATCAAGTTGACACTATTAAATCATCAACAAAACAATCTATCTAACTATCATCTATCTATCAATCATCTATCTAACTACCATCTATCTATCTAACTATCAAATTAAGCACACTACTATCCTCTGCAAAATCATGACAAAAAACAGAAAAAATATGCCTAAGGGAGGGTAAGGAGGGAGGAGGCTGTACCGAACGGGGAGCGGCCGGAGGACCGCAGGGGGGCGGGGGAGGTGGTGATGGAGGCGGTGTCGGAGGGGCCGGGCCGGCGACGAAGCTGACGGCGCATGTGTGGAGGAGGGCCGGCACGGGCTCGGGCACGCGGCGCGTGGAGGAGAGCGGCGACGTCGAGGGAGAGCGCGCGCGTGGAGGAGCGGCGGCGGGCAGCCTGACGTCGCCGGCTCATGGAGGAGAGCGGCGGGCAGCCTGACGGCGTCGCGTGGAGGTCGGCGGCGGGAGCTAGCAGACGTGTCGAGGGCGCGATCGATCGGGCGAGGGAATGGAGGAAGATTGGAGGAGGGAGAAGGGGAGGTTTAAATACCGCCAGGCCTTTAGTCCCGGTTGGTGCCACCAACCGGGACAAAAGGGTCTTTAGTCCTGGTTGGTGGCACCAACCGGGACTAAAGGTAGACCTTTAGTCCCGGTTGGTGCCTCCAACCGGGACTAAAGCTTATTTTGGCGGCGGCCGAAAGGGCGCGAATGGGCTAGGCCTTTAGTCCCGGTTGGAGCCACCAACCGGGACTAAACATCCAAATTATTTTAGTTTTGTTTTAAATAGATTCAAAAACTTTTGATTTAATTCTTTTTGCTATTAAACATGCCTAGTTTTGATTTAATTCTTTTGCTATTAAAGTTTTTAACAAAAAATACTATATGAAATTTTTAGTTGATTCTTTTTGCTATTGAAGAATATTATAAAATAATTTTTGTTAACCTAATAATGTTATATTTTCTTTTCTGTTAAGTTATTAGTTTAGTATTTTTCTTTGCTGCTAAGTTTTATTTAGGACAAAAACTATTTTTGTTATTTGTAGTTAAGTCCTACAGTTCCCTTAGGAGTTTTTATTTAGATTTCCTTAAAGTTTTGTTTTGCTTTCTATTTGCTTTTTCATATTGTTTTCTTTATTGCTTTATTCATTGATTGTATTTTGATTGCTAGAATGCTTGCTAGAGTGAATGCTTATATGAATGATGCGGCTTATCTGGAATGCTCAGAAGACATTCATATTTTGTTTGGACATAATTGCATTGATTAACTACTCTGTATAATTAAAATACTAAAAGGACAGGAATAATTGAAAATTCATAACTTAATAAATAATTATTCAAAAATCATGTTTCAAATGCCAAAATGCCCTAGCTTTTTGGTTCAATCCCGACGCTCCGGAGTCCACCTAGGACACCCAAAACACATATATACCCTAACTCTTACAAAGATGACGGTGAAGCAGGTCACATCCCAGAGTGTGATCTTGGGGTATAAAACTTTTTCTTTGCGTGTGTCCCTTGCTTATGATTGCGCCGTAACCATGGAGAATCTTCATCATTTAACAGGATGCTTGGGTCAGTCTTCACTGTGAAGGGAGGAATTTCATGAAACTTTTCATAATCTTCTGACATGTCTGTCTTGTCCTCCACTCCCACGATGTTTCTTTTCCCTGAAAGAACTATGTGGCGCTTTGGCTCATCGTATGATGTATTCGCTTCCTTATCTTTTCTTTTTCTTGGTTTGGTAGACATGTCCTTCACATAGAAAACATGCGCCACATCATTGACTAGGACGAATGGTTCGTCTGTGTACCCAAGATTGTTGAGATCCACTGTTGTCATTCCGTACCGCGGGTCTACCTTTACCCCGCCTCCTGTGAGATTGACCCATTTGCACCGAAACAAAGGGACCTTAAAATCACGTCCATAGATAAGTTCCCATATCTCCTCAATATAACCATAATATGTGTCCTTTTCCCTATTGGTGTTTGTTGCATCAAAGCGGACACCACTGTTTTGGTTGGTGCTCTTTTTATCTTGGGCGATCGTGTAAAATGTATTCCCATTTATCTCGTACCCTTGGAAAGTCAATACAGTCGAAGATGGTATCCTGGCCAACAAGTACAGCTGATCTACAACAATGGTGTTATTCATGAGATGTGTTTGCAACCAACCGCCGAAAGTCGCCATGTGTGCACGTGTAATCCAGTCGTCAGACTGCCCCGGGTGTTGGGAGCGTACAATATTCTTGTGTTCATTGATATACGGGGCCACCAAGGTAGAATTTTGTAGAACTGTATATGTAGTGTGCTTGAGTGAAAGAATGCCCGTCCCTACATATTATTGCTTTCGGTCCTAGCGTGCCTTTTCCACCCAGTCTCCCCTCATGCCGTGATTGAGGACCACCAATCGGCTTAAGGTCAGGAATAAAGTCAACACAAAACTCAATAATCTCCTCTGTTCCATAGCCCTTGGAGACGCTTTCTTCTGGCCTAGCACAGTTATGAACATATTTCTTTAAGACTCCCATGAACCTCTCAAAGGGGAACATATTGTGTAGAAATACAGGACCCAGAATGGCAATCTCTTCGACTAGGTGAACTAGGACGTGCGTCATAATATTGAAGAACGATGGTGGGAACACCAACTCGAAACTGACAAGACATTGGACCAAATCATTTTGTAACCTTGGTAGGATTTCTGGATCGATTACCTTCTGAGAAATTGCATTGAGGAATGCACATAGCTTCACAATGGCTAATCGAACATTTTCTGGTAGAAGCCCCCTCAATGCAACCGGAAGCAATTGCGTCATAATCACGTGGCAGTCATGAGACTTTAGGTTTTGGAATTTTTTCTCTGCCATATTTATTATTCCCTTTATATTCGACGAGAAGCCAGACTGGACCTTGATACTGATCAAGCATTCAAAAAAGATTTCCTTCTCTGCTTTGGTAAGAGCGTATCTGGCAGGACCTTGATACTGCTTTGGATGCATGCCGTCTTTTTCGTGCATACGTTGCTGGTCCTCCCGTGCCTCCGGTGTATCTTTTGTCTTCCCATAGACGCCCAAGAACCCTAGCAGGTTCATGCAAAGATTCTTCGTCACGTGCATCACGTCGATTGCAGAGCGGACATCTAGGACTTCCCAATAGGGTAGCTCCCAAAATATAGATTTCTTCTTCCACATGGGTGCGTGTCCGTTAGCGTCATTCGTAACAGATTGACCGCTAGGACCCTTTCCAAAGATTACTTTTAAATCCTTGACCATATCAAATATATCATCACCAGTACGGTGGGCAGGCTTCTTCCGGTGATCTGCCTCACCTTTGAAATGCTTGCCTTTCTTTCTTAAGGGATGCTTGATCGGAAGAAATCGACGATGTCCCGGGTACACATTCTTCTTACATTTATCCAAATATATACTTTCAGTCTCATCTAAACAGTGTGTGCATGCATTGTATCCCTTGTTTGTCTGTCCTGAAAGGTTACTAAGAGCAGGCCAATCATTGATGGTTACAAACAGCAACGCTCGTAGGTCAAATTCCTGCTGTTTGTGCTCATCCCACACACGTACACCTTTTATATCCCACAGCTGTACAAGTTCTTCAACTAATGGCCTTAGGTACACATCAATGTCGTTGCCGGGTTGCTTAGGGCCTTGGATGAGCACTAGCATCATAATGAACTTCCGCTTCATGCACAACCAAGGAGGAAGGTTATAGATACATAGAGTCACAGACCAGGTGCTATGACTGCTGCTCAGCTCCCCAAAAGGATTCATGCCATCTGTACTTATACCAAACCATAAGTTCCTTGCGTCATCTGCAAACTCCGGGAACTCTCTCTCGATTTTTCTCCACTGCGACCCATCAGCGGGTACTCTCAACATCCCGTCTTTCTTACGGTCTTCTTTGTGCCATCGCAATAACTTGGCATGCTCTTTGTTTCTGAACAGACGTTTCAACCATGGTATTATAGGAGCATACCACATCACCTTGGCAGGAACCCTCTTCCTGGGGCGCTCGCCCTCAACATCACCAGGGTCATCTCGTCTGATCTTATATCGCAATGCACCGCATACCGGGCATGCATTCAAATTCTCGTACTCCTCACCGCGGTAGAAGATGCAGTCATTAGGGCATGCATGTATCTTCTGCACCTCTAATCCTAGAGGGCAGAGAACCTTCTTTGCTTCGTACGTACTGTCAGGCAATTCGTTATCCTTTGGAAGCTTCTTCTTCATTATTTTCAGTAACTTCTCAAATCCCTTGTTAGATAAACCATTCTCTGCCTTCCATTGCAGCAATTCCAGTGTGGTACCGAGCTTTGTGTTGCCATCTTCGCAATTTGGGTACAACAATTTTTTGTGATCCTCTAACATGCGCTCGAACTTCAACTTCTCCTTTTCACTTTCGCATTCTCTCTGTGCATCAACAATGGCCCGGCGAAGATCATCAATGGGCACATCTGGTGCCTCTTGATCTTCAGCTTCCCCCGTTGCAGTATCACCGTATTCAGGGAACATAGGATAGTTGTCATCATCCTCTTCTTCTTCATTGTCTTCCATCATAACCCCTCTTTCTCCGTGCTTGGTCCAACAATTATAGCTGGGCATGAAACCGGACTTTAGCAGGTGGGTGTGAAGGATTTTCGAGGAAGAGTAATCCTTGTCATTCCGACAGACAACACATGGACAACACATAAAACCATTCACACTGTTTGCCTGAGCCACACCGATAAAATTTTACAGGCCCGTAATGTAGTCGGCAGTGCGTCGGTCACCGTACATCCATTGCCGGTTCATCTACATTATATAATTAAGTATATCAAAAACCATTACAGAACATCATGAATAGAGAAATGACCAAATTAATACAAGTTCATCACATTAAAACCAAAGTACAGTAGTGATCAAATGTTATTACTGCAAAAATAAATACATAAAGTTCATACATAGTTCTCATAAAACAACATACAACTATCTAGAGCATCTAAAACATACATTGAAACTAACATACAACTATGTAAAACATTTAAATGCAACAACAAATGCGATCAAAATCGCAACTAAGGTAACAATTGATCCAACAGCATAATGATACCAAGCCTCTTTATCAATGCCATATTTTCTAATCTTTCTAATCTTCAAGCGCATTGCATCCATCTGGATCTTGTGTAGATCGACGACATCGGCAACATGCAACTCCAATTTCATCTTCTCTTCTTCAATTCTTTTCAATTTTTCTTTCAAATAATTGTTTTCTTTTTCAACTAAATTTAACCTCTCGACAAGAGGGTCGGTTGGAATTTCCGGTTCACATACCTCCTATATAAAAATATCTATGTCAAGTTGGTCGGCATAATTGTCATAAACACTAAATGAAACAAATAGTTATAAAAGATAATATACCACATCCGAATCATAGACCGGACGAGAGCCGACGGGGGCGGATATCAAAACCATGGCACTATATAATAACAAACAATAATACAAGTAAGAAAATTATACAAGTAACTATCTAAATCATACAAGTAAGAATTATTTTTTTTTTAAAAAAGATAAGAACAAGAGGCTCACCACGGTGGTGCCGGCGACAAGATCGGCGCGGGCGATCGACGGCGGTGAGGACGGGGACGGGGACGGGACGGCACCCTACACATTTGCAAACTAAGAAGTTAATTTGAGCTCAAATTGCATCTAAATCAAATAAACTCCCACATACACTCCTCCACCAAAACCCACAAATCACTCTACTTCTAGAGCATGAAATGAGCTAAACTAGCAATGAGAGATGAAAGGATGAAGTTGCTAACCTTTTAGAACACTTGGATAGTTGGTGCACCGCCAAATCTAGACAAATCTTGGGGAAAATGGAGCTTGGAGGAAGAACAGAGGAGAAGAATGGATTGTGTGGCTCGGGCAAGAAAGAGGAGAAAGCTTAAGTGTGGCTCGGGCAAGAAAGAGGAGAAAGCTTAAGTGTGGCTCGGGCACCTCATATCATGTTTGTTTTGTGTGAACTCAAGTGGCATCATGCTCTCAGGCATTTTATCAAACGTCATTTCATCGAACACCTCTTGTGCATAGGAAGGGAAAGCAAACTAGCACACACCTCCCACCTTCTATGAGCAAAAAACAGAGGAGAGGGCGGGCAGGGGCGAGGGTATATATAGGCAAACTTTTAGTCCCGGTTGGGGTCTAAAACCGGGACTAAAGACAGACCTTTAGTCCCGGTTGGAGACACCAACCGGGACTAAAGGGTATCGGCCCCTTTAGTCCCGGTTGGTGCCTCCAACTCGGACTAATGGTCCCAATCGAACCGGGACTGATGCCTGCCGAGCCCCGGCCGGCGTCCTGGCCGCTCGAACCGGGACTAATGCTCACATTAGTCCCGGTTCGTAACGCGACCGGGACTATTGCTCCGATCCGGCTAGAACGAAAGCCCTGTTTTCTACTAGTGGCAGGATGTTTGCTGTCAAAATCTTGTGGTGCTCAGTTACTTTGTTTTACCAGTCATTCACCTATTTTGTTGATAATGGACTATCTGTTGAGTATCTTTTTTGGAGCTAATCTTATATTTTTCTTCAGGTTGCCACCAATGGGAATACAGCCAGTGGACTGGTTTTGCTTGTCAGCGACCAGAACAAGAACAAGTCAATTCTTATCTGTACATATTCTACTTTGTGGATGATTGGAGGCTCTGTGTTCATAGTTTATATGGGTCATCTTTATATCTGGGCCATGGTGGCTGTGAGAGCTTTTTAACCTACTCAGAAGATCGAGCGAAGAGAAACAACTGTCAGGGCTCAGGCTGCTGAATTGGTAGCTTATAGGGCATTCTGATTATACTATTATTTTGAACCAGAAAATTGTCAATGACTCAGCTGCCACCAATTTAATATATTTCAAATGTACATATATTCTTGTCGGAAGAAGTTTCATCACTTCTTCACAGACACTTCTTCACGGCATTCTTAATCGGGAGCTTGGTAACAGCGTAACTTCAGATCACTTGCTGTATAGGGTCGTCAGCAGCATAATAAAGTATCAGAAGTTTATTCGCTATTTTTCTTTATATTGCAGGTAATAAGGCTCAATATATCTTTCAGTATGCAAATAATTTCCATTGATGACGATTTGTTTAAAAACTTCATGTCATTTTAAGAATACTTTTAGCTTATTACATTGTTCTAACATATTAATATGTGTAAAGAGCTTATCGAAATCAGAGTAATAGACTGTATCCTACCCATGACATTTACAGCCTGCTTGGTACTGAATATTGCAGGGAGATGGACAGTACATATAAAACTATGTAGGAAAAACTGTTTCTTGCACATTTATACAGATTGCGATATAACTTATATATTCCATTTTACTGTAGTTTAGCATGTTGTACAATCCTGCTATCCATGGATGATTGGGCCTGTTTCTTTCATGCAGTCCATTTTCCCTTCAGGATATGTTTCGAAAACATGTTGTCATGTAGATTTGTGCAGTCATGGTCAACTGGTACAGATATGTATAGTTTCAAAAGAACATTACAGATATGTATAGTTTCAAAAAAACAATACGACAACTAATTATCGCTGCCTTGCATCTCTCTTTTTGTTGTGTTGATTGCTTTTGCCAAGTCATTTTGTCCTTTACTATATTTAGTTATTTACCAATGCTTAACAATACCACTTTTGCTTGGCTATAGTAGATCTTGCAGGTTGTATGATTCCTTTTATACTTCCAAATTTTTATTAGTTACTACTATTTTTTATTTTTTATTAAATTGACATTTTGAAATAAGCTGACGATGATCCTCGGTTGCGAGAAAAGTGTACGGCAAGTTCAGTTTCTTTAGTCTCGCAGAAAGAGAGAAAGATAGCAACTCATTTTTGGAATTGACGAGAAAAGTGTGCCGCAAATTCAGTTTCTTCAGTGTATTAAATTGACACTTTGAAATAAGCTGGCGACTGAACTTTTTGTGTCATCTTCGTGTGTTACTTTTGTTTTATCTCATTATATTATGAAAAGAGATTCTTTTTGACATACGATGATGACAAATGGTCGATTGCATGTATTGAGCCACTCACATGTGATCCAATTTTCCTTCTCAATCCGATTACCCTATTAGATTACAATTTCAGACTTCAAGCTGAACAAGCTGCATCAAACCATTATAGCTTACATCTTTGGATTTGAATACTTAAATTCATAGCTACGGCTGAAACTGGATATCTTTTTCAGGACAATCATGTATGCTGTACTTCATTGGCGAACGCTATTTTAATTCATCATCAATGATTCTTGGAGTGGTGAGGAACTTGCGATTCTGAGGGAATGTTAGTAATTTTTCCTTTGTGCTTGGGATGCTAAACTTATCTGTGTGGACATGCTGAACTTGTTTGTTTCTTGGGATGTTGAACTTCTGAAATATATGTAATTATAGCAACAATTATTTTGTCAGTTAGTTCATATTATTTTTGTTTGGGTGCCACCCTTTGCATTTATCTGCTATGTTTGCTGGTTACCCAAAACTCACAGTTTGTGGATCTGTTTTTTTATTGTTGCTATAGATTTCAGCTTCAGAATTTCATGGTCTCATCTCTTCAACTATTCCCTTCAGGTACATGAATATTCCTCTCTTTCCCCTTTAGTTAGTGGCTACTTATTTCAAAGAGGCAACATTGGATATTCGCTCTAGGAATCACCGTGTCAATTATTTGGAGTAGTTCTCACTTCTATTTGGGTTTACATTTAGCTTGTCACAAGTCTCTGCATTACTGTATTTTTTCCAAGGTTACACAGACGACTGGAGAGACATTCATTTAGCAAACAATATGGAACAATTTTTATGAATGGTTCCACATATTTTGAGAAAGTTGTTTCCTATGGAACAATCCTGTTTAGCGTCCTAAAATTTATCGTACTATGGAAACATCCTTAAAAAACATATCCTATCCTACCAGATCAAGAGATAATATTACCATTTTCTTTGGTTGTTGTTCCTTTGATCGACAATTTCTTGACAAGCTTTTTATAGATCACGGTTATCAAGATTGTTATGCAATCTTCTAATGTTATGAACATAGTTTTAGAATGCTTAAAATAAATATCAGAATGCAATTTCATATGATTTCCAGTTAACAGTATTCCTACTGTTTTGTCACCCCAAATAGATAAAAAAAAGTTTCTACTGGCTCTTCTAAGATTCAGACATCGGGCACATACATAATATATCATCTCTTATGACTGATGATTTCCTGATTTCTATTACACGATTGATCTTCGCATTCCGGTTGGCTTTGTCTGTTATATATAACTGTGAGCTTTGTTTACTTTTACTTATTAGGTTTCTTAGGGTCATCGTCCATTACTGCTGCCACTGCTCCTTTGGTTCTTGGTCATTGCTCTGACAAACATCTCCTTCCAGGTAATTTTCTTCTACCTTTTGTTATTATTATGTGAGCTGTCATTGTTTTTACATTGTATGCTATATTTCTTGTTCCTTTGGCTTGGATAATCTGTCTTTGATTCATCGTCCACTGCTGCTGCTGCTGCTCCTTTGGTTCTTTGTCACATTTGAGCTGTCACTGTTTTTACATAATAGTGAGGGCCTTTGGATAATCTGTCTTTGATTCATTTTTCTTATCAGAGCTCATTTATTGATATTTCAAGCCAAGTATTTTTTCACTATTATGATAAATTGAGGAGTGTTGAGAACAATCTCTTTGGGTTGTTGTCGCTGAATTTCTCATTAAGGCATACTCTCAGTTCTGTTTATCAACAAGTTATGTATAATATGTATATGCTGATATGCATGGCATCACTCAAATGTGTGTATTCCTGTTGCTGAATTTTAGAATCAGCACTCTGTTCTCTTTTCAAGCCTCTCTCGAAACTATCTTTGAGAAAAACACTTTATACTAAGTAATTCTTCTTTTCTTTAGTATTCCTCAAGTTTATAACTGAACTGATAGATTTTGTCTACTACCTATTAAGTATGCTATGCAAAATATGTTTTCAAGTAACTGTACCCATGCATCAGTGATGAGGCTGATAATTTTCATTTTATCTCAGGGTTCCTCCGTCCACATTGTATATGTAATGGCGATGTGCTCTTTAATGTGTTGATTAGCTTTTGTATCTATTCATGTAATACTGATGTGATCACTAGAATGCTTATTAGACTTTGTATATGTTAAAATATCTAATTCTGTGTATAATAATGGATATTTTCAGAGAACTACTGCCACAAGGAAAATAAAACAGGAGTGGTCTTTTCAGAGAACTACAGCTGCAAGAAAAAACCAAGAGTTCCAATTGCATGCAGCAATCCATGTCTGTGGTGCGATAGGACCTTTGACACGAGGTAACACACTGTTCTCACATCATCATATGACCGAATCTTCTCCATATGGTATATTCAATCGTTTAACTGAATACACAGGACCACACATGCAATATGTTGTGGCCGTCAAATTCTAACGTGTCTATGCAAATGACATGAAGATCTCACCATGTGAGGTCTATCATCTTCGACGGTTCGTTGGTTCAACTAAGCCTCCAATTAATACTATGCGTGAGATGAACAAGACATTTGCAACTCCTGGCTAATGAATGGTATACAGTTTATTTATGCATTCTTCCCTATACCAATGTGCTATGCTGATCACGAACCATATGCTCCCTGGTTTTAGTACTTTTTTCTTCCATTTCACCAAGCATTATCTTCTGAAATTCCTCACTCCATCGGTAGAGAATATGTGAATCAAGCTCTCGCGTGTGAGTGTGCTAAAGAACAAGTCGAGAGACACCAATAACAGAGCCACTATAACAACCAACTGGTCTGTCTTTTTCATGACTGCGGAGATTGAAGAGGGTCAGATTTGTGTCTTCGCTTTTGAGGAGCACAATTTACAACCGCCACTTGCTGTTCATAAACTTTGAGAATGTCAATAAAAGAGCCATATTCTTATGTAGTCTGATGTTATGCTGTAGCAGGACCATACATGTTTCTTATTATGATGTATCTCTTGCTTTTGGTATATTGTAATGAACTTATTGTCGTGGGCAACCACTATATGGTATGAATTGCGTCTATCAAAGGGTAGCTACTCTGCTCTTTGTTATTTTGGAATCTGACTTGCTTCTGGTATATTAAGTATCTACCCTCTGTAATGAATGTATTGTTGTGAACCTATTGACATGGGCGATTACTATTCCTTGCTTGGGTCTTTATGCTTTCTGATCAAATAGCAATCTATCATAGGCAGCTACTTTGCTCTTTTTATTTTGGATCCGTCATTGTTTAAGATTAGGCGCGCTGCACCAATGGGATGGACCAGGCAAAGTGCGCCAAGATGTGTTGGCAATAGTTATGATATCTATAAAGACAATATTATATTTGACTACTCTCGCAAAAAAATGTGCTTTGCTTACATGCCTGGGTAATGTGTTGGAGAGAATTCCTTATTTAACACCGTGTTAAATATTTTTGCCCTATTTGACATCGAAAAATAATTTCTTCCCTACGTGACATTGAGTCTAAATTTTATGCCTTTTATGACACTTTCATCCATTTTAAGCTTCGACGGTGTTAAATGACACATGAAAAGACACTTTTGCCCCTCATGTGGTACATGGCCAAAATTTTAATAAATGCTAATGTTGAAAGAATACTTGTCCAGCCGGCTTGGTTTGTTGTGTAGCTGAGTAGCTGCAGGCAGATCTCTGGCTGCATGTGTGTATGTGGCCGGTTTGATTGCCAGGTGCGTAGCCAAGTTTCAAAAAAAAAAATTTGCTAGCTCTTGTGTACAGGCGTGTACAAGTTCTCTGTCCAGGATGTGCGTAACGCGGGCTCGGGTCGACGCGCTGGCAACGCAGATATGAGAGCAAGGAGCGCGACCGCGAGGCCGGCGACTAGTGCAACCAAACCGGCCGGCTGGATGCATGGATCAAGTTGGAACCGAGAGAATCAGCTGGTTAGTGCGTGCTTGCATGCATGCACATGAGTTTTTTTTTTTTGAGGGTAAATGCCGCTTTATTTAACTAAAACATGTCTGGGATCTCATCAGAGACCACATTAAGAACAAAGTCTGGTGGCACCATAAGCCAAACCTTACACAACTCCTCACCAACTCCTACTCTAGCAAGCTTATGCACGGCAGAATTCGCAGAACGTCCAACCCAAGAAACTTTCACCTCGTCAAAAAATTGAAACATTTCTTTGATCTCCTCCACTCTTGGCCCAGTAGCAGCCAAGTTCTTCTCTCCTTTCTGAAGCATCAGCGCCACAGTTTTGTTATCCGTCTCTAGGTGTAGCTTCTGTACATTGATCTCGGCGGCCAACTCAACAGCTCGCTTACAAGCTAGAATCTCCACCGTCTCCGGCTCAGCTTCATGATGGTAGAAGTGACAAGCAGCCGCTCAGAAGTCTCCCGCATGACCCCTCAAAATCACTCCTCCTCCACCCTTGTCGCCATGCTTGGACACCGCCCCGTCCGAATTTGCTTTGATCCATCCCTCCGCAGGTGCTGTCCACTTATATGTTTCCTTCGTCTTCGGCACCGGAGCCTCCTTCCGATGTACGGCGAGCCATTCCGCCATGTATGCGCTTACGGAGGCCGTTATTTCATGTGGCGCTGCAATCTTCTTTCCATCCTTCGCTTCGTTTCTAGCCAGCCATAGCCCATAGCACGCCTGAACCATCGCTGCTCTCTCATCGTCACTTGCCTCCGCAAACCATCCCAGCAGCCAAGTAGATAACGCACTCGAGGAGTCAATGTGACTCGGTGGGGCTGCCACCGCAACTCCTTTCTCCGAGCGCAAGAGCTTCCAAAAGAGGACTGAATGTGGGCACGTCCAAAACCTGTGAATAAGTGTCTCTTCTCTTCCACATGCTGCACAAAACACACCCGCCTTGATGCGGCGCCGTAGGAGCTCCGCCCCGACAGCTAAGCCATTCCTCATAATCCTCCACATGTGGATCTTTGCCTTATTTGGAGCACAAGAATCCCACAAGCCAAGCCATCCTCTATGTTTGTGAACCGAGGAAGAAGGTCCCGGCCGTCCGGTCTTCACCCCGTTCAGCGTCATTGTCAAGTGGTAGGCGGACCTCACCGAAAACTGCCCATTTTTTGTATAATTCCAGGCGATGAAATCCTCCATGCTCGGTCCTCCAATGGCAATTTGTTTGATGTCCCTGGCGTCCTCCACTGAGAACATGGCATCAACTAAACTCCCGTTCCATGCTTTGCCATTCGGTGTCAAAAGATCATGTACCTTAGTCACACCATGCACATATACTTGCCCAAGTGGCTTCAAACTTCCCTGTCTTGGTATCCAATTATCATGGTGTATGTTGATCTTGGAACCATTCCCAATACGACATATAGTGCCCTCTCTCAACAGATCACGTCCATAGAGTATACTGCGGAACGTGTATGAGGCCCCGGAGGGGCATGTTGCATTCAAAATCGTCCCGTCCTTGAAGTATCGTGCCTTCAGCACCCTAGCACACAAAGAGTCCGGGTACTGTACCACCCTCCAAACCTGTTTAGCTAGTAATGCTTGGTTAAATGCAACTGGGTCTCTGAACCCTAATCCACCCTCGCGCTTGGCAGTACACATTTTCTCCCATGCTAGCCAATGCACCTTCCTTTCACCGTTTGCTGCACCCCACCAGAAATTTGACGAAATTGAGGTCAGGTTCCCGCACATCTTCTTCGTGAGTTGAAAACAGCTCATAGTAAAAGTCGGTGTAGACTGTAGCCCAGATTTAACGAGAACTTCTCTTGCCGCCTTTGATAGCCCATGTCCTTTCCATCCCGAAACCTTTCCTTTCGAACTCTCAGAGACATATTTGAAAGTTCCATCCTTGGACCTCCCAACCACTGTTGGTAGACCCAAGTATCTCTCACTAAGTGCCTCTGTTTGAATTCCAATGGCCTGCAATAGTGTCTCCTTTTCCTCCTGAGCACATCCCTTGCCGAAATATATAGACGATTTTTGGAGGTTAACCTTTTGCCCGGAAGCTGCTTCATACCGCTGTAAAATATCCCTCAAGGCTACTAAATTGTCTTGAGATCCTTCCAGGAACACAATGCTATCATCAGCAAACAAAAGATGTGTCACGTGGGGGCCAGTGCTCCCAAATGAGACACCTTTAATCACTTGATTCTCATGTGCCTTTTTTAGAAGTGCGGAAAATCCCTCAACACAGAATAAGAACAGATAGGGTGATAGAGGGTCTCCTTGACGCAATCGCCTTGAGGGCAAAAAACCCCTAGAGCAGCCTCCGTTTAACCTGACCACAAAGTTTGCTGATGTGACACATCTCATCACCATTGATATCCATCCCTGTGCAAAGCCAAAACGTGACAACATCTGTTCTAAGAAAATCCACTCAACCCGATCATACGCCTTCATCATGTCGAGTTTCACCGCACACAACGGTTTCTTCCTCTTCCTTGTCCTTATCGCATGAACACTCTCATATGCCACGAGCACATTATCTGTTATAAGTCTCCCAGGTACAAACGCACTTTGTTCTTCAGAGATCAACACAGGAAGGATAAGTTTTAACCTGTTAGCAAGAACCTTAGCAGCAATTTTATATAAGACATTACAAAGACTGATCGGTCTGAATTGTGAGAGTAACTCTGGTGAGTTCACTTTGGGAATCATCACAATAACCGTCGAATTGAATTTTTCCGGTGCTGCAACATCTTCCAGAAAATCACGCATAGCTCGGCATACGTCTTCTCTTACCAATGACCAGTGTCGTTGGTAAAACATTGCCGGGAGTCCGTCCGGTCCCGGCGCCTTGGTCGGGCCCATTTGGAACAGCGCCTTCTCTATCTCTTCATTGGTAATGGCAGCCGTTAGATGAGTGTTCATTGCCTCCGTGACAGCCGGCTCTATGTTATCCAACAGCAAATGGGCATCTGCCGACCCCTCAGACATGAACAGCTTTTCGTAAAACGTGGCTGCCATCTCTCTCATTCCTTCATCCGTGGTGCATCTCGATCCATCTTCCCGTACCAACGCCTTAACAGTATTCTTCCTCTTCCTATGCGAGCATCTGTTTTGGAACTATTTCGTGTTTTGGTCGCCGGCAGCCAACCAATCCACCCTGGACCGTTGTTTATACAGAATCTCCTCCTTTTCATAGATGTCCCGAAGCTGCCCTTCCAAGTCCCGGATCTCCAGTGAGCATCCGGTAATAAGAGCTCGCCGTTTAGCATCCTCCAGCTGTGTTTTTAATTTACCAATTTGCTTTCTAATAGACCCAAAAACAGTCCGGCCCCACTGTTGCATATTCGCTGACACTCTTCCTAGTTTGGTCCAGACCGCCGCTAACCCTCTGTCACCGTTATTTGCCGCTTGCCATGCTGCCGTAACCATCGCCTCATATTCAGTATGCTTCACCCATGCTTCTTCCCACTTGAAATCACGAGGGCCTTTCCTAGCGCTGCATGAAGCCGTCTCCATCGCGCGGATAACAAGTGCCACATGGTCGGACTCCTCCGTTAGAATGTGTTCAACGCATGTTTCTGGGAACATCTCAGCAAAGCCATCATTGCATGTTGCACGGTCAAACCTAACCTGAACATTTTCATCACCTTCTCTCTTGTTGTCCCACGTGTATGGATACCCAGAGTACCCTAGGTCCACCAATCCGCAATCCGCCAAGCAGACCCTAAAATCCTCCATTTGTGCAAAGCTTCGTGTGTTACCACCACATTGATCCGCCTGAAACATGACTTCATTAAAGTCTCCAGCACACAGCCACGTCAAGTCGTCTTGAGCCCTAAGGTACCGAATTGCATCCCACGACTTCTTCCTCAACTCTGTTCGTGGCTCCCCGTAGAAACCAGTGAATCTATAGGTCTTCCCTTCGCACTGAATTACTGCATCGATAAAATACTGGCACCAAGGTCTAACTGTCACCTGAATGTTATCCCTCCACCATAGTGCCAAACCCCCACTGAGGCCCTCACAATCCACTGCAACACCATTGCGGAATCCTAGCCTCCATTTCAGTCTCTCCATAGCACATGAGTTGTTAATTGCGGTCATGCGTACACGGTTGTGTGCCCATTGAGCCAATGCTACCAAGTGTTGGGCGTGGTCGTGCTTATATCTAGGGACTAATTAGTGGCCAGATCGTGCTTAGTAGCCGGCGGGGATGGATGCATGGATCGGGGAGCGGCGACTTGCGCCAGATGGCTGGCTCATATTACATCAAGGGTAAAAATGTCTTTTTATGTGCCATTTAACAGCATTAGATGGAAAAATAGACGAAAGTGTCATAAAGGGCATAAAATTTAGACTCGATGTTATATAGGGAAGAAAAAGTTTTTCAGTGTCAAATAAGGAAACAAAATTTAAGATAGTGTTAAATAAGGAATTCCTTCAATGTGTTGAGCTAGGCACCATGCGCCGGGGCACGTTTCCTATCTAGTATACATGAGAGATAGGGAGATATGTAACCAGTGGCTGCTGTGTAAGGGGATGAGGATAGTTTGCTTGACTTGACTTAGCTAACGACACATGCAGTTCACTTCGTTTCAGACTGGAATGTGAATGAATCCTATGGCTGATTGAAGATAAGCAAGAATTGTCTTCCACAGCAACGGGCGTAGATTTATGGCTGGACGCACCCGGCCTGATATCTTTCTTGGCTTGTCTTATTAATAGCTACATGTATGGCCACTATGAATTTCTTGACTTGTCTTATAGCTACATGTATGACTAGGCAAAATAATTTTCTTACTTAGACTTGTCTTAATCCGTGATTCGTGCGCATCGATAATGAACATTACTTGTATCTGTACTAGTAAACATGCCCGTGCGTTGCAACGGGAGAAAAAAATGTTGACGTGCTTTGCTGCGAAACAAACGCCAATTGTCACGATTAGGTTTGCCAGATAGAGGATAAGTTTGATGATGAAAAAAATGATGAATCAATTAACAATAGGATTCTTTGGGGTGCTAGTTCGAAACATGGGACATAAATTAGTCATCTAATCGGATGATCAACCCTATCATTAGATTATTATTCTGTTGTGACCGTGAAATCCTTGTCATATAGAAGTTCTAACTTTTTGTTATGTTGCGATATATGCAGGATTCGCCATTGCAATTGAATCTTTGTTTAGTTTGTTGCGCCTCAATTCACGGTTAGATGTAATTTGCTCTATTGTAGCTTTCTTTTGTTCTGGCTACATATTTGCATATTTCTGCCTTTCTCGTGCGCATTTGTTTGTCTTTTGTGCTGGTTTTATATTTGCATATTTCTAACTCTCTTGTGTACATTTTTTTGCAACTGGGTTGAATCTTTAGTTCTTTTGTTTTGCTGATAGGCTTCATGCAGCCTTTTTAGTTTTTCCTATTTTTCTTCATGACCATCCGTGCCTACGCTCTCTATCTCTTTTCCTTCTTTGTTTCTTAGCATCCATGACTTGACATTGCGACCCAAATTGCTTGCCTTCATGAGAGTTTTTTCTATAACGTAGGAATCTGTTGTTGATTAAAAAACGAAATTGATTAGATGCATCAAAAATAGAGCATACCTAGGTACTCATAAATTAATTTCATTAGCCTGCAGATAAGCATCGAAATATATGTGTTGTTTGTATAGTAATGCTTTACTTCTTCTCAGCAGCCCCGTTTTAAATTGTGCAACCATTTGGGCTTTGCAGTTTAAGTTTATATTGGCCAACTACAACATTTTGTCTAAATCCTTTTAGATGATTATCACCGAGTAAAGTTAATGCTATACTACATAGAATTATTAATGTCTTCAAATCATGATAGTAAGATATAACAACTTTTGTAATTACCTTTGTTTAAGAAAGTAAGCTAGTTCACTAAAGTAGGTTACTTTTGTTTACTATTTTCTTTTGTTTAAATAATATTTTTGTACTATGGTATCCCTAAATATAGTTTCGAATAAGCATGAGTGAGTTAATTAACGACGGTGCACGTGTTGCTAGTGTCATGTTTTTCATGGATACAATTTAGGAACCAGAAAAATGTTATGACGTTGTAGATCAGATCGTCGATGCCTAGTGAAAAACCATACCACATTGACAGATTAATTATTGTACTACCATCGGACAATATATTTTTTTACGCATACAACAGTTCCAAAGTAATTTTATCTAGATGCAATTGCTTGTTTTCCTCCATAGCATCAATTTTTGGGGTGAAAGTGGTATCCCTAAATATAGTTTCAAATAAGCATGAGTGAGTTAATTAATGACGGTGCATGTGTGTTGCTAGTGTTATGTTTTTCATGGATACAATTTAGGAACAAGAAAAATGTAGCGATGTTGTAGATCAGATCGTCGATGCCTAGTGAAAAAGAATACTGCATCTACAGATTAATTATTGTACTACCATCATGAAATAAATTTTATATCCATGCAACACTAACAAAGTATTTTACGTGGATGCAATTGTTGGTTTTCCTCCATGGCATCAATGTTTGGGGCAAAAGTGTGTATAAGGTGCTGCCAAGTTCCTCCATACCACATCCAACATGTCCATCTTAACGGACCTCAGGCATGGAATCCTTTTCCTTATCCGGAACAATAGCTTCATTGAGATCAACTAAAGGCTATTGCCATGACACATATGTCTTGTGTTTTGGCATCGATGGTTTATTATGCACTTGTATGAACCGGCATCAGCTGGAGACAATTTATTGCAAGCATATATGTTTTCGTCATGTGTGCCCTAATCTCTGTGTGTGTGTGTGTGTGTGTGTGTGTTAGTCAAACATTGTCTAATCCTTATACATGTATGTATGGTGTTTGTTTCCTTTTCAGTTTTCACGTCCTAGTAGCCAGTCAATATGAGTTCGCGAGGGACATAAACAGAGTCAAATTCAACTTTTTTTTCGAGAAGAGTCAAATTCAACCTTAAAACAAAAAAGCAACGTGTGCATAGTTCGGAGAACAAAGGTTACACCCCTCAACTTGGTCCAGAGATATTTTGGATTAGAGTTTCATAGATAAAGACAATGCAGTAATTACGGTATCTGTTATGTGGGCGATTTGGACAAATCGCAAGAAGTATACTCATAAGGAGGTTCAGTATCAGTCGCACAAATCCATGGAATTGATCAAGGAACTCATTTAGAGCCTGGACATGCCTAAAGGTCCTGGCCCCAAGATGGAGGTGTGACACAGATGGGAAGTACCTGTTTTTAATAGTTTGGATTTTTTTTGCGAGATTACAAATCTCCGAGTCCATCACGCGAACGTGTTTGTGTGCACACGTCTTTTTTTTAGAACCGCCCTCAAGGCAATTTATTCATTTTGGCGGAACATACTGATTGAAAATCATCAATCAGAAAGTCAGGGGTTACAAAGAAACTGATAGACGAAGTATCTAAAAACAAAGCCTTCCTAGCACAAGTACGGGCCGCTACATTCGCTGCTCGTCCTGTCCACTGCAACTCGAACCCCTGAAAACTTGAGAGATAGGTGTGCATCTCCCTGATCAATGTACCCCAACAGAGCGGTCATCCTTCTAGTGCCACGCCGAGGAAACCATCTGACAGTCAGTCTCTAATGAGCTGTCGAACATTCTGTGCTCTCGCAAGTAACATAGCATCTCTACATGCAGTTAGCTCAATTGTGAATGGGTCACTCCGGACTGGATATTTGATGCATTCGCCTCGTTGCAACAAGCCGTTGTGATCTCTCATCACAATGCCAACCCCTGTCCCCTGAACATGCATTACTACTGTCCACTGCTCCATTAGTACCGATTTTCATTCAGCCGTGTGGTACTTCCCATCGGCTCGTATTTACTAAAAAAAAAGAGTGTCCAAAAAAAAAAAGCTAGCCACACACGTGGGACGGTCTAGAAGAAGCCAGCAGCCGCGTGCCCGCGTCGCTAGCGTTCCTCCGCTAGCCACACTTGTCGCTTGCAACCTCCCACGGGCCTTATCAACATCCACATCCCCACATCCGCCCTGGGACATGCCGCCGCTGCCGCCTGCATCCACCGCCGCGCCGCACCGCACGCCGCCGGATCTCCCGCACCCCAGAGCCGAGCCCCTCTGCCCCGAGCACCCGCAGGTCTCCCCGACCCCCTCGTCGCGAGCCAAGGAGAGGAGGTCCCTGCTACCTCACGCCCCGCAGCCCTGCTCCTGGTCTTCACGCCGTCGGCGACCAGGTCCAGGAACAGCAGCACCGCCCGCCTTCCTGCCTCTTCTGCTCTCGATCTCCCTCTCTCTCATGTTCCTGAGCTCTGTCCCGCAGGGAACCCCCATGGACGAGCTCGATCCCGCGCAGGCTTGGCCTCCCCGAGGCCCGAGCAACCAGCGTCGTGTCCTCGCCCTCCTTCAGCCGTGACCTCCCCTGATGAACCTCACCTCTGGTCGACCAGCTCCGGCTCGTCTGCAGCTCGCCGGTGAGCCCCTCCTTTGTGGCTTGTGCTCTCCCTCTCTCTTCTTGTTTTCCCCTTCTCCCTTTCTAACCAGAGAACCGTCGCCATCTTCTTGCAGTTCGCCGGCCATGGAACTTCGATGCGCGCCCCCAACTGCATCCACGCGCCGGATCCGCTCCATCCCCAAGGTCGCGTTGACCAGCACCAAGTCGACCTGCCCCGCCTGGCCTCTTCACCGACGGGTCACGCCAGGCCTGCTCCGCCTCAAAGCCCAGCTCGCCTCGGCCCTGCCTCCCCAGCCAGCCGCCTCTCCCGTCTCGATCCGCCCGCCGCCGGATCCACGGCGGAGCAGCCGAGATCCGCCGCCCATATGAGCGCCCGTTCGTCCGTCGCTAGTGTCGCAGGTCTTTAGACCCGGGCGTTGATGCTTCCATGCCGCTGGTGTCCCTGGGTCTTTGCTTTTTTGGGTTTTTCTTTTTGCTAGCGTACGGGCAGAAGCAAATCTGGACGGCGGGTTGAATATCAAAAATCACATGGGTTTTTCTGTAAAAGTGCCAACGTCGTACGACCAGAAACCGTACGTGCTTTCATCTGGATAAGATAAGAGATAAGGGTCGCGGGCATATTTTCTAACAAACACAGGGGTATTTTTGCAAAAGCGAAACGTTTTCCCAGAGTGCCACTTAAGCAGGGACCGCGGGTTGATTTCATATAAACCCAGGGACTTTTTTGCAAAACATCTGACGACGTACGACCAGATACTCAATTCTCTTTATTATTATTATTATTATTATTATTATTATTATTATTATTATTATTATTATTATTATTATTATTATTATTATTATTATATTATTAATTATTAATATTAATTATTATTATATTATTATTATTATTATTATTATTATTATTATTATTATATTATTATTATTATTATTATTAGGTAAAGATATGACCGACCACAGGCCAGTAAAACCTTATAGGAATCCTATATGGCTGATTGAAGGTAAGCAAGAATTGACGGTATAGCAAGAAGCCAAGAACTGTCACCAACAGCAATGGGTGGGCCGCAGACGAACATATGGCTGATATCTTTCTTGACTTGTCATCGATAGCTACATGTAGTAGTTCCCATGGATGTGGATGCACCTAGGAGGACGGACGGACGGATGCACCTAGTTGTTGGTTGGTCACTACAGCATACAGAGCAAGCTAGGTCGCAGTGGAACGAACCTCATGGGAAAAACAAAAACACAAGCACCTGGTGGGCAGCCTAGCGGGCGGGCGGGCGGATGAGGACTGACCTGACTAGGTGGCGCTTGCTTCCAGAGGAGAGGACGGAGGAGAGGGCATGCTGGGCTGGAAGACGACGCGTCTTCGTCCTTGCCCGCCGTTCATCCCCTCGCCGTCGCGGTCGCGGTCGCCGCCGGCTGCTGTTGGACTCGCCGGGAGCAGAGGAGAGGAGGACGGAATGGTGGTGGGGTCGATCGTGGGCCACTCCGGTGCTGTTACTGTGTTGCAGGACCGGTGTTGTACGTAGTACTCCCTCCGTTCCAAAATATAGTGCGTCATCGGTTTCCGTGCTTCAACTTTGACCATAAATTTAATCAACGAGACCGACTGCGGCGGGAGCAAAAATTATACCGTATTCAAATATATAATTTTTGCTCCCGCCGCAGTCGGTCTCGTTGGTTAAATTTATGGTCAAAGTTGAACCTCGGAAAGCGCGGGCGCACTATATTTTGGAACGGAGGGAGTAGTAGTAGTTCTATTTGGGTGCGTCTATGCCTCGCTCATTGCGCTGAGAAGCCCGACCTCACTGCCCCGGTTCATATTGTGCTACATAATGTAGGGAGTTGAAGCAATATTTCTTGCATACATTCGGTTTTCTAGTTGGTTTTCTCAAAAAACAAACGACCACGGTAGAAAAATTAGGAAATCGTAAAATTAAAAGTGTGACTTTAAAACTATTGTGAACATTTTTTTATAACTTCTGAACAATTTTTCAAGTATGAGAATACTTTTTTAGAAAACAGTGGACAATTTTGAAAAAAAATGATTTTCTTTTCTAAAATAATTATTAATATTTTTAAAAATTCGGATTGTTTTTTAAATTCGTGATCTTTTTTGAGAAAACACGAACATTTTTAAAAACTTTGATGAGTAGTTTTTTAAAATGATCTGAACATTTTGCAGAGAAACGTGAACATTCTTTTTAATATTCGGGAGAATTTTTTTAAAAGAAATAAAAAAATCGAAAATGAAAAAATGAACAGGAAAGAAAAAGAAAAACAGGTAAAAACCGGTCGAGAAAATGGCATGAAATCAAAGAGAAGGAAACGAAAAAAAACCGAACAAAGAACATCTTTAAACTTCCATAAAACCGAAAAAATTATAGCATTTACTCGCAATAAGTTGCAAATAGGATTTGGTGTGGCCGCTCACACGGCCTTCCCACGGGCTTGACCTGACTAACAGGCGGTGGTATAGCGAGCGTGCGACGTGTTTTTCTAGCGACTGGGTTGGCATTGTTGCGTGGCTCATGATGGTGTTTCACATCAAGGTGAGCAGAGCACTCCCATCCCATCAATGTTCAGCAGCACATTTGAGATTTTGGGTAGCAGCAATGTATAGAAGCCAGTCAGGCCTGTTGTACTGCAACTCCTATTCATCAGGTAAATTGCAAGCTCTCCGTCTGATACATCACATAATATAGTTAGTTATAAATTTCACTGGACTTCTGCAAAGACGAAATCTCTAGTCTACGCCGTTGAAATTAAGCTCGGTTTTTCGTGATGGAGCAACAACGCTGGGAGAAATCAAAGAGAACAGCTAGCCCCCAAATAAATTTTTATTTGTTTACGCACACCGTAGAAAGAAACACACGAACATACATGAATGAGCACTAGAGAAGCAGAATCAAGGCATGTATGGATCAGCAGTCAGATAACATAATAAAGCACTGGACATGTTAGCTAGCTTGTGTACTTGTTGCAGAGTTGCACTTCACTCACTGGGGCCTTATTACCTCACATGAATGGACATTCCAGTGTTTTATATAGGTACACCTGTTTCTGGAATACAACTCAAGGCCAGGACTTCAAGCCAGACAGCTATCATTCTTCTGCTGAGAATAATTGTCCATTTATTTCACCAACAGGCAGGTACCCTCCGTTCCATGGCAAAGCAGCAGCAAATCACTAAAGCACTCACAGATCACACTAAGTAGCTAGGTGAATTCAGAGGATGGTCGCGAGAGAAAATATATAGCGAATTAAGGATACATCCAGGGTTTTATACCCATTACAAACAGTGAGAGGTACTCTTAACTTTAACAATAAAGTAAAGCAGGTGAACAAGGAGGAAACAGTAAAGGTGATTCAAACAACGACAGCTCCAGTCTTCAGAGCCTCTGGATGCGCGATCAAGGGTGGTGTGTCTTAACTCGGGCCGAAGTGGTAAGTTGGCATTAGATGAAGATCGGACAGTCAATGAGCCTGCCCGGTTTGGCGCCAACCGACCACTGGGTGTCAATTTCTTCAGTTAACAACATGACCAGTGTCTATTTCTTCGGAAGATGATGCAGTCTGGTTCCCGACAAGGAGGGAGATGTGTAAGTAATTGGCATGGTTCTGCCTGTCAGGGTCAGAATATTTTGTACTACACTAATACTGATTACTGAATGACAAAAGTACTAACAATCGCACACACACGGTATGTACTCATTGCAGCAATTCCTGAGCGGAATCACAAGGCTGACAGGCTTCAGATATACCAAACTGCAGGCTAACACAAGAATATTTTTTAGCCAGGAGCCCAGGATTAGGTTGGCAACACACATTGGCTGTGATGTTGAGCAATTGGTGAAGGATGATCTGGTGACACAACTCCTGCCCCTCGTCTTATGTTAGCTAGTTAGAGCTGCCAATCGGACTAAATACACAGAGCACGTTCAGTGTTACTAGAAGGAAAGGTGCGCCGTTATAGCTCGAGACGTAAATAAAGGATGGTGATGACAATGATAATATGAACAGAATGTCTAATATGTGGTGACCGACCACCAATCATCTTCTCCTCTCCCTGCTTTTTTATGAATGTACGTACACTTCAAAAGAGGAGCTTCAGTTTGTACAACATCACACACTCAACACCTGCATGATGAAGGCCTGATGGTGAAATTGGATTGGAATTGGATGGTTCTGCACCCATTCCATACACCACTACCACCTTGGTCATCTTCCCTCCAGAGATTGTGCTACCAAGTCTGGGACACAAGATCCTACAGTCGATGGCCAAGAAGCAGCTCATCATTTGAAGAGCATCTTGAGCTGCTCGATGGCGCCAAGTGCAGTGAATGGTGCTCATCTCCTCTCTGGCGATGATGACATCTTGTAACTTCACTGCCTTAATTTGGCGATGATCCACGCCGTGTGCTCCAGTAAGCAGGAGCACGGAACAGGATTTCTTGGATGCAACTGAAGGCCAGGATCAACTTGAAGCAAGCCAGATGAGATGAGCAGCTTAGCATTCTTGTCCTGAGAGGAAGAAACTGACCATTTATTTCGCCAAAGCAGGTGAACAAGGAGACAGTAAATGTAATTCATACAGCGACAGCTCCAGTCTTCAGACCGATTTTTTCTTGTTTTGGATGCACGACCAAGGGTGGCGGTGTGTCGTAACTCCGAGCAAAGCGGTAAGCTGCCGTTAGACGAAGATTTTACGGGCGACCATGATCCCGGTTTCTTCAGTTAACAACATGACAAGTGTTGATTTCTTCAGTCTGGTTCCTGACAAGGAGGGAGATGTGTAAGTAATTGGCATGGTTCTGCCGGCCAGGGTGGGAATAATATTTGCCATCGCACACACGGTATGAACGTGAACAATATTGCAGCAATTTCTGAGCGGCATCAAAAGGCTGACAGGCTTCAGATAGCTTCAGGTGACGCTGCTTCTAGCCTAGCAGTGTTTTTGTTTCTTCCTTAGCATGGCTTCAGATATTCCACGGCCTGGTTGCAACTTGCAAGTCAATCCATCACCCACCTTGGCAGCCGATTCTGAAATGCTTTCAAGTCAGCTAAATTTTGATCTTTTTTACTTTATTTGAATCGAGTCTTGAATTTTATTTATACCCACTGTAAGTTACCAAAAATGAAAATTTTGATCTCTTCGTACTAGTTATGAGTAGTTATTAATTATTACTCTACAAGATTCCTTAGCTTTTCCGATCCGATGTCTTTTAGGATTGCTCAGCGGGCCGGCTGACTAGAAGCCGCTCCCCTCCTCCGTTTCAAATTATTGTGTTTCATTAACATGCAAGAAGCGTGGTTAATACTGGTATAATCATACGTGCAACCCTAGGAATTACTTCCTTGAAGCATATGAATTAACGTGAGATTATTTCCCGAGATCAAACGCAAAGCACGCACTCAAACGCAATGCGGCACTCTTCCCCTGTTCATCTCGCTCTCTTCCCCTTATGGCATGCAGAGGCCGCTCGCGTGGCAGGACAGCAGGACATTGCCAGAGCTGCGGCCAGTCAAGGCGGGGCACACGCCCGGGGGAGCGGTGGAGGCCGCGAGCACTTTTTTGAAAAAATGTTTGCATTTGCAGAAAATGTTCACTTTTTCCGAAACATATTCCAAATTTTGAAAAAAAAAGGTTTGCACTTTAAATATGTTTACTTTCTTAAAAAATGATATTTTTTAAAATAATTTGTTTGTGAGTTTGTCAAAAAAATGAATTAAAAATAGTAGAAAAAATCCGCCACTATAGTAACCCGAGCAGCTACAGAGCCGTCTCGAACCGAGTCGCTACAGTGCCTGTTCGATATGGTCCCAAGTGTCATATCGCTACATTGCGTTGCAATGGGCAGACACAATCGGGAGCCCCAGTGTAATCACCATTCAGTACACTACTACCACCTTGGTCATCTTCCCAGAGGCGATGACACTTCAGTTTGTACAACATCACAGGTTTACCAACTGCATGGTGAAGGCCTGATGGCGAAATTGGATTGGAATTGGATGGTTCTGCGCCCATTCCATACACCACTACCACCTTGGTCATCTTCTCTCTGGGACACAAGATCATGCAGTCGATGGCAAAGAAAAAGCCCATCATTTGAAGAGCATCTTGAGCTGCTAGATGGCGCCAAGTGCAGTGAATGGTGCTCATCTTGTAACTTCACTGCCTTAATTTGGCGATGATCCACGCCGTGTGCTCCAGTAAGCAGGAGCGCAGAACAGGATTTCTCGGATGCAACTGAAGGCTAGGATCGACTTGAAGCAAGCCAGATGAGATGAGCAGCTTAGCATTCTTGTCCTGAGAAGAAGAAACTGACCATTTAGTTCGCCAAAGCAGGTGAACAAGGAGACAGTAAAGGTAATTCATACAGCGACAGCTCCAGTCTTCAGACCGTTTTTTTTTTTTTTTGGATGCACGATTTATGGTGGCGGTGTGTCGTAACTCCGAGCAAAGCGGTAAGCTGCCATTAGATGAAGATCGTACGGGCAACCATGATACCGGTTTGGCACCAAACGACCGCTGGGTGTCGGTTTCTTCAGTTAACAATATGACAAGTGTTGATTTCTTCAGTCTGGTTCCTGACAAGGAGGGAGATGTGTAAGTAATTGGCATGGTTCTGCCGGCCAGGGTCAGAATATTTTGTACCACACTAATACTGAAAGACCGAAATACTTAACATCGCACACACAGTATGAACGTGAACAATATTGCAGCAATTTCTGAGCGGCATCACAAGACTGGGAGGCTTCAGATAGCTTCAGGTGACGCTGCTTCTAGCCTAGCAGTGTTTCTGTTTCTTCCTTAGCAATGGCTTCAGATATTCCACGGCCTGGTTGCAAGTCAATCCATCACCCACCTTGGCAGCCGATTCTGAAATGCTTTCAAGTCAGCTATCTTGCAAAGTTGCAGTTCACTGGGCCCTATTTACCTCGCATCAGTGAACACTCTCCTTGGAAGCAGTCATCGAGTAGGTGTGTAGCAGTCTTGCGTGCCCTTCTTGGCGGGAAACTGCTCGGCGGCATCTAAACCTGCCTTTCCAACAAGTCCGGTTCAGAGCAGACATTCAATTAGCCGATTATGGTATACATATAATGTCCCTCTACTCAGAGCAGACATGAACAATCCCTTCTTACCTTGCAGTGGGCCAGTTTTGGGTAATAGAAGGCTGTGTCAGCTGCATCTTCTGTTATTTGAGGCTTAAGGAGATGATAATCTTGCTTGATACTTTGTTATTATGACCTGCACAGAAGAGTTGCTAGTTAGTTAGTACAAAAGCATAATCTGTCCATCTGATTAAAATGACGCATATCTGAATATTTAGACTTGACCTTCCTGTTTTTCTTGCACGATGCCGCAGCCGCAGCGCGGGCCACTGTCGGAATATTTCCTGCAACTACACGATCTGTGCCTTGGAGGGGTGCTGCTATTGGCAATGAGTGCAGCAATTTCTGAGCGATCAGCTTATGCTTAGGATGGGTTTGATTGGTACACTGCATCCAATGAAAAATAGAATGACGGGCAGGCTTCAGATTCAGAGATACCGATCCCAGTATATGCATGAGTGTGTACCATGCATTTCGACAATTGTTTCTAGCAAGTGGTATGGTAACCCTTCAACAATACCTTTCCTGGTTTCCCCAATTCAATTCGTTGCTTCCAAGGAGAATGATCTGCAAAACGAAGCAACGCCATAACTAAGATTAGCCACCAACAGCGCATGTCTGACTGAAACAGATAAAAGATCATGAAACGAAGCTTAATTTTGCAGAGTAGAAGAGAGATGCTTTGGTTAGAGTATGATAAAAGAGAGCTGACTTCTTTGCCGAAGTAGAGAAAAACACGCTGCTGTATATACATGAGATACTTTAGAGGGCGAATCCATTTGAAGATCAATTATGGACAAATTCCAAGTTGCAGTGCCCATGCTGTATCACTTCAAGTGCACAAACGTTTCCCAGCACTGCACTGCAATTTTTCACCAAGATAACAGATTGATAATGTCTGCAAATCATAAAGTTGGCTTCAATCATTCAGTAGTAAGCTCGATGAATTCTACTAAAAAAACTATAGTGATTATGAATAGAGAGCAATGAAATGCCAGACACATACCAGGCCTAGTTTGCAAGTGTTTTTCTTTTCAGAACAACATAATGGGAATAAGGTCCTGATAAACTGGGCTGGGGCTTGCGCCAAGTGATTGCCCCCGGCGAAGCGCAGGTTGGTAGCCTATTTGTGGTGCCTTAAAATGCAATAAAATTTATCAGCAGTACTACATGTTCATTTTTTTTCCTACAGTGAGCAGTACTAAACATTCAGAATACACATTGGTGATGTTGAGAAATTGGTGAAGGATTTCGAGATATAACTCCTCCCCTGTTATAATAGCTAGTTAGAGCTGAAAAACAGAGTGTTCATGTAGGAAAAGATAAGCATGTACCGTTGCACTGTACATTTTAATAAACACAGTACTACAAATTTCAGTCTCAGACAATTCAAAACTGCAAACCCAAAGAGTAGACAGAGAAAACGATTGTATGATGCCATAGTATGTACAAATTCAGGTTAATTCGTAAACTTACGGCGCAGCTCTGCCAGTCTGTTGGTGACATGTAGTCCTTGGAAAGAAGAGATCTTCTGAAGTGTTGTTAAAAGACACTGTCCTAGGGTTGTAATTATGCATCTTGATGACTTAATGGGGTTCTGAAATTTCAAAATTGCACTTGCCCTGCAATGCAAAATCCACTGTTTCATTAAAAATTGGCTCCACACGTGCACTCCTATGGTATGCAGGATGTTCTTGTGAAGATCCTCTACACCATTAAATTTCATTAAACAAAAACAGGTATCAGTAGAATGTAGACTGGATAAAAAATGCAAACCTTATCAGTAGCAAAACACTGAAAACTGAGTGCTTTCCATAATTATGCCATGATGACCTTTTGAACATCAAAACTGAACTTTCCAGATACACCATCAAGTCTTCATGAGCTTTGGAGAAATATAAACACAAGTGGTACCAATAGCAAAGTAGCAGAAAGCCATCAGAAGCACAAGAACACCTGAACAGCAAAGTCATCAGAAATTAGAATACATGGACACCTGGTATCGACAGCAATTAATGTAGCAGTGGATGAAAACATTTTATAACCTTAATATGAGTAGGTGAAAAATAAATAATCTAATATAGCAGGAGCATAAGTGGATATAGTTTTTGCAGCGAGTATAGGTGGAAGAGGATATAATTGATATGGCGTGGAAGGAGTAAAGATCCAGTTTAGATGTACTTAACAGATTTATGTACGGGAAGGAAGACGACGGCTACAAGACCCTGTGTTTGTATGAAAGTTGAGCTCTACAAGGATAGAAGAATGTACAAGGGAACTCCAAGGCAAAGAACTGTAAATTGGATGGGAACAAACAGTGTTATTAAGAAGGATTGCAGGAAAAGGGCAAAGTGCAAAAACACAAGAAAGTATGTTTGTGTTACCTTGGGTCATGAGTCTATTATGATTTTGGGGATGGTTCCCACTAACCCCCTACAGTGCTGTTTTAGCTTCTGGCTGTAGCATAATGTGACATCTAACTCTTGTAGTGATCTGGGGAGGCCATCGCTGGGCAACGACGAGACGGCTGGGCAGAAGCAGACTGATAATATCTTGAGGCTGGTAAGGTTGCTGAGCCCTCCAGGGAGTTGCTGAAGATTAGGGTAGTTCGCAAACTCAAGTTCTTGGACGGATGAGAGAAGCGGAAGGGCATCCTCTTGCTCCTTGCTGAAGTGCTCCACCCGTTTGGACCCATACCCACGAAGTTTCAGCTTGGTGAGGGAGGAAGAGAGGAAGCTGCAGATGGGTGAAGAAAGGAGCCCAGTTGCGTCATCCGTGAAGAGCTCCTGCAGTGTGGATGAATCAAGCTGTGTCTGCTGCTCTTCACCTCCATCAACGTCCTCCAATGCCCGTTTGGGATTGGGCTCCCAACCAGCAAAGAAACCAGGGCTGTGCAAGACTTTTAATTTGTTGAGCTGCCCCCCGATGGTAAGGAGAGACCACAAGCCCTGACATTTCAGATTTTCTCTGCAATCAAACAATAATAATCTGGTAAGAGATGAGAGGTTTGAGAGGGGCTCCAGTGTTGCCATGCCTTCCACACCCGTAAGCTCCAGGGATTGCAGGGAGGAAGGAAAAATGTGATGGGAAACTGAGATGGCAGATAGAAACTTTGGGGAATTCTCTATCCTTAATCTCTGGAGGGATCGCAAGGCTTGGAGCCATCCTCCTCCAGGAACAAGAGTTGGTGGGTCCACCAGGACCAGCTCTTTGCAGTAATAGAACTCCAACTCCCGTAGTGAGTCAGAGAGATGAGCTGGGAAGAGCAGCACTCCATCATCCTCTTGCTCTGTTGCTGCTGTTATTTCACCTACCCCCACTACTGATGTTGTTTGTTGCACATCCACCCCCACTACCAGCTTTTTTATGTTGTTACACAATAATATTTCCATTTTGGACAGTTTTGGGAGATGGGGGAGGAGCTCTGTCAATTCCTTCCCACTATTACCATTTAAGCGCACTATCCTGATATACTCAACAGGGAGCTGCCATTCCCCATTACCCTGACCTCCTAGTGGTCCAACCAGACAATTTGAATCATCTACAATCAATGTCTTCAGCGAGGTTAGCATCAGAAGGTGCTTCAACTCTAGAGGTGGGCACTTCTCGAGTGTCAATTTCTCAAGACTTGTTTCTTTATCGAAAACTAACACTTGGTCTAAGCAATGTAGATCACCCTTTCCACTAATTTCCAATTCTACGCCATCAGCTGATTTTGAGTATTGAAACAACTCTAGTAGCTTTACACGTTGTATCTTGACACGGTGCAGACTTCGAATGCAGGATATGGGAATCCCTGACGAGAATTCTGGACAGTCCTGTATCTGAAGCTCTTGTAGTTTGGGGAACCAATCTGGGGAAACAATGTGGTCTGAAAAAGGCAAAACCTCACCACTCAAGGCAGACTCTAGTTCAGCTGGGTAAACCCATTTTTCAAAACTTGCTAGGCCAACGAGTTCAAGCTTTATTAGCATGCTAAAGCTTTTCCCTATAATAAACTCCTTCAGTCTGGCCATATCCTCCAACCTTAGTTCATGAAGATCCGACACATCACCCAGCCATGTTGGACAAGAAGTGCCTCCGTATCCTCTAATACACAACACTTGAAGATCTCCATGTGGTTGATCCTCTAAACCGTTCAGTTCTTTTAGACAGACTATTGTTTTAACCATCTGTGCTATTTCTTTTTGCCGAGTTGTTACTAGAATTATGGAACCCTTTTCTTGTGACTGGCCGAGTGTCGACAATAGTTTTTTCCAGTCATCCACGTCAGTAAACTGCCATACATCATCCAATACAAGTAAGAACCTTTTGGGTTTTAATCTTTGTTCAATTAGCTCTTCTATTCCAATACACTCTTTTTCACCTTCAATTGGAGGGGTATATCTTTTAATCTCTTCTAGCACCTTTCCCAGGTTGAAATTGAACGACACACATGTCCAAACCATGACTGGAAAATGATTCCGCACTTGTTGGTTGTTATATATGTGTTGTATCAAAGTTGAATTCCCCATTCCCCCCGGACCGAAAACCGGAAGCACGGTTAGATCCTTGTCACAGTATTGACCATTGGTGATATCATGTATGATGCCATTCATGACACGGTCCCTCCCGTATAGTTTTGGCTCATCAGTTCGACCTTTTGTGATAGGACGGATCTGGGCAATGTCTGGGACAGTTCTAGGGCCATAATGTATCAAAATCTTATTAACCTCATTTCGCATAAGCTGCAGTTTCTCTATGACGTCCTTCATCCTTCGAGAGAAATCAACCCTATTAAACTCAAGCTTTGGTGTTTCTTGCACATTGCCACAATCAACATCACTACCACAATCTTCATCACTACCACAATCTTCAACACTTTCACAATCTTCATCACTGCGACGACCTTCACCACTAACATGTGGATGCGGGGAAGACGAGCAAGGGAGGAATTTACCAAGCTTGGGCATGCATCCACAGACCTCCTGATTGGCTTCTGTCGCCAAGGAGAAATCACCACCTGACCTCTGCCTGCGCTTAGCACACATCCAAGGGCAACACTTGACCAGTTTGCCAACAGCTTTGGCAGTGTGGCGAGCATTGAGGGCAAGGTTACGGACACAACCGTTGCCATGCTCATCGGCAGCATCGTACCTGTTGTTGAGCTCGTCGTGGATGCGGAAGTAGTCCAGCTCATCCAGCAAGTCTTCAGCATTGTGCGCCGAATCCTGCAGCCTCTGCAGAAGCATCTCCATGGCTGGCCCACCGAGCTCCTTGCGGCCAGCCTGCTCGAGTGTGGCTTCCACGAGCAACAGTTCCGTGCTGAGGGCCTCGACGTTAGGACCAAAGTTCCTGGCGGCTGCCCAAGTCCCCAGCACGCCATCCGCAACGGGGTCCAGCGCCTTGCCCACCACCCATTGCGCCGCGCTGAGGGCGGCGTACATCGTCTGATGGGCGTGTGTGGCTGCACCTGCATCGATCCGGGATGTATTATCCGTCAGCAATCAAATGTAATTAATCCTGGCTGCTGGTAGCTGCAAACTGAAGGAGACGAGTAGGTAATGTGTACCTTGATGCGTGAGATGAGGTCCAGGCCAAAATTGTTAGCTGCAAACGGGCTGTCTCGATTGAGTCATTGCAGGAGACTGAGGAACAGCTTACATATTCAGGAACCAATCAAATGTGATGCCTTGTGGATTGTCTTGGGTTGAGTGGCTGCAGGAACACGAATCAAGAGTAAATACTAATTCAAAAGAGCTGCTCGAACTCTGTTTTTCGTTTGTAGGTGTTCATCTTTCGCCATGACGCGTGGAACCCGGTCCTAATGTTGGATCGAATGGAAAAATTGCAAATACTAAATCCTAGAGGAGATACTGCTTGTATAGGGAGGAGATGAGTGCCTACTGCGTACGTTGACGCGCGCGTACGCTGCCTGCCTCTGCCGTCGGTGACCGGTGCCGCTGACGCCTAGCTAGCTGCCACCTGCGAATGAGGGTTGTGTTGGGTTGAGTCAGAGAGAGATAGAGACGGCGAGGGTTGTGTTGGGTACCTGCTGCTGTGCGCGGCGGCAGCACGGTGCGGCTGGTCCAGATACGGGAGCCGTGGTGACGGGAGAGTGGGGGAGGCGACCGAGCTTCGAGCAGGGGAGGAGGCGGCCAGGGCCGCGCTGCGCTGCCGGCCGGCGAGGCGGAGACGAAGAGCAGCAGGGCTTGCCGGGGAGTGGAGAGCGGAGCAGGGGAGCGCCGCCCGAGGAACAGTGGAGTGAGAAACAGAGTGAGAGAGAGTGAGTACTTCGTGTAATAAGAGCTACTCCAACGCGCCGACCCATTTCGTCCGCGCGTGCTCGTTTGGGTCGGCACGGACACAAAAGTTGGCCCAACGCGCCGACCAAAACGAACACGCGTCCGCTTTTCGTCCGCCTGCCGACCCATTCCTGGACCAAATTTGGGCCTCATTTGCGTCGGCGCGGACACGAAGCGGACACGCGGCTCGCCCGCCTACTCCTTTCCCTGGCCCGCCAGTCGGCGACACAGCCTGCCCTTTTTCTATCCCCCTTCCGCCGCACGCCCTCCGCCCATCCGTGCACAAACCCTACCCCCGCCGCCCATTTTACCCCGGCCACCTTGCTCTCCAGCCCTGTGACGCCTCGAGACCGATGCTCCAGATGTCTTCCAGTTATTCGTCATCGTTGCCATGTCATTCGCTTGCGTGTTGCACTTGGCCATGTCATCATGTGCATTTCATCCGCATGTTTTTCAAAACTTGCATTCGTTCGTAGTTGCCGGATTCTCCCCGTCTCTTCCGTTGTTCGTTTCGAGTCCTGACACACTCGCACGCGCCCGCGGCACCTCCGAAATATTATTTTATCAGTGGGATAAAAATGTTCTCGGAATGGGTTGAAAGTTGGTGTGCGGTCTTGTTATGTTGAAGGTAGACCGCCTGCCAAATTTCGTCGCATTCGGAGTCCGTTTGATAGCCCAACCGTTAAACTATAGCGGCACTATAGCCGGATAATCGTCGGACGTTTCGGTGTTCTGAAACGCTGTGCCGGGCCGCCCAAACTTCCCTCTCATCTCAGCCTAGCCCATCTACACAGCCCACCAGACCCACCTAATCTACCCCTCCGACCGGAGACGTCGGATCGCGATCGGAGGGCTCCGAAACCCCTCAAAAAAACCCTTCTATTGCCTACCTGCTATAAATAGCAGATAAATCCCTTCCTAATCTGGACAAACCTAGTCTAACCCTAGCCTCACCCCTCCACGCAGCCACCAGCGCCGCCACTTCCCTCGTTCTCCGCGCCGACCGAACCCAGCCCCGCCACTTAGCGCCGCCGCAGCGTCGCCCTCCGCCACTCCCGCGCCTCCACGTCACCTCCCCCTGTTTCCCCACTTCGCCGCGGCCCGCTGAGCCTACGCGAAGCCCGCCCGAGCCCATCTGGGCCTGAGCCAGCCGCCGCTGCGCCTCCCGCAGCCTCTGCCCAGCTCCTCGTTTGGGAGGGGAGCTCCCGATCCACCATGGCCGCTCGTCCCCGTCGCTCCGGCAGGAGCTCGTCGGAGCTAGCAGCAGCTCCACCTGAACCAGGCTGCCCGTGCTCTCTCCTCCTTCCCCTTTTCTCTCTCGGTTCTCTCTCTCCCTTTCTCACGATCTCTCTCTCTCTCTCTGGTCCAACCTCGCAGGAGCTCCATGGCTGCCCCGATCTCCATGTCCGCGCCGCCCCAGGCCTCCTCGTCGCCGGGAATGGATTCCCCACGTCTGGATCCGCGCCTCCACGCAATCTCCCCGCGTCGCCGGAGCCCGAACGCCGCCGTGCAGCTCCGTCCATGGCGCCAGGAGCCATTCCCGCACCTGGACGACTCCGTCCCTGTACGCCCCGACCCACGAACCAAGCAGATTCGCTGGATCTGCTCGTCCCCGTCCCGTTTTCGCGAGGGTAATTTTAACATCATGCATGCATTTTGTATTGGCTATATCTTTGTGCATGTTTGTCCGATGGAGATGATCTATATATGTAAATTGATCTACTCTTTGTGCTCTACATCATGGTGCCATTTGCATGCATATTAGGATCCATCTAATTGCCATAATCTCTGTTGCAAAAGTGCCTCATGATGTTAACTGCAGAAAACTGTTAATACTTGTCACTTTGTCATTTTTGTGTGATTTAATGCATGCACCATATGAGCAACTTGTCAACATGAGTTTGGAGCATTTTCATGTGTTCTTGCTGCTAGTATTTATTTCATGCCATGATATGCCTTGATGTGAGTGCCATGAGCTTGTAAACATGCCTAGTTAATGTTGTTGTTCTGAGTAAAAGCTGTCTGTAATAAAACTTGCCAACTTTGCTTGTTGGTTGCCACTAATCTATAGCTCATATGCATATGATTCCTTCATGTGATTTGGTCTATGCAATGTGTACTTCGATGCCATGCCTTTGGTTGCCATGTAAAGTTCCTGTAGCATGTCTCTTTCTTGCTCTCAAGTTGCCATCATGTTAACTCTACTCATGTATATGCCCTGTTTAGCAGAACATTGCATTTTGCATGGATCATATTGACTTAACCTTGATGCCTATGAACCTGAACCTTAAAGATGATTTGAAGTATGTCATGTCTACTTTAAGTGCATATCGAGTTTGTGCCCATCTTGTGCCTGTAGCTTGCTGTTTTGGTGTATGCAAAGAGCTATGTTAATGTTTTGGGCAGATTATTATTATAGCTTGTGTTGATTGTAATTGTTGAACCGTTGCTCCGTTTTAATCATGGCCTACATGAGACTTGCTTAGAATTGTGTGTAGTTTCATATTGTCATGTTGCATCCTTGATTTGAGTGTTTGTGGTTGATGTTTGCATGCATGTTGCGTTATTGCCATGTTAAACTTGTTTAGCTCATATCTTCTAGACCGTAGTTCCGAATTAAATGATCTACATATGTAACTTGACTAGAAAAACATGTAGATCATCATGATGCATCTTAACTTGCTGTTTAACAACTTTAACATTGTGTTTAATTCAGATCAGCACTAATTTTAAAATTTGCATATGGGGACCTTCCGGAATTGTTATTTGTGTTTCCGGCCTCATTTAAACTTGCCTAGTTGTATGGATTGTTTATGCTTCATCTCTTGCCATGTTAACAACATTTAAACTTGACATGCATTATACTTGGTTGTGCATCATGCCATGTTTATGCTTGTGTGTTTACCATGTTGTTTGCTTCTTTCCGGTTGTGCTTCTTCTCGATAGTTCCGGTTTCGTTACGATTGTGAGGGTTCGTTCGACTACGCGTGTTCGTCTTCTTCATGGACTCAATCTTCTTCCTAGCAGGATTTCAGGCAAGATGATCATGACCTTGGATATCTTTACTATCTTTGCTTGCTAGTTGTCTCGTTGCTATCGCTATGTCGCGCATCCTACTACATATATGCCAGCCTCCCATATGCCATGATACAGCCTCTAACCACCCTTACCCAGCAAACCGTTGTTTGGCTAAGTTACCGCTTTGCTCAGCCCCTTTCTTATAGCGTTGCTAGTTGCAGGTGCAGTTGCAGGTTGTTCCATGTTGGGACATGGATATGTTGGGATATCACAATATCTCCTATTTAATTAATGCATCTATATACTTGGTAATGGTGGAAGGCTTGGCCTTTTGCTTAGTGTTTTGTTCCACTCATGCCGCCTTAGTTTCCGTAATGCTGGTGTTATGATCCATGTTTAGCGTTCCTAACATGCTCAGGGGAATGGGACCCTCTTGACAGTTCGCTTTGAATAAAACTCTTCCAGCAAGGCCCAACTTTGGTTTTACCATTTGTCTAATAACAACTAAAATTTGCATAGGGACTTTCCGGACCCCGAGGATAATTAATCAACAACCCCGGGCCAGTGCTCCTCATGAGTGTTGGTCCAAACTAGGGCGATGTCCGGCGCCCCCTGGGCAACCAGGGTCTCAGCTAACCCGACGTCTGGCTCATCCGGTGTGCCCTGAGAACGAGATACGTGCGGCTCCTATCGGGATTGTCGGCACCCCGGGAGGTCTTGCTGGTTTTGTTTTATCATTGTCGAAATGTCTTGTGCACCGGGATTCCGAGGATACTTTGGGCTATCTCGAGGCTGAGGTATTTCCACCGCAGCTTGTGTTGGTCTATGATGGACCAGGTTGGAACACCCCTACAGGGTTAAATCTTACGTGAAGCCGTGCCCGCGGTTATGTGGCACTTGGATATTTATAACCTCCGGTTGTAGAGAACTTGACACTAAATCCTAATTAAAATACACCAACCGTGTGCGTAACCGTGACTGTCTCTTTTTGAGGAAGTTCGAGAAGAGAACACGGTGGGGTTATGTTTGACTCGTAAGTAGGTGTTCAGGATCACTTAGTGATCATTTGTAGTTTGCGACCGTTTTGCGTAGATGCTCTTCTTATTCTTGTACTCGTAAGTTAGCCACCATATAATGCTTAGTGCTTGCTGCAACCTCACCACCTTACCCTTCCATACCAGTTTAAGCTTTGATAGTCTTGCTACCCATGGTTATGGGATTGCTGAGTCCTCGTGGTTCACGGATTACTACCACAACAGTTGCAGGTACAGGTAATGCGATGTCTTGATGTGAGAGCGATGCTTGTTTGCTTTGGAGTTCTTCTTCTGCTTCTTCTTCGTCGATCTGGGGATAGGTTCCTAGTCGGCAGCCTGGGCTAGCAGGGTGGATGTCGTTCTTCTTTTCGTTTCATTTCATCCATAGTCGGATGCTGCCCTTCTGTATGATGGTTGTTGTGTATTAATGTATTCGTGTGATGATCGTGTGTATTTGTCTGTATCCCCATCTATTATGTATGTGGTACGATGTAATGATATCCACCTTGCAAGCGTCTCCATATGCGTTTCTACTCTTGGTGGGGCCTTCGAGTTCCTCGAGAATAGGATCGCATATTGGGCGTTACAAGCCCCCTCCCCGACTCCTCCCAGCACATCCACCGGCTTTGGTACCTCCCTCCGCCTGGTGCGGGGGGCGAAGCGGTAGATCTGCGGCGACGGGATTTGGCGCATCCTGCCGGCCGGATTTGCCGATTCCGGCCGCCGGCGACCGCGCCTTGCCATGGATTGGCCGGGTACCGGACCACACAGCCCCGGCAATGCCTCGGTGCCGCATGCAGGTGTCGAGTCCTCCTCTAGCCGCTCGGATCTACCCCGTCGTCGGTTCGCCTGCAAAGCCACGGCCGGCCGGCGCCCTGGCTCGGTGCTGGCCCAGAGGCTTGCCGGCTCACCGTTGCCGCTCATAAACTGCGATGACTGCCCGCGGCAGGTCGTGCGCCGAGTCTCTTCGACGCCGGAACATCCCCAATGGGGTGTTCATCAAGTGCAAAAATGATGGGGTACGTGCTTATGTTGGTTCGGTTTTGCTCTCGGTTTCGGCACAATTTCGGTACCTTTATATTTGCTCAAATTTGTGTGTAGGAGGGATGCAAGTTTTGGTTTTGGGAAGAAGAATACATCGATCTTTTGATCGAACAGAATTTGCTAGATGTCCGTGCACTTGTAGCTAGAATTGAAGCTAGAGATGAGACTAAAGAAGAGACCAAAGGGGAAGCAACGTCTACTTTAGAATCGAAGAAGAAAGAAGTTGTGAAGCTCAAGAATCCGCAGATCAACAATGAAGACATAGAGAAGATATTAGTCCAACTAGTGGCAGCAGTTATGGAAATTGGACATCTTCTAAAATGTCTAATTGTGGTTCTTGTTTTCTTTGATCTTGCTCTCGTAGCAAAGAATTGGTGAATGTATGTATCGAAAATGTGTTTTATGAAATAAAAAAATGTTGAATGGCAATAAAAAATATGTATACACAATATAAATAGGAGGCAGGCAGGCCGCGAGGACGAAAAATGCGTCGCCGCGTTGGGCGCACCGCCGACCCAAACGCAAAAGGGGGCGGACATGCCGACCCAAACGGATAAAAGGTGGACAAAGCGCGCGTCCATTTGGGTCGGCGCATTGGAGTTGGTCTAAGTGCTCGAAACGATGTGGACGCAGACTGTTTGTCTAGTGGTGGGAGTACCAATATTTTGCTTGACTTGGCCTGCCAAAGTTTTTGCTTATGATTTTTTTTCATCCTTACCATAGCATAGTAACTTTTCTCTTGAGGGTATATAGCATAGTAACTTATGGCATGTACAATGGTTGATAAGATGGTCTTATGTTAAACCTTGCATGTAATTTAGAGATGACAATAAAACATGTCTACAATGGGTTATCTCTTAGTCTTATCTTTAATAACTAGCTATTTCTAAAAACATGGTGAGATATATTGTGCTAAGAGATCATTTCTTAAATAAGAGAAGACAAGTCTTTTCTTATGGATTCTCTCTCCTCCACCTCAACATTTATCCTATGTGGCACACGTAACATAGCACCATTGTACATGCCCTTATCGCATTTGCTATTCATCAATTGACTGAAATTTCTATTTACGTCGGTCGGTCGATTTTGCGTGAAGCCATGAGGTGAAGGATTGTCGCGGTGAGCGACAACGGGGCATGGGGTTACCGGCGAGGTCAAACCAAGAACGGCATGAAGCCAAGGACGACGCCTCACCGGCGTGGCTGGTGGAGAGCAGTTGGAGGTTAACGGGTTCAGGACGGGTTTTGTTGGCGACGGAGATCGTACCGATGGATAGGAAGAAACCGAAATAGGTGGAAGATGAAGCCTTAGTCGTTGAATTGACAAATCGACTGAAATAGAAAAAACTAAGGTCACCCCGTGGTACAATATTTCTCTTGGTGCTAATTATCGAGGGATGAGGAGAGGGGGGAATATCGCCCTGGATCCTTATCTCCACCATTAATGCAGCCCCGCACGATGATGCTCCTCGCTCCTCGCAGTACCAAGGATCCACTAAGATTAACATCAAAATCATATCCCCGTGCGACCAGCCTACTTGGCAACCTCTTGATTAAACACGGTGACTCGCAATAGTTTCAAATATATTTAATTTCATAATATATCAAAATCAAATACTTTGGAAAATTCAAATTAGTTTCAAAATTTTGAAATAAATCTTCATATTTTTTAATAAAACATGCGACTTCAATTATCAGATTGAAATGTGTCTCGAATAAATGAAATTTGTGTGAAATGCATGTGGGATGCTTCTAGAACTGACTAAGTATAAAAATAATTGAAATGTGTGAAAATCTAGAAATTATATTTGTACATTGTTTTGAACCAATAAAAAATGTTGTGCTTGTATGAAATGCTTCTGCAACTGACTAAAATAAATAATTAAAGTTTTGTTTGAATTGTGCATGAATATTTGTGAAAATGACCGAAATGTCACTTGAAGAATCAGTTTTTTTTTAATACTTACGAATTGTAGTTATACTTTTTGGGAACTTGGCGAGAACACAATACAGACTCTTTATTGCGGGATTCTGTCTGACGTACCAACTCAATGCATGAACAGGGCTGCTTCAGAAGGTCCATGAGTTGCTTGAGAAAGATGCATGAACCAGGGATAGGGATGGAGGGAAGAAATGCCGCGTTGGATGCCCTGCTCTGCTCTGCTCTCGAGTACAGTAGCTAATTTCTACTCTGCTCACCGAGCATTGATTGACTGGCCACTCTTGTGCGTTTGATGGTGAGCATTATATTAAACGGGGAGAAGAGACCACACTGTATCCTATCCTCCTAGGCCTAGCCAGTAGCCACTGAGACTGAGGTGACGTGTTTATTTGTGAAGAGCCAAGCCCTCCAAACCAGGCAGAGAGGGTGGGAGGGACTGAGGGAGGGAGATCATTCATTCCACTGAAGCATCCTCGTGCACTTATATAGGTCGCAGTGACAGAGGACGTTGTGGGCATAAGCACAAGCACATGGCGGGCATGCGGGTGGGAAGGGATGGAACCTGACCTGACCCGGCGGCTTGCTTCCGATTCCAGCGGGGCATCCCATGGAAGCATCGCATGGTAGCATCGCATGGTAGCTCGGTCGATGGATTGCTGGGCCACTCCCCCCCCCCCCCCCCCCCCCCCCCCCGTGCTCTGCCATGTTGTTGCACGCCCGCCGGGTACATGGGCCTGACCGCCTTGGCCCATCTGCTTTTTTCTTTGTTAGAACATCTAAAAAAATTCTACTGTTTTTCTCTATTTGCACACAACCCGTGTTACTAATTTAAACGCATTTCGCTCAAAGAAAACCAATTTAAAACATATTCTGCTAAAAACAACTAATTTAAACACATGGTACGTAATTTATTTTCATCAAAAAATATCCGTAGTACATTAATTAAGAATCTTCCACTTACACTTGATCATGTGGTGTTGCAAGTGATCGTACTACCTAACATGGAAAATTCTGAGATGTCAATCATATTGTAAACTTTAAAATAACAATGCAATCTTTTCGAGTGTCCAAGTTTTAAAAAGATGATTTTTTTTGTTGATTTCACTGTATTAAACATACTTATTTTTAAAAATTCAAATGTTTGTAATACCGAATATTCAAAAAATCTTCCCGTGCTGATTTGAATATGTCTATAGTGGTGCCATGTATTAGATAGAACTAGTGGTCAAACTAATATTTATGAACGCCATGTCAATGCCTAAAATGGTTCCAATTAAGAAAAAAAAATCTAGAACGGCAATTTTCAGTAATCTGGTGGGAATAGTTTCTAGTGTTCAAAGTTGTATTTTCAAGGCCTCCTATCATTGTGTTTGCGAACTAATTTGATGAACTCGTCGTGCACTTGATGTGCGCTAGATGAAATAGTGATGTATGGATTATTCTGTGAAGTACTGTGAATTAATTTTCTGTGGATTATTTGAATGCACAAACAATTGCTGCCAAGACCCCATGTATGCAACACAGGAGACCCTAAACAAAATGTGGCCAAATGCCATAGCTTATGGTGTTGCATGCCACAAACATTAGGTCCATGTGGCATCTTCTCTGTTAAGATGCAACACAGGAGGTCTTGGCGTTGCACTTCTGCGACCACAGGATGTGGCCCTCACCGTTGCATGTCCCGAACACTAAGGACAAGTTGTATCTTCTCTGTTAAGGTGCAACACTAGGGCACGACGTTTCTATGCATTGCAACGCTGGTTCCCACGGCGTTTGATTTTCCTTCAAGCTACGCCAATGGTACAACTTAACCACAACATGTCAAAGCTGATGTAACCACATGACAAGGTTCAAAGTTCACAATAGATTCATGGCAAACCTGAATAGATTCGCAATTTCAAATACTAGATTCATGACTGCTTCAAAAGACAAGATTCAAATGATGGATTCAGTACGCAAGATCGCCACACCACCAAGTAGGGGTTTTCAAATCTTTGTTCTTCTTCTTGTCAATTGCAGTGTCAATACTCTGTAGAAATCAGCGTTGCTTGTCCCATATGTAGGCTATGAACTAGAGTAGAAACATTGCTTGATGTGCTTGCTCTGTACACCTTAACTAGAGGGGCCCAAATTTTCCGCAATGGTCGCCCAACTTCATGCTTTGCTCGCGCTGTGTGGAATGGGCAGACGGCTTATCTGCTTGAAGCCTGAAATGCAACTTTGGGAAGAGCAAGTTGTTGCATTGTTTCCTGTCAGTAGTTATTTAGACTCTGTTGCCAGCAAATTCTGTACTGCTGAATGACAATACAAGTAGATGGTTTTAGAATGACTGTACTAGGCTGCTACAGTACAATATCCTGAACTTCATAGAGAATTAGAGATACAACACCTCCCCCGTTTCATGTTTTCCTGAACCTTTTTGTAGCCTTCAATGCTGTTCTATTGGAAGAAAGAAACGTGGTGGCCAGCTTTAGAAGAGCACACACCATTTGGTACAGTTATATGAATGTTCTGAAAACATTCAACTTTGAGGACGATCCTGTTGCTTGAGCTGTCTCTTTTGATCATGAAATGTTCAGTTTCATGCTGTCTCTTTTTTTATCATGAAATGTTCAGTTGCATATTCTACATTCAAAAATGTTCATTTAGAAATGTCCAGAAATGTTCAGTCTTTGCTAAAGACTGAATTAGTAAATCTTGTCACCTTTGTAAATTGTTCAAAAATGTTCATTCAGAAATGTTCAGCTTTTTATCATGAAATGTTTAGTTTTTTTATCTCTAAATTGTGTCTTTATTTTGTTTGCACCTATGTAGAATTAGTAAATCTTGTCACCTAAACTTTTCAAGCTATAGCGACCCACTACAATGTGTTGTCTAATATACGGTGGCTGCGAGGCCGGATGCACCGGATCTGGAGCACCACCGACCGGAGACGACAGGAGACGTAGCTGCTGCAAGAGCCGACGAGTCCGACCACGACAGCAAGCTAAAGGCTCCCCTTTGCGATGGCGGTGGCGGTGTCTTCTTGGCAGGTTATTCCTCCTCCTTTCATATATCTTCCTTCGCTGTGTGCTCAATTACTAGAGAGCTACTGTCAATTCCTTTACTGAAATTCCCCCCGTCAATTCCTTACTGAAATTGTTATTTATACTCAACATTTATACTTGTTTATAACTCATTTTTGTTGGTTCACAATCATAGCTAATATATTTACTAAGTTTAAATTTTATTTTACAGTAAATGTTACATTAGACTTTTTTTAGCACTTTGTACCTGAAAAAGATATTTAAAGTTGATCCTATTAAATGTGAGTAAATGAGAAGACAAAATTGCATGCCTTCTCGAATTAATTTGTGACACTTGAATGAACGTTATATTATATGTATGTGTATATGCCCTATATTATATCGGTAGATATCTCTAAACTGGATGGTATAACAATATCTTGTACATGTTTCTAGTTTATGATTGGATAGCACAACGAAAAATTCTAGAGTGTACATGGTGTTTAAGAGAATCATAGAAAGAATGGTGCTTTCAAATATCTAATAGATAGAGTTTAGAATAAGGTGAAGGAGTGGCTGGAAAACTTCTCTCTGCGAGGGAAGGATGTCCTAATAAAGTCAGTGGCTCAAGCTATACCAGTGTACTCCATGTCGTGCTTCAAGCTCCCTAGAGGGCTATGCCAACATATTAATTCTTTGATATGCAAGTTCTGGTGGGGAAGCAAAGAGGGTGAAAGGAAGACTGCATGGGTCTCATGGGAGGTGATGACTAGGCCAAAATATCAGGGAAGCCTTGGCCTTCGAGATATTGAGCTCTTTAATTTAGCCTTGCCAGCACGTCAAGGTTGGCGTTTGCTCTAGGAGCCCGGCTCTTTGAGTGCAAGGATTCTTAAAGCAAGGTATTTCCCAAACTGTGCTTTCTTGGAAGCTAGTGTTGGCAATGCACCGTCCCAAATATGGCGAGCGATTCTAGATGGAAGGGATGTGATGATCCAGGGTCTCATCAGGAGAAGTGGAGATGGAAGGACCGCAGACATTTGGGCACAAAACTGGTTGCCGAGGGCACATGCGATGAGACCATTGGCATGCTTATCTAATAATCCGCCACTCCTAGTAAGTGACTTGATGGTGCCCAACATGGCCACTTGGAACAGGGAACTAATCGCGAGCACTTTTATCAAGGCTGACGCAGATGTCATTCTGGCTATTCCCATCTGCACACGGCAACTTGATGATTTTGGGGCATGGAATCCTGAGAGAAATGACGTGTTTTCAGTTAGATCTGCTTATAAGATGCTCGTGGACACGAAGTTGAGGAGGGAGGCTTGCTCGAGGGCCATTCCGAATCCTCCAATACTGAAGCTGAAGCAAGCTCGTGGTGTGACACGTGGAAAGTCAAGGTCCCTTAAAAAATACAGATATTCCTATGGCGTTTGGCACGACAATCTCTCCCAACTTCAGATGTGGTAAATCACCGTAACATGACCCCGGTAAATAACTGCAGATTGTGCGGCGTTGAGGACTCGTGGCATCACTCACTCCGCGGTGTGTTTGGGCACTTGCTGACCGAGACTTGGTTCAGGCGATACTCCAAGTGAATGAACCAGAGGCAAAACGGTGGATTTTCACTCTACTTGAGACGATGACACATGATGATTTTGTCCGGATCCTGGTTACACTATGGGCACTGTGGCGCGCAAGACGAAAAGCAATTCATAAGCAGGAGTTCCAGTCTCCTCATGCCACAAATAGTTTCATCAACAGGTATTTGCATGACCTGGAAGTGCTGAAACCGAAGAAAAGTGATTGTCAGGTACGCGCTGCAGCATCTCACATCAGTCGCTCCTGGGTGGCTCCCCCAGTAGGGTGTGCTAAGCTCACAGTGGATGGAGGCTTGACAAAAGATATGACTATTGGATCATATGCAGCGGTCTGTAGAAATGAAGATGGGTTATACTTGGGAGCATCGGCCATTGTACCATCGCTGGTATTCATGACCCAGCCACCCTTGAAGCCTTGGCTTGTAGGGAGGCTCTTGCTCTTGCCCATGATCATTCTCTAACAAGAATTATAATCACCTCAGATTGTAAGCAGGTCATTGATGACATCAATTCAGCCCATGGAGGGGGGGGGGGGGGGGTCTATGCAAGCGTGATCAAAAAAATCAAGACGTCAATGACGGAGTTCCAATCCTGTTGTTTCATCTTCGAGGGACGGGAGACAAACATCGAGGCCCAAAGCCCTGCTAAATTCGCTCTAGATATTCCTGTTGGACGCCATCTTTGGCTCCTTCAGCCTCCAGACATCAATTGTATTCACATGAACTTTATTTTGAATCAATATAGTGGAGTGTGTTTACCCTAAAAATAAGTCGTCGAATCATTCTCAACGACAAAGTGGTCTTCATTGCCTGAAAAAGGAAGAAGACAAAGTGGTCTTCAGAGATGGCGTCCGGGAGGCTAACCTTAGTGCCGCCGCCTCCCCTCCCCTCATCCTCCCCCCCTCCATCACAGCTGCCAGGGGGCGCGCGCGCGGGCAAAGCCCGTGCGTCGCCGGCGACGGCGGCGGCGGGGGGGGGGGGGGGGGGGGGGGGGGTGGGGGGGGGGTGCGGTGCGGTGCGGGCCGGGATGCGGCGCTAGATGACGGGCACGGCAGCGCGGCGGCGCTCCGGAGCGGGCCGGCGACGGTGGCGTAGCGGTGGTGCGACGAGCGGCATGGTGGTGGTGCAGGCCAGATGGTGGTGACGGTGGCGGCGGCTTCGTGGCGGCGCATCCAGACCCGCCTCTGACGCTGGTCACGAGCGGCCTCTCTCGCCGTGGCGCGATGGTGGGGGGGGCGGCGCGGCAACGGTGGAGGTGCGCGGCCCCCGTCCACCTTGCGGCTGGACGGCGGCGCTCGGCGCAGGATGGCATCCCTGGTGAGCTACCTTGGCTGCGGCTGCTGGTCGATTTGGTATCTCTCGTCGGTGGGCCGCGATTGTTGGTGGCCTCGCGGGGATGTGTGCCGGCTGCCATGGTGGGGTGACACGGGGGTGTGTTCGATGGGGAGCTCGGTAGGAGGGATGGGTGGCCACGATGCGGTCGCGTCACCTGTCGCCGGCACAGGGGTGTGCTGGTCCGGATGCATCCGCTCCTCCTTCTCCCCATTTCCTCGTGTTCGGAGGGGAGCTCGGTAGGAGGGATGAGTGGCCTCAATGCGGTCGCGTCAACTGTCGCCGGCACATGGGTGTGCTGGTCCGGATGCGTCCGCTCCTCCTTCTCCCCCTTTCCTCGGCCGCGGGCGGGTTGGCGCAGGTCTGCCGATGTCCGGGGCAGAGCGTCTGCTGGTGGCTCCGTCGGTGGTCTGCGGCCGGTTGGGCCAAAGCCGGGCCCTTTGTGTGGTCTCCGGGTTGTGTAGGGCGGCGGCTCTGGCGGCGGGAGGCGCGGCGTTTGGGGGTGGAGCGCCCGTCTCAGGTGCGGGCGGGCAACCATGGCCATGCGGGTGGCGTGGTTGCGGATGGTTGACGAAGCTAGGGTGCGATGGAGGGGTGTGAGCGCCGGGGTACACCACTTACCCAGTTCTTTGACTGGCCGACGGTGGCGGCGGCTAACCATGGTCGTACCCTTCTGGGAGGCACCGCTTTGGAGTCCTGGCTTCGTTGTTGTCCGGCTCACCTCTCTATTGTGGATGCTCATGGTGGAGGTCTCCGTCGGCTCTAAGTGGCCTTCCTCGCTCATCTGTAGTTTGCTTGGTTGTCGGTGGGGTGGTGTGTCGGTGCCTGGCACCTTTGTATCTTGCCTTGGGTGTGTGTGTTGTGTGAGGTGGGGGTGTGTGTTTGTATCGGTCTCTCGGTTGTAATTGGTGATGGTTGATTTATATAATATAAAGCGGGGGGAAACTTTTTTCGGTAAACTAATCAAGCTCTGTTTTTTTTTTTTTTTTTTTTTTGTGATCGAGCAACAACGCTTTTTTTTACACACATGAGGCACACACATTGACTCCTACACGAACATGAATGAGCAGCAGAGATGCACACCGGCAATGAAGGTAGGCACATCCCCCCTTGAATTTTTATTAGCCGTACTACATGGTTTTTTCCTCCCGGCAGTGAGCAGTACTGCACGTTCACAACAGACATTGGTTGTGATGTTGAGCAATTGGTCAAGGATCTCGTGACACAAGTATTATGTTAGCTAGTTAGAGCTGACAATCAGAGGATGATCGGCAGAGAAATATATAGCCAATTAAGGATACGCATTTACTCCAGTCAGGACAAGCCGACAAGGCAGCTGGGGTTTATCCTAAGTACAGGAAGATGAGCTCCAGTCTTCAGAGCCTTTGGACGCGCGATAAAGGGTGTCGTATCTCTGGGCGGAGCAGTATGTTGCCGTTAGATGAAGATCGGATGGTCGATGATGAGGCAGCCAACCGCTGGGTGTCGATTTCTTCAGTTAACAGCATGAAAGTGTTGATTTCTTGAGAAGATGCAGTCTGATTGTTCCTGAGAAGGAGATGTCTGCCAGGTTTTGGGTATATAAAAAAGGCTGTCGGCCGCCTCTTCTGGTATTTGGGACTTGAGGAAATGATAATCTTGCTTGCTTGCCTGTCATTATGGCCTGCAGAGTTGAGTTGCTTGTTACTAGTTAGTACAGAAAGCATAATCTCTCCATGTGATCAAAATGAAGCAGATCTGAAATATTTAGACCTGGCCTTGATATTTCCACACTGCTGCAGCCGCAGCACGTCCCCCCTCCCAAATATTTCCGGCAGAACATACCAATTTAATACTAAGCTGGAGATACTAATTCAATACGCTGTGTTTAAAAATTTGATCAAATAGACACGCTTTGTTTGACAAAAGATAAAAGAAAACCATGCTTGTGTACGTAGAAATAAGGATGGCAATGGGTCGGGTTTGGGTCGGGTTCCACAATATCAAATCCATATCCATATCCATAAAGACAGTCCCTGCCCATCCATGAAAAAACCCATGGGCGAAAAATTGTGACCATGTCCAAACCCGATGGATATCCATACCCATTGGATACCCGTCGGGTCCTGTCAAGCCCTATACATAAGACATAACTCATTGCACGATGTGCGCTCCGCATTGGCGTGGTCACTGCCCCGCCATGCAGTCATAGCCTTTGCATTGACCTTACATGGAGGTAGCGGCTGGCAGCGGCGGCCACCTCTAGGGCTATGGGAGGAGTAACTCAAGGAGACGGCGCCGATTCTCAATGACAAGTCATTTAATGAGTGTAGATAATAGGATGAGAAGGTGCACTAGTGTATGTTACGGTGGGGATTGTGTAATTTCTTTTGGATGTTTGAGATAAAGGATAAAATTATAGTGGGACATGTGACTATGGGGTTGGGATAGCAGAATATTGCCCGTTAAGTCAGACTATCGGGTCGGGTTTGGGTATATCCATGGGTACAAGATTATATCCATGCCCTATCCACGAGTAATCGGGTCGGGTTTGGGCGTTGCCCATGGACGTAAAAGCATATCCAAACCCTATCCATTCGGGTTGGATATCCATGGGTATCCATGTCCATGGATAAAATTGCCATCCTTACGTAGAAATTTGGAGATGGGTGTTTACTGGGGTTTGGGAGCTCGACCGATTTGTGAGAAGCTGCTGCCGCTACTGCAGAGTGAGTTGAGTGTGTAGTAAACTTGGGAGGAAGAAAACGAAGAAACAAAGGTACATGTAGTGGTTGGCGGTGTTGATTATTCTCACCGAATTGGAATTGGAATTGGAACAGATAGATGCATTGTTTGATTGTGATCCTTCGAGTGTGGGCACAGTACAGTACCATCGAATGGGCAGTCAGGCCTGACCGCAACAGAAAAGGTATCCCAACGTGTTCTGTCCTGAGCAGGATATATAGGTTGGCATCCGTAGCAAGGTGGGAGGAGGACATGGATGGCTAGATTCACAATCTAATAGTCCTGTCCTGAGGTGTGTTTGCATCACAAACCAGCGCGCGGGAGCCACTGAAGCAAAGCGAGCGTGACATGACAGTTGGGCGGGCTCTCTCCCTCTCGCCCTCCCAAAGTCAGTGGTTGCCTGGTCACTGTCTATATCTATACTACTCGAGCGCCCTCAACTGACCATACCGAAGAAAGAGACACGGAATCGCACGGGTGTTGGTCTGTGGGAAGACTAGTGTTGGTCTGTGGGACCAGTCTAGATCCCGCAAGGCGCAACGGCCAAGGATAGGTGGCTGTGACCGGGGCGTTACACAGCAACTATCACCGATGGAAGACCATCTTCCGGTCCATCGCCGCCAAGTACAACGGCCTTGCTCGTATCGACGAGAGCACCAATCCCGACACCACCGACCCGGAATGGCGCTAGGCGGGCATCCCGTCCTCTTGTGGTTTCATGACACTGTCGTCGACACCCTTCTCGACGTCGTCATGACCGATGACGCCGCCGCCCTCGACGTCTAGACGTGTCTCGAACGCTACTTCCTCGCCAACCGCGCCTCTCGCTCGATCCATCTTCGCCGGCAGAACCTTCAGAAGGGATTGCGGGGCCGGTGTGCGCCGGGGAAAGCTCGCCAGGCAGATGCACCGGGAGGGCTCTTACATCGGTATCAGTGGTGCAACAAAACACGGCAACCTCACAGAAACCGACACGTAACCCGCTATCGATTGGAAGGGTTGCAGCCTTGCAAGTGACCGTTTGCTATCGTAGCCACTCCTTTGTTTTCTTTCAACATCTTGTTTACTTTGTTTACTTTCGACATCTATGTGAATAGAGACATGTTTGTGCGCAAGGTGAGAAAGAGCCACTCTTCTCCGACGAGGCCGAGGCGCCAAAAGTAAGCTCGTGCGTCTCCTCCGATCCTCGTGGAGACCTGGCGATCGATGGAGGTTGCCGCAGCGGGAGAGCCGGCGCCGGCGGGCGTGCATGCCGTCTACGCCCCCAGGCTGATCGCCGGCTTCATCTCTGGCGCGCTCGCTGGCCTCTTCGCTCTGGGTAATTAATTAATCTATCGTCGGTCGTTCTTGCATGCTGGGCACACTTGGTCATGCATAAATATATTTTGAATCGATGCTTTGAAGGTGGAGCATTAACCGGAGCAGTCACCGGCGCGCTCGCGGGCAGAGCTTCCGATAGCGGCGTTCTCCGGGGAGCTAGATCTGGAGCTATCGCCGGGGCCGTCCTGTCCATCGTGGTTCTCCAGGCATCTCGCGTGTACTGGTGCTCGGACCGGCTCGGCGCATCATCCATGTCCATGGTTAGTAAAAGCTTCTTCTGTGCCCCTTGTTGCTCTCAGAGTTCAGACTTAACAGTATGTGTACTGTGTCTGGATGTGTGCCTAGAGGCTTTTTCCGTATGTGACGAAAAAATTATATTCGGGCCTGCGATTTTGTACTGTGGGCCCGAAATCGATAGAGGCTTTCTCAACCGTCCTTGACTTAGAGCATCTATAACCCTTGTTGCCCAATTTGGGACCCTATATGCCGGGGGGGCGCGTCCGCGATCGATGATCGGACACACCTTTTTTGTCCCTGTCCACAGCCACAACCTTCATATGTCCGAACACAAATCCATACGAAAACATGCATGCTACATAGATCATCCATACAACTTTACAACTTATAAACACAGCCTCGGGCATAGATGGGACAATCCGACATAGATAAGTTTATACTACTCGATTCAAAAAAGCCGCTGGAGTTCATAACTTAACTAAAATTCATGATTAAAAGGTAATTAAACATAGTGAGTGGACCGGAGTCCACCACTTCCTCGCGGCGGCCGGTTCCCCATGGGGTCTCGGATGTGGAGTTGCCCTCGGCGTAGGCATTGGCGTTGGGCGGACTGTCGTCGTCCGTCATGCCGCTATCCGAGGAGGAGGAGGAACTGATGATCCCCGCCATGCGCTGGGCAGGGCATACTCACTCGCAAGCTGTGCGGCTCTCTCCTTGGTTGTCGCTCTCTGCCTCGCCAACCTCTTGGACTCCTCAAGCCCAATGCGGAGCGCTACCGTATTTTTGCGGCGCCGACAGCGGACATCCATCTCCGCGGTGGTGTAGGAGCGGATGATCGCGTCGCGGAGTGCGCGGCCTTGGAGGTAATTGGAAATTTCTTTCGGTTCAGCCGAGTTTTATCACAGAAAAGAACAACACCTGAGCCATATGATGTTGCCGGCGAAGCTGAGGAAGCAGGTTGACAGATGCGGATGAATGTCCTGGCGTCCCCGAGGGGGCTCGCCAAGACCTCGTCTGAGATGGTGACTACGCAGCTTCGCCCGCGGAGAACTTCAATGATATTTGTGGCGCATGCCCGATCTTATGCGTTGCGTCGACTTGCCGCGTACTTTTCCCCGAGAGCGACACCGCACAAGCTGACTCAATTTTTGCTTTTGGCCAGCAGCAAACTCACGCACAAGCTAGCTTTGGATTCAAGCACCTTTGATCAATTTCCAGCGGCTAGATGCGAACACGTACACTGGTCGATTCGATTCGATCTGATCTGGCCGGAAAACACACAAACCCCCCTCCCCCCGATGAAGCTAGATGGGAACTTCAATGATATTTGTCACTGATCTAAACGCTCTTATATTTCTTAACAGAGGGAGTACATAACAAGCTTTTCTTACAAGGAGAGATTTGAGTCCATTATATAGGACTTTACAACGGACTTACAAATAAACCGACCTAAAGTAAGGCACGGAAGCCTGCTTTGATATTTTATTACCTTGCCGACATGCTGGTCTTGATTAGACCTGGGCATTTCTCGGGCCGGGCCGGGCTTCGGGCCGGGCCGAAAAAAGCCCGACGCTAAATACCCAGGCCCGAGCCCGGCCCGGCCCGACTGTCGGGCCGTAGATTTAGGCCCGAGCCCGGCCCGAAGCAGGAAAAACCTGGCCCGGCCCGGCCCGGCCACGGCTTAAATCGTGCATTTAGTAGGCCCGAGCCCGGCCCGGCCCGACTGTCGGGCTCACAAATACAGGCCCGAGCCCGGCCCGAGGACACACTTTGGCCCGGCCCGGCCAGGATTTTCGGGCCGGGTCGAGTCAGGCCGACCGGGCCGGGCTGCCCATGCCCAGGTCTAGTCTTGATATCTGCCACATTCTCCCTCTCTTGTCATATGAACTTGATCCATTGATGCACATCACCTACTTAAGCTTGTGGCTTTTCACCGACTAACTTCATTCGAATCTGCTACTTTCTAGAACCTTGACCTGCCAAGCGGCTCGGTAAGAATATCAGCTAACTGATTAGATTTGTAGACACATGCTCCACACCAACTGACCCAGCTTCAACACATTCCCGGATCAAGTGTGAATGTGTTTACTTTAGTCGTGAAGGACACGTATCACAGAAGTTGTATCCCGCGTTCCTACGCAACATGTACCGCGACAATGTTTTTTTTTTAGAGGAAAAGGACGGAGCCCCGGTTCCATTGCATTGCAAAGAAACCATAGTCTTACAGATCCAGCCCGCAGGCAACAATCACTCACGGAAAGAGCAGAACTAAACTGAACTGAAAAAAGAAATGTAACCACTGCATACAGGCAGCAAACATCCAGCCAACACAGGGCGAAAAATAGGGTAAAATAGCTATCAAGCTACCCTATTTTTTACTGTCCCCTGGCTGTTGGCTTTTCTCCTGAGCAGCAATTTTCACGCCTGGGTAAACCTGCACCCCCTCAGCCTGGGTCTGGCCACATCAACGGCGGAGGTTTTCTTGCCAGCTGCTCCAGACTCCGCACCGCTGCACGAAGTTGGGTTTTGACAGGATCTGAGGACAGCGGCTCCCACACCGCAATGTATGAGGCAGTTCTGCTCCAGAAGACCTGCATATTGGTCCATCCAGTGCGATTGAAAATTAAGTCATTCCGGATATTCCAGATGGCCCACAGACCAGCCGCATTGATAATATTCATAGCAGCAAATTTACCACCTCTAGCCCAAAGATCAGAGAAGGAAAGCATATTGGTCCCCCCTGTAGCTAGTAATGTCAGAGATATTTCTCCAGAACTCAATCGAAATGGCACAGCCAAAGAAAAGATGATGACAAGACTCAGCATCTGAGCAAAAAGGGCAGGAAATGACAGGGACATTCTGCCGTTTACTAGGTTGTCTCGTCAAAATCTTGTTGTTAGCCAAAAGCCACATAAAAATATGATTTCTGGCAGGAATTTTAATAAACCAAACAGCAGGAGTATTGCTAGGCAGGACTCCTCTAAAATTAACCACTTTATATAAAGACTTAACAGTGTAAACACCACTAGAATTAAGATTCCAAACTAAAGAATCCACATCATCAGTAAAGTTGATAGTCTTGGCTATTTCTGTCAGCTCAAACCAAAGTCCCAGCTGCTCCTCTGTAAAACATCTCCTAAAAGTGATCATCAGATCAGTGCCATCCCACACCCTGTCGATAGTAATATTATGCTCATTGGCAAGGATGTAGATGTCCCAATAGAGGGTGGCTAGGGGGGCAGTACCAAACCAGTGATCTTCCCAGAATCTCACACTCTTGCCATTTCCTATCATCCAGGAGTAGCCAAATTTGGCAGCTTTAGTAGCCCAGATAACTCCTTTCCAGAAAGGAGAAGCCCCCACAGGAGAGCAGGTGAAAATGTTAGGATTCTGGGTGTTGTACTTAGCATCAATGATGCTTTTCCAAATTTTCCCTTCATCTCTGTGGTGTCTACTGACCCAAGAGGCTAATAAACAAAGATTCATATCAGCTAGGTCAGAAATCCCCAAGCCTCCAAACTCTTTTTTCAAAGTGATGGAACCCTAGTTGGCTAAATGGTATTTGTGATGACCTTCATAATCATCCCAAAAACAGTGAGCTAAATGAGAGTTAATGAGTTTAATAGCCCATTTGGGGAATTTAATGTATCCCATCAGGTATGATGGGATACTAGCAAGACAAGCCTGAACTAAAATAAGTCTATTACCAAAGGAAAGCAACCTCCCTCTCCATCCTGCAGCTTTCTTGATGATCTTGTCAATTAAAGGTTGCAGATCCTCTCTTCTCAGCTTACTATGATGGAGGGGGGCACCAAGGTACTTAATAGGGAAAGTACCCAACCTACAGCCTAATATTTGAGCAAAGACCACAGCCTCATCTCTATCAACATTAATGGGCACCAGGTCACATTTATGAAAATTAATTCTCATCCCAGACATTTGTTCAAAGCAAGATAATAACCATTTTAAGTTTCTAGCATGCTCTAAATTATTGTCCAGGAAAAGCAGGGTGTCATCTGCATATTGCATACTGATGACACCAGCAGGGTTAGAAGGAGGGAAAACCCGAACAATAAGTTGCATGTCAGCAGCTTTAACTAGCATTCTAGTGAATACATCAGCTGCTATGTTAAAGAGTAAGGGGGAGACAGGATCCCCTTGTCTCACCCCCTTCCCAGTAATGAAAAAGTCACTATTGGTGTCATTAATTCTGACACCAACAGATCCTTTATGAAGAAGGGTTTCCAGTTTATGCATCCATTTAGGTCCAAAACCCCTCTTCTTGAGCATATCCAAAAGAAATTCCCTATTAATCATATCATAAGCTTTTTCATAATCTAATTTAAAATAGAAATCTTGTAAATGGTTACTAACTACAGCATGCACTACTTCATGGGCAGAAACAATGCTCTCTAGAATGAATCTACCTTTAATAAAGGCAGTCTGGTTTGGGGAAATCAAATCATTGCAAACAGGACCAAATTTATTAGAAGCACACTTGGCAAAAATCTTAAAGCTGCAATTGATCATGGCCAGAGGTCTGAACCTATCCATGGTCACAGCATTAGTATCTTTAGGTACTAAAGTAAGCAGGGAGAAGTTGAGTCTGTGTAGATCCAGCTCCCCCTTCTCCCAGTCTCTAAATAAAGCAAAAAGGTCACTCTTAATCAGCTCCCAAAAGTGTTGGTAAAAAAGAAAAGGAAAACCATCTGGGCCAGGGGCACCCTCAGCATAAGACCCAAAAACTGCATTTTTAATCTCCTCTTCGGAGAAGGGGGTTTCCAAAATCCTGATATGTTCTGCAGTGGCCAAGCTAGGCTGATCCCAGAAGTCTTCTTTAAGACTAATGTCAATAGCAGGAGAGTAACCAAATAATTTTTTATAATAAGAAACAGCAGTTTGCATAATACCTTCTTGATCCTCTACAGGGCCTTCAGGAGTTTCCAACATGGCAATGTGTTTCTTCCTCCTTTTTTGATTAGCCATAGCCTGAAAGTATCCAGAATTAAGATCACCTTCAAGAATGTCTTTCTCCCTTGCCCTCTGCCTGGACTTGATCTCCTCCTTCTTCCATATTTCATTAAGCTCTCCTGAAATATTTTTCATTTTAGCTTTAGAAACAGGAGACAAAGGTTGAGATTCAGCAATAATATCTAAACAATTATATTCAGCAACCAAAGATTGTTTCTTCTTGTTTTGAGAGGCTTCATAATTGGCACTCCACCCTTTAGCAATTTTCCTAGTGTTCCTGATTTTAAACTGCCACCTGTCAATGGCTTTAGTGAACTGGCAGTCAATATTCCAAGCTTTGTGAATTATATCATCAAAACCAGGAACCTCCAACCACCACTTCTCAAACCTAAAGGTTTTAGTCTTAGGAAAAGAAAAAGCTTCAGAATTAAAGATTAAGGGGGTGTGATCACTCCCAATCCTGGGAAGGGCTTTGACCTGGGAAGCAGGATATAAGCCCTCCCAGTCAGCAGAAACAAAAATTCTATCAATAGCAGCCATAATCAAGTTATCCTGATTATTAGCCCAAGTAAACTTCCTACCAGCATTCTTAATTTCAATTAGACCAAATTTATTAATCCAGTCATTGAAAAGATCTGCCCAATGTTGATTAATCAAACCATTGTTCTTGTCCTCAGCACATCTAACTAGGTTAAAGTCACCACCTATGAGAGTAGGACCAGACCAACCAGCTAATACATTGTGCATCTCATTAATGAAATCTAGTTTAAAATTATCACAAGCAGAACCATAAACAGAAACCAATCTCCAAACCAAATTATTATTTTTATTCTTCAGAAGGCAGGAGATGCAAAAGGAATGAATATCACAATTCAGCAGCTCGAATAGGTCTACTTTAAATCCCACAAGGATACCACCTGCTGTATTATTAGCAGGCAGCCAGTGCCAATCATAGCCATTTCTAGTATCAATGGCATCCAACTGATTAAGGCTGAAATCAGATTTTTTAGTTTCAAAAAGGCAAAGAAAATCTGGGCATTGAGCTCTAATGAGCTCTTGCACTCTAGTAATCTTAGGGGACCCATTTAATCCCCGCACATTCCAAAATAGACCAATCATTTAAATCTGTTAGATATTCTGGCCTGACATTTCCTAGACCTCTGACTGACTACCTCAGACCAAGAGGAGTCCAAGCCAGTACCATCATCAGTATTAGATTTGGTATTTTGGTCAAGGCCAATGGTTTCTATACCATCAGAATCAGGAATAACAATATTATAATCCTCCCCAGAGACATCAATGTCAGGAGGCAAAAATAAATCAGGATTTTCCTGCTTGAATTTCTCAAGCCTATTATTTTCTATTTTCCTAATAACATCAATGTTGTGATTGATCTGAGTAGGGTTATTACCCAGACTCACACCAGCTTTATCAGCATTAGAGATAAGAATGTCATTATCAAGACAGGCAAAGGAATTCTGAAACACTCTAGGTTTATTACCTTTTGGTATTTCTAGATTCTGCACCTGCTTGATTTCCTGAGCTCTGATCAAGGATGGCTTACCATCTCTCTTGATTCTGTTGCTCATTCTGGGAGGAACAACATGGCCCCATTTCCCAACTCCAGCTTTATTAAGCATGTTGTTGGTTTTAGGGCAAGGGATCAAAGCATCCTGAGAAACAGAGCAAGTCCTGCTTATGGTAGTATCCACTATGTTTGCAATTGTTGTACCGCGACAATGTAGGGGCTCGCAATGACCGACCATATCTACGTAAATCCCTCTTGCAGGTTCATGCCTATGGGAATCAAGGTAAGCATTGTATTAGAGCATCTTCAACAGCAGCTCTATTTTAGGCACACACAAAAGTAGTTTTACATCATCAAAAAATGCATTTTACATAACGTGAAACATTTTTGCTCCAACAGCAGATGCAAAATAGGGCACTATTTTGCTCCAACAGCTGCCTTATATTGGGCACAACAATTGCATACATATTGAAACTATTCATAGTACCAAAATGATTTCAAAACAAATAAACACAAACATTACAAACATAAATTGTTCATCACACATCACACAAATTGTTCATCAATCCATAACATCAAATTATTACACAAATTATTCATCACACATCACATAAATTATTCGTTACTCCCTCCGTCTCGGTTTACTAGGCCCATAAGCATGAGAGAGGCGTCCGTTCCTATTAGGGCATCTTCAATGGCTGTAAGATAGTTGTTGGTAAACTTTGCCACCTAGGATATATGATGACATGGCAACAAATAAATGAGGAGAGAGAGTAAAGTTGTATGTAAATTAACCAATAGCTCTTGCACAAGCTTCAAGGCTATGTAGAGAGCACTTGCATTTATTCTCTCTTCTCCTATTGGATAGTATAGATGCAACCATTGGAGTAGTTGTATGATCCTTTGTTGGTTGATGATATGGACAATTTTACCAACAAGACTACATACAAACTATTGGAGATGCTCTTAGGCCCTTCCGTCCGACTACCAAGAAAAATTAATTAGGACCAATGCATGCATGCGAGATTAGCACGTGGGGCAGCATTATCAAGGAAATAATTTTTCTCAAAAAAAAATCAAGGAAATAATTAATGTATGGACGCTGCATGCATGGAGATTTTGCGCTTCGATTGCAACTCCATCCGCTAGTCTCGTGGGAAATAAATTCGCAGACGTTGCATGCGGGGGAAAGTGCTGCGTGTGATTGGTGCAGAGCATGCAGGGCATAATTACCCGCAATGAATGACATGCCATACGAAGCATCATCTAATTACTTGAGGGATTAATACCTAAACTAGCGTGCACGAATAAGAGGCTGCCTTGGTCTTGCCGATTCGGTCGGTGGGCCTAATAAACCTGGACGGAGGGAGTACACAAATTATTCGATGCACGAGCAGATGAAACTATGGATGTTGTTCCCCTTGCCACTTCCACCACTCCTCCATGACATCGTTTTGAAGATCCATGTACGTGTCGCCATCTCGAATGTCATGGTACGCCTCAACAAAGCGTCGGATTCGGTCCTCCATTCTACGCAGCCGCACGGGTTTCCCCATGAGCTCATTGAAGGTGTAATCCAAATCATTCTCACGCTCATTCTCAATGATCATGTTGTGCAAGATCACACATGCCGTGATGATGTACCAAATGATTTCTTGATCCCAAAACCTAGCCGGTCCTCGCACAATAGCAAATTGGGTTTGCAAAACCCAAAAGCCGTCTCCACATTTTTTCTAGCGGCCGCTTGAGCATTATGAAAGTAGAGTTCTTTCTTACCTTGGGGACTTGAAATTGGCTTAACAAAAGTAGACCATTTGGATATATCCCATCCGCAAGGTAGTAGCTCTTGTTGTATGTGCGGTCATTTGCTTGGAACTCCACCGGTGATGATTCTTCATTGGCTAGCTTGGCAAAGAGAGTTGACCACTTGAGCACAATGATGCCATTGCAAGAACCAGACATCCCAAAGTATGCATGCCAAATCCACGTCTCCTGATCGGCCACGACCTCAAGAATGTTGGTGACATCCTTCTTGTGTCCTATGAACTGTCCATGCCATGCAGGAGGGCGGTTCTTCCTCTTCCAGCGCATGTAATCAATGGAGCCAAGCATACCTGGAAATTCATGTGTTGTGTTCATCTCCAAAAGCCTCACCGTGTCTTGAGCATTGGGTGCTCTTAAATCCTCTCGCCTGAACACTTCAACCACCGCCTTTGCAAATCGCTTGACATAAAAAATGGAAGTGCTCTCTCCCATTGCCAAGTTATCATCAATGAAATCAGCAGGAACACCATATGCCATCATGTGCAATGTGGCAGTCACCTTATGGATGGTGCTATGTCCAAGATTGCTGGTGCAATTCGTCCTCTGCTCGAAGGTCCGATCATGTTGCTTCACACAGGTGGGCAATGTGATGGAACAAATCCGAAGACATCCTAAACCGGCGGCGAAAGTATTGCTCTGGATACGTTGGAGATGGACCAAAATAGAGGTGCATCAATCTAGTGTGCACCTCTGGCGTATCTCCCTCCGAATCACCTCACATCCGTAAACGGAACCACCATGCTTCGACTTCTTGTTCTTGTGCATCATCAAGATCAAAACAATGTCCTCCTGTTCGGTCATGTCATACTCCTCTTCGGACGAGAAATCATCCCATGGAAAACACGAATCACACGAACTCAACCACAATGCAATAGTTTGAATTGCCATCCACTCATTTGTCCACAACAAACATGAAAGAAAGCAAAAAAAAAATTTACCTTGCGCACAATTTGTCAAACACCTAGAGTGTGAGGAGGAGCACACTGGCCGGCGGCGCGTCGTAGACTATGTGGTACTATATATGATCCAAAATGAATTTCAATCCCTCCCAAGATGACATAGAGTATTATATATGATCCTGTATATGTTCATCAGCTTGTCAGCCTGAATGGCCGATGTCACAATCACCATTGCCTATTGCTAGGTCCTTTTAGCTTTTTTAGTGGAAGCTCTACTTTCTATTAGTTGGTATGTTCTACATATATATACACACCTCTAAGAGAATTCATGGTATATTGTTCAGACAGATTTAATAGAGCAGCTCCTTCATGCCCGGTTTGAGCAACAGCGGCTTGGATTTTCAGCACATACATCACACCGGTCGCAGGTCAGTTAACTATTATCCACCGTCGATTTCTTTCTCTAGGAGGAACATAATGGCGACCATTCGTTCATGACAATGTTTTGGTACCGTAGTAATGGTGATGTATATGAATGTCGCATGTCAAGTGTATTCATCTGGTGAAAGAATCAAATTAGACTGAATGGCCAATGCTGCGAAAAGGAAGATGTTGGATTCACAATTAGTAAAGTGCTCCTGTCATGTGTCGTGGTCTCGTGGATGCATCTGTACTGAATTTTAGATTATTATTTTCATCAACAGGTCAACATATCCGACTTTGGTCACGATGATGTGTATGAAATCTTCGGAGACATTTCGTTGAGAGGGCTTTCGCACGAGTCACTGAAGAAATTGCCACACTATGTGGTAACTGATCAGGTCCATATCACATTTGATGAAAACCTGCCTTGCACTATTTGTCTACAGGTACAATTATCACTATCAGAATAGACTTCATTTTGTCAGAAAACATCTTTCTTGCGTAATTTGCACTTGCACTGCTACAGAACAGACTATCACCGGCTGGTCAAAAGCCCTTTCAATGGCCACCCGCATGTCCATATGGGTCAGGGATGTCTCACCCATCTCAAACGGGTGGAAAGGCCCACCAGTGATAGCTATCATCATAGGTATCACCCGCCAGTGATCACTACCATCAATGGCGATTACACACCCGCCTGTGGTGTGCTTCATGAGGCACAGAAAGCTGAAGGATGAATAGTACTCACACACATGCTGTATTCCCTCATAGGCTGTTTACATATACAGGGAATAGAGAGAGAGAGGGAGAGAGGGGTCGTGCAGTACATGCGCGCCCGTATCTTGTGCTATCCCTAGAGAATAGGATCGGCTGTCATAACACACGTACATACATAGGAGATAACACGTGCAACACATATTGTTCAACGCCCCCCGTTGTGGCAACATCGCTGGACGTGACGTTGAGACTGTTGTGAAACTCGGTGAAGACAGTAGTTGGGAGGACGAAGATGTCCTGCACCCGAGCACACACGCACCCGTTGCTACAGTAAAATCGAAAAAAATAGAAAAAAAAGTCAAAAAAATCTGAACTTTTTTTGTGTGAAACATTGATGTTTTCTCCACATGCCTGCAAAATTTCATCACCAGATGACATTCGTGGAAAACGTGGCAAAAAAAACAAAATCGATGCTCCAAAAAGTCTGTTTTTTACCGTTTTGGAGCATCGATTTTGTATTTTTTGCCACATTTTCCACGAATGTCATCCGGTGATGAAATTTTGCAGGCATGTGGGGAAAACATCAATGTTTCACACAAAAAAAATTCAGATTTTTTTGACTTTTTTTTCTATTTTTATCGATTTTACTGTAGCAACGGGTGCGTGTGTGCTCGGTTGCAAAAGAGCACTTTCGGTAGTTGGGAGCCCTTTTGTGAATATGTTGGCAAACTGTGACGTTGTGGGTATATGTAGAACACGATCTTCACCCAATTTGACGCGATCCCGAACAAAATGAAGACCAATCTCCAATGCTTCGCCCACTGATGTTGTACCGGGTTCGAAGAAAAATACATGGCGCTCACATTGTCACAACAGACGATGGTGACACGATCCGGTGGAGCTCGGTCAGAAGTTGACGAAGCCAACATGACTCCGCAACACAATTGGCAACCACATGATACTCCGCCTTAGCACTAGAGCAAGAAACAGTATGTTGCCGTTTGGAAGACCAAGACACGACATTGTTGCCCAAGAATACACAAAATCCGGAGGTAGATTTGCGAGTATCTGGACAACCCACCCAATTGGCATCCAGAGTATGCAACCAAATCGTGAGTGGACGATCCATATAGTTGCAAACCAAGGTGTGTGGTGCCCCGGATATAACGCAAAATGTGTTTTATGAGCTGAAAATATGAGTCATGGGGATCATGCATGAAGAGGCAAATTTGTTGTACCGCATAAGATAAATCTAGGCGTGTCAAGGTGAGATATTGCAACGCCCCAGCAAGACTTCGGTAAAGAGAGGGATCGGCATAAGGAGGCCCATCAATGGATGACAACTTGAAGCGGGTGTCAATGGGAGTAGAAATGGGATTGCAATTAAGCATGTGAGCACGATCTAAAATTTCAAGGGAGTATTGTTGTTGAGACAGGAAAATGCCAGTGTTTGTTGCGGTGCACATTTATGCCAAGAAAGTGGTGGATATCACCAAGATCACTCATGAAAAACTCATGCTTAAGAGAGTTCATGATGAAGTTAAGAAAAGTGGCGGTGTTGGCAGTGAGTATAATGTCATCAACATATATAAGTAAGCTACATGTGTATCATGGTGTAGGATAAACAACGAGGAATCACACTTGGAGGCAAGCAGTGAAATGTTGAAACCACGTACGAGGAGCTTGCTTAAGACCATATAGTGACTTGTGGAGACGACATGCATGTGTGGGTTTAGTAGAATCAATGAAACCGGAGGGCCTTAAATTTGGTGATGACTGTGCAGGAATGCATTTTTGACGTCAACTGATGCATGGGCCAAGACTAGGAGGTGGTAAGACTGAGCACGACGCGGATAGTGGTGGGCTCAACCACAGGGCTGAATGTCTCGCGGTAGTCAACACCTTCACGTGGAGTAAATCCGCAAAGAACCCAACAAGCTTTACATCGAGATAAGGAGCCATCCGGATTAAGTTTGTGGTGAAAAATCCACTTGGCGGTCACCACATTCACACCTGCAGGACAAGGAACCAAAGACCAAGTGTCATTCGGCATCAGGGCCTTAAATTCATCTAACATTGCGTTGTGCCAATTAGTTTCCTTAAGTGCCGAATTGTAAGAAGCCGGTAGGGGTGAAAGGGAGAAAGAAATGATGAAGGGATAATTTTTATTTTGTTGATTCGGCATAAAATAACCAGCTTTGGCTCGAGTGCGCATTGTGGGGTGGTTGTCGGTTGGCGGTAGTGCAAGAACACATGGCAGAGCGGGAGAGGGAGGAGCGGAATGCGAGAAGATACGGGCTGGTCGGCAGCGGTAGGTGGCTCGGAAGGAGAGGAGGATGTCGTTGGATCAGGGTGAGAGGCGTTGGATCCGAGACTAATCGAGAGGGGCTGTTGGCGCAGGCAGGGGACGTGGGACTCGATGGAGAGGGCGTGGGACCTGCAGGGCTGGTGGGTGACGGGGAGAAGGTAAGTGGGGTGACGTGGCAGGCTGGGAGTCGCTGGTCTTTTGTGCATGAGGAAGTGGTGGAGATCGGCGACGTGGCGGGCTGGGAGGTGGGCACAAGATCGGGAGGTGATTTGTTCGGGCCGGGCAAGGTAGGTGAGGGGTGGGGATCGATGACTGGAAAATTTGGTGGCAGGGTCGGTTGGGGATACGGTGTGAAGAGGTGCTGTGTAGGCGGAGCTGCAGGAAGGACGTAGGAAAATTTAGTTTCATCAAAAATTACATGCCTCGAGATGATAACACGGCGGGAGTCGACGTCTAGGCAGCGGTAACATTTATGTTCGAGGGAGTAACCAAGGAAAACACAACGGATAAAGATATGAGCTAATTTATGAGGGGACGTGGCATATGTGTTTGGGGAGCATAAGTAGCCAAAGGCGTGGAGATGGTCATATGTGGGATGGACACCAAAGAGAAGATAGTAGGGCATAAGAAATTAATGGGACTGGATGGGCGGCGATTGAGGAGATAGGTGGTGGTATGGAGGGCTTCAACCCAAAATAGCAGTGGAAAGTTTGCTTGAATGAGGAGCGTACGAATAATGTCATTGGTGGAGCGAATGAGTCGTTCGGCTTTGCCGTTTTGAGAGGAAGTGTAGGGGGAGGAGAGCCGGAAACTGATACCATCGTTAGAGAAGAACGTGCAAAGAGAGGAGTTGATGAATTCACCGTCATTGTCACGTTGGAGACATTTTATTAGGATATGAAATTGTGTGAGAATAAATTGGAAGAAATGTTGTAGATTGGAGTTGGAGGAGGTGTTGGATTTACAATGCAAAGGAATCGACCATGAGTAATGAGAGAAATCATTTAAAGAAAATAAGGTAATACTAAAAACCGGAAAAACTTGCAACGGGCGAGGTCCAAAGGTCGCAATGAAGTAATTGAAAAGGTGCAGTGGTACAACTTTTGGAGGTAGGAAAAGAAAGCCTTGGCTGCCTCCCAAGATGACAAGTAGAGCATATAGAGGGGGCTACATTATTGTGCAAATGAAGGAAGTCACAAGAAAGCCCTGGAAGTGAAGCACGACCCGGATGACCAAGCCGTTTATGCCATGTATCAACATCGATGGTGAGGGAGAGGGCCGCCTGTCCGGAGCTGGAATCGCCATGGAAGGGGTACAGTGGTCTGGGACTATTGGAGCGAAGGATGAGTTTCCTGGTTGCGAGATCCTTCACATGAAAGCCAATAGGGTCAAATTCTACCGAGCACCAATTATCAGCCAAAAGGGACAAATTCTACCGAGCACCGGTTATCAGCCAAAAGGGTCAAATTCTACCAAGCACAAATTGTCAATAGTAAATTTGCGAACACCGATCAGGTTTTGGACAATAGATGGAGAAGCGAAAACACCATCAAGACGAAAGGGATATGGTTAGAGAATAGTGGAACCGGTGCAACAATAGGCATCCTATGGCCATTACCAACAATAATGCTAGATGAAGAAAGCCAAGATGGGGAATGACAGATGGAGAGGTTACCTTGCTGACCTGTGACGTGGGAGGAGGCACCGGAGTCCATCACCCAATCGACGCCGCCGTTGGGATGTTGGGCGGCGACGTTAATCAAGGCGGTGTTGAAGAGAGCCTACTGATCCCAGCTAGAAGGCCCCAACAGCATAGGTGGTGGGGGTGCATATGGCACAGGGGTGGTGTAAGGGGGCGGTCCAGCAACAAGGAATGGAGCAGGGCGTGGAAGGCCGCCGAACCGCTATACATGACATGGTACGCTTGGGTTGGATCAGCTGGTGGGGGCTGAGGATGCCGATGGTGTTTAGAGGCACCCACGGTGGACGAGGGAGCGTCATGTCGTAGGGAGAAAAGTAGCCCATCCACGGAATCGAGGTTGCGGGTTGCTGACCACGACCGCCGTTGCCGCGGCCACGCCCGGGACCATCGGTGTCTTGGCCGCCGCCAGTGCTATGGCCCACGTTGTTGCTTGGCAGCCGCTAGTGCCGTGACCGGCGCCATAACCCTGGCCGCCACGCCCAACGGAGTCGTCAGGGCCGCGAGCACCATCAGAGGAGGAACTGTCGCGAGCACCGGGGGAGGAAGAGCTGCCCTAGATCAGCCGCCGTACCCTCGAGAAGAGCATGTTGCCGCATCTTATCTTCAGTGTTGAAGTGGCGAGAGACGGCAGTCTCGAAGTCAAGCTGTGGAACAATGTCGCTGATGATATCTCCAAGTGAGTGGAAGGGCTTGCTCAGGGCATGGAGCAGCTGCATGGTCAGGTCTTCATGGGAGACGGGCGTACCAACGTCGCTGAGGAAGATGCCGAGGTTCTTTAGGCGGTGTACTCGGCAATGGAGAGATCGCCTTGCTGCAGGTTGTTGAACTAGCGGCACAACTGGATCGCGCGAGAGGCATTGTTGGCGAGAAAATAGTTCTCGAGCCGCTGCCAGACGGTGGCATCATCAGTCATCACGATGTCGAGGAGACTATTGATGATGGTGGCGTGATACCACAATAGCACTGAGTTGTCTGCCCGACATCATTCCGGGTCGATGGTCTCAAGAACGTACGTCACGTCGATGTGATTCAGGCTGCCGTATTTGGCAACGACAACCATAACAGATGCCGCCAGGGGTGGTAGGTTTACAGGGATACCAAACGGGTCGTGGGGAACCCCCAGATTTCCTTTCGCATTTTGTTGAAAAAATATTGTGAAATTGATGTTTTCTCATGCATAAGCAGCGGTGTACTTCTACTTTTTTGTTACAAGTGATAGCTAGCCAAGGTACACTTGTACATTAAACTGCAACACCATGGTTGGATAATGAATGCAGAGAGGTGCAACAACCACCATGTTCGTGTCTTCTTTAGAAGCAATTGCAGTTAGCAAGTTCCATACCAAATTTTGCCTGCTACTGAATGCAATGTGGTTGGTGTTTGCTTTGTGAGTTTTTTCATTGTTTTACTTTTCAAGAAAAAAACAAGAAAACTATCTTTTGTTTATCTCAACCTCGGAAATCATAATAGTATGCTTCTTGATCTTGTAGGATATGGTAGCTGGTGAGACAGCAAGGAGGTTGCCGAATTGCTCCCATGCTTTTCACCAGCCCTGCGTGGACAAATGGCTCTTTACCCACGGTTCATGCCCTGTGTGCCGGCAACATGTGTAGCGTATATAGGAATGCATGCATTTTGTACAATCGAGTTCTCTGTCCTAGAAGGAATTAATTATGTAAAATGTCTGCTCTCATACAATGTAGAAAGGGAGAGGAGAGAGAGAGCGAGTGTACACACACCGCGTACTCCATGCAAGTGGCTCTGTACATCTACCATTTTCTCTTACATTCCTTGAAAAATGTTGTGTGGAAAAGATTGATTGTCGGTCATAGAATGTATACAAGACATTTTAGAATGTGATTGATGCTGACATGGATGTATCAGTGTTGCATTCTATATATGTGAATGAAATTAGTTACGTACAATTTTTTTAGGAGAAGAAGACTACTAAACAATTTTATACCTTACTAGCAAAACCCCGCGCGGTGGCACGTTGCGCGTCCGAGGGAGCACCGGATGCACCGATCTTTGACAACAAAGGGATACTGACACATCCATGTTTAACATGAGTTTACCTATGTTCATGCTCTCATTTTTTGAGGTGCCAATAAAGATACGAAAAAGACTGGATTTCTATCGTTCTAGATTTTTTTTTTGACAGAGTGATGAACATAAGGTCAAGTATCGTCTTGCAAGGCGGGAAATTTTGTGCAGACCTAAAGATCAAGTTTTCCTAGGAATTGAGGATCTTCAGATAAAAAATAAGTGCTTGCTCAGCAAGTGGCTCTATAGGCTTGCCACAGAGGACGACAGAGTGTGGATACAATCATTGCATAACAAATATTTGCACTCAAAGATGTTGTCTCAGGTCATCGTGCAACCATTTGATCCACCCATTTGGAAGGGTTTAATGAGAACTGAAGTTGCATTCTTTAATAGGGGGAGATTTCACATTGGAGATGGCCGAACAACTAGATTTTGGGAGGATACTTGACTTGGGGACGCACCTCTAGTTTTATAGTACCCCTCTCACTACAATATTGTCCACCGCAAGGAAGACTACGTTAATACTGTGTAAGAGTGAAATCCGTTGAATATCCGGTTCATGAGAGCCCTGGTCGGGGATAAGTGGTCGGCTGGGTGCATTTAGTAAGAAGGTTGATGTCGTATCACCCTTACTACTATACCGGACTCATTCCATTGGAAGTTGACGCCTTTCTGGATTTTTCTCTGTTAAATCTATGTATATGGATTTAATTAACTCTGGACCTGTGTATCGTTCAAAGCACATTTGAAAAAAAAAAAGCACCACTCAAGATTAAAATATTCATGCGATTTATTCATAGGGGGTGATACTTACTAAAGAAAATCAAAGGAAATGTAAATGGAAAGGTAGTAAACAATGTTGCTTCTGTGATCAAGCGGAACACTACACCATTTGTCGATTGCTTGCACATTTGCTACTCATACGCTTCATGTGACATTCAATTTGCCTCCACCCACAAGTATAACCAATATGTTTGGCAACTGGTTGAGGGGGATTGAGGCCAAAATTAAAGCACGTATCCGCGTGGATGTTTGTGCTTGCTTTGGGCTATTTAGAACTGTCGTAACGATTGTATTTTTAACAGAGTGAAAGTTCATATTTTTTGCAGGTTATCTAAGATGGATTTGTATGTGGTCATTACTGCAACATGCAGAGGTGCTTCAACTTATGTCCTCTGAATGCAACCAATGAGAGATGATAGCATGGGATAAATACAACCGACTTGGATGAATAGTCATATAGGACGGCTGGGTGTGGGTCGAGAGACTTCTGCTAGGTGGAAGAACCAAGACCGCATGATATACATGGATCAGAGCAACTCTAGCAGAATCCCCAAAAGAAAAGCCTTTATAATTGTTTTACAATGCACACTAATAAAACAATTAGGAGGCCTAAGAGCACTTGTGTCAACTCAAGACTCCATGTGACGCGTTTTTTAATGATTTTGAGGATATACAGTGACAAATGGAGCCCGTTTGTCGCTGTCCAATCCTTCTTCCCAATTCCTTCAACGTTCGACACCGATGGCACCATGCGCTAGAGAGCACACAGAGCCACTACTGGAAAAGGGCTTATAGGTGAATCCAAATGAGTGGCGGGCAGGACAAGTCACCCGCCACAGCTACTTTTCCAAAATAGCTGTGGCGGGTGCCTAGATGTACCCGTCACAGCTTGGTGCAAAGAAGTGGCGGGCGGCACTAACACCCGTCGCAGGTAGGCTCTTCCAAATATGCCTGCGGGACGGATATTGTAGTGGCAGGCGAAAGATATGGCTCGCCACTGCTTATTAGGTAAACAGTGGCGGGCTCGTCCCGCCGCCCGCCACAACTACATTTAGGCAAGCCACTCCAAAAAAAATCAAAATTTTGAACAAGAATGCGGTGGCGGGCGCTTGTACCCGCCCGCCACTGTTGTACCTGGCAGTTTCCCTTCCCCGACCCGACCCATCCGTCGACGCACCCTTTTGTCTTCCACCGTCTCATTTTCTGTCAGTTCCGCGACTCCCCCCTCGCCGTCCTGCGCCTCGACCGCCGCCGCCGTCCCTCCGACCAGCCGCTGGCTCGTTCTACGCGACCGCCGTTGGATCTGCTCACCGTCGCGTCGTCCGCCTCCACCGCGCGCAGCCCCGGCCCTGTCCTCCGCCTCCACCGTCGCCGACACGTCCTGCGCCTCGACCACAGCCGCCGTCCTCCGCCTCGACCGCCGCCGTCTTCCCACCGTACTTTCCTCCACCGTCACGTCCGCGGCTGGAAAAGCCGCCAACGGTATACTCTCCGTGACTAAATTACGCTCTAGGGTTTAAAATTTGCATCTTAGTAACTTCTAGATTAAATTATATTTTAGGGTTTCAACTTCACCAATAGTACTAGTTGTACATGATATACGAGAGCATCACAGCAGCAGGAGCAGTACTAGATAGTTGGAATAGTTCGTTTTCGTATCGGTAGGTGTCCGAATTTTTGGAACATTGCTAAATTCACAGGGATTTCAAAAAGAGTGACAAAGTTTTGCGAAACGTTGATTAACTTCCGTTGCGTAAAATTTCTGTCACTCCATATCTCAAATTTTTAAGCAAAGTTCATGCCGAATTTCATTTCCTATAACAATATTGTTTAATTTGCTTACATATGACAAGTGCACGGGTTTAGCATGAACATTGCGAAATATGACAAGTGGCAATGATGTTTGACATTTCGTACATATGACAAGTGCATGGGCTTCATGTTATTCACAGGGATTTCAAAAAGAGTGACAAAGTTTATGCGAAACGTTGATTCATTTCCATTTCGCAAAATTTCTGTCACTCCATATGTCAACTTTTTAAGCAAAGTTCATGCCGAATTTCATTTCCTATAACAATATTGTTTAATTTGCTTACATATGACAAGTGCACGGGTTTAGCAAGAACATTGCGAAATATGACAAGTGGCAATGATATTTGAATTTTCGTACATATGACAAGTGCATGGGCTTCATGTTATTCACAGGGATTTCAAATAGAGTGACAAAGTTTTTGCGAAACGTTGATTCATTTCCGTTTCGCAAAATTTCTGTCACTCCATATGTCAACTTTTTAAGGAAAATTCATGCCGAATTTCTTAGCCAGTTCCTCTTCTCAAAATTACTTTCATAAGCTAGTACTCATGTCAACCATTTACAATTGATAAGTGCTTCATAATGATTATTAGGGATCATGAGTCGTAAGATCTGCCATATCTGCAAATGTCCATGTATGGACAGTGTGGATACTGCAGTAGATTTCGGACTCTTATTGAGGAAAGGATTTAAAAAATCAGTGGTAACAGTCTTAAACTTCAATTAATATTCTATTCTAACCATTTATACAATTATTGTACTGACTTTATTGTTAATGATTAACTGCTGCATAGTGTATCCCATGCAACATAAGGGTTGACTTCAACAAGTTATGCGGTAACGCTATGTACTTCGAGGATGATATGGGCCGCACATTCTTAATGGATGTGCGTAAACGAAAGGATAGAACCATCATATATGGCGATGAATGGAAGCAGTACATTGCACAGAATAATTTCATCGGAGGAGAGTACATAGCCTTTTCCATGAAAGGAGATGTCAACGGGTTAAGGACAATGTATTTCTGTAGCGATGACGATGACGATGACAACCAGGATCATGACGATAGCCAGGATCAGCAGGATGATGGAGACAGCCAAGATGACGAGGATAGCGGTGAAGATGAGCACAACCAGGATGACAAGGATAAGAAAGATGATGACGATGCGGAAGATGATGACGATGGTCCATTAAGTTCTGCAATTTTCTCTCAAAGAATCAGGAAGCTTACTCGGTATGAGACAATGAATATTACCGCGATGTTACCATCGAGTGTAGCCTTCGTGGGGAAGTCATTTGTGCACCGCTTAACTTAAACGAACGTCGTGAAAAAAGTCATGGTGAGATGATTTGTATTCTTTCATCTTTTTTTTCATAACCAAGCATGGTGAGATGTCTAACATTGCGTGCTCTCTATTTGCTTTTAATGATGGGGAGTGCAGAAGTTACCTATCAAGATGTTTTTCGGAGTGGACATTCCCACCGTCGGCACAGCTGGAGTACGCCACGGACCAACAGGACGTGTCACTAGCGTTGAGTACAAGACGGAAACAGACGGATGCATATCCTTCTATGAGTCTGGCTGGCGGGAGTTCATGACGGGAAAGAGGGAACTAAGGGTGGACACCCTTGTGATAATCAGCATAAGGAGAAACAACCGCAATGACTTTCAGATGATGGTTGTCATTGACCATGTTTAGAAATATGGTCTTAAGTCATGAATTTATCAGCCGAGATGAACTGTTAGTTAATTAGTATGTTATGATGGATGTGATCGATACATTGATGTTTGTTTCTTTAGTCGAACAAATCTGAAGTGTTACTTAATTATTTCGTCATTTGTTTCCAAACTGAATTCAGTCTGGTTCAGTTATATTGAGAATCATATGACTAGCCTTTTGTAGTATTGTGTTTCAACTTGCAATGCCAACAATTGTGTAGTCTATCCTATCCCTCTAGTGGCGGGCGCTACGGCAGGACCGCCACTGCTACAAGGGTATCTGTGGCGGGCAGAAATAGCGAGTTGTGGCGGGTAGAAACAAACGCCCGCCACTGCAAGCAACGTACCAGTGGCGGGCGGGTGCCCGCCACTGATAGCGTCTTAGCAGTGGCGGAAGGTCAGTGATAGACGCCCCTGAGAGCCTTGCTCGCCACTGCTGGGCTTTTCCCACCCACCACTGCTAGGCATTCCTGCAGTAGTGCACGCACGAGAGAGAGCACACACACAAGCGCATGCCCATAGCACGCATGCACATGACACAAAAGACAAAACACATGCACACGAGCACAAACTTGACAAGCGCACACATCACAACACATATACCTGGGTAGATTCCGGCGGCGACGCATCGATATCAGGTGGTGGCGGCAAAAATTTCTTGCCGCCAATCATAGAAAGTTATAAAGTGCACCCCCAGAACTCTTCGTCTCTGGCCTCTAGATATAAAGACTAGTGAGCTATTCTTTTTTTTTACAGCAGCTAGTGACTTATTTTTAGAGTGCCATTTAAAAATAATAAAGAATAGAGAATAGAGTAGGGTATAATGAAAATTGAGCTATCTTATTTCTAGAAAAGCTATTTGGGGGGGGGGGGGGGGGGGGGGGGTAAGGGGATCTACAAATTACTCTTAGCTTTTATTTTATCTTCATTTTCCAATTTTTTCAAGAAATCTATTGTTAATATATAGGATTGGTCGGGCCCAGCCACGCACCATGCAGATCTAGGGAGTCAAGTTTACTTGTTTCAAGTATACCATAGTTAGAGAGTTGCAAGAAACTGAGGTTTGGTAGAGCTCAGGCGATGCTTGCAAACATTTTTTAATTCGTGAATATTTTTTGAAAATTCACAAAAACATCATTTCAGAATTCATATAAAAATTAAATTAGTGATAATATTTTAAATTCTAGTTTTCTTTAAAAATGTGAATTTTTTTAAAAAAAATAACATCTCTGTAATCCATGTTTTTTTTGAACATTTTTAGAATTTAAGTTACATGTTTTGTACTTTATAGATTTTCATAAATACATGAACAATTTATAATTTTGGAAATATAATTTAAGTACTTGTAATAAAATATAACTACATGAACAATTTATAATTTCGGAAATATAGATTTTCATAAATACATGAACAATTTATAGCGCGTACTGGCGATTGATCTGGGCTATTTTCTGAAAGCCCATTTACGTTTCTCTGTTTCCTTCCTTCGTTTCTCTGTTTCGTTCGATCATTTTGTCTATTTCCTTCCTGGAAACAACAGTGACCATTCACCATTGTGATGTTAAATGAAACAATCAGTACCTTCGGACTTTTAGTAAAAAGCTTGCAGTAGTGAAGGAGTCATTGAACAACGTGTAACATTGTAGAAGCCAATATAGAAGAAACATGATTGTTATGAACAAGGTGGGGGGAAATAACTACGAATTATTTTTCTTTCAATAGCAGGACACAAGTAACATTTTTCGTAAGAATGACTTCACTATGGATAATTGAATTTGGCTGTTGCTATAAGTTGCAGTCTCATGTTGGAAAATTTCTCGTAGCACCTGTAAATCATCCTTCACAAGTAAAAATATGAAAATTTTGAAGAAATTAAACAAAGGAGTTGGGTAAAAAACGAAACGTCATTTAAATCTGTAAAGGAAGACTAAATTGTTAGCGATATTCGAATATTGCTCACCAAATTAAAAAAAAGTACACAAAAAACAAATATTGTTCTTCAAATTCAAATAATGATAAAAAATTTGAAAAATAGTTCATCAAATTTAAATATATTTTAACTTCATACTAAAATTTTCGATATTCAGAAATACTTCACCAAATTTAAATATTGTTCATGATATTCCGAAACAACTCGCCAATTTTAAATATTGTTCAAGATATTCAAATACATCAAATTCAAAAATAGTTCACCAATTAAATATTGTTCACCAAATTTGAATAAAATTTCACCCAATTTAAAAATAAAGTTCATGACATTCGAATATTAATAGTTCACCAAATTCAAATAAATTTCACAAAAATACAAAAAAAATTCAGAAAAATACAAATATTATTCATGATATTCGAAATTATTTATGAAAGTTCAAATATAGTTCACACAATCCAAAAAATTATTCAGCAAATGTAATTTTTGTTCACAACATTAAAAAAAAAGTTCACCAAATTCATAAAAAAAAGTTCACCAAAATTCAAATATAGTTCACACAATTCAAAAAATTGTTCAGCAAATTCAATTTTTGTTCTCAACGTTAAAAAAAGTTCACCAAAATTCAAATATTGTTCATGAAGATTCAACAAAAGTTCACCAAAGTCAAAAATAGTTCGCCAAAATTAGGGATGGCAATGGGTACCCATTACCCACGTACCCGGCGGGTAAAACCCCTATTAGGGTAAGGGTATGGGACAAAAAGTTACCCATGGATATGTAAATAGGGAAATCTCAAAACCATCGGGTAGAGCGGGTACGGGTATGGGATCATATAACCCGTACCCGCATACCCATGCATCCTTATAAAATCAAACAAGTACGGAGAAAATATCTCTATACTTTGTCGTGAGTTTGTGGACTTAAAATGTATGGCTATGTGCTACTGTTTATGAGTATGTGTTGATGTTTTGATGTGTTGCTGTTTACAAGAAAGTGTTGTTGCTTATGATGTGTTGTTGTTGTTGTTTATGATTATGTGCTACTCAAATTGATTTTATGCAAACGTGGGTATTTTTACCCGCGGGTACCATTTACCCTCTGGGGTGACGGGTATGGGAAAAAATTATGCCCACTAGCGGGTATGGGTACGGGTGATGGGTAAGATCAAATGCGATGGGTAAGGGGATGGGGCGGCTCCACCTGTACCCAAATCCTGCTGGTGCCATCCCTAGCCAAAATAAAAAGGATGTTCACAACATTGAAAAAAAGCTCAACCAAAATCGAAATTTTGTTTGTGATATCACCAAAGTCAAATATTGTTCACGAAATTCAAAAATATAATTCACGGAATCAAATACTGTCAAACTCAAAAAAAAAAATGTGTTTACGAAATTCCTAAAATTTCACCAGAATCAAATATTTTGTTCACCAAATTCAAAAATATTGTTCACGACATTCAAAAGATAAACCATCCCAATCAAACCATTTTTCATAAGTATATCAATACCTTATTTCTCTAATACGCTAAAAGTGGGTCCACGCCGTGCCAAACTCTGCTGCTTAACTCGAGGCGATTACGAAAGAGTGCAAGCCACCGGCGTCTCTCCAAAAACAGCCTAGGTTTCTCTGCCTCCCGCCGCCCTGGCCGGTCCGCCTCGTCTCCGGTGGCCCTAGGGCCATGGAGGCTTGGTGGATCCCGGTCCTTACTGGCGGGAGGGCTCCGTTTTTAGATGTTTTTTTTTAGTTTTGCTAGGGTTTGTGTCCGGCTCAGGAAGGCGAGACGCCGGCGGTTCCTTGAAGATGGAATAAGATTCTCTCAGCCTAGCCCCCATCACGGTGGTGCATCTAGCATTGTCGGAGGGCGTGTGGAGGTGTGTCTCCGGTTGATCTCACGAGATTCGGTCGGTGCTTGTCTTTGATGGATCTACTCGGATCCGATCTTCGTTTGTCTACGTTCGTGTGTCTTCAGGTTGGATCCTTCCGATCTACGCGTCTCTTCATCGATGGCGGATGATGTTATGGTGCGCTGGTGCTATGGGGCCTTAGCACGACGACTTCCCGACTGTCTACTACAAAAAGTTTTGCCCGGCCCCGGCGAGGGAGGAGCGATAACGGCGGCGTGCCTTCGGCTCGCTTCAGTGCTTGTAGTCATCGCTAGGTGGTCTATGGATCTGAATGTAATTTTTATTATTTCTGGTGTTCGGTGTACTGTCATGATTAAAGATGAATAAATTTGAGGTGTTTCTGTCTGGCCCCCCACTTTTAGGCTGTTCTTCCATTCTACCTTTGTCTTGCTCTAAGCTACCTGACTTCCTTCCTTTGTTCTTCCATTCTACTTTGTCGGATTCTGATCATCAGTTCTTATCGACAATGTGTTGATCAAGGCCAAGGACAATGAAGCAGCCATGAAAAGATTAAAAAAAAAAGCGCTAAAAGTGCACACAGGCAGGCTGCTGTATCAAACAAAGGGTACTACATAGCAGGTAGCATCCACACCATTGTTTGTTTGAGCTGGGTAGATTTTGCTATCGTCGTGCGCTCGCAAAGCTTGTGGATCTCCAGATAGGCGTCCCACCAGAGCAGAGCAGGGGAGGTTTGCTGTAGTCGAGGGAATATTCTTGATTCACAGACGCTGAATCGCTCTTAGGGACAAAGTCTTGATGAAACCGAATTGCCAAATTCAGACCCAGGGACACATTTGCGCACACAGAGAGCTTCTTCTGTCTGTCCCTTGCCATACATCACACCGTATGTGATCACAGACCTTGGCAATACTGCCACGCTGGTCCTTGGAGATTTTGGGTAGCAGCAATACATATCGTCAGTCAGGCCCGGTGTACTGTAACTCGTATTCATCGTCAGGTAAATTCCAAACTCTGCGTCTGATACACCACAAAGCATAGTTAGTTATAAATTAAGGATACACGTTTACGCCAGCCAGGACACGGCGGCTAGGGTTTGCCCCAAGTACAGGAAGATGAGCTTCAGGGCTCTGACATAGATCCGGGGTTTTATACCCATTACAAAGAGCAAAAGGTAACTTTTTTTTTTGAAACCAAGAGCAAAAGGTAACTTTAATTAACGCTAAAGTAAAGCAGGTGAACAAGGGGGCAGTAAAAGGTAATTCAAATAGCGACATTTCCAGTCATCAGAGCCGTTGGATGCGCGATGAAGGGTGGCGGTGTGTCGTAACTCGGGGCGAAGCGGTAAGTTGCCATTTCCTTCAGTTAACAACATGACATGTGTCGATTTCTACAGAAGATGCAGTCTGGTTCCAGTAAGCAGGCACACGGAGTACCATTTCCGGAATACAAATGAAGGCCAGGACTTCCAAGCAAACCGGACGAGCAGCATTCCTCTGCCGAAAAGAAGCTGACCATTTATTTCGCCAACAGGCAACATGTACCGTCCATTCCATGTTACATCTGCAAAGGAGATGTGTAAGTATTTGTGCACGGTTCTGCCGGCAGGGGTCAAAATACCTTTGCCATATACCGAATGAACAAACCACTAACCGTCGCATATATAGCGGCGCACAGTAGGATTGGCCTCACTGGATGCATGTATTCATCGCAGCAATTTCTGAGCAATGTCGCAAGGCGACAGGCTTCTGCTATCCAATGCGCCGATATGCTTCTTGCTTAGCATGGTCCCAGAGAGCACATAACATCTGTTTCTGCATAACTCTTACCCCGGGGATTTGCAACCGGACCATTAAGGTTCAGCAGCGGGGCGGAACGGAGGGAGTATAATAGAAAGATAGAACACTGATAATTGTTATAGCTCAAAAATAAGAAGTAATCTTCTCATAGCTCAAAATTGAAAAATAATGCATAGGCTGCAATCATGCATCTTAATGCTTTTTTAAATTTCAAAATTGCAGGGTACCTTCAGACTGCTACTACTCCCTATGCTCTGAATTGGCTCCAGGGGTGCACTGCTATGGTATGCACTCTATTTCTGTGACGATCCTATACGCCATTAAAATAAAACAACAACAGTTGTGATGAATTGTAGAAAATCTGGTCAGTACTCAGTAGAATGTAGACTGAATTGAAAAAACTGCAAACCTTATGAGTTGCAAGTATATCCGGTATCAGTAACGTAGACTGGATGGCAAAACTGCAAACCTTATCAGTAGCAAAACACTGACAACTCATTGTTTTCCATAATTAAGCCAAAGATGATCCTCTGATCCCGAAAACACCATCGGTCTTCATGAATTTTGGACAAAATGCAAACATAACTGACTAGAAAGCCTACCAAACAAACACTAGAACACCTGAAAAGCAAGAAAACAAAAATTAGGAATGCAGGAACACCTGGTACTGATAGCAACATAGCAGTGGATGAAAAAAATTGACCACCTTAATATCAGTAGCTTGACACAAAAGTCTCGTTTATTCCATACTTATGCCATACTGATATTTTGGTTGTGACACCAAAATAGGGAAGTCGAAATATGAAGAAACCTATAAGAACAAACAAACTCCTGTACAAAGAACCAAAACAAATGGTGATCACAGATTATGTTGGTAATTACATCTAGGAAAGAGAAGAGAGACTTGCAAAGAGAAGAGAGACTTGGAGAAAGACAGATAATTATGTTGGTTTTCTCAGACTTGTCGAAAGACAAGGGGCGTTGAGAAGCAAATCTCAAATACTTTCAGTGCCACTTAGAAGAAAATGGAAATCTAATATTGCAGGAGCATAAGTGGATATATTCTTTGCAGCGAGTATAGGTGGAAGTGGATATAATTGATATGGTGCAGCAGGATAAAGTTGCAGTTTAGATGTACTTACCAGATTTATGTATAGGAAGGAAGACGCACCCACAAGACGCTCATGTCATGCAAGTGGCAAGTGTGTTTGTATGAAAAAAAGCAGAGCACTACAAGGCTAGAAGAATGTACTGTACAATGCACAGTCCTGCACAGTGGATGGGGACAAAAGAAGGTATATTAAGCAGGATTGCAGGAAAAGGGCAAAGTGGAAAAACACAAGAAAGTATGCTTGTATTACCTTGGATCAGTCTATGCTATGATTTCTGGGATGGTTCCCTCTAACCCCCTGCAGTGCTGTTTTAGCTCCTCGTTGCACCCGTATACAATAACTAGCTTTTGCAGTGATTCAGGGAGGCCATCATTGGGCAATGACGAGAGGGTTGTGCAGCCCCGCGGGGAGTTGCTGAAGATTGTGGAATTCCCAAAACATTAGTTCCTGGAGGGAGGAGAGGAGCTGAAGGGCGTCCTCTTGCTCCTTGCTGAAGCGCTCCATCCCCTCAGACCCGTCCCCACAAAGTTTCAGCTTGGTGAGGGAGGACGAGAGGAAGCTGCAGATGGGTGCAGAAAGGAATCCCGCTGCGTCATCCGTCATGAGCTCACGCAGTGTGGATGAAACAAACTGTGTCTGCTGCTCTTTTCCTCCTTGAATGTCCTCCCAACCAGCAAAGAATTTAGGGCTGAAAGAGACTTGTAATTCTTTGAGCTGGGCTCCGGTGGTAAGAAGAGATCGCAAGCCCCGACATGTCAGATCCTCTCCACAATTCAACAGTTTTAGTGTGACAAGAGAGGAGAGGTTTGAGAGGGGCTCCAGTGTCCTCAAGCCTTTCACACGCCTAAGCTCCAGGAATTGCAGGGACGAAGGAAAAATGTGAGGCACTATTTCCAATCTGGATAAAAACCTGGGGGAAGGCGCTATGCTTAATCTCTGGAGGGTTTGCATGGCTTGGAGCTCTCCTCTTCCAGGAACAAGAGTTGGTGGCTCCACCAGGACTAGGTCTGGGCAGCCATCGAACTCCAATTCCCGTAGTAAGCCACAGAGATGAGCTGGGAAGAGGAGCATCCCATCATTCTCATCCTGTGTTGCTGTTGTTATTTCATCTCCCTCCATCTCAGATGCTTCTGATGATGTTTGTTGCACATCCACCCCCAGTAACAGCTGTTTCATGTTTTTACAGTCCTTTATTTCAAATTTAGAAAGCCTTGGGAGGTGGCGGAGGAGCTCTGTCAATTCCTTCCCAATATTACCATTCAAGTGGCTGATCTCAATACACTCAACAAGGAGCTGCCATTCCACATCAGCCTGGCCTCCTAGTGGTCCAACCAGACCATCTGAAAGGTGTACAATCAATGTCTTCAGCGATTTTAGCTTCAGAAGGTGCTTCAACTCCAGAGGTGGGCACCTCAACAGTGTCAGCTTCTCAAGACTTGTTTCTTTATCGAAAACTAACACTTGGTCTAAGCTATGTAGATCACCCCGTCCAACGATTTTCAATTCTGCTCCATCAGATGATTTTGAGTACACAAACTCCATTGGTAGCTTAACATGTTTTATCGTGGCACGACGCAGACTTTGAATCCATGAGGTGGGAATCATTGATGAGAATCCTAGACAGTCCCGTATCTCAACCTCTTGCAGTTTGGGAAACCAATCCGGGGAAATAGTGTGGTTTGAGAAAGGCAACCCCAATGGTTTCCGCCACCCTCTAATAATCAACACTTGCAAAAGAGGTAACATATGAGCATCCCGTAGTGAGTCAAAGAGATGAGCTGGAAAAAGCAGCGCTCCATCATCATCTTCCTCCTCTGCTGCTGTTACTTCATCTCCATCCATCCCTGATGCCGCTGATGTTGCCAGCTGCAGATACTGACGCTGCAACATCATTTCTACGCTTCTACAAGGAATTATTTCCAATTTGGAGAGCATTGGGAGGTGGGCGAGGAGCTCTGTCAATTCCTTTCCACTGACACCTTTTAACCACTCTATCTTGATATGCTCAATAGGGAGCTTCCATTCCACATCACGCTGACCTTCAAGTGGTCCAACCAGACTATCTGAACATTTTACAATCAATTTCTTCAACGAGGTTAGCATAAGAAGGTGCTTTAACTCCAGAGGTGGGCACCTCTCGAGTGTCTGCTCCTCAAGACATGTTTCTTTATCGGAAAAAAACACTTGGTCTAAGCTATGCAGATCACCCTTTCCCTTAATTTTCAATTTTACTCCATCTGATGAATTTGAATACTTAAACTCCCATAGTAACTTTACATGTTTCATCGTGACATGACGTAGACTTTTAATCCATGATATGGGAATAACCAACGAGAACTCCAGACAATCATGTATCTCAAGCTCACGAAGATCCCCCATGTTCTCTAAAGAAGGGAAAACCTTCCAAGAAACACCATCAAGACAAAGAGATTGTAGAGCTCCAACAGCGAACTCATCACCCAGCCATGTTGGACAAGTAGAGCCTTTGTGCCCTCTAATGCACAGCACTTCAAGATTTTCATGTGGTTGAAGGCTCTTAAGAACCACTACTTCCATACCAGACTCACCACTAGGTTGCTCACTATTCCAGTCCAATGTTAACCTCCTCAAGTACTTTTTCTCAATCAGTTTTGCTTGATCTGCTTCTCCTTTTGTACATATTTTGTCAAGGTTGTAGATGTCAAGCTCCCATAGCTTGGTCAAATGCTCTAGTTGCTTTGGTTCAAATCCAATCCAAATCCTTCACGCTTTTTATGGACACGAAATACCTTTAACTTTTCTAAGAGTTTAAGTTTTCCCACATTATAAATGTCAAAATGAAGCCCATCATCTCTTGGGGTATAATAATGTCACAAATTTGCAAGGTTGCTCATGTCTTCAGAAGAATCACCACTGCCATCCCATGTCTCAAGATCTAGAACCCTCAAATGATAAAATTTTGAGATATTAAGTGGTAAATGCATCTTCTCCTCCCTTGTCCCTAGACATAGGAATCGTAGGTGCACAAGTCCTGAAAAGTTAGGTAACATGGACTCCACGGGATATGTCACGTTGGGCAAATAAAGAACACGAAGAGCATTTGCTTCACCAAAAAAATCACCAAAAATCTTGGCAAAACCTTCATTCATTTTTCCAAATAACATCAGTGTTTGCAAATGTTCAGACTTCAATGTTGTCTTCATTTTTTCCACTTCACTCTTTAATTTTTTGCCAAACACCGCGTTATATTCACCCAAGTTCTCTGTGGTTATAGACAAGTGTCTGGTGGATGGCTTATTTTTTACCGATCCAACATTGTGGAGACGTAAACTAAGACAATCATGTGATGCAACATCCAATGCCAAATCATGCAGTAGGCCATGCATAACATACCGCGGATCACCATTAGTTTCTTCTTCTCTGAAAAATCCATGGATGACTAACTCTTTTATGTTGCTCAAACCTATATCTTCAAAGGTTGGGTTTTGATCGGTAGGTATCAAAATATCTAGTCCGATCTACAAGCTGATGAGCTCACGACTTTTAAAAGGGTAATCTTCAGGAAACAATGCAGAATAGGAAAAACATTGTTGCAGATGGAAAGGGAGGAAGTCATATCTAAGCTTCAAGGCAGACATAATTCCATTGTTCTGTTTCCCCCATTGTTTACCGTTTAGGACCCTTTTCCAATGAGCCAAACAAGGGTATGTCCTCAGTAATCTACCAACGGTCTTTGCTGCAAGAGGGGAGCACTTCAGTTTTTTCATTATCTCATCTCCGGTGCGATGCAAATGACGTTTACCCTCTGGATATTGCTCAACATCGAAGACATATATAAGGAATAACTTTTCAAACTCTCCAGGTTCTAAACCGTCCAGTTCTTTTGGCTCTTCAGTTTTCTTAACCTGATTTGCTATTTCTTTTTGCCGAGTTGTGACTAGAATCATGGAACCCTTTTCTTGTGACTTGCCGAGTATCAACAATAGTTTTTCCCAGTCATCCACATCAGTAAACTGCCATATATCATCCAATACAATTAAGAACCTTTTGTATTTCAATCTGTGTTCAATCAACTCTTGTGTTGTACTACACCCATTTTCACCTTCAACCGGAAGGGTATCTCTTTTAATCTCTTCTAGCACCTTACCCAGGTTGAAATTGAACGACACACATATCCAAATCCTGACCGGAAAATGATTCCGCACTTGCTGGTTGTCATATATGTGTTGTATCAGAGTTGTCTTTCCGATTCCCCCCGGACCAATAACCGGAAGCACAGTTAGACCCTTGTCACAGTATTGACCCTCGATGATATCATGTATGATGCTATTCATGACACGGTCCCTCCCATACAATTTTGGCTCTGCACTCTGAGGTGTGGTGAGGAGACGATGCTGGGCAATGTCTAGGGCAGCTCTAGGGCCACAATGTATCAGAATCTTGTCAACCTTCTCACTCCTAAGCTTTAGTTGCTCTACAGTTTGCTTCATCCTTCGAGAGAAATCAACCCTATTAAACTCAGGCATTGGTGTTTCTTGCACATTGCCACTATCTTATGTTCGACGCGATTTTGTACCAAATAATTAAAAATATTTACGTGTGCCATTATTAAGAGAGAGAGAGAGAGAGAGAGAGAGAGAGAGAGAGAGAGAGAGAGAGAGAGAGAGAGAGAGAGAGAGAGAGAGAGAGAGAGAGAGAGAGAGAGAGAGAGAGGAAGAGCCACGTATGTTCACACGTACATGATGCACAAGTCCTGGGTGAATAACTCATCATTGGTGTACATGAACTACTAGCTGCTGCCGTTTTAATCCGTCCACGTACAAGTATATATGCATATATTTTAATCATACGTTGCGTGTGCATGTGTAGGTTGCTCACAGATTTACACATGCAAAGGTATTTTTTTGACTATTGTGTTGAAAGCCAAGTCTATAGCTCGTATGAATACATAGCCGAGTACCAGTACCGGCCGACCACACACGTATATGTATCCGAATACTCGCATACGCTGCTCACCAACAAAGAGATGCCCGAAGACTCGCACGCTCGGACGGAGCCGGCCCACCTGCAGCCGTGTCGCCAGGTACGTATGAGATGATCTTTCTATTTTCGTTGTGCAGGCGTGTGCATCAAGAAGAGCAAGTAGAAGAAATAAGCCAAACGGAGCTGATCCAGTCCAAGAAAATCGGGACCAACCGAACGGCCTCGCGGCGGTGCGCGTCGCCGAGAACCCTACCCTTCTGCCTATAAATACATGAGACGGATGCACGGCCCAAAGGGGAGAGAGACTACACCTCACGCACCAGGAGGGATCCAGAAGGAACGCAACCTAGGAGGCGACGGCGCGCCCGCGGCCGCGCTATCGCAGACCATGCACCAGATGTGATGGTAGCGATGGCACACGAAGTCGTGGATGAAGAGACGACGGCCACGGCGGCGGCCTGCCCAAGGCGAGCATGCAGGCGCCCCGCGCCCAAGGAGATGAAGAAACGGGAGCAGACCAAGCCCTGCTGACTAATTTTATTTGTTACTATGTTTTTTCATCTATCAGGTGCTACATGAACAGAACACATGGAGACGGGGAGAAAATCAAGAGGAGATGCGCCCCTGGCGGCAGCATCGGCAAGATCGGGACGGAGATGGCAGCCAGCTGGGAGAGACGTGGCCATTGCGGCGGCTCGCTCGCGACGGTGCGAGTACAGATGCAAGAAGACCGGTGAGAGGACGCGACGGCGGCAGTGACACCCGCTCCAAGCTCGACGACGGCGACGGCAACACACACGAGGCCGTTGCGGGTCAAGTCAAGCTAGTTCTTTAGAGGGCTTGGAGACATCTTGAGTTCATGACAGATGCATGCAAGGGCACGTACGGTGCTCTTCTCTTCAATGACTCGTTCCTATTTCTTTCTATTTTTAATACACCAGATCGCATCTGGAGGAGGACGACGCACCAGCAGCCGGAGGCCATCGCATCTGCTCGAGGCGTTCGGCGGTGACGACGCAGTCAAAGCCTGAAGAGGTGAACATCCCGGCGGTGACGTACCCATCGGTCACATCCAGGCCGGGAGCGACGCATCAACACCGAAGCGCACGCGCACACGGCGGACAGACTCGACCACCCGGAGGCCATGAACGCAAAGACCTCCTGCTCGCAAGGTAAAATCATGTTATGATCTCTCCCGTTTCCCTCCTCTAGGTGGCGATCGGAACGACGGTCGCTGTCACGGAGGATGACGCTGGCCGGTCGGAGCTCGCCAACGATGCAGCCCACCACTGGCTATGTCAACACGCCATCACCCTCGTCGACAACGCCGACCCTCAGCCTCTTGGTCGCGCCAGACGCCGCGGAAGTTGATGACCCGGAGATCGCCCACGACACACCCACCACCGGCTACATCCCCGTCGAAGACGCCTAGCCCATGCATGGCTACGCCGGAGTTGCTGCACGCACGACGACATCACCAACATCATCCTCGCGTGCCACCTTCGATCTTGTTGCAGCTGGAGCGCGCCACGACGCCGCACACCTTCCACATCGTCAAGCCGGCGCCATGGAGATCGATGGCACAGAGGTCACCATCACCGCTCGCGTCCACTTCGTCACGAGGGTGCCGTAGAAGACGACGACATGGAGCCCACCATGATGCTGCCCACCATTGACGTCGCCAGGCCGGCGCCATGGAGATCGACGGCATGGTGGTCACCATCACCGCTCGCGTCCACTTTATCACGATGGTGCCGCGGAAGACGACGACATGGAGCACGCCACGACCCCACCCACCGTCGATGTCGTCAAGCCGGTGCCATGGAGGTTGGTGGCGCGGAGATCGCCATCATCACTCGCGCCCACTTCACCACGATGGCACCGCGGAAGACGACGACACGGAGCCCACCATGATGCTGCCCACCATTGACATCGTCAGGCCGGCGCCATGGAGGTCGACGTCACGGAGGTCACCATCACCGCTCGCATCCACTTCATCACGATGGTGCCGAGGAAGACGACGACATGGAGCACGCCACGACGCCGCTCACCGTCGATGTCGTCAAGACGGTGCCATGGAGGCCGGCGGCGCGGAGATCGCCATCATCACTCGCGCCCACTTCACCACGATGGCGCCGCGGAAGACGATGACATGAAGCACGCCACGACGCCGCCCACCGTCGATGTCGTCAAGCCGGTGCCATGGAGGTCGGCGGCGCGAAGATCGGCATCATCACTCGCACCCACTTCATCATGATGGCGCCACGGAGGACGACGGCATGGAGGCCGCCATCACCACTCGCACTCACTTCGTCACGATGGCGACACGGAGCTCAACATCATGTAGCCCGGAGAGACGCCATTCAAGACGGAGACCCGAAGCTCGTCGTCAGGCACGGCCAGGGAGGGGGAGCCATCCATCGTTCACATCCATCATTCATCCACGCACCCAGGACTCACCCACGCACACATCCATCACGCAACACCTCCAGCATCCAGCCATCGCATCACATCCATCATCCATCCACGCACCCGAGACTCAGGCACGCACGCACGCACGCAGAACACATCAGGAGAAGGAGATCGCATCAAGAGAACCAGGGCTCACGCAAGCACCCAAGGCCGCCCGCGAGACGCACGGACGGCCATGACGACTACATGGAGACGAAGCTGATGTTTCCAGAGGGTCCTTGATGAACAGGTCATGAAGTTCAGGTCGCGACGCACAAGTCCTTGCGCATAGATTGCGACAAACAGGGCCACGGTGAACAGGTCCATGGCGAAACAGATCGCAGGCGTACAGGTTTTGCGCCACGCCTTTGGAGGAGACGGGGTGGCGGAACCAGAGCTCGCTGACGACGCAGCCCGAGACTCACCTTTCCCTTCATGGCGTATAGATCCTTGGCTGAACCGCAGTTCGCAACGACACAGTCCAAGATCGCCCCCCCCCCTTCGAGAGGTGCACGTCCCCGACGGATAGGTCAATAGCGAACAGATCACAGGCGTACAGGTTTGGCGCCACGCCCTTGGAGGAGACGGTGTGGCGGAACCGGAGCTCACTGACGACGCAGCCCGAGACTCGCCTTTCCCTTCACGGCGTACAGATCCTTGGCTGAACCGGAGTTCGCAACGACACAGTCCAAGGTCGGTCCCCCCTTCGAGAGGCGCACCCACCATGGCGGACAGGTCCTCGGCGGCGAACAGGTCCTTGGCGTACAGGTCACTCTTCGGCGTAGCACTAGCCCAAGGGGAGTGAGTATTACTACATACCTTGACAGGTGCCGGTCTGCCGGTGATGGATGCCGCTGCCGCCTGCCGAGAGGGAGGGAGGGAGGGAGAGAGAGAGATCTGACATTGGTACCTGCTGCTGTGCGGCGGCGGTGGCGTGGTGACGGGGGTGACCCCGCCGCGGCCAGGGGAGGAGGCGACGGGAGCTGCGCCACTAGCCGGCAAGGCGGGGAAGAAGAACAACAGGGCCAGGTAGGGAGAGCAGGGGTGCCGGCCGGGGAGAAGACAGCCAGAGTGAGAGAGTGAGCAAGAAACAGGGAGTGGAATGAGTGAGAAAAAAGATCCGTTTGATTCCTCAAAGAGAATGTCTAGTGGTACAGTAATAATTGGGCCAGCTGCACCTGTCACACCGACTAAAGAAAAAGACTTTCGTTTATAAAGAAAAACACCATCAGCTACAAATAAACTACGAATCAATACTTCTCCTATCCTCTGATCTTTTTACAAACAAAGGAAAATACAAAGTGTATTTTGATTACTTATTAAGTCAATGCTCTGGTCAAGGGTTGATCTACCAACATGTGAAATCTGCATCTATATGTACGTAAAACACAAGTTATTTTTTCACTGTTTCAACGACTTCCACGCTATATATAAGGACTGAAAAAGAGGGAGAGAAATCCTGGCCGTCGTTCCTTATTTCCACGATTAATGCCGCCCACACGGGTTCATTGCTCCGGCGAGATCTTCCCCCCTCATGTCTTCCCCTCTCTTTTCCTTGAAAGCCGAAATGGAGGTGAAAACTTTCTCCCATCCTTTGCCGGCGAGGCCGCGGGTCCCTGGCCTCTCCGCTTCGGCGACGAGAGGGAAAGGGACACCAATTCTCTGTGTTCGACATGTAGATAGGTTAGGATTAGTTGGCGTAGAAACGGTCTTGCCCCCACCTCGGCGGTGTCTTCAACCGTGGCACGGGGATTAGGCCCCACTTGCAGCCTCTTACACCCGGTAATCCCCGTCTTTACACATGGTTTTCACCGCCCCACCTGGCCCCACTTGCAGTAGCTCAGCAAAACACTTTTTTTTTTTTTGCAGGTCTCAGCAAAACACTTTGACAAGGCAAACGTGGAGGCAGAAGCGCGTTGGATGCATTGCTCCATTTCGGCTCGGGAGTGGTTGACTGGCCATGTTGCATCACTCTCACCGAAATCTGATGCAATGAACTAGGCTGGCACAGGCTTTGTATGAGCATTATATCTTGCTGTACTAACAAAACTCTAGAAGCAAGTAAGAGCCCAGAGGTGGCAGCATCGCACATGAGCAACGTCCCAACATATTCACACCAGCTTGACTGACATGATCTTTCCATGTTACAAAGTACAAAGTATAGCCTATTCACAAAAAAAAAAGTACAAAGTATAGCCTCTACCAAATAGCTGTTGATTTTTCCCCAGAGAAAACTAAAAAGCTTGGTCCTTGATTCATTGGTAGGAAGAATATAATTACAAGCAAGGCTCAAAAGTAGAACCAATGGAGATTCTAAACAAGCAGCAAAATCTCTTTTAATACCCGAAAAATTCTAAGGATTCGTTGGTTGTCGAGGATTGCGAACCAACCCCCTCCGCCCTTGGAGGGGCCTCGATATGCAATTCTCTGCCCTTGGAAGTTGTGGGCTCCCCTGAGGGTCAATTTCTTCATCTGACTCGCCTGTCGGTCTCGTTGTTGGTACACTGCGCACAACCCCCCTGCTCGCTAGACTAATGGGCTGCCAGCCCATTTCTTCCCTCCACTGGTTATTTTTTGTTTTCCTTTTTCTTTTTGCTTTTCAATTTTTTATTTTTTTATTTTTCCCTTTTTCTTTTTCATTTTTTATTTTCATTAACTTTTTACAGATTTGTGAACTTTTTTCAAATTCGTTTCAAAATGATGAACTTTTTTCAATTTTGTTATTTTTTTTCAAATTCATGAAATTTTTCCAAATTTGTCAAACTTTTTTATTTCAAATTCGTGACCTTATTTCTATTCGTCAACTTTTTTTTTTCAAATTCATGAACTTTTTTTTCAATTTTGTGCATTTTTGTTCAAATTCATGAAATTTTTCTGAATTTGTCGAACTTTTTTGTATTCGTGAACTTTTTTCAAATTCATGATTTTTTTTCAATTTTGTGAATTTTTGTTCAAATTCATGAACTTTTTCTGAATTTTTCAAACTTTTTTATTTCAAATTCGTGCTCTTTTTTGTATTCATAAACTTTTTTTCAAATTTTTGAACTTTTTTTATGAACTTTTAAAATCCGGGAACCTTTTGTAGTAGTGAACTTTTTTGATTTTGATGAATTATTTTAAGTTCGTGAACCTTTTCCAATTTTGTGAACTTTTTTGTATTTTTACAAATTCATGATTTTTTTATTTACTGAACTTTTTTCAATTTCATAAAAAAATTAAATTAAAAAAAATCAAATTTGTGAACTTATCTATCAAATTCTTGACCTTTTTTGAATTCCTGAATTTTTTCAAAAATTGAAAAGCCAACGGTCAACAGGTCAAACGGTTTGTTGTCGGGGTCAACCTTTCAACGTACAAACCAAGCAAGCGAACCTGCGATCGAAACAAGCGTTGTGCTTGTTAATGGGCCGACCAATTGACCATGCGTGTGGGTGCCAACAAAAGGAACCGGCACTTAAGGCGCCGTATAGGAGTTCGCTTGCTGGGTTGGTCGATGGTAACTGTTGTTGGGCCGGATACATGGGTTTGGCCTGCTAGGCCCAGGTTTTTTTTTCTCTAAATAGGCTTACTCCCTTCATTTCAAAATATTTAAAGTTCTAGGTTTGTCCTAAGTTAACCTTTTTTTACCCCATGCAATTTTTTATTTTGTGGAGCACATAAGCATTATTAAAAAACATTAAGATATAAGTAAATATTTGAATTTTTCATACATTTTGTGGATACAAGCTAAAGAGTTCATAATTCCATAAACATGTTTTCTTCATTTAGAGGCAATACGTGTAGTATAATTTTGAACTATATCCAGTAAATGACTAGAAATTCATTTAATACTTGAACATAGAAAAGATCCATAAAAAAGGCCCAAATTTGACATGCAGAAATTCATTTAATACTTGAACAATGTAATGTACAATGTTGCATGCACAAAAAGTTTGAGGCCTTTTCTTAGATCAATATTGTTGGTAGGCAACCCGGACTTTGGTTTAACTTGGTGCTTAAAAATAAGAAATACAAATGATTAGGTAAAAAAGATGGTAAGAGACTAGCTTAGTGTATAGTATTGAAATATGAAATTTTACTATAAAATTCAAGTGAAAATGTAGAAGAAACGGGTGATGTGGACTTGTAACTTCATACTATACCCACTAACATTTTTTAATAAAACTAGTAATGATGCGAGGCGAGTGACAACTATTTGCAGTCAAGTGTGGTTAACGGGCGGAGCCGTCACACGACGCGAGAGATGCATGTGTAGGTGATGCGAGCTTCACGCTTGCTTTTTTTTTTTAGCATTGCTTCACGCTTGCTAGAAGCGATGTATAGCAGCACCTTAAACCGTAGCCCAACGGTTGGAAAGAATCCGGCAGGGTGGAGGCCTGAAACGGCGGCGTGGTCATGTATGTATACAGGGCTTAACTTCGGATGACCTGAGGCAAGCCGGCCCATGATCAGTCTATGTTTTTTTCTTTTCTGTGTTATGGGCTTATGGCACATGGAGGAGATGTGGGTTTGAATTCGTGAGGCTTAAAAAGGAGAGAGATGTGAATAGCAGTGTCAAAGAAAGAGAGATGTGAATAGTTATACAAAAGAAAAAAAATCATTCAATTAACATGGCACGTTCATATGCCCTAAAAAATAATATGGCACGTTCATATATTGTCAA